>CM053610.1:43971318-44018507 GCA_028646535.1 Procyon lotor
GGTTCATCTCCCCCTCTCATTTCCCCCCATTCACCTTTCCCTTCCTTCTCACAATGCCCTCCATATTTTTCTTTATGCTCAGCACGTAAGTAAGACCATAAGGTAATTGGCTCTCTCCACTTGACTTATTTCACTCTGCATAATCGCTTCCAGTCCCATCCATGTTGATACAAAAGTTGGATATTCGTCCTTTCTGATGGAGGCATAATATTCCATTGTATATATGTACCATATCTTCTTTATCCATTCATCTGTTGAAGGGCATCTTGGTTCTTTCCACAAGTTTGGCAATTGTGGCCATTGCTGCTATGAACATTGGGGTACATGTGGCCCTTCTATCTGTATCTTTGAGTCTGATTGCTGCAGGTACCTCGTATTAGTTGAATCACGCAATACTTATCCTTTGTGTGTCTGGTTGATTTCATGTACCATAATGTCCTCAAGATGCATCCATGTGGTAGCCTGGGCCAGAATTTCCTTCCTTTTTAAAGCTGAATAATATTCCATAATATGTATAGACCATATTTTGTCTATCTATTCACCTATCGATGGACACCTGAGTTGCTTCCACAACTAGTTTTTCCTATTGTAAAAAAAAAGAACCTTGTGGATTTCTAAAATCCAGTCCCTCTCTTTGAAAGCAATTCATGGATGAAACTCTCCTCAGTAACCCAGCAAGGAAGCCATCTGTTTTCTGCTGGGATCCTGACTGATGCAAAAGGCACACAAGCCAAGTCAGCCTGCCTAACTGTCCTATTAAGGAAAAGAAACAGGAAGACAGGGTCCATAAGGTACAAGGAAATCTCAACTCGGAAACACGTCCAAATGAATGACATATCCCAACCAACAAGATGAAATGTGATATAAATAAAAGGAAAGCTCTTGCTTTATGTTATAAAATTAATTACACATCAAAGACTCAATAATATTTCACCCAAAAAAGAAGAAAAGCTTTGGGAAACACTGTAGAGTGGTGGGTCTCAACTGGGGTGATTCTGCCTCTGAGGAGACATTGGAGATTTTTGCTTGTCACAAGGAGGTACCACTGGCATGTAGTGGGTAGAGACTGAGGATGTTATTAAAGTCTGAAATGCACAGTAAAGAATTATTTGGTCTCAAATGTGGAGAGCATCTGGATTGAGAAGCCTTGCCCTAAAATGTAAAACAAATTCAGAACTAAGAAGGCAGAAGTTTTTAAGCTGATAGTGAGAACCAACTTTCTACTTTTATAGATGCTCAGCAAGGGGGCAGACTCCATCATAAAGCCACACTGGGAAACAATGCAGAAGAAGCAGGGGCTTGTTGTCAAGGAAAGTGTGAGGCTGGGAAGTGATATGGGGACTGGGGTTGATGGATCTAAAATCTAATCTAAAAGCAATCTAAATGGAGCTACTCTATGACCCTGCAATTGCACTCCCGGGTATTTACCCCAAAGAAGTAGATGCAGTACAAAGAAGGGCCACATGTACCCCAATGTTCATAGCAACAATGGCCACAATTGCCAAACTGTGGAAAGAACCAAGATGCCCTTCAACAGATGAATGGATAAAGAATATAAGGTCCATATATACAATGGAATATTATGCCTCTATCAGAAAGGACGAACACCCAACTTTTGTATGGGTGTTGTATGGACTGGAAGAGATTATGCGGAGTGAAATAAGTCAAGCGGAGAGAGTCAATTATTTTATGGTCTCACTTATGTGTGGAGCATAAGGAAAAACATGGAGGGCATTGTGAGAAGGAAAGGAAGGGTGAATGGGGGGAAATCGGAGGGAGTGATAAACCATGAGAGACTGTGGACTCTGAGCAACAAATTGAGGGTTTTGGTGGGGAGGTGGTGGGGGGTTGGGTGAGCCTGGTGGTGGGTATTGAGGAGGGCACATATTGCATGGAGCACTGGGTGTGGTGCACGAACAATTAATCTTGTAACACTGAAAAAATAAAATAAAGTATTTGGGGAAAAAAGAAAAGCAATCTAAAAGCAAATTGGCCAGTCACTATGAAGAGCCCTTGGGTCAAAGACCATGAATTATTTGCAAAGTCTTAAGAATATACAGATTTTTCCAACATCTTATGATAAATATTTTCAAACTTACGAAAAGTTGTATAAGTTTTACAGTGAGCACTTAAATAACTACTGCCTGGATTTTACATTCAAATACTTTTTAAAAAGTTTTGTTTTGTTTTTGTTTATATTTTCTTTTTTTAAACTGTATTTATTTGACAGAGAGAAACACAGCGAGAGAGGGAACACAAGCAGAGGGAATGGTAGCGGGAGAAGCAGGCTTCCTGCCGAGCAGGGAGCCTGATGTGGGGCTCGATCCCAGGACCCTGGGATCATGACCTGAGCTGAAGGCAGACGCTTAACGACTGAACCACCCAGGCACCCTTTGTTTTGTTTTTTAACTTTTTCACCTTTTCCTGCTGAAAAAGCAAAAGGTCAATGACTTTTTTTTAAGATTTTATTTATTTATTTATTTAAAGATTTTTTTTATTTATTTGACAGTGAGAAACACAGTGAGAGAGGGAACACAAGCAAAGGAAATGGTAGCCGGAGAAACAGGCTTCCTGCTGAGCAGAGAGCCTGAAGCAGGGCTCAATCCCAGGACCCTGAGATCATGACCTGAGCTGAAGGCAGAGGCTTTAACCCACTTGGCCACTCAGGCAGCCCAACTAGGTAGACTTTTAAATGATGTAGTTGCTCATGTTCTTTCAAGAAAATAGAGTTCGATCATTACTCTTGACATGGAGATTCTACTCAGATGATACACATTTGACATAATTATGCTTACAAAACTCAGTTCATTGATTTTTTTTAAATGGCATATTTTTGAGGGCCTGTATTGGCCCCTCATTTTTCAAAAATTCATCAGAGTTGAGTATATCAAATACAGAGTTAGCTCTATAAATACACATCCAAAGCACAGCTCCTTTTCAAAAAGGAAACCCAGGATCAGCAAATTCTGATTCCATGCTTCTCCTCCTCAACTCCCATCAATGGTCAGCCAAGTTTTGATAATACCTAAAGTTAGGGTCACAATCAGTAGCATTATTGTCTTTATTTGTTAGCACTTCCATAACATTTTGTGTTTTCGAAGAACAATACAATCAGCATTTCTCCTAGTCATTCAAGAGAATAATCTAGCTGCATTGCATCTTTTCTCTGGAATATAGAACCACAATGACTGCTAATTCCATATCTTAATAGATACTCAGAAAACACTTTTAGGTCTTTCTTCCAAAAGAAAGAAATCTCAAGAAAAATGTACATTGCAATTAAAGGTTTCTAAAATGAAAAAAAAAATGTTTCTAAAAGGAAGAACAGTGTACATACTCTAGGCTATTAGGAGGTTTTGCAGAGATAAATTTAAATGTAGTCTTATCTTGTAGGATGCATTTGAATTGGTTCCACACACGTATATTTTAGAGTGCCTTTCTTATGTGGGGTTTTCCCTCTCCTTTTTTGACCTAAATCCCCATCTTCAGGAATATTGAACATTCATGTCTGAAAAGAGATTCGTATTAGCCCTACTCTTCCTCCTCCTTCCCATGACCTTTGCCCCACCCCACAATTATGTCAGGCAGCCACTTACAGCACTGGTTTCAAAAATACTGACAAATAGTGAATAGATTCCATAAACAAGAATGTCAGATTCAAGGAGCAAACTCAGTGGGATTGATGGCTCAAGGTCAGGTTCAATTTACTGAATGATGCAAAGGTCAATGTTTCAGAAACCTGGTATCTCAGGGGAATTTCCACAGGAAAGTATGATTAAAGAGAACCCCCTTCAAGAAGCAGAAGCCAAGCATAACAGTAACCAGAGCTGACGGATGCAGCTGAATGAAAGGGCAGAACAATTTCCTCACCTTCCAGAGCTCCAGCTCCACAGATCAAATCAGAACACTTCCGGAAAAGTGCTTAGACTCAAGTATATCATTTTATGTGCACCAACTACTATAATCTTAAAGCAATTTCATAAAAACATGTGAAGGCTTATTGACAAGTTAATTGTATCCTACAGTAAAAAAAAAATCAATCGTGGAATGCACAACAACAGTAACTAGAAGCAAATTAGCCATTCCACCTAGGGTTAGGAAGAGGAGTCAAGACAGGCTGATGCAGCTTCTATTGGCATACGCTTACAGAAGGCTGCTGGGAAGGGGACGGGGAAGAACGTCCACATGACTAGATGGGAATCTGCTCCTTCTCAGGTCGCTTCTCATTGTAACTGATGGATGGTTTGAGTGAATATCAACAGGAAATATATTGGCCCATCATTAATAATTTGTACAAAATAATTTGCATTAGAGAACACTTCACCCCTTCTTTGGCATCTTACCAATTCCTTAGACTCTTTAAGATTTTATTTATTTATTAGAGAGAGAGTGAGAGAGCAGGGGAGAGGCAAAGAGAGAGAGAGAAAGGGAATCTCCAGCAGATGCTACACTGAGCTCAGAGCCCAACACCAGGCTCGATCCCATGACCTTGAGATCATAACCTGAGCCAAAATCAAGAGTTGGACTTGTAACTGCCTGAGTCTCCTTGGAACCCCAGATCTTGCCTAGACTTTTAAGGATCCATATCTAACAGATATTTCAGAAGATATTTTATGCCCCCTTTCCAATGATGTACAGCTTTTCCAATTTAATGTAGCTTTACATAGGTAGGCTTAAAGATTGTGTGGATTTTAACATGTATTAAAAATCAACAAATGCACATTTGTGTGCATAACATATAGGGAACTACAAATGTTCTCTGAAGTGAACTGAATTTGAATTCACTGGGCTTCTTCGGAATGCATTGCTTCTAATTTTTACATTAATGTTGATTGTCTATTTCTGGTGCTTAGGGTTCTAATATATTTTTTAAAGATTTTATTATTTATTTGACAGAGAGGAGAGAGATCATGTAGGCAGAGAGGTAGGCAGAGAGAGAAGGAAGCAAACTCCCCTGAGCAGAGAGCCCAATGCGGGGTTTGATCCCAGGACCCTGAGATCATGACCTGAGCCAAAGGCAGAGGCTTAACCCACTGAGCCACCCAGCCGCCCCTAACATATTTTTGAGAAAAAGTCAACACAGATGGCTTTTAACTGGGATGTTTGTCTATTGACATTTACAATTTTATTATATTAGATAAGAGAAAATACTGTGTGGAAATCACATAATGGAATTTGGTAATGTAATCAATCCAAGAACTGTATGTATCAAATTGAACCTCCTTATGTGAATTATCATATTTTCAATTTCAACTCTAAAGTCTACTTGATCTTATTCCATCAGTTATGTGAAAAATAAGTATACAGAGACAATGACAATCAGTCAGTAACATGCAACAACAAGCAATGATCTCCACATTGAGTCAACCTGGGGTTTCATTGTGTTTTGACTTCTTCGGCATCTCTGTTTTACAGAGAAAATGTATATGTTTGTTTCAATAAAATAAAGATTATGAATATTTTCCAAATACTGAGATCCCACCTTGCAATACCAAATACAAATTTGACAATATAAATTTCAATTCTATATAGATGGCGAGTCCTCACTTCGGCAGCACATATACTAAATAGATGGCGAGCACAAGCTATTGTCTAATGTGTAATTCATCCTATAGAAGATCCAGTCACTCAGAGTCTTTGATGTCTACTCTAGACATGTCCAGGATTAGTGTGACTCATCCTGTGGCCATCAGGCTACCAGCAACCAGAATAAAATGGCACAGATGCCATTTATATGATGTTGGTGTAAGTCTTAGCTAGTTAGAACAGATCCACACCAACTGATGACAAACACAGTATTGAAAGATTCAAGCCATGAATCTTCATCAAGTGAAAAGTCTTGAGAAATATGCAAAACATTTATAGGATTTTCTCTCTTGCCTTGATTTGTGACATGGAGCTTCCACTGCTCCTATTGTTGTCATTTTTAATTACTTTTTAAAACATTTCCTGCAGAGCGAGTCTCCCAGCAGAGGTTCCTTTTCCTACTATCATTAGCATATAATCTTCATAGTTAAATCTGTTTTCAAATTGCTTTTCTATATTACAATGTTCTTTGACATTTGCAAAAGGTGGCATCATTTCCTCTTGCAGGTGTAGGAGCCAAAAGCAACCCACTCAGGGTGGCAGGTCACAAATGCAGAAGATATCAGGACCTATGTGGAAGGGAGGAGTATTGTCTCAGACAGTTGGAGGTAGAAAAGCAGAGGAGGCCACCTACTGAGCCTAAAGAACATAATTGCAAAGTTGCTGCTGCTCATCACATCAGAACAGATGTGTTTTTTTAGACTTTACCAAGGAAAGTCTAAAAGGGAGAAAATTCCCCCAAAAAGCATGAAGGAAGAAGGATGAGAACAGGAGAGTTGGTAGTTCTCAGCCGGAAAGTGTTGATGTTTCTCTCCTGTGTGATCCTTGCTGTGGAGTGTTGGGCTGAGCAGCAGCTTACAGAGCTGGATCCTTCATTCCATCCAGCAATAAGGAAGGCTCCGTGCCACAAGCTGCCCTTGTGAAATGGTTCCAAATAGCCATCAATTGGTATAATTGAACAGCAATGCTGGAGGTGTTAGCTTTGTGTCTTGTGCCAGCCATCCTCTGCCAGGGCACCACAGCCTTTCCAGCTGTCCCTCCTTGACCTTCTCAGCAAACATGCCCATGGATTCAGTTCACCTAGATCCCAGAGGGTTTATCTTTATTTCCAATATGTACAATGTGGTGCCAACAACCTGAACAATAACTCAGGAATGGCCCAAAGTTGTTGTCATGCAAGTGGGAGCTGGTGAACACCAGACAAAAAATAGGGAGCTGATCGATAGCCACCAGGTCCTTGTCGCATTCTTTCTGTCCATAGAGACTTGGGTTCTGTGGCACCAGGGCAAATGCAAGCTTCCATACAAAGTGTTACTCGAGGGCAATACTGACTTCTTTTGGGCTGAATTCACATGGGGAGCTAAGAGGGACATTTTGTTGGGCTGTATATCACCAACAAAAATATATGCTGACCTCTGCAGTGATGTTGGGTACATTCTTCCTTAATTCTGGGTGAAGGTATGTATCCCATTTGTCAATGTGACTGTCCCACATGCCTCTCAGCCATGCATGGAATTCTCTCCTCTTTGTTGTCACTAACTCTCAGAGAATATCTCCTTATTTGTGTCTCCTCTACCACTAGAAAGTTAGATTTCTGTACCCCACTTGCTGAATTAGTCATATAGGTTCATCATCACAGGCTGGGGAGGCAGCAGGAGGAACAGGCCCTGAAGGAACTGCTCATAGGCAGAGACATCTTCCCAAGGCTCAGGCACGCTGCCATGGCACACAGTGAGACTGTCAGCCTGCCCCTGGCTTCTCAATCTCTGTAATCCCAGTGCCCAAGCCTGGTGCCTAGCTCATGAAATATGCTCGATAAATTTAGACTGAAGGAAGGAATGAGTCAGCTCTCTTTCCAAGGAGTCATTTAATCTTCTCTTATCTTTTGATGCATCATTTTTTCTATTTATAAAATGGGAGGATATCACCCAGAAATTTCAAAAGGCAGAGAAAATATTTATGATGTTTCTAGACCATCAAGTGAGAAGATGATGTAACACAAGTATAGAGCACATTGGGACTTTAGACCTTGACCTGTTTCCCCCAATAATCCCTTCCTTTCTCCCCTGCTGAGTCTTACTCCAATTACTGCCCGACTTGGAAAGAGTTGCACATTTCCATGTGCAAATTTGCCTTTGTTGCAAACACCAGGCAGAATCCTATCATTCCAAGCAATGAAAGCCTACAAATAAAAACCTGAGCCCAGCTTTTATTTAAAGTTGTCTCAGTGGATTCCAAATCAACTTGCTGAGTTAGGAGGAGAAAACAAATATTTCTACCCGTCATGCATTCTGCCATTTTATGGGTACCCTTTTCCAGAGGGAGTGTCCATTTGTACCCATTTGACAACTGAAGCCGGCTGTATTTCAAAACCATTGTTGAGAATATCAGAAAGTAAACATACAGATGTAATCATTACATCAAAAGTAGCTGGGTAGAGAATCTAGAATGAGTTCTCAGAGGGAAAGAAATCCAACAAATTTATTACATGTGAAAGCAAATACCATATTCCTAAGAAAAGGTATTTATTTCTATTCTGCATGAAAACAGAATTTTGTTGAAGGAACAGGAATAGAGAATGAGGCATTGCAGAAAAAAAACTATTCCACAAAAATCAATTCCTCATTAGAATAATAATGGTGTCCCTTTGAGCATGACTGAATGTCTGATTTAACAAGAATAAATTGGGGCACCTGGTGGCTCAGTCGCTAGGCGTCTGCCTTCGGCCCAGGTCATGATCCCAGCGTTCTGGGATCGAGTCCCGCATCAGGCTCCCTGCTCGGCAGGAAGCCTGCTTCTCCCGCTACCATTCCCTTTGCTTGTGTTCCCTCTCTCGCTGTGTTTCGCTCTGTCAAATAAATAAAATCTTTTTAAAAAAAAAGAAGAAATTGATGTGAGATTTGAGCTAACTGTATATTCGACGTGGATTGTTTTGGGGAGAGCTCATGTCAGAGAAGAAAGACCCAAATACATTGCAGTTTGAAAGACTAAAGATCACAGCTTCTTTCAGAAAAAGGCTGAGGAGGAAGGTTGGCGTGATGGGTTTCATCATTTGGGACCATTGGGCCCTGCTCCTGTTTGTAGGAGGTCACGTTAGTTAATCCTCTGTGTGCTGTAACAGTGCTTACTTTTTCTCAGATTTCTTGGCTTGACTATAGTTCTGTGTGTTTATCTTTTCTTGTATCTATAGATGAAAGTAAGTTCATTCCATTCTTTGGAAGTACACTGAGAAGTATTTAAAAAAAACCACGCACATCTTAATATCACCTACTGATTAAAATTCATATAATAATTAAAATCATTTCATTATATTCATCCTATTTTTGTGTTACAACTACCAGCCTGTGTTATTTTTACTAACTTTTCAGAATATGATTAGGAATCCTTTGTTTTTAGGAATAAAACTGGTTCCCACTCACCAGAGCCCTACTTAGATTCAAGGCCAAGGGCTATTCCTTCAAGTTATTTCTTTGGTGCTTCCAGCATTGCCCCCTGTTTTGGGGCCACTGAAATTTTCCAGATTCATCCTGATTTTTCACTGACGCAGATATAGAATTAGCTACCCTGTAATAATTCATGGTTCCTTTTGTGGAGAACAGACCAGAGACTAAAGTCTGGATGTTGGAGAGTGGGTAGTGGGAAAGTGCTCTTGTTATTCTGGGATCATGCTAATAAAGACAGAAGCATATGTCTTGTTGAAGTCCTATATGTGCACTGTTTCCACAAGTCTGTCTTTCATCTGTCCCCTGTGTTCATCCTCTGCCTGCTTCCTCATTTCCCCTGGAGGCTGGATTCTAGATTGGTCATCACTAGGGTTCCCTTACCCTTGGCTTCTAGCTGGATCTGGTGAGTGGGACAGACCAGTAGGAGGTCCTCAGGTGGGGAGGAAGGAGATCAGAGTCGGCCTTTCCTCGCTTCCCCTGACCCCTCCTACGTGAAGGAAGTGAGACCTTGTCCTCCTCTGGCCCTTCAGACCTTGGGGTGGTAGTACATTCTTGCTGGTTAGAATCTCTCCCTATTTCTTGTTGATCCCTTGTATGATGCTGACACCTCTCCCCACCCCACCCCACCCCACCCCACCCCACCACTCTCTAGTTAAACCTTTGGAGTGGATTTTTGTGTTCCTATTGACATGATGAATAAGACTGTAACTTAACACATTATATTCTCATACACCTTAATTTTCTTACTTTACATATTTTCATCAACTGCTAATATTTATTCTTACATTGACAGAAACCATGTTTTCATTCTTTGTTTCAAGGTGAGATACAACATTTCTTAGAAGAAATGCTGTTTTTGAGTTAGCCATGCAAACACACAAAGAACAAATAGGGCAAATCAGTGACAAACTAAATTGACCCCAAGTAAAGCAGTTTCTGTAGGACTAGTTGGACCCCAAGGTTGTTTGGTTGGTTGGTTGGTTGGTTGGTTGGTACAACCTAAAAAGCAGTTCTTTGTAGTTTTATTATGCATAATAAAAAAGTTTTATTATGTACAGTAAAACTCAGGAGGTCTTCTTTCAGTCCCTGTTCTGGCTGCCCTTCAGGTGGTCCAACGATCCGGTGACCCAGAGACAGCAGAGATATCTGTGGGGAAATTGAGAACTAATTTCTTTTCCTAATGAGACGGGGAGCTGGATCTTTTAAAATAAACTTTATTTTTTAGAATAGTTATAAATTTATAGAAAATTTGTGAAGTTTGTGAATTCCCATATACCCCACATCCAAGTTCCTTTTATTATTAACATCTTACATTAACATGGTACATTTGTTACAATTAATGAATTCTGATACATTATTAGTAACTGAAGTCCATAATTTGTCCAGATTTCCTTGATTTTATCTAATATCCTTTCTCTGTTTCAGGACTCCCTCCAGGAGAAGTTACATGGGCCATCCTATCTCCTTGGATTTCTCTAGATGGTGACAGCTCCTCAGAATCTTCTTGTTTTGGTGATTGACAGTTTTAAGAAGTACTAGTGAGGTATTTTGTAGATTGAGACTTGTCTGATTGTGTGCGTGTGCGTGTGCGTGTGTGTGTGTGTGTGTGTGTGTGTGTGTGAGATCAACCCGCGGTTATGGGTTTCGGGGGAAATGTCACAGGGGTAAAGTATCCTTTTAATCATCTTCTATCAAGGAACCATACTGTCCACATGACACCATGTGGACAACAGTTGATACTAATCTTGACCACCTGACTGAGGTGTATTGGTCAGAGGGAAAGCACCACGTGCACCCACACTATGGTGGGACCAGGTGGGGAATAGTTATGTTCCACTTTCTTGAGGGGAAAGTAGTTACACAAATTATCTGGAATTTTTCTGCATGAGAGATTTGCTCTTCTCCCCCATTATTTATTTTATTCAGCCAATATTAAAGCATGGATATTTATACTTTGGTATATAATCTAATACCATTTTATTTTTTGTTCCCATTTTTCCAGCTTTGGCCATTGTGCATTCTTTCATTGGCTCCTCTGTCCCATTGGCATATATCCACAACTTGGGAATTTTGTAAATTTTTAGCACTTCCTTACTTTTTGGCACTGCAAAATACTCCAGGCTCATTTTACATAGTCCCTGACAGTCCTAGAATCAGCCATTTCTCCACAGTGGGAGGCTGGATATTATAAAATAACATTTAGTATAGATAAACTTGAATTCCTCTGTGTTCCAAAAATTTTTGCCCAAATACAAGGGTGTAGAGGAAAGACACTGGAGATGCAGGGAAACAGCCACATCATGGGACCTTAGGCTGCTCCCTGAAAACTTGTAACTGAATCCTTGAATTTTCTAAGATGATTTGTTTAAAGTCTCTGCCTAGCAATTTCAATGTCTGTGCTTCCTCAGAGACAATTTCTGTTATTCTTTTTTTTCCTGTGAACAAGTTACACTGTCTTGTCTCTTCACATGTCTCATAAGTATTTTTGTTGTTGAAAACTGAACATTTTGTATATGATAATGGGGTAACTCTGGATATCAGACTCTCCCCAGGGCGAGTTTGTTGTTGTTTTGCTATGGGTTGCAGTGGTGTGTTTGTTTAGTAACCTTTCTAAACTATTTTTGTAAAAACTCTATTTTTTGTCATGCATCTCTGAAGTCTTTCATCATTTAGTTTAGTAATCAATTAGTGGTTGACAGTGATTTCCTTAAATATCTGGAGTAAAAAAAGACAAGGAAGAAAAGCAGGGCAATGAAGAAGAGAGGAGGAGATGGATGGATGGAGGGAGGGAAGAGCAGGAGGAGAAAACAGTAGAGGGGAAGAGAAGGGGAGGAGGAAGCAGAGTGGGGGAAGAGAAGAGAGAACCTTGAGGACAAAGTCTGCTCTCCAATGCCTGGAATCCCAAGCCCACACTGGGAATGTGGGCTGCCATCTCGAAGGCCAGTGCCAAGCTGTGGAGTGGGTGTCAAGCAACAAGAAGTTAAAATGCCCCAAAGCCCTCTTGTCCTTCAGTTGCCTTTTTCTTGATTAAGCACTTGCTTGCTGCTATAAAGCTTTAACTATCTTTCAGAGTCCTAACCATTATTTCTGACAGATTTTTCCAGTTTTTCCCATGTTTGTGAGAAGGAATGAGCCTTGGCAATCCTTACTTGACCATTTCCACTGATGTCAGTCCTTCAGTTTGAGGCTGGAATTTTGCAGGCAATAATTCAAGAGAGCAAAGTTTTTATTTTATCTTTGATCTTTAGAGCAAGCTTGAAGCAAAATCACATGGATAGAAATGAAGAATCTTCTGTCAAAATTAATGGATGCACTGAGATGAGGATGTGACCAAATCTGAAAATATTACTTAAAAATATTCTATTTTCTGGTTTCAATAGAATTGACTCAATGAATTAAGGATAAGTTTGTGTTAGTCATCAAAACTTGAGCACCAGAATGTTCTGTAGTGCCTAGGGTCCATCATACCGGGCCTTTATTAATTACTTCATATGTGCCCAGAGCCTCAATAAATGTTTTATGTTGTTTATTCCTTTTGAGATGGTCACTGATTATGTTATAATGAATAAACTTAGACTTGGTTAGGTCAAAATCCTACCTACAGTCACAAAATGAGTACATAATAAAGTCAAGATTTTACTCAGACATTCTGATTCCATAACCATTCACAGGAATTAAGAAATCGGTGAGAAGTAAACACCCCTTTCTCATATAAAAGGCTTGATGAAGACAGACCTGTGAAGTACAAGCCTGCCTCTAAAGGATGGTAGAGGAAGTGTGAGAAAGACAACTCTGATCAGAGGCTGGAGGTCAGGCGCTCAGCCCTCTCCCTTCCTTCCTTTCTGCTAACACCCTGAGATCTAACCTAACTCCACCAACTTTCCAAAACCAGAGTCAAGCCATCCAACCTCACTTCTCTCACGATCTACATCTCCATCCCAGCACGAAAAATACTGGACAGCAGAGAAAAAGATCAGAGGGATCAGGACATCATCCCCTACCCCAATACATGAGGTAGACCAGAAAAGACAGTTTTCTTAGCCACCCGCCCAATAAGAGTTTTTCCCAGTTCCTTAAAATATGTTGAAAGTTAATATTTATATCATTTATCTTTTGTATGTATAATTCCACTTCTGAGGATCTATCCTAAGTGACAGGTATAAACTAAGATTTATGTATAGGGGTGCTCATCAGAACAATACTCATAATGGCAAATAATTATATACACCTTAAATATGCAACACCCCAAGAAATGCTAAAAAGTGTGTGTGTGTGTGTAACATGTAAGCTCCATGAGGGCATGGATTGATTTGTTTCATTTCCTGTGGTTCCCCAGTGTCGACCACAACACCTGCCACACAGAGGCAGTTCCTTAAATATTTGTTGAATAGATGAATGAAAATAATGGAATACTTCGCTGTCCATAAATACAAATTTTAAAAGATATGGATAATTGCTCTGAATATAATTTTAACAAATAAACAGCAAAATACAAAATCCTAAGTGTAATTGTAATTCTAATTTTGAAAAATCAGCTGGATAGAAAAGAAGGCTAGCAGAAAATTAACCAAATATTAACACTGGGTATTTCTAAGTGATGAAATTATGAATGATCTTTATTTTATTCTTGATTGATTTGAATCTGCAGATTTTAAAAACAGAGCAAATTATTTTTAAAAAGAAAAAAAAAGCATCTAAAAACATGGGTTTTGATGACCTGCCAGCAGCATCTACATTTTATTTCCAGATGAGGTGATTCTAGGGCATTTTAAAAGATAACTTAGCAAAATTTGCAGAGAGTTTACTAGAAAAGCAGATTCTTAATTACTGTTGACTTTGTAAGCTTTACTACTCCCCCATGATTACCTGTAGAAAGAGAAAGAAAATAAAGTAGAGGTGACAGATTTCAAGTAGGTTTCTTTGGATTTTTTACAGACTTATGGCTTTGAAACTATGTGATTATTTTATATTATTTGTTAAACAAGCTTAAATACACTTCAAAAGCACTCCTTGAATCAAAAGCAAATGAAACAAATAAAGGTATGGATCTAGCTGGCAGCATAATTACTCAGAGAGGAACTATGCTGGAGCTTAAGACACAAAATTTTAACCGTACGTTCCTAGTAGGATATTCCTGAAGGACAGATAAAAAAAGCCTAAAACCATTTGCACGGTGGTGGTAGTGTCAGTGTTTTTGTTATGTTTTGTATGATAAATCAAATACACATTTAGCTTGGCACTATAAACTGAGATTTTCAACATGATTGAAGGGAGACAAGATTAATGAGGATAAGTTAAAACCCTGTCTTCCAGATTTCAGGTTGAAAATACCAGTGTAAACTCATGACTTCTCTCATCTTTTAAAAAAAATGCAATAAAAAAATGCATATAGGGGTGCCTGGGTGGTGCAGTGAGTTGAGCATTTGACTCTTGGTTTCCTCTCATTTAATGATCTCGGGGTCATGAGATCAAGCCCCACATCGGGCTCCATGCACAGCATTGAGTCTGCTTAGGACTCCCTTCCCCTCTGCCCCTCCTGCCCCTCCTCCTTCCCTCTCTTTCTAGCTCTCTTCCTCAAATAAATAAATTCTGTGCACTGAAAAGGCCTGGAAACAAAGACCAGCCTGGTAGCATGGCATCTCCAATTGTAGCCTGCAAATAACATTTCTCGCTAAAGAAAGTAGGGCTATTTGAGAAATGACTGATTCCAAAGGACAAGATAAATCTGAAACATCTGGTCACACCAGAAGGCAAGGAAGCTGTCAAGCCTACTAGGGTGTTATCAAAAAGACTCAGGAATCAATTTAAATAGGTTTCCACTGGCCAAAAATGGAATAATTTGAATATCAACACAGATAACTGCAATGGTTGAAACACATTAAATATGATTAAATAAAGTGGAAAACCTCAACTCATCAGTTAACCTCAAGTATATGTTTAAGAACCAACTGGTTATTTCAAAACTGGTTTTTATTTTTTTAAAGATTTTATTTATTTATTTGGCAGAGAGAGATCACTAGTAGGCAGAGAGGCAGGCAGAGAGAGAGGGGGAAGCAGGCTCCCCGCTGAGCAGAGAGCCCGATGTGGGGCTCAATCCCAGGACTCTGAGATCATGACTGAGCTGAAGGCAGAGGCCTTAACTCACTGAGCCACCCAGGTGCCCCTAAAATTGGTTTTTTAAGAGCAGGAAGAGAGAGTCAAAAATTATCAGGCCTTTCCTACAAAATCTGTACATCAGAATAACCCAACAGCTTAGAAGGGAAAGTTTCTTAAATTATCCCACCTTTAAACAAATAAAAGATGATAGAATCAGAACATCACATTTTTCAATACTAACAAATTAATAAATCCAAGCAAAAATTATCAGTGGCAGATAAACATCACCAAATATGCCTCCTGATGGAAAGATACCACTATGAAGTGGCCCAGTCAAAAAACAAAAGAAAAGCAAGCATGACTCTAAGCAAACCCTAGATATATTTGCTGATTTACAGGAGCTATAGGAAATTTAAAATTTCATGGGGTTGAGATAAACGCAATCCACACTGTGGGAAACCATACAAACCATCCAATGTCTTCAACAGAAAAATTGGTGTTGGGAAGAATAAAAAAGACTCAAGTATTCAATATGTGGACTTTATTTGGTTCTCAATTTTAACAAAATTTAAATATCTGATTAGGGAAATGTGCAAACAGATGGAATCTATGACATTAGACAATCATTGTTAATTGTGAGAGAATGGTCTTGGGGTTAGGAAGCTGGAGTACTTTTGTATATAGAGTTGAAAAGTCCAAAACAAAAGTTTTTATAATTCTCACAGTTGTCCCAAATGTTTTGCCTAAGGTCACACAGATAATCTGTGAGGCTCAGGTTGAAATGCTGTGAATTAAAGCACAGATAGACATAAGTAACTCCAAACAGATGAAAATTACACTGCCTTTTCCAAGGTATTTTTTAAAAAAGACAGTTTCTTGATGTTTTCAGTACTCAGAACTCATAATTTTCAGTCCCCATTGCCATGAAATTATTCCCTAAGTGTCCCTAATTTGCTTTGATATCTGGGAATGGAAGTTTCAATGAATATAAATGTGCATCTTTTACTCAAGTACTTTCATTTTGGGCATCATAGCTGTCAGATCACTTTACTAAGCAACTTTGAACTCAGAAGTCTGGAGAAATGGCAGAGAATTTTTTATTTTTTTCTTAGCTTTTCCAGTTAGCCTGCATTGACCATAAATCCCTTTGGGTATGTTGGGAATAATTCGGTACAATATTTCATTATAAAAGATTTCAAATGGCATCCATTGTACTTAAACTCTAACAACCCAAGAACCAAAATTGGATCAGCATGGAGGTCTTCCAATTCCCTCAGCGGTTTTGATGTAGGAGACACATTAGGTACGCTAACCCCAAAAGTGATACAGTGCTTTAATTCTAGACAGATTTCCCCTCCAATATTCCTTAAATCAATTAATATTCCTTTGGGGCTGTGAAATATTTTACATTATTAATCAGTAGTTTCACAGTCCTCAGGAATCATTAATTCAGCAGGAAAAAATAGAATTAATTGTGGGAGCTATGTCAATGCCTAACTATATGGCGCATAGGTAGATTTTCTTAGTTACTTCTTAAAATTTGGGGACATTACTATCTGCTAGAGGTTTCACTGGGTCTTTACAATGAGAGACTTAGAAATTGACATCAGAGTCTCAATGTCTATCATTTATATTTGTTGGATACATTGAGAGTCAGATTATATGCACACAACATTTGGGTTTTACTCCTCAGCAGCCTTAGCTAATTGCCTCTGCTGTTTTCATAAAGCATTTCCATCTGTGTTATGGGTGGATATTTAAAACAAGTGTGATACTCTCCAAACAGATTCCAATCTCCTCTGAACATGTAGGGCCATATAAAAAAAAACCCAACTTCAACATCTCCCCATGGTACCTTGGGGAAGCTCCTCAGTTCTCTTTTCTATTTGTCTTCTAGAACCAGCTCACCTGCTTGCTGAGCTCTGTGGTAGGAGCTTCACTTGGGGCACAGTTTGCCTCTCAGTCAAGTTCCATCTTGGCCGGCAGTTCTGGATTAAAGTTCAGTCCCCATCTTTACTTTTGGGAGGTTCTCACCTTTGCTCTCCTCATACTGGATCCCTTGGCTTGATGTCTTGGAGCAAGGGAAAGGCTTTGCACCACTGTCATGTCCAGCCTCCCAGACAACACCCTATGATACTAGGGGCAAACATGTAAATAGCATGTCTTCAAGAATACTGACTCAAGGGGTTCCTGGGTGACTCAGCTGGTTAGGTGTCTGCCTTCAGTTCAGATTATGATCCCAAGGTCCTAGGATTGAGGCTCCTCCAGCACTGGGCTCCCTGCTTCGAGAGGACCTGCTTCTCCCTCTCCTCTGTCTGCCACTCCCCTCGCTTATGTGCCCTCTCTCTCTCTGTCAAATAAATAAATATATTCTTAAAAAAAAAAAAGACTGTTGACTCAATGAAGAAGCTTCTTTCTGATGGTAAGGTCTACAATTCACCTGTTCTCATTCAATTCTTATATTCATTTCCTTATTAAAGGCAAATCGGATCTCAGATATGAATATACACTCATCTTCCCTCTTTGGAGAAAACAATGAACAATAGCAAAATCTTGAAATAAATGAAAAGTGCCTTCTTCTTCTTCTTCTTCTTCTTCTTCTTTTTTTAGCATCTGATTCCTGACATGGCAACTCATGCCAAAATGGTTCTTGAGTGACTTTCTTCTCTGCAAAAAGCTTTTGTCTCAATAGCCTGAAATTCATCATTGATGCATCTAAGCTTAGGGCTTTTTCATTCTATCTGACACATGGTAGGTTCTTATGAGTTGAGCAGTAGGGCCAATTTCAACTATATAAAAATTTTTGTATTAAGTTTTTGGAAATAAGGTTTCCCTTCTTTTGCTGTTCTTTTTCTAGAAATCCTATGAGATGCTTGATCTTCAGTACTGATCTTATGTCTTATCTGTCTTCTCAAATTTTGTACCTCATTGTCTTTTGGACTGGGAGACTTCTTAATTTACCTTCCAGGCTTCTACTAAGTTTGGTTGTTTGGACCATCATATTTTTAAGTTCAAGAAGCTCTTTCCTGTTCATTCCTTCTATAGCATCCAGTTCTTAGAGAATGGATGTAATGTCTTTTGGAATTTTCCTCACTTATTAATAATTTCCTTAAAGTCTTATTGGTTCTCTGCTTTTCTCTTTCAGTTTTGCTTTTCTCTCATTTTACAGAGCTGCTGCATATGTCTGCATATGATCACAAGTTGTTATGGCGATCCATGGCTGTCTGAAGAATATGCAATGGGAAGGCTTAGGGGGAGGTCCCAGGAGTGAGCAAAGTTACTGGCCAACAGGCTTTGCTCAGATGACCAGCACTAGGCTAGGACCACAGACTCCCAGGTGCATAATTTTTAATGTTTTACTTTAGAATACCAGTCTGCGGAGAAGCTGCCCTAGCTTTTCCCAAAGAATGAGTCTAACTTTTTTCTAGAAAAACAGATCATCTGGCTTTTTCATTTTTTCCATTGCTTTGCTGGGAAGATGGATGCCTAACTGTTAGACACGTAGCCTAAAGTGGAGGTGGTGTAGGGACTCAGGTTGGGAGTCAGAGTCATTCTCTATCAGAGACCTCCCATTAATCTCTTTGCTTCAGGTTCAGCCCGCCATCTGCCTCCAGTAGGGTGGGCTTCTCTGGGCAAATGCAAGGTTGTTGATTTCCCCCTTCTTCATGTCATGACATGGTTAGGGAAGCACAAGCATGTTGCCACTACACATGTCAGCTTTAATCATTTTTCAAGTGTCTTCAAAAAGTTTATATTACGATTTGGTTTTAAACAAAAATATTCTGGGTACATGGTATAGCATGACAACATAGAAGGATGTATATTTAGTATTAGTAATGCAAATATCCACCCTAAAGAAATATGTACATTTCCAGTTAGTTTGGAAAGCAACCTTCAAATGCTTTATGGGCCCTGTGGGAGGACAACTTCCAAATTGATGAAGGTGGGCTACATTTTGTGGCTGTGACACACGCCTGAGGATTGCAAAAGACACATTCAACAAAGCATCTGAAGGTACAAGAAATGGTGAAATCCTTCAACGTGGACAAAAGAGATTTCAAAGGGAAAAGAGGAAGGTTGAAGACCAATAGACTAGACAAGACTACTGTTAATTATTCAGTTATGGCTTTGTAGGCTGCATAATATTCTATTTATGATGTTATGATAGTCATTCTAAAATATTGTTTCCTCAGTGCAGAAGATCATGGAGGAAGGGCCAGAAAACTGAATGGAAAGAAATCAGAGAGGGAGACAAACCATGAGAGACTCTTAAACATAGGAAACAAATTGAGGGTTGCTGGAGGGGAGGCGGGTGGGGGAGGGGATAACTGGGTGATGTGATGAGAACTGAGTGTTATACGCAACTAATGAATGATTGGACTGTATATCTGAAACTAATGATGTACTATATGTTGGCTTACTGAATGTAAATTAAAAACAGAAAGAAAAAATAAAATAAAAATGTTGTTTCCTTTTCTGGTTTCCCTCCATCTTCCTGAAATATAATAAGTAAAGTGCTCAAGTTCTACCCTAGGATGCTTCTCTTTTGCCATTTACTCTATGCCCTAGGGGATCTCAGCCAGAATCATTGCTTTTAACATGATCATTTCTAAATGTTATTGTTTTCATACCCAGGTCACATGGGGGCAAGGGGGTTACAGATGGCCAGCCAGCTGCTGTGCTGGGAAGTGGGGCACTATGGCATCGTCCCCTCTCCAGAGATCCCCATGGGATCAGGCTGAGGCTAGATGTCAGCTAAACCCACATCTTCACCTAGCTTCTTCCCTTGTCCTGTCTCATTTCTCTCACTTTCTCAAAGATCTCTCCTGAGAGGTTTCCTTGAATAAATCACTGTTGCCAGAATCTCCTCCTCAGGGTCTGTTACTAAGGAACTGGACTTAAGATACCACCTTTATACGCAGGCCTCAAATTTATATCTCTTGCTAGACAAATTTATATCTCCTGACATCCTTATCAAAATGCCCAGTTGGAAGCATCTCACTCTGAATGTCTATGGCAGCTCCTGGTTGCTCTTGCTTTACCAAAACTTTTCCTCCTAGGGTTTTCCCCATCTCCCTTCATGGGAGCCCATTGTGTCATTTGCTTGGTTTAAAAACCTTGGAATAGTCTTTGATTCCCATCTCCTCTCACACATCATGTTCAACCACCAGCAAATCCTGCCAGCTTCTTCTCAGTGGACCATCCAGTCAGTGGACAGTGCATCTCTCCATATGGCCACCACTACCATCCGATCCAAGCCATCATCTTCTCCTGCCTGGATCATTGTAGTTGCCTCCTAACTTTCCCTCCTGCTTTTACCCTTGACTTTCTTCATTTTATTCCCAATAGAGCCATTAGAGCTGCTCTGATCATGGCACCCTTCTGATCAGAAGCCCGAAAGGCATCCAACTTTGGGAGAAGTTACTTGCCAAGGTACCCTGCCTGTCAACACTTCCCATGCAAACTATAGACCTTCTCCCTCATCTGACAGAAAACGGTGTTGTTAGCCAGATACATAGACCACTACATAAGTCAAGGAGATCATGTATGACAATCAAGAAAGGTCCCCTTCTCATGAGGAGAGAGACTGGCGTATCTGCTATTCCCTATAAGGTTTGCTACTTGTTCAGAAAGTGCTGGAATCTTGACTCTGATTCTTCTCCTGTAACACAACCCACTGCAGATACAGATAACCATGATGGGCTCTTGTGTCATCCCTGTGAGACTCAAAGGGTACAGAGGACAGGGCACAAACCAATATGAAGCCTGGCTACTGCTCTTCCATTTTTATCCCTGGCCCAAGAGTCTCATGTCTTCTGCCTTCATCCATGAAACAACAGGAATACTTGTTAGCTTACAAAAAGCTTACAACGTTCCAGACCTACTAGTTCTTGACATTCATCACATTCCATGTAAAAACTGTGACCTTGGGCACCTGGGTGGCTCAGTTGGTTGGGCAACTGCCTTCAGCCCAGGTCATGATCCTGGAGTCATAAGATCGAGTCCCGCATCAGACTCCCAGCTCCACGGGGAGTCTGCTTCTCTCTCTGACCTTCGCTCCTCTCATGCTCTCTCTCTCAAATAAATAAATAAAATCTTAAAAAAAAAAAAAACAACTGTCACCTTTCCCCCCACCCCTGCCGTCCTGGCCTGCTCTCTCTGATCTCATCTCGAAGTCTCCTCCCCCTGCCTACACTGAGCCAGTCCCAGGACCTCCTTCTGCCCCTTGGCACATATGCAGTACTCTCCTGCCTCAGGACCTTTGCAGTTTCTTTTCTAATTGTAGCCCCTAAATCCAACTGTCCACATGGCAAGCTACCTGGCCTCCTCTTGGCTTTCCTGACGTATCACCTCCCTTGAGGCCTGCCCACCCACCCATTGCAGGTTTATGAGACACCTCAGCTTCTGCTTCTCTGTCCCCAATCCTTCTACATCACAATTCCATGTTCTCCAGCTATTTTCTTGCTATACTACCTGAAGACAGTGTGCCAGCATTCAAAGGGAAGTGTTTATCCAATTTATAGAAAGTCTACCATGTGCCAAGTTCTAAGCTGAGCAAATGAAGACCGTGATGAAAAATATCCTACACATCCACTAGGATGACTAAAATTAAAAATAGTGAAAATACCAAATGTTGGCAATGATGTGGAAAAACTGGGTCTCTCATACCTTGCTGGTGAGAATGTGAAGTGGTTCAGCAACAGTGGCAAAGAGTTTTAACAGCTTCTTTAAACACCAAACATACATTTACCATACAAATCAGCAATCACACTCCTTGACACTCATGCTGGAGAATTGAAAACATATCCCCCCACAACATCCTGCAAGAATGTTCATTTATTGTTAATAGTCAAAAACTGGAAACGACTAGAATGTCCTGTGATAAGTGAATGTTTAAGCACTGTACTACATTCATATCATGCACCTCAACAATAAAAAGAAATTCTTGATACATCCAACAACTTAAATGGATCTCAAGGATAATATGCTGAGGGAAAAAGCCAATACTAAGGGTTGCATACTCTGGTTCCATTTTCATTACATTCTTGAAATCAAAATTACAGATGGAGAACAGATTAGTGGTTGACAGGGTTAGGAATGATGAGGCTGGGGGCCATGTAGGGACCATGGGTAACACGATAGAGTCTTGTGGTGATGAAATAGTTTGGTGTCTTAATTATGATAATTACATGAACCCATATATGCCATTAAATGAGGTAGAACTGTCTGTACATATTGTACCAATGTCAGTTTTCGGCTTTTAATACCATACTATCAGTATCTAATAGTTTGTTGTATGTTTACCACTGGGGAATTTAGGTGAAGGGCATGTGGAAATTCCTGTACTATTTTTGAAACGTCCTGTGAATCTATGATTATTTAAAACTAAAGTTTTCTAAAGTAAAACAGTCAAATAAATAATGAGAATGCAAAATATGCATATTAAATACTCCCTGATATGGAGTGTGGAGGAGAATAGCATGGTGCCTTTGGGCACTGAATTGCCTGCATGTCAGCTTTGCTAGAGTCTAAAAACATGTGTGAAACTGCTGAGTTTATTATTGCACAATAATTGAGTTCTACTTTCTTTTTTTCATACTTATACATTAATAAGAATAACCACTGGCAAAATAATTAATGGGTTGAATTTACTCACATTAATGGAACCCATTAAATGCTCTCAGTAATCAATTGTCAAATACATACACACACACACACACACACACACACACAATAATTTTGCTTACAGTGCAAGCCACCACTATTTGTCTGACAACTGAATTTTAATTTTGCACTTCAACCTTTCAAGAGCATGGCCAATTAGAAATTTTGTTTATTAAATCACAAAGTAGAAAAACAGATCTAAAATGTGTCATACAATTGGTTTTATGATTATTTATTAAAGGGGATTTACTAGAACAAAGTTCTCACTAACCAAGTAGAGGAAAGAGTGGTGGACTTCAATGTGTTAAATCTATTTTATGCAATTTTTCTAATTTTTTTCAAGGTAGTAAATAGTTATTGAGGATTACCAATATATAAGACACTCTCAAAGATTCTTTCTGGATTATTTCTTAGAAAGCTTTTCTAAGTAGGAAAGAAAAGAAAGAAGAAAAAAAGCTTTTCTAAGTTGGATTTAAGCGAGTGCTAAGTAATAGAACTTTCTTTGATGATAAAAATGTTTTTTAGGGGCGCCTGGGTGGCTCAGTCGTTAAGCGTCTGCCTTCGGCCCAGGTCAGATCCCAGAGTCTTGGGATCGAGCCCCGCATCGGGCTCCCTGCTCCGCAGGAAGCCTGCTTCTCCCGCTACCATTCCCTCTGCTTGTGTCCCCTCTCACGCTGTGTTTCTCGCTGTCAAATAAATAAAAATCTTTAAAAAAAAAAATGTTTTTTAATCCATATTATCCAATACAGTAGCTGCCTGCGGCTAGTACATGCTTGAAATGTGACTACTTTGGTGAAGATACTGGGTTTTAAATTTTATTTAATTTTAATAATCTAAATTTAAATTTAAAAAGTTATTTGTGGCAAATGGCTACCATACTGGGCAGTGTAGCTCAAGATATTAGCAAAGAGATTTGGGATAATCATTCATGAATTTGAAGACACCTTTCCTCCACAAGTCCATACAGAAGAAATTGACAGGACCTTTAGTGTTCATAAGTATAAAGAGAAAGAATCTAAGTCAGAAACCTTCCAGGTGCAATGCCCCTGATCTCCCTACCTGCTGTCAGAGGCAGCCTCCTTCAGGAGATTGGATTTGCCAGATCCAAACTGGCCCAGCCTCCCTTGCAGTGGGGACAGCTCTGGCCAATGGCACATGAAAGAGGGTTTCACAGCTGATTTCTGAGAAACAGTCTTCCTCCCCCATGGAAGGAAGGAAGGAAGCGAGGAAGGGAGGAAGGAAGGAAAGGAGAGAGAGGGGGAGAGAGGGAGGAAGAAAGAAAACCAAACCTATAGTGAGAAAACATTTTTCCTCTGTGTGATGCTGGGAGCCATGTAGCCTTCATGTTGCTGGTAGATCTCTTGTGACCATGAGCTAATAGTGAAAAGAAAGAAGTTTACCCTGTCAACACTGAGCAACTGAATCCAACCTTGAGTCCACCAAGCTATGGATTCCTAACTTGGTGAGAAAAACAAATTTCTATTGTTAACGCTATGTTTCATCCGTATTCTGTTGCTTGCAATCCTCAGTTTCCAAACTGAGTGAGATCCCTAAAACTCCTGACCGTAGGCGAGGTTGTATAATTTCACAGGGCTATGAGAAAATGGATGAGCATGGGAGCAGAGAGGATCAGAGGAGGACAGAGGTAATATGGGAGATGCTTTAAAGAAAGACCGAGAGCCTTCCAGCTATTCCAGATGGGAGCTTTGGGACGGGCCTGGCACCACTCTACGCTGTGGTGGGGGAGTAGAACGCCTATTTGAGGCTCTTAAAGCAGGACCAGCAGAAAAAGGGTGAAAGAGATAAACGACTGGGCATATAAGCAAAGGTCAGATCACAGGGGATCTGGAGGGACACACTGAGGATTGTAGGCTTGTTTCTATAGGCTAAAGGACGCCACTGTGAGTTTAAATAAAAGGCACGGTTGTATTGTCACATTCGAGAGGACATTCAGTCTTCAGGTAGAGAGCAGTTTGGAATGGGGTAATCCTAGAAGTTAATAGATCAGAGAACACATCCTATCAGGAAGCTGGGAGGCCAATATGACTTAGTGCTCTCAATGCCAACACAAGTCATTTCAAATTAGAGTAGTTGGGTCAGGCAGGTCAGTGTCAAAACATATGACAAGCACGGAAGTTGCTGAGTTAATTCTAGCAGTGTCTCCCAAGCAGCAGTATCCTCCCTCAAACCAGGAGACTCTGAAGAGAAAGATGAAGAGAACTGGCCAAGTATCCAGATTTATTAAGGCGATGATTAAAATGGTGTGGTCTCAGCTTAAGAGGCAGAAAACTAGACCAGCAGCACACCACAGGCACCAAAAATGAGCTCCCCACATCTGGATGAGTGATAGTCCACAGGCAGCATTGTAGATCACTGGTGAAAGAAAGCATGCTTCAGTAAAGGATACTGGTGTAACTGGTAGGACATGTGGGCAAAGAAGGCAGTCGGACCCAAATCTCATAGCAATTACAAGACCCAGTTCCATGGGGACCAAGGATTAAATGCACAAGGCAGAAGTGTGAAACTTCTAGAACAGGAGATAGCATAACGTTTTTAGAATAATGTAAGAATTATTGAAACAAAACTCAAAAGGATTGATACATCTCTTTTCAAATTAAAAACTGCTCTTGTTGAGAGGACATTATAAAAATGTGAGGAGTAAGCTCTTTCGGACACACAGAACTGGAGAATAATTAGTATCCCACAGTTACAAAGAACTCCTAAAAATCAATAAGGAAAGAAGAAATCCTATAGAAAAATGGACAAAATATATCAACAGGCACTTTACCAAAAAGGATCCATCAGCAGTGAAAAACATGAAAAGAACATGAAAATTAATAAGGTTAAGCATAACCTTATTAATAGTCTGGAAATAGAAATTAAAGCCAAACAACACGTAATTTTACTTCTAGTGGGATTGGCAAGGACTTCGAGCACTGAAACTCTCATATTATGCTGATGCCAAAAGTAAAGCATTATATTGTAAAGCTGTTTTTCTCCCAGTTCTATCCCAAGGGACGCTTGCATGGCTGCCAAAGGTTTCACACACAGGAATGCTCATAGCAAAATTAATTGTAATAGCAAAAAAGTGCAAATAGTGTAAATGTCCCTGGAAAGGAGAATAAAGTTGTGGTGTAGTCATAAAATGGAATTCTGTTGAGAAGAAATTATTTCAGTGGCAATCAATCAAGTGCAGCCATATACATTGTGAAAGGTGCCTCCAAACATAAAGTTTGAGTACAAAATGCAAGATACAAAGGTAAATACACAGAATCACATCACTTAGATAGAGTCAAATTCCACTCCAAATTTAATGATATATTGGTTACCGAGGCATAGGTCTCAGGGAAAACTAAGGAAAATCAAAGATACGGTAAACGCCACATTCAAAATGGTGATTGCCATTGTGGAGGAGTGCTGCGGTTGAAGGGGAGCATCCGAGGGGCATCTGAGGCTTTAGAAACATAATCTATTTCTCACACTGGGTAGTGTGCAAGTATATGGGTGTGAGTTTTCAGTTTTTAAACTCTATATGATTGCATATGATTATGAAAGACATATAGCAAAAGCAAAATTAAAAATAAAAGACTCCCAGGTTTTTGTCCCGAGGGACCAGATGGTGTTGACATTGACCATCAAATCCTATGGATGTGCCGGTAGCAGACAAGGTGGGGGTTTCCTTAAAGATAAATCTTCCAGTTATAGGGACAGTCACCAACAGACTGGCTACACACCAAAAACCTTGTTTTACTTGGGTCTGGTATACTCTCTGACTCCACATTTCTTACCGTTATTGGTTTTTCTAGGGGAATGGTGGTTTAGTGACCCACACCCAGAGCAGCATTCTTACTCTTCTCAATTCCCAGATGAACTACGTGTCTCTTGGACACACACATTTGGTAGGTTTGAATGTAACATTACAGATGTGAAAACAGCAGACAGAGCACTGCCCACAGAAGGGAAATAGGCAGGAAGTGCTATACTTTGCAGGTGCAGATTTTGGAAGCAAAGGTAACATATGTGGAAGCATTTGTATTAAAAACACAATATTGGTAGTGCTTTTTTTTTTTTAATGATTTTATTTATTTTTTTTACCTATTTGAGAGAGAGGGAGAAAGTGTGTGAGCGGGAGGAGGAGCAGAGGAGAGGGACAAGCAGACTCCACACTGAGTGCAGAGCCTGATATGGGGCTGGATCTCACCACCCTGAGATCATGACCTGAGCTGAAATCAAGAGTCAGATGCCTAACCAACAGAGCCACTCGAGGTCCCCCAGAATATTGGTTGTTTTATGTGAGCAAAAAATCTACTTAACCATATACTCTTTCTAAATACTTATATTGGTAGCTGTAACTGATTTATCTCATGAATTGAACTTTGGAAGGGGCAGGCAGAAAGTAAATTTCCTTTTAAGCAGCACCGTGTTTCTTTGGTCCTATGTCAAACCTCACATCCCTGAACATGACATGATCTCGGTAGATCCCATAGCTTTTCCAGTCATTCCCAATTATTACAAGTAGTCTGGTTTTTCAGGTGTTAAGAAATCCAAACCAATTCAATATTGAAATTTTATCTCTTGTTCAGTTAAGAACTTACCCCCTGCCTAGCACGGTCCTGCTTTAGGCAGGGAAGCCTTCAGTGAGGTGGGGGATTTTTGTCACTATCCTGTCACATTCCTCCCATAGGGCTGCCTCTCGCTCTTCTACAGTTGAGGAATTGGAGAGGAGGGAGAGGAATGGTCCAATGGAGTGGGACAGCTGTCACATGGCATTGGTGTCTTCTGGCTGTGGCCAATGTTCAAACACTGATTTTTTTTCTTTTGTGGGGTACTTTGGTGGATTCTTCAGAGACCTCTACCCCCACCCCACTTCCTGACATCATTCCTGGGAATCATTCCTGTTTTTCCTCTTTGGGGGCGGTGTCTCTCTGGTTCATTCCTCATCCGTTGGTCCACCAGTCCTTACTCCTCCCGGACTGTAGCATTTAGACAACCCAAGCCTGACACCCTCCCTGGGGTCCCACCCAGCCCACAGAAACATGCACGTTTGCCCTGCCATCACCAGACAAGAAGCTTCCTCCTTTGGCACTCGTCTTTCTGCCATGGCAGACGCTCTGCAAAGCCTTTGTCTCAGTGGGAGGATGGGGGATGTGAGTCAAGAATCAGTCACATCATCCCCCAACTTCTAACAGACATATATTAATCCCTCTTAATGGTTTTGTTTTAAAGGAGCCCTCATTTAAGTGCAGAGGAAAGCACCTCATGACATATTGACGATTTTCTCACAGAAATCGTCCCTCTATAGTCAAAGTTTATGAGCTCCCACCATGTACCCCATACATGAGGAACCCTTGGAGCCTCTTGGAGGTTATTCCTTACCATCATCTCTATCTATATATTTACTTGATCTGGTATCTTTCTTCAGAATGTGTAAGCAGTTAACACCCTTTGATCTCAGCCTCTGGGGCCTTGATCCCAAATGAGCAGATGGGAAAAGTTTGTTACCACCTCATTACATGTATAGTAGTTAGATTAATAACAATAATAATAACTAATATTTATCAGATTTTTAGCCATAAGCAGGAAGTGAATTATGTGGCCAAGGGTTTTCTTTGGCCAACAAGGTGCTGACACATACAATACAAGCAGAGGGTTATAAAGGCATTTTTCAATTTCCACTCGCTTTTGGGGCCTAGAGCCATTGCCATGAGAAGCACATGCCTTGGCTAGCCCACTAAGCCCAAGAAAAGGAAAAGACATACATAGAGTCTGATTACACTATCACAGCTAAGCCCACCTCAGAGCACAGCCACCCGCTGACCGGCAGCCACAGGAACAAGCCTTGGTGAGATAAGCATCAAAAAAATTTGCACAATTCTAGAGAAGTTGAAAGAAAATTTACCCTACAACCTTCTCCCAATGTCAGTTTTAGATACAAATGCCTCATGGTCCATCAGTCTCACTCCTGGACTGTGAAATTTTTATAATGTTGCTTGGAGATATCTACAAGAATGTTCAGAGTAGTAGGACTTATAATGGCCAAAAGCTGAAAATAAACCCAATGTCTAACCACAAAAGAACCAGCAAGTTGCAGTAAAGGCGTACAATGGAACACTATATAGTAATAAAATTTACTGAGCATGCAGTACATGGATAAACCTTGCAAATAAAACCATTTAAAAGGAAGATACAAAAGATAAAATCACGAATCTGCTTATATGAAGTTCCCTAAAAAAGCAAAATAAATTACTTCATTAAGATTTATATGTAGCTGATCCAGTTATAAAGAAAAGCAAGGAAAAATTGCCCCCAAATTCAGCATAGTGGTGCCTCTAAGAAGGGCATGTGGGTGTGTTGACACCTAAAAACAACATGGTGAAGGATGGGTAGATTTTGGGGTGAGACTGAAAATATTCTATTTCATGATCTGAATGCAGGCACTTTTCCCCCATCCCCTGCACACAAAAGATGCAGTAAACCTCTAGGCTTCTAACTCACACCACAATTTCACCGTTTTAAACAAAACATGTATTAAACATTTAATATGTTGTAAAGAAATGTGGTGACAATTTAACAGATGAAAAATAAATCTTCCACCATTGGCATAACTTGATGGGTATAATTCAACAGCTGTTCACCCTCTCCTCAGCCCATAGACAACCCCAACACAAATAACTGCTCATTCATCTTGTATTGGAAGAATGTTCTTCCATGAAAGCCTTAGCACAACTAGAGTCACTTTAAACAAGAAAGAAAATCAAATACAGAAGAAATTAGGAGAATTCCTATGTTCACTGAAAGAAGATTCTGTTTAGAGCCAACTAAATTATCGTTTTCTTTCAAGTGTCTGTCTCACAAATGTCAAAATAAGAATGCTTAGGGAAAGGAATATAAAAAGAAGCTGGCATTAGTATTTGATAAATAAAACTTTTTTAAGAACAAGGCGTAACAGAATTTCTTTATCCACTATCCACAAGGGCACTAGTTTGCACCCTTAAATAAACTTGCAACTAGTGGATAAATAAGTCCTGGAGATCTAATGCACAGCATAGTAATTATAGGCAAATATACTGTATTATAGACTTCAAAGTTGCTAAGAGACTGGATCTTAACTGTTTTCACCACAACAAAGAAATAATAAGTATGTGAGGTGGTAAAGGTGTTTGCTAGTGCTACAATGCTAATCATATTGCAATATATAAAGGCACCAAATAAACACATTGTACCACGTAAGCCTACACAAGTTATATGTCAAAATTATATCTCGATTTGAAAATAAAAGTTAAATTGAAAAGGGATAAGTTATAACACAAGGGACTCCATTTTATTTCAAAATCTTGAAAGCTGGTAAATTCTAATTAACTCTTCATCCACCCATGAGATTAAAAAATACATATACACAGCATAACGTGACAATGAATAATCACATAGTTAACACATCAGAAGGATGGAAGGCATATAATAGTAGAGCTTGTCAAACATCAATCAATAAATGGTTTACAATTCTAGCAAAGTTGAGAGGAAATTTGTGTCACCGTCTTCCCCAAATGTCGGCTAAAAATAGAAAATTATGTTATTTGATTCTGTTGTTTGTTTTCACTTTTATCAAATCCTTGGGCTTTTGCAGATAATTGCAATACTGTGTATTCTTGCGGGGTTTTTTTTTTTTCTGTTTTGGAAGAATGAGATATAAGATAAGTAGTCCCAACACTTATTACCTAAGCTGATTAGCAGACTTATTCAAACCACAGTCTCTTAGATGCGGCAGAATAAAGATAATATAAATTCAACATTCCAGTCTCATAGCAAAGCATTTGCTTTCTCCCATCTTTTAAATCCATTTCCATGCAGAATCACATATACATATGGCTTGTCTTCATTATTAAGCCAATATAGTCACCGTCAAAGGCTGCTAATCATCCAGAAATTAATTCATTTCATTACTTTGCTGGAGGGCCAAATCAACCATATGTTTGGTCCTGTAAGACCAGACATAAAAGAAGTGGAATCTCCAAGCACCTTGGTATTGGTAATTATTTGTGTGGGCTTTGGAAGGAAGTGTCTCAAATACAATTATAAAAGCCTATGGTTTCATAAGACTTTACACAGTGCATAAAAAATGACAATTACAAGTCTCAATGGTCTTAGACTGATTTAATAAGATTTAATGACTCCACAATTTGTGCATTCCAAAACAGAAATGGTAATGTGGCTCCCATGGTCTACTGAATAGACTAGTATGCTCTGGGTTCAGATACTTTATTCTGTAGGAGTTACTGCAGCCTTGCTTCTGGCAATTTCTACTACCTCATAAGTAAATGAACATTGCTTCCAGAAATCTCCTCAATATCTATACTCCTCATATTTCATATTTTAAGCTACTTCGTGGCTTTTTAATTCTTTCGGTGCTTCTTATTTCACAATTCTCAAAACAGCTTTTTTCCACATGGTCACTCAGCCAACAAGAAATGACCACATCAACCTAGAGATGAGCTTTTTTCTCAGTCCAGCACCCAGAGTTTCAGCCCTCTCTCACACTGAAAATGTCCTGTTACTTCCTTTCAAAGCAAGAAAATCCCCACCAGAAGGACTGCTCGAATTTCACCAAGAAACAAATAAGAAGAGAGAAGGTGTGTCAGAGAGATAAATTGCTGGTATGCCCAGGAATTTAAAACATCGTTGTGAAGGGCGATTAGATTCATTGGCACTCTCAACCTCTAGTCCATTGTAGTCTGTGCTTTAATGAGTCTTTTGTCTCCTAAATTCAACCATTTAATCAGCTTCTTTGGGCTAGCTCAGGAGCCCAGCACCCTTTTATAACATTGTTGTTATGGAAATATACATTCTGATTTTTAAACAAGAGACTTACCAACCATATTTGGAATGTGCCAGCTTGTACTTGTGTATACATCTGGGACTGCTTATTTCATTATTATTTCATACTATTATAGTTCTAAATTCTTTATTGCTCCATAAAGATATATTCCTCCCAACTCATAGAATAGGCACACGGTTATATACTAGAAATTTTTACAGTTATTGTTATTAATAATAAGTTATTGATTATCATAAATTATTAATAATACATTACTAACAATACCAATAAGAATGTATTAGCAATAAGTCATACAAGGAATGAAGGTAAAGCATTAGATTAAGAGCTGAATTAGAGAGTGATAAGGCATATCAATATTCTTTGAAGAGTGACATGGATAAAACAAATATTAACCTATTAGACAGAATACATAAAGGGAGAGCAACAATAACACGCAACCCAGGGTCACAGTTCACTTTCTGGACACTAAAACAGCTTCAGAAATACCCAGCTCATATATCTCTTTTAACTTTCACTTGCAATGTTGTCTCTCTTTTCCTCAAAATCTAAGTTCTAGGGATAATTAGGAATTTGATCTGGCAGAATCCAGGTTGTAGTTCCACTTTGTCTCTGCTTCTTTCCTCTCCCTACATTTGCTTTGAGACCCTCTACAATAGAGGAGCCTAAGAGTTGCCTTATTCCAGCTCAAAAACCAGGAAGTATTTTTGGTTTGTTTTATTTGTACAGGTGAGAGTATGGGGAAAAACAAAAAACCTAGCATAAAATGAATGAGAAACACTGAAAGTTGTAATCATCAAATAAATGCCAACCAACCACCAATTGAAGATCTAAAATCTACACACTTAAACATCTTCATTCATTCATTCATTCATTCATTCATGTAATAAGCATATTCAAGTGCTCAATGTTTGTTCACTACATTAATCCTTAAGATCGTCAAAATTGAAAAGAAAAAACAAAGCATGAAATCCATCTAAAAGAATCAAATCCTAACAAAGTCAAAACAATATATATTTTAAGTCATACAACCACGAAGGGAGTAGAAGGAGCTATAGACAGAGCCAACTGTGGAGGATGTGCGTGTTAGTGAGTTAGTGCATCGGGGTGGAAGAGAGAGCCTGCCACATGAGAAGGACCAGATGGCGATGTGGCCACGTGATGGGGAGAGGAGCCATGCCAAGGAGGTCTGTGCTTGCTGAAGGGGACAGGCCAGGCTCACATCACGCAGTCAGTCATACTTCACATGGGTAGGGCTGTGTGGAGAGTCTGGTGGTAGGACACAGTCATCCACCTTCTAGCAGAGAAGGAAGATTTTCCTGGACGTCTTAAGCACAGATCTCTTTACCTCTCCCTTTAAAAAAATTTAAAAAGTAAAAAAAAAAAAAAAAACAGACTTTCTAAATTAAAATGCAATCTGTGTTTCTGAAAATAAAGCAACTCAGAGAAGACATAGGAAATTCTCCTATTTTCAAACCACCAAAAAATACCTATTGGACATTTCTCTGTGTCACACAGTGCTCTAAGATCCTGACAAGAGAAGCACATTCTAGTATAGAAGACAGACAATAAACAAGAAAATAAGCAGCTAAGCAGGAGTGTTTCAGAAAGGAATAAGTGATCTGAAGAACAGGAAACAATACAAGACACAAGGGCAGGGCTGGCGATCTATAGTGGCTGGCTATTTCAGTAGGTCAGGGTGCCACTGAAGATGTGATGCTGAAGGTGACAGCTGGCTGATAAGAAGCAAGCCTAGGAAAGTGTGTGTCCCCAGGCAGAATAAAAAGTCCACAAGGCACATACGAGTTCCACCTATGAGGTAAACAGAAATAAATGCTAGTGCGTGCAGTGGGCTCATAGAGAAGAGCCTTGCTACCCATGGACTCCATTGCCAGTGCTATGGAATGCCATTGCAACAGGCGAGGGTCACGATACAATTCTCATTTCAAACAATTATTCTGTCTGGAGTTTAATGAAGGAAGTGTGGTGCTCAGCAGAGCAGAAGCAAAGTTTTCATCTGATCAGTCCATGCCTGCATTAGTCAAAGAGAGATGATGGTGGCTCAGAACTAGAGTGTCAGGAGTGGATTTTGAGAGTAGAGAAAAACGGCTGGATTTTGAGGCCTCTGAGTTTATGTTGAGAGGACATGCCAAGAATGGATGGGAGGGACACAGGGATGCAAACAGGATTTATGAGGACTCTGGGTTTTCTACTGAACATGTAGAAGGTTAATGGGGCCCGGGATTGGAGAATAGAAAATGCCAGAGGGTAGAGAGTGTGTGTGTATGTGTGTCTGTGCGAGTAGGTAAGGGGAATAGTGATAAAGGACCTTGTTCTGGACAAGTTAGATTTGAAATATTGACAACACATCCAAGAGATGTCAAATAGGCACTTTCTATCTAGGGGGAAAACAAATGAGTAGGGGAATTTGGGACAGGAATACCCAAGAAAACTCTAATACATGGAACAAATGCAGAATTAGGGATATAGATTAAGAAAAAATGTAGGATTTCCTGAAAAGCACTGGTATGGATTTCTTGAAAATGTGAGAATCCAGAAAAATAAACTCAGCTCTCAAAATCATTTTTCTTCTCTAAGAGTGCTTACTAACCCTCAGCTCAACTAGTAAAGAGCTACAAGACCGAGCCAATGGGAATGAGGTCAAAGCACAAACATGCCCAGTGGGGATTTGAAATAACAGTCAGCCTCATATTACCCAGGGACCACTAATGCTAACTCTCAAAATATGAAAATAAAGGGGAAGCTCTTGAAATCACAGTTCTTACCACCTGGGTGATCCAGATAACATCGAACTTTAAACTTAGAATAAGGTCATCCACAAACTGATAGCATCCCCAAGTGCCTGATAGAGAAAAATATGAAACCTCCTTAGAAGAATGTATTTTCTTCTTGGGCCTCACATTATTCCTACAAATAATATTTAAAATGCAATAATCAACCACTGCGCACCTATGAAAATGGCTAGAGTCCAGAACACGGACAACACCAAATGCTGACGAGAAGGTAGAACAAAAGAAACTCTCATTAATTGCTGGTGGGAATACAAAATGGCACAGCCACGTTGGAAGATAGTTTGACAGTTTCTTACAAAACTAATTGTACTCTTAACCATACCATCCATCCTTGGTGTTTACCCAAAGGAGTTAAAAATGTATGTTCACACAAAAAAAAATCTGCACACAGATGTTCATAGAAGCTTTATTTGTAATTACCAAAACTCGGAAGCAACCAAGCTATCCTTCAGTAGGTGAATGGATAAACTGGTATATCCAGAAAATGTACCATTCAGCGCTAACAAAACAAAACAAAACAAAACAAAAAAACAATTATCAGGCCATGAAAAGGTGTGGAGGAACTTTAAACCATTTTGGTGAGCGATATTAGTAATGAAGAGGCAATGCTATACATGTATAGGGTAAGGGCATATGTAGGAAATCTCTGTACTTTCCTCTTAATTTTATTGTCAACCTAAAACTCAAAAAAAAAGTAAGTCTTTAAAAAAAAATACAGTAACCAGCACACAAAAATAAACTGGTACACACACACACATGCACACACACACACACACACAAAACTCAATGAAGTAGAGCAGAGAAAAAAAAAAGCCTATAAAGACCAGATATTGAAATTATTAGATATAACTTCTTTAAAAAACTACAATTACTAGGTAAGAAAATTAAAATCAAGCTAAAAGTTATCTACAGAGGACAAAAAACTATAACAGATGATATAAGAAATCTGAAAAAAAAAAACAAAATATCTGTAACTAAAAAATACAAAAACTATAAATATGGTCACAAAGTATGGCTATGATATATTAGATACAGATGAAAAAAGGATTAATGAATTGGTAAATAGCTTATTAAAATATCAAATATGCAATACACAGAGACAAAAGAGATAAGAAAATCAAGAGAGCAGAAAAGGGCAGATTTTCTGTATAAAAATGTATAATGTATTTTACATTTTAAGTCTGCATCAAAAAAAAAAAACAGACATAGTAGAATACAGGCAATGTTTAAAAAAATGATACCTGCATGTTTTCAAAATTGAAAAAGGAATCAGTCAATTTGCTTTGTTGTTTTTTTTTTCCTCACTTCTTGAACTGGCTGCTTAGATCATTGATATTTAATGTCTTTTTATTTTTCTAATTCATTTTTGAAAGATGTAACTCTCATTCTCAGAATTGGTTTAACTATGGTCTACATTTTTAAAAATTATGGTGCTTTTCTCATTTTCTTAAATTCCATCATGACTTTTTTTTATAACTCATGGATTATTTTGAAATGTGTTTTATCTAAATATTTTCATAAACATTTGAATGCTTTTTGAGCTCATGCTAATTCTATATTTTTCTGATTTTATTGCATTGCAGTCAGAGAAGATGGTTGTATAATATAATTTCTTAGGAATTTATTGAAACTTTCTTCAATGAAATATATATTTTTTGAAAAGTTCTGTATATGCTTGAAATAAATTATATTCTTTGTCAAGAGCAAAACTCTATATAAAGTCATTAAATCAAAGTTTGTTAATTGTATCTTTCAAATTTCTATGAATTTTTTTTAAGTTTGAGCCATCATTCTCTGGAAGGCATATGTTAAACCTCCCACTATCATTGTGACTTTGCCAATTTCTTCTATTTTTCTGTAAGTTAATTCTTTTTTTTTTTTTTTTAAGATTTTATTTATTTGACAGCGAGAAACACAGTGAGAGAGGGGACACAAGCAGAGGGAATGGTAGCGGGAGAAGCAGGCTTCCTGCCGAGCAGGGAGCCCGATGCGGGGCTCGATCCCAGGACCCTGGGATCTGACCTGGGCCGAAGGCAGACGCTTAACGACTGAGCCACCCAGGCGCCCCTGTAAGTTATTTCTTTAAATATTTGGCAATTATATTTCATATGCATACAACCATTATTGCTATGACTTCCTGGGAATTTTTGCCTCTTTTTCATAAAAAATGTTTCCTTTTCTTTGTTTTTTCTGTTTTTGTCTTATATTCCCTTTTGGTTGTTACTAATATTTCTATATCATCTTATTTTAGTATTTACCTGGTATATATTTTATAGTTCATTGTTTTTCAACATTTTTGTGTCCTTATATTGTAAATGTGCTTCTTGTAAACATCTAGATATTAATCCAATCTCTTTATATCTGTCATTTAATTTGTGTTTAGCCCACTAATTTTATGATTTTGATATATTTGAACTTATATGTGCTATCTTATTTTGTGGGTTTTTAATATATATTTTTATTTATTTATCTTTTCTTCTTTTCCATTTCTACAAGATTGATCAAAATGTACATATTTCCTATGTTTTCCTCTACTCGTTTAGAAAGCATGCATTATATTTTTATCATTTGTGCATTTACTCTTGTTTTTCACATACATACTTAAAATTGTGTTTTCCAAATAAGTATAAATAAATCAATATCTCTATCTTCTCAGACAACACAGAAGGGTTAGCAATAATTTAACTTCCTTCTAAATTTCCCACATTCATAATCCCTAACTCACAGGATTAGTATTCTACTTTTTATTTCTACATGGCTTATAAATTCATACACACTCAGGTTTTTTCACTCTTATTCTCATTACAATTATTTTACTCTTGAGTGAATACATACTTCAATATATCACCATGTTCTGCACACTTGTTTTTGCTTACTGTTACTTCCTGCATCCCACTCTTTCTATATGAATTCATTATTCTTATTTAAGTACATTACTTATATATTTCAAATATATCTTGCCATATGAGTCTTTAAATAATAACATTTACAAATCTATCCACTTTTTCCCCTTCACCCTTAAATATTCATTCATCTGGGCAACATTCTAAGTTCACAACATTTATTCCTCAGGACCTTAAATACTTTCCTCCATTATCTTCTGTCTTCTTTTATTTCTCACGAAAACACTACTGTGTTTAGACTGTTATTTATCAGCACTCTGATTTCTTCCTGATAGGTTTTAGAATTTTTCTCTTGATGTTTTTCAGTTTCTTTACATTTGTGTGTGTGTGTAGAAATTACTTAATCCATTATAACATTTCAATCTGATGGTGGTGTTTTGTTTTTTTTTCACTTCTGGAAAATTCTCAGCATTATCTTTTTGGACATTGCCTTTACCATTGTCTCCATCACCAGCAGGGCCTCCATCACAGGTATACTGGAACTGTTCATTTTGTCTTCCTTACCTCTTAACTTTTCTAATTTTCCACATCATTATTTTTCTACTCTGATTTCTGATTTACCTGATCTATCTGCCCTTTTACTGATTCTCCCTACAGTTTTGTCTAATGTATCAGTTAACCCTCTAGTGGTTTTTTTAATTCCCAGATTTTGGTTTATTTTTTATATTTGTTTGTTCCGCTTCATAACTCCTTATCTTTAGGTCATATTCTCTTTTATCCCTTTTGGCTTTTAAACATACTCATTTAAGTTATATTTATAGTCTTCTCTTATCACTTGTCCTTTAGACATGCACTTACCAACTTGGAGTCAGAGTGGGGCTGGTACAGTAGATCAATGTTCATGGAACCAATTCTATCACACATTGTATTATTCTTCTGTATGATCTCATTTCACATCATAGTTCTTCATGAGTATTCTTTCTCTGGGTCTTGGAGATTTCTCTGTGTAGTTCTTTATTTGCCCAAATCCTGTCATGGGTTCTAGTACTAAATTTCTGGGGGAGTGTAACTCTGAGTTCAACAACCAAATGTTACACAGGCCTGCAGTTCTGGTCATAGATAATCCTGCATACAGTCAATGACCAAGAGTGATCAGTTTGCTCTTTACTCTGACCCCAGCCTAGTGGGTAGATAGTCCAGTCCCTATTCAAAGACAGATAATAATTCCCCCAGCTCCTGGTTTCAGCCTAGGTGCTCAGGTTTTTCCCTGTTTAGTGTGAACCCACACATTAGTTTCCCAATCCATACAGTTGTCAAAAGCTCTGTATGAAGGTCCATTATCTACAGGCTGGCTCAACTCAGCTTCTCCTCCCTTCTACTGTCTCCCCACCTGGATTCTTGAACCTTTGAAAATATTTTAAAATATTTCATCCACAATTTTTTTGTGTTTGGAATAGAATAAGATCTGTTATGCTCAACCCACCAATATGAGTGGAAGTCAAGAGGTCTTTTAAAGGAAATATCCCATTTTGTGTTAAATCTTGAAGTGTCTCTACCTGTCCCAGCTTCATACTGAATACAGACATATTTGTGAGAGAAGTTAAGTGACAACATACTCAGGTGTTTATCTGTTTCCATCAATTTATACAGGACTCAAGAAGTCTCCAGGATAAAGAGTTCCTACCTTGTTCAACAGTGGTATTCAGAGCCTTAAAAAGAATCAGGAGCAAAAAGTCATGGGTACATCATTAACTAAATTGCAGTGTGGATTTCAGGGACCCCCAACTGGCCCTACAACTTTGTGGCAGGTACAGTACCAAGAAGCAAAGTGATGCATAAATTAAATTCCCTTGGGTCAAGCAACCATGCAGCAAAGCCCCTCTCTAAGGGTGAACTTTAGAGGAGGATATGATATTTCCCTGTAAGTAAAACAAGGTGAGCTCAAGCAGCAGACAGTGCATCGTGATGGGCAAGTTCCTGTGTCACAGGTAGTGACTCCTACAAAACAGAAGATACATTGCCTGGCACTTAGCATGTATTAGGTTTAAGTAGACAGTTTCTGGCCAAGTGAAGAGGTAGAGGGTATTGGGCTGAGTGGCGGTGGACAAGCAACTTGTAACAGAGACAGAGTGAAGTGGCCAAAATGGCCCTTATGAGGATAAAGAGCAGGTGGAATGGAACTAAGTGACAGTGGAGACAAAGACCACACCCTGGACAGTCTAGGAGCCCAAGGAGATGCTCCCTCCACATGCACATTTTCTAAGGAGGCTCGTAGAGGAGCTGAAGGCCTGTTGCTGTGTCAAAGGAAACTTGTTAACAAGGCAAATTTAATTCCAGATCATAAAGTGCCCCATTGTACTGGAGATAAGAGGAGGTCTTTATCACTTGTGTGATGGGGGATTTCAGTAAAATAAAGGAAACATCTCCAGATACTTGGGGGAAATAGTGCCCAACATAAGTTGAAATATGACCAACACCAAGATACTAGACCAGAGAATTAGGTCCTTTCACACGATCCTATTCCCTGTCTCAGCAAGTGAGGAAGGCACTGTGTCCCTTTGTACAAGCAAGGGAACAGAAACTTGAAGTTGAGTTACTGACTTAAAGTAAGAGGTTTAGAAAGAGCCAGAATCTGAATGCACATCCACCTCATTCCAGAGCCAATGCCCCTTCTCCTTACATTTCCTGTCAATTCCCCAAAACAATACATATATTAAACTTACATCTACATTTTCTCATTCATTGTGATTGGTTTCAGCTGCTGAAAAACCAGTGAGTGGGGGGCACATATGAACATTTTGCGATCAATTCCATCTTATGTTTTTACAATGTGGTTGGAAATGTGCAACAAGATCAGTATTTCCTAGGCAGCAAGGTGTCCTTTAGCACATACACTCATTATACTGTGTAGTAATTAGCTTCTTTACTATGTACTTCCCATTCTTTCTCTAAAACCCACCTTCCATGACTCCTTCGAGGAAGAGATGTATGTCTTATTTAGGTTGCATCCCTAGTACCTTGAAACTACCGCCCACAGAGCATGAACATGAAATATTTTTTGAATGAATGAATCATCATGACAATGGTTTGTATAATGCAATAATTACTAAGGGGATTTTTGAGGGTGTCTAACTTTTACCCAGTTATAACTTAAAGTCAGGAAGTTACTGGATTCTTTTGCTTATTACATGATGTTTCAAATGCTCTCGTATTTAATGTTTTTGTATATATCATCTGAAGACGACAGCAGTCAGTCTGTTATCTCACCCTTGACTGGTGATTTGCAATCTGGAAGGAGCTTTTTAAGTTAGATAACCAATCTAGTCCTTTTATCATTGATACAATTTTGACTTAAAACATTCTTAAGGGTTTATTTTTTTAAAGATTTTATTTATTTATTTATTTGACAGAGAGAGAGAGAGATCACAAGTAGGCAGAGAGGCAGGCAGACAGAGAGGGGGAAGCAGGATCCCCACTGAGCAGAGAGCCCGATTTGGGGCTTGATCCCAGGACCCTGAGATCATGACCTGAGCTGAAGGCAGAGGCTTTAATCCACTGAGTCACCCAGGCGCCCCAAAACATTCTTAAGGTTTTAAATGACCTGCTTTGGACTTCCTCGGATGGATAACAAGAGTTAAGATGGGAACATAGACCTCACAGTTCCCAGCATGGAGTTCATTTGCTCTCACAGGCTGTCTTCCAATTCAGAACCACCTGGAATTCTTCATTCCCCACAGAAAACTCATCTGTCCCTTCCAGAGAACACAAGTGTTGGTTAGATTCAGTTAAATTTCCTAGGCACCCACACAGCAGGAAAACCAAGTTATGTTAACCTGCGTTTAAATTGCTAAATAAGGTCAGAACCATTTGTACGTGTGAACACACACACACACACACACACACAAACACACACACCCCAATATTGAGCTACTAGAGACTTGACATTGCAGAAATATTCGATGAACTGAAGCCTCATTTTGGAGCAGTCAAGGATTTTTTTTTCTTTTCCTATTCCTGGAAGTAGCGACAAGAGGGCCAGGCATGAAGAGCATCCATCTGCTTGGAAACCCCAGAGAGCTCTAAATTCTGGGGACAGAGTTCTCAGCACAGATCCTCCAGCAGAACTGGCCTTCAGATCTATTCACCACTCAGTGTGTCAAGAAAGTTCAGGAGCTACCAGGCTCCTTCCCAATCCTGCAGCTGCCCCCTATCCTGTGGGCTCAGAATCCCCTGCACAACAGGTCAAGGAACATGCCCTATGGAAAGTGCCAGTCTCTGCATTCAGTCCTCATTCCCTCCTGGTGTGGTATTGGACCTGGTAAGACCAAGTCTGTGCAACAATGGTCATGAAGAATTGGCCCTTGGAAATCATGAAACAGCCGTAAATCCTCTTATGACAGGTGACATCTGGAGAAAGTGCTGCATTCACGTGTGCACTTCTGGATCATTCTAGAACTTCTTCCTCCACATAATTCTATTATAACTTCACTTTTCACACAGTATTTTAAATAAACTCTTAGCAAGTTTCCATTAAACTCTAAAATTGGCATAATATATTTCCATTAACTCTTACTTTATCTGCATTCATGGTTGCGACTCATTTAATGTGTGTTATTAAGAATGTACAACTAGTAATATCCACTTTGCCTTTTAGGGTTAAGATTTCATAACATTAAAATCAGCAATCACATTGTTTCCCTGAGCTCAAGATCTATGATAAGAATATTTCCAGGGGGCTCCTGGGTGGCTCAGTGAGTTAAAGCCTCTGCCTTCAGCTCAGGTCATGATCTCAGGGTCCTGGGATCAAGCCCCACATCAAGCTCTCTGCTCGGCAGGGAGCCTGCTTCCCCACCTCTCTGCCTACTTGTGATATCTCTCTCTCTCTCTCTCTCTCTCTCTCTCTCTCTCTGTCAAATAAATAAATAAATAAATGTTTAAAAAAAAAAAAAGAATATTTCCCACAGTGAAAAGCACACTAATCAGAAACATAGGACAATTTTCCTTTCTGCCACCCAAGCATTCCTGAAGAGAATGACATTTCATTGAAGGACTGGAACATCATTTCAATAGAAACAATTTTTATTACCAGACAGATTCAGGTAAGCAATGGTCATTCTCTGCATTGGGATCAGAGAAGCAGCATGGAAGAGGTGAGAAGATCTTGGGGAAGTTGCCTGGGTGGGCTCTGTAGGAAGAGAAGTCAGAGAAACTGGATCCTTACCTTGCGTGGGAATCCAAGTCCCTCCAATAAGGAGAGAAGAACAAATCTCTACCTTTATAAAAAAACAGTGACAGAGACAAAAAGTTCAGGGAAACACTTTGTGGATTTCCAAACCAACGTCAGCATCATTTCAAACAGTGAGCCAGATTGCTGAATAACTAATAATAATAACGTGTAGAAACACCCTCTGATCCACTGACATTCTGAAGGAATTAACACTTAAGAGAGAGAGAACGCTCTGAGAAAAGTCTGTGGGGTGTATGCTAATGGAGCATCTAATTACATCACCTGTCCACCAGCAAGCACCCCATCATCTCCTCCACCAAGGAGAGGTGGGAGAAGGAGAAACGGGAAAGCCAGGGCAGTGCTGACACAAAGATGCGATGCTCACAGAAGGGATGTTGATGAAAAACAGCATCTCAACAGGCACGGAAATTGAGTTCAAGGAAGAAAGCAGACACACCATTAGCACTTATGAGGCAGAACGCTTGCAAAGAACAGAGGTGAACAAGAAAGTGAGATGAGAGAAAATGGGTGTTTGTATATACAGACATATTCACTTGAGATTGCACTTTTATAAAGCAGACATTAATTTTAAAATGGAACCTGTGTTTGAGTGTAGATATAGGTATATATCGGTAAGTGAACATGGGTCCTCGGAGATGGGAAAGGATACAAAACAAGTTGCCAACACAGTTCACAGGGGATGGAGAGGGAGAGGGAACAGCATACATGCACAGTTAAACCCTATGTTTATGGACGCACGCGTGCACACACACACAGACACACACACACTACTATAAATAATATAGCTTGCATGGTATGAGTTATAGATGTGCATATATATGCACAAAGCAAAGCATGAAGAAATGACCATGAGTCGCTGTTGATGCTGGTGATCTCCGAGGGTAGAATTTCAGATGATTTCATTTTCTTCCCTACATATTCCCTGCATTCTTTGAACATCTAATAATGCACAAAGGATACAGGAACAATCACCCATTAATTATGTTATCAGAGGGAAAAAAACAGTAAAGTAGTTTCATTGTGAGAAGGTCTTACCCTGGAGTCACCGTGATTTCAAAACACTAAGGAAGTAGCAGCCAATTTGACATTGAGCTGTGCCACTATCTTTACTAACTAACCATCCCCCCCAGAAGGCAAATCATTTCCACCCATCTCCCTCCCCAAAGAAGTAACCAATTTTCTCAATATCAAAGCTCATCTATGATCATGAAATTCCTTATATTCTGAAGCAAAATTTTATATCTGGATAAATATAATTGCACGTGACACCTTCTCTCACTGAGCAAAACCTGAGAATCATTTCAAAAAGTTTCTTTTCTCCGGCTCCCTCCTGTGCTCCTCTCCTCCTCCACCAAGTCTTCTCCTTTTAGTGTCTTCACTGGTATTATTAACCCTGACAGAGATGTTCTGACCAGCAGAAATATATTAAGACATCCAGATTTCATTGTAAATGCAATCTATATCTTGATGGTACTTCTAACATCTCAAAAACTTCCCTATCTCTCATGAAAGCTCCTTTGCTGGGTTTTTCTGGGTATCTGCTCCTCGGGGACCATTATGGGCTAAGTTGTGTCCCTTCAAAATATGTATGCTGCAGTCCTAACCCTTGCTACCTCAGAATGTGACTGTGTCTGGAGACGAGGCCTTTAAAACAGGTGATCAAGTTAAAATAAGACATTAGAGTTGGCCCTAATTCAATATGGCAGGGGTCCTAACAGGAAGAGGAAATTTGGATGCACTGAGAGGCACCAGGGATGTGTGAACACAGAGGAGAGATGTCCTGAGGACCCATCGAGAAGACAGATATCTGCAAGCCAAGGGGAGAGGCTTCAGGAGAAACCAAATCGGCGGACACCTTGATCTTGGACTCCCAGCCACCAGGACTGTGAGAAAATAAATGTCTGCCAGTTAAGCCCCCCAGCCTGGGGTACTTTGTTATGGCAGAGGGGGCTGATAGACGCAGGTACAATGTTGTGCCTCATCCCCATGCTGGGAGTAGTCCTGCTTCTCTTCCCCGCTGCACCCCCCACTGAAGGCTTACAGCCAACCTCACAGGCTCCAACTCCCAAATCTATCTCACAGCTTAATCCAAACGTCATACACCACTCCCTACACCACTGCTGCCAGCCCGCATGCCTACAGCTGCTCATCACAGAGAAGTTCTAAGTCACAGATCAGACAACACTGCAGTCACCTCTAATTTTGGTTAAGATAATGTCTGAGCTTCTTCCCACAGCCTGATGGTCCTGTGTGATCTGGTCCGTTGTGAGCACACACTGCTGTCCCTCTAATAACTAGTCTCAGCCTAATAACTACTCTCAGCCACACCTGAGTTTTCTCCTGGTCAGAACACTAAGCTCTTCAGGTTCAGAGCTTTACACTGGCTGTCCTGCATGCCTGCTCACCCCGCTCTCAGCCACCCACTCCGGGTTGGCTCCCTCCTCTCCCTTGGATCTCAAGAAAGACCCCTGACCACCCAATTGAAAGGGGCTCCCTGTTCCACCAGTTACTTACTCTTACTCCGTGCCTTGTTTTATTTTCTTCAAGCATTGATTTCTGCTTACAAGGCTCTTGATCTACTTGTACGTTTGTCTATTTTCTGCCTCCTGATACTGAAATGCAAGCATCATGAGGGTTCTGGCCTTGAGGGTCAAAGGTTGCAACAACCCCAGCATGGGGGTGCAACTCACATTCATTGTTGAATGAATGATTTGTGTGTGTGCACAGTGCCTGGAACCTGGTAGGAGCTCAGTGCTATTCACAGAGTACATGGTAGTAAAACCAGGTCTTGAATATGTGAAAACAAAAAAATATGTCATTAGTGAAGACGAATAAGAGTATACTACCTGAATGTTTTTTTTTAAGGGATCATTTATCTTTGAATTCCATTCTTGCTTGATCTAAATCCTGAATTACTGATCAGACATAATCAGTTTGGATTACTCTCATGAGCACCATTGCAAGACAGTTTTTTTCTTAAGACATTGTCAGAAATATTGCCAGCCTCCTCTTTTAATGAAGCAACTTTTGGTGTTATCTCAAAGGCTCCTCAAAAATACCATGCTGGGAATTAGGTTTATAAAATTCTTTTTGTTAGTAAATAATATAAGGAAATTATTTTTGCATACATGGAAAAAAAATAGGGTATTTAATGTACATACAACATGAGCACTATAGGAAGCCCTTTGCCACCATAGCCAAGACCCAGAGAATACAGGTAATGCTATGGTCAGAGTGAAATAAATTTGGTTCCTGCCCCCTTGCTGCAAAGGACGCCAGGTCCTAGTTTGTTACTTAGTGAAGCTTCTGAACAAGCTACTTTATTTCCAGTAAAAAGATACAGAATCATCTTGTTTTACCCCTTGACCTTCCTCTTGATTCCACTTGGAGGCCTGGCACAACCATCTTGCACCCCTGCATGCAAAAGCCTCCTGCAAAGAACAGAGCCAGGAAACAGAACAGTTTCCTTACTGGCCACTTTGTGGGACCCCATGCACCTGCCTCCCGACTGCAAAGGAGAAAAAGTAGCTGCCTATTTGATTAAGCCTCTGCAGGAACAGTTCTGTGACAACAGCTGAAAATAACCCAAATCGATACCAAACAATGTCCACAAAAATGAAAAAAAAAAATTTTTTATTTACCCCGCAAGTATTTACCTAGTATGTCTTGTGTGTCGGACACTGTGCCAAGAGTTAGGTAAACCACAGTGACCAGGGTAGACACAGGCCCAGGCTTGCAAAGAACAGAGGTGGGTGTTCTCCAGAACAGAGTCTGTCTGTTCTCTCTCTCTGGAGAGAGTCTGGAGACCCTCCAGAACTCACAGTGAGAGTTAGAGAGCCAAACCAAGAATTCTTTTCACCGAAGAATACAGTAAGATACCCTCCTGGTATATGACTTTCTGTATGTTTCTTTCTTTCCCACAGTTCCTATTTGCTTCATCAGTCAGAAGCATTGCATTATAAAAGGAATGCAAAGAGCAAGGTGTGGTTAATGTTCTGTTTTTAAATTTCCAAATGTGATTCACCACGTGTGGCTGCATGTCTATACAGAGAACAACTCCAGGGGGCATCGTTCGCATAGACTTCTTTGTGTGCATGATGCCTCCTGTGCATGTGCAGCACAATGGCCCTGGCCCTGCTCAGAAGGACAGCCCCATATTGATAGCCCAGGACACTAAGTGTCCGTCCAAAAAATAAATAAATAAAAGAAAAAGTAAAAGTAGAGTGTGCAGATTGGATTATCAAAAACACAGAATGGGGGGCGCCTGGGTGGCTCAGTGGGTTAAAGCCCCTGCCTTCAGCTTAGGTCATGATCTCAGGGTCCTGGGATCGAGCCCTGCATTGGGCTCTCTGCTCAGTAGGGAGCCTGCTTCCCCCTCTCTCTCTGCCTGCCTCCCTCTCTGCCTACTTGTGATCTCTTTCTCTCTGTCAAATAAATAAATAAAATCTTTAAAAAAAAAAAACACACATGGGGCGCCTGGGTGGCTCAGTCGTTAAGCGTCTGCCTTCGGCCCAGGTCAGATCCCAGCGTCCTGGGATCGAGCCCCGCATCGGGCTCTCTGCGCGGCAGGGGGCCTGCTTCTCCCGCTACCATTCCCTCTGCTTGTGTTCCCTCTCTCGCTGTGTTTCTCGCTGTCAAATAAATAAAATCTTTAAAAAAAAAAAA
>CM053610.1:44035194-44048286 GCA_028646535.1 Procyon lotor
CATCTGTTCCTGATTAAAACTCTTCAAAGTGTAGGGATAGAAGGAATATTCCTCAACATCATAAAGTTTATCTATGAAAAGCCCACAGCAAATATCATTCTCAATGGGAAAAAGCTTACAGCCTTCCCTTTGAGATCAGGAACACAAGGATGCCCACTCTCACCACTCTTGTTCAACATAGTACTAGAAGTCCTAGCGACAGCAATCAGACAACAAAAAGAAATTAAAAGTATTCAAATTGGCAATGAAGATGTCAAATTCTCTCTCTTCATAGATAACATGAAACTTTATATGGAAAATCCAAAAGACTCCACCCCCAAACTACTAGAACTCCTACAGCAATTCAGTAATGTGGCAGGATACAAAATCAATGCACAGAAATCAGTGGCTTTCCTATACACTAGCAATGAAAATATGGAAAGGGAAATTAGAGAATAGATTCCATTTACTGTAGCACCAAGAACCATAGATACCTGGGAATAAACCTAACCGAAGAGGTAAAGGATCTGTACTCAAAGAACTACAGAACACTCATGAAAGAAATTAAAGAGGACACAAAAAGGTGGAAAAGCATTCCATGCTCATCGATCAGAAGAATAAACATTGTTAAAATGTCTATACTGCCTGGAGCAATCTATACTTTCAATGCCATCTCAATCAAAATTCCACCGGTTTTCTTGAAAGGGCTGGAACAATCCTAAAATTTGTGTGGAACCAGAAAAGACCCTGAATTGCTAAGGAAATGTTAAAAAAGAAAAACAAAGCTGGGGGCATCACATTGCCTGGTTTCAAGCTTTACTACAAAGTGGTGATCACCAAGACAGCATGATACTGGCACAAAACCAGACACGTAGACCAGTGGAACAGAATAGAGAGCCCAGATATGGACCCACAACTCCATGGTCAAATAATCTTTGACAAAACAGGAAAAAAATACCCAGTGGAAAAAAGACAGTCTCTTCAATAAATGGTTTTGGGAAAATTGGACAGCTATATGTAAAAGAATGAAACTTAACCATTCTCTTTTCATTTTAATAACTACTAAACAATAGCAAGATGAGAAATATTCTTTCTCCTTGCTGCAGTGATATGCAAACTCATATATTTGAGGACAAATAGGATGCTATCAAGTTTCAAAACTTTAAATCAGAATATGTTGGAAACTGCCTATAAAATTAACAAATGTTTTTGGGTAATATCCAATGATAAGAGAGTGAAATGAAACAAGCAGGCTTGTGTCTTGCAACCAGAACTGAAGTTTTGCAGAACCTTTCAGGGGAGCAATTTGGCAGTATAACTCAGGACCCTTAAAACTGCCTTTACTGTGCAGCTAGTAATTTCTATTTTAGGAACTATTCTTGAGAAATACTCCTTAATATAGAGAAAGGCTCCACACGATGGGGCTTATCACAGCATTCTTTATAATAGGGGAATATTAGAAATGACTAAGCAGTTATAAGAGGGTGATATAACCAAAATGGAAAAATAGGAATTCCCTACTGCCTTCCTCCCGCCTCAAAGAACACCAATTTCAGCCATCACCCACAGAAGAGAGGATATTTATGGAAGTCCAGGAGTACAGCAGAGAAGTTTCAGCACACTGTTGGAGAAAAAAACAAAAATCCAAGATTGGACACATCTAAGAGGATTAGAGAAATAGTGACATTTACCCACATTCCTTTTCCCCAAGATGGCACAGCTCCAGCCAAGAGAGACATTCTCAATCTCGTTCTCTCCCAAGGGGGAAGTGAGGGCATATGAATGAACACCTGGATTCCACAGCTTTGCAGAACACTGCCAAAGAAGCCCATTTCTTTTTGCCCCATGCAGAATACTGATGTGAGCTCCATGCCTTGGGGTGGGCATAGGTTGGGAGGACAGCAGCCAGGGCTCTTAGAGGGCATCTAAGACATGTAGATCCTACTAACCACTCTGTAGATTCATCAGGAAGCCTGCTTTTGAGCCACCAGGGACAACTTGCCTGTGGATCCCCTAACTTGCCTACAGCAGTCCCCCTGACATTCCACATGCCTCATCCACACAAACTCCCATCCTGTGGCTGGCTCCTTGTGTGTACTCCTAAGGGATGCAAGTGCAAGTTTTTGTAGACAGTTAGCAAGTAGGCACAGAACATGAGCCAGACTCTGCAGGACTAGGAGAAAATACATAGACTTGAGCATTTAGCAATACCATAGGGAAAGCGCCCCACCTGGCTTTGCAAGATCTAGAAAAGGCATGTAATCTTAAGAGGGAACTAAAACTGTCGAGCAGGCATATATAAAGAAAATAGCTGAGAAAACCTCAGAATCCCTAGCATGGCTGACAGAAGGCATTTCTTTCCTGAAGGTAGTCAGGAAGGAATCAAGGAGGTGACTGCTTCTTGAAATGCAAAGATAGCAATGTAAGACTTCAAGAAACATTAAAAAAAACATGACACCACCAAAAGAAGCACAATAATTTTCCAACGACACAAAAAAGACACAAAAATCCTCAATTTGCTTGATGAAGAAATCAAAATAGTTGTTTTAAGGAATTTCAGTGAGCTACAAGAAAACACAGAAAAGACAAGTCAATGAAATTGAAGAAACAATACATGAACAAAATGGGAAGTTTAACAGAAGCTAGAAATCATGAGAAAAGGAGTAAACAGAAAATCTGGAGCTAAAAACACAATGAATGAAATGAAAAATGCAGCAGAGAGCATCAATATCAAGCTTGACCAAGCATAAAAAAGAATCTGTGAAGTCAAAGACAGGTTACTTGAAACTCCCAGACAGAAACAAACAAAGAAAAAAGAATGAACAAAGGTGAAAAAAGTCTACATGAATATGATATCACACTATATGGGATACCATTAAGACAAACAATCTATATATTATTGGAGTCCCAGAAAGAAAAGAGGAGTATAAAAAGAAAGAAAGCTGATTTAAAGGAATAATGGCTAAGAACTCCCCAAATCTGGGGAGGGTTGGGGACATCAAATTTTATGAAACTCATAGGTTGCCAAAAATTTTCAATTCAAAGAGTTCTACTCCAAGGCACATAATAAAACTATCCAAAATCAAAAACAAAGGGATAATTTTAAAAGCAGCAAAAGAAAAAATAATACTTACCTATAAGGAAACCCTCATAAGGCTATAAACAGATTTCTAAGCAGAACCTTTGCAGGCCAGAAGAGAGTTGAATATTATATTTGTAGTGCTGAAAAGGAAAAGGGACAACAAAGAATACTTTGCTCAGCAAAGCTGTACTTCTGAAATAAAGGAAAAATAAAGGCTTAAAAAAAAAAAAGCTAAATGATTTCGTCACCACTAGACCTGCTTTACAGGAAATGCTGAAAGGAGGTTTTCAAGCTGAAATAAAAGACATTAATAGTAACATGTAAATATAAAAAACAATAGTAAAGGTAAGTAGGTAAAATCAGAAAACTACATTACTGTAATATGGTGGTGTATTAACCATTTAACTCCAGTATAAAGGGTAAAGAACAAAAGGATTAAAAATAACTATACCTAAAATAATTTGTTAATGCATGCACAATATAAAAAGATGTAAAAACAGAAATGAACAGAGATAAAAATATATAGTTTTTGTATGCAGTCAAAGTTACGCTTTTATCAACTTAGACTATATTATTTCTAAGATGTTTTGTGTAAGCCTCGCAGTAAACACAAACAAAAACCTACAGTGGAGGGGAGGAGCAAAATGGTAAAGGAGTGGGAGACCTAAATTTCACTGGGTCCCAGGAATTCAACTAGATAGTCATCAAACCATTCTGAACATCTACAAACTCAGCAGAAGACCGAAGAAAAGAATAGCAGCAACTCTAGGAACAGAAAAGTTACCACTTTCTGGAAGGTAGAACATGCAGAGAAGTGAATCAGAGGCGATATGCAGAAAGAGAGATGGTGGCGGGAGGGGCCAGCTCCCGGCAGGCGGTTGAGTAGCAGAGCACAAAATCAGAACTTTCAGAAGTCTGCTTCACTGAGGGACCTCGCTCTAGAGGCTAATCGGGGGTGGGGGGTGGAGACCTCACAGGGACTGTGTGGTCTCAGGACCCATGGGGTCACAGAAAGACCAGGGGTATCTGAGTGTGGCAGAGCTCCCAGGTATTGGAGTGGGGAGGCGAGCTACAGAGACAGAGCTGAGCAGTGGGCTCTCAGCTTGGGGTTACCTTACACAGTGCAGCCGAGGCACAGTCCAGCCACTGCTCTTCCAGCAGGGACTCCACAAGTAGAAAATATGGGGAGATTCACCTTCCTCCTTCGGGAGTTGCTGCACATGAGCATGCTACAGGAATCTTCTGGGTTTTTAGATTCCAAACAGGGCTGTACACCAGAGATAGAAACATTCTGTCACAGGCCAGCTGAGCTGAGTGCGGCCAGAGACCAGGGAGATAGGAGGGATTGACTGCTTTTCTCTGAGGGCGCACTGAGGAGTCAGGCCCTGAGCCCTCAGCTCCTACAGGCCAGGCTGGAGATTGGGAGGCTACCATTTTCATTCTCATCCTCCAAAGCTGTATGGAAAGTGTTCAGGGAACAAAAGCTTCCAATAGCAAATCTGAGCAGATTACTTGGCCTGGGCCCCGGCAAGGGAGGTGCAATTCCACCTGGGGCAAAAACATTTGAGAATCACTGCACCCTTCACCTAGAAGATCAACAAGAACATCCAGCCAAGACCAAGTTTACTTATCAATGAGAACTGTAAAACCTCAGCACTAGGGGAATGCAGCACATAGAATTCATGGCTTCTTTCGCATGATTCTTCAGTCTTTCAACTTTAATTTTTTAATTTTCCTTTTTTTTCTTTTCTTTTTTTTGGAATTTTTCTTCTTTCCTATTTTAACCAATATCTTATCAATTGATTTTTTTAAAATCCGTTTTAATTTTCATTTTTACAGTCATATCCTATCCCTTCATTGTACTTATTTTTTTATAAATATGTTTTTCTTTCTTCAAAAATTCTGGGAGGCACTTTCCTCTAACAGGTGAAGATACACCCAAAATCTTGTGTGTGGCTCTGTTCTGTTCACCAGCCTGATCATATTCTTTTTTTCTTTTTCTTTTTCTTTTTCTTTTCTTTCATTTCCCTCACACGCACCCCCATTTGGGGTCTCTTCTGGTTTGTTAGTGTACATTTTTCTGGAGTATTTGTTAACCTTTGAATATTTTTTTCTCTCATTGATCTATTCTTCTCTGGACAAAATGACAAAATGGAAAAACTCACCTCAAAAAAAAAAAAAAAAAGAACAACAGGCAGTACTAACGAACAGGGACCTAATCAATTACAGACATTTGTAAGGGTCTGAACTAGAGTTCAAAATGATGATTATAAAGATACTAGCTGGGATAAAAAGCATAGCAGATACTAAAGAATCCCTTTCTGGGGAAATAAAATAACTAAAATCTAACCAAGTCAAAATCAAAAAGGCTATTAATGAGGTGCAATAAAAAATGGAGGCTCTAACTGCCAGGACAAATGAGGCAGAAGAGAGAATTAGTGATTTGGAGAACAAATGATAGAGAATAAAGAAGCTGAGGAAAAGAGAAAGGATAACTACTGGATCACAAGGGAAGAATTTGAGAAATAAGTGACAACATAAGAAGAACAATATTAGTATAATTGGAATCCCAGAAGAAGAAAGAGAAAGGGGGGCAGAAGATATATTGAAGCAAATTATAGTGGAGAATTTCCCTAATTTGGTGAAGAAGACAAGCATCAAAATCCAGAAGGCACAGAGAGAGAAATGAGAGAACCCTCCCTAAACATCAATAAAGATAGGTCGATACCCCATCATCTAATAGTAAAACTTACAAGTCTCAGAGACAAAAAGAAAATCCTGAAAGAAGTTCAGGACAAAAGGTTTATAACCTGCAATGGTAGAAATATGAGATCAGCAGCAGACCTATCCACAGAGACCTGGCAGGCCAGGCATGATATATTGAAAGCATTGAACAAGAAAAATATGCAGCCAAGAATACTATATCCAGCTAGTCTGTCACTGAAAATAAAAGGAGAGATAAAAAAAACTTCCAGGACAAATAAAAACTAAGAGAATTTGCAAACACCAAACCAACCCTATAGGAAATATTGAAAGGGGTCCTCTAAGCAAAGAGAGAGCTTAAGAGTAACATAGACCAGAAAGGAATAGAGACAATATACAGTCACCTTCAGGCAATACAATGGCACTAAATTCATATCTTTCAATAGTTACCCTGAATGTAAATGGACTAAATGCCCCAATAAAAAGACACAAAGTATCAGAATGGATAAAAAAAAATTAGACCCATTGATATGTTGTCTGCAAGAGACTCATTTTAGACCCAAAGACACCTCCAGATTTAATGTAAGAGGCGGAAAACAATTTACCATGTTAATGAACATCAAAAGAAAGCACTGTTGGCAATCCTTATATCAGAGAAATTAGATTTAAAACCAAAGACTATAATAAGAGATGAGGAAGGTCACTATATCATAATTAAAAGGTCTGTCCAACAAGAAGATCTAACAATTTGAAATATCTATGCCCCTAACATGGGAGCAACCAACTGTATAAGCCAATTAATAACAAGAAGAAACACATTGACAATAATACAATAACAGGAGGGGACTTTAACATCTCCCTCATGGAAATAGACAGATCATCTAAGCAAAGATCAACAAGGAAATAAAGGCTTTAAATGACACACTGGACCAGATAGATATCACAGATATATTCAGAACATTCCATCCCAAAGCAACAGAACACACATTCTTCTCTAGTGAACATGCAATATTCTCTAGGCTAAATCACATCCTGGGTCATAAATCAGGTCTCAAACAGTACCAAAAGATTGAGATCATTCCTTGCATATTTTCAGAACACAATGCTTTGAAACTAGAACTCAATCACAAGAGGAAAGTTGGAAAGAATGCAAATACATGGAGGCTAAAGAGTATCTCACTAAAAAATGAATGGGTCAGCCAGAAAATTGAAGAAGAACTTTAAAAATTCATGGAAAAAAATGAAAATGAAAACACAACTGTTCAAAATCTTTGGGAGGCAGCAAAGGCAGTCCTGAGAGGAAAGTATATAAAAATACAAGCCTTTCTCAAGAAACAAGAAAATTCTCAAATACACAACCCAAACCTACACCTACATGACCTGGAGAAAGAAGAAGAAATAAAGCCTAAACAAGCAGGAGAAAACAAATAATAACGATCAGAGAAGAAATCAATGAAATAGAAACAAACAAAAAAAAAAAAACAGGAGAACAGATCAATGAAAGTAGGAGCTGGTTCTTTGAAAGAATTAATAAGATTGATAAACCTCTGGCCAGACTTATTAAAAAGAAAAGAGAAAGGACCAAAATTAATAAAATCATAAATGAATGAGGAGAGATCACAACCAACACCAAAGAAATACAAACAATTACAAGAATATATTTTATATATTCTATGTCCCAGCAAATTAGATAAATGGAAGAAATGGGTGCATTCCTGGGAACTTATTAAACTACCAAAACAGAAATAGGAAGAAATAGAAGATCTGGACAGAATCATAACCACAAGGAAATTGAAGCAGTAGTCAAAAATCTCCCAACAAACAAGATGGCTTGTTTGGAGAATTCTACCAAACATTTAAAGAAGAAATAATACCTATACTTCAGAAGCTGTTTCAAAAAATATAAAGGGAAGGAAAATTTCCAAACTCGTTCTATGATGCCATCATTACCTTGATTCCAAAGCCAGACAAAGATCCCATCAAAAAGGAGAATTACTGACCAATATCCCTGATGAACATGGATGCAAAAATTCTCACCAAAATACCAGCCAATAGGATCCAATAGTACATTAAAAGGGTTATTCATCATGACCAAGTGGAATTTATTACTGGACTGCAAGATTGGTTCAACATCCACAAATCAATCAGTGTAATACAATACATTAATAAAAAAAAGAGCAAGGGGCGCCTGGTGGCTCAGTGGGTTAAAGCCTCTGCCTTCGGCTCAGGTCATGATCTCAGGGTTCTGGGATCGAGCCCCACATCAGACTCTCTGTTCAGTGGGGAACCTGCTTCCCCCTCTCTCTCTGCCTGCCTCTCTGCCTATGTGAGATCTCTCTCACTCTCTGTCAAATAAATAAATAAAATCTTTAAAAAACTAAAAAAGAAAGGAAGGAAGAAAAAGCAAGAACCATATGATACAATAGAACCATATAATACAATAGATACAGAAAAAGCATTTGACAAAGTACAACATCCTTTCTTGATCAAAACTCTTCACAGTGTATGAATAGAGGGTACATACCTCAATATCATAAAAGCCATCTATGAAAACCCATAGCAAATATCATTCTCAATGGGGAAAAACTGAAAGCTTTTCCCCTAAGGTCAGGAACACGGTAGGGATGTCCACTGTCACCACTGCTATTTAACATAGTACTAGAAGTCCTACCTCAGCAATCAGACAAAAGGGGAAAAAAGCAACCAAATTGGCAAAGAAGTCAAAATCTCACTCTTTGCAGATGATATGATACTTTATGTGAAACACCCAATAGACTACACCCCAAAACTGCTTAGAACTCATACAAGAATTCAGTAAAGTGTCAGGATTTCAATGCACAGAAATCAATTGCATTTCTATACACCACCACCAAGACAGAAGTAAGAGAAATTAAGGAGTCAATCTCATTTACAATTGCACCCAAAACCACAAGATACCTAGAAATAAACCTAACCAAAGAGGCAAAAAATCTGTACTCAGAAAACTATAAAATACTCATGAATGAAATTGAGGAAGACATAAAGAAATAGAAAAATATGCCATGCTCATGGATTGGACGAACAAATATTGTGAAAATGTCTGTGCTATCTAGAGCAATCTACACATTTAATGCAATCCCTATCAAAATACCATTAACTTCTTTCAAGGAAATGGAAAAAATAACCCTAAAATTTGTATGGAACCCGAAAAGACCCTGAATAGCCAGAGGAATGTTGAAAAAGAAAACCAAAGCTGATGGCATCTAATAGGTCTATTACAAAGCTGTAATCATCAAGACAGTATAGTACTGAAACAAATACAGTCACATAGATCAATGAAACAGAATAGAAAGCTCAGAAATGGACCATCATCTCTATGGTCAACTAATCTTCAACAAAGCAGGAAATAATGTCCAATGGAAAAAAGACACTCTCTTCAACAAATGGTGTTGGGAAAACTGGACAGCCACATGCAGAAGAATGAAACTGGACCATTGCCTTACACCGCACACAAAAATAGACTCAAAATGGATGAAAGATCTCAATGTGAGATAGTAATCCATCAAAATCCTTGAGGAGAACACAGGCAGCACCCTTTCAACCTCAGCCACAGCTACTTTTTCCTAGAAACATCGCCAAAGGCAGGAGAAGAAAAGGCAAAAATGAACTATTGGGATTTCATCAAGATAAAAGGCTTTTGCATAGCAAAGGAAACAGTCAACAAAACCAATAGACAACTGACAGAATGGGAGAAGATATTTGCAAATGACATATCAGATAAAGGGCTAGTATCCAAAATCTATAAAGAACTTATCAAACTCAACAACTAAAGAATAAATAATCCAATCAAGAAATGGGCAGAAGACATGAACAGACATTTCTGCAAAGAAGGCATCCAAATGACCAACAGACACATGAAAAAGTGTTCAACATCACTCGGCATCAGAAAAATTCAAATCAAAACCACAGTGAGATACCACCTCACACCAGTCAGAATGGCTAAAATTTAGCAAGTCAGGAAACAACAGATGTAGGCGAGGATGCAGAGAAAGGGGAACTCTCCTACACTGTTGGTGGGAATGCAAGCTGGTACAACCACTCTGGAAAACAATATAGAGGTTCCTCAAAAAGTTGAAAAGAGAGCTACCCTACGACCCAGCAATTGGACTATTGGGTATTTACTCCAAAGATACAAATGTAGTGATCCGAAGGGGCACATGCACCCCAATGTTTATAGCAGCAATATCCACAATAGCCAAACTCTGGAAAGAGTATAAATGTCCACCAACAGATGAATGGATAAAGAAGATGTGAGATATATATATATATGGAATATTATGCAGCCATAAAAAAGTGAAAGCTTGCCATTTGCAATGATGTGGATGGAACTAGGATATATTATGCTAAGCGAAACAAGTCAATTAGAGAAAGAAAATTATCATATGATCCCACTGATATGAGGCATTTGAGAAACAAGACAGAGGATCATGGGGGAAGGGAGGGAAAAACGAAAACAAGACAAAACCAAAGAGGGAGACAAACCATAAGAGACTCTTAATCTCAGGAAACAAACTGAGGGTTGCTGAAGTGGAGGGAGATGAGAGGGATGGTGTGGCTGGGTGATGGACATTGGGGAGATCATGTACTATGGTGAGTACTGTGAATTGTGTAAAACTGATGAGTCACAGACATGTACCCCTGAAACAAATAATTCATCATATGTTAATTAAAAAGAAATTAAAAACCTACAGTACATACACAAAAGATAAAAAGAAGCATACCACTATAGAAAATCATAAGTCCACAAGAAAAGACCAGGAAAAGAACAATGGAAGTGCAAAACAGCCAGAAAATAATTAATAAGATAGCATTAGTAAGTCTTTACCTATCAATAATAACCTTAAATATAAATGCTCTAAATTCTCCAATTGATAGGCATAGACTGGCTGAATGGATGGAAGGGAAAAAAAAGACCCAATTATGTACTAATAACAAGAAATTCACTTTACTTTTTTTTAATTAACATATAATGTATTATTTGCTTCAGGGGTACAGGTCTGTGATTCATCAGTCCTACCCAATTCACAGCACTCACCATAGCACATATCCTCCCCAATGCCCATAACCCAGCCACCCTATCCCTGCTCCCCACCCCCCAGCAACCCTCAGGATTCACTTTACCTTTAAGGACATAGGGTCAAAGTGAAGAGATGGAGATAGTCTATCCAAATAGAAACCTCAAGAGAGCAGGGGCAGCTATATTTATATCGGAAAAAAAAAAAAAAAAGACCTTAAGTCAGAAACTGTAACATGTGACAAAGAAATTCATTATATAATGATAAAGGAGTCAATTCATCAAAAGGGTATAAAAATTGTAAATATATATACACCCAACATTGTAGCCCCTCAATATATTAAGCAAAAAGACAATACAATAATAATAGGATACTTCAATACTTCACTTTCAACAATGAATAGATCATCCAGACAGAAAATAAATGACCTAAATAAAAGTATAGACCAAGTGAACTTATCAAACATATATAGAATATTCCATCACAAAGCAACAGAACATACATTTTTCTAAAGTACACACAAGACATTCTCCAGGTAAATCAAATATTAGGTTACAAACCAAATCTTAGCAAATTTAAGAAAAATGAAATCATACCAAGTATATTTCCTGATGACAACAGTATGAAACTAGAAATTAATAACAGTTGGTATATAATAGTATATTAGTTTCAGGTGTACAACATAATAATTTGATATATGCATACACTACAAAGTGATCACCCCATTAGTTACCATCTGTCACTATACAATTGACTGTCTTCGTGTTTATCCCTCACCCCCAACTACTTCTTTTTTGATAACCACCAATCTGTCCTCTGCATCTATGAGTTTTGTTTTGTTTGTTCATTTGTTTTATTTTTTAGATTTTACATATAAGTGAAATCAAATGGGTTTGTCTTTCTCTGTCTTATTTCACTTAGCATAATATCCTCAAGAACCATCTTGCAGTTGCAAGTGGCAGAATTTCCTTCTTTTTATGGCTGAGTGGTATTTCCTTTATCCATTCATCCATGCGTGTACACTTAGGTTGTTTCTGTACCTTGGCTATTACAAATAATGCTGCAATGAACATGAGGATGAATACATCTTCCTGAATTAATGTGTTCATTTTCTTTAGATAAATACTCAGAAGTGGAATATGATAGTTCTGTTTTTAATTTCTTAGGGAACTGACATACTGTTTCCCATAGTGGCTGCACTAATTTACATTCCCACCAATAGTATAAAAGTGTCACCTTTTCTCCACAACTTCTTTAATGCTTCTAATTCCTTGTCTTCTTGACACTAGCTATTCTGACAAGTGTGAGACAGCTCACTGTGGTTTTCATTTGCATTTCCTTGATGATTCACTAATCATTCAATCAATATTGAACATCTTTCCATGTGCTTGTTTGCCCTCTGTACATCTTCTTTGGAAAAAAGTATCTATTCAGAGCCTTTGCCCATTTTTAATCAGATTATTTGGGCTTTTTTTGTTATTGAGTTGCATAATTTCTTTATATATTTTGAAGCTGTATTTATTTGAGAGGGAGGGGGAGTGAGGAGAGCATAGAGGGAGAGGGAGAGGCAGATTCCTCATTGAGCAGAGCGCCCAACATGGGGCTCGATCGCAGGACCCTGGGATCACAACCTAAGGAAAAGGCAGATGATGTTTAACCAACTGAGCCACCCAGGTGTCCCTTTGTATATTTTGAATAATTGGCCCCTTACTGGATATATGATTTGCAATTATCTACTCCCACTCAGAGGGTGGTCTTTTTTTTTTTTTTTAAGATTTTATTTATTTGACAGAGAGAACACAAGCAGAGGAAGCAGGAGAGGAAGAAGCAGGCTCCTCATTGAGCAGAGAACCCAATGCGGGGCTTGGTTCCAGGTTGTGGGATCACGACCTCAGCCCAAAGCAAATGCTTAACCGACTGAGCCACCCAGGTCCCCAAAGGAGGTCTTTTTATTCTGTTGATTCTCTACTGTATAGAAGCTTTCTAGTTTGATGTAGTTTCATTTGTTTATTTTTGCTTTTGTTGCCACTGCCTTTGGAGAAAATCCAAAAAATATATTGTCAAGAGTGATATTAAGCTTACCACCTATGTTTTCTTCTAGAAGAAGAAGCTCTTAAAACTCAACAAGAACTCAGAAAACTACAAAGTGCTCATGAAAGAAATTGAGGAAGACACCAAAAAATGGAAAAACGTCCCATGCTCATGGATTGGAAGAAAAAATATTGTGAAAATGTCTATTCTACCTAAAGCAATCTACACATTTAATGCAATCCC
>CM053610.1:44048786-44121905 GCA_028646535.1 Procyon lotor
AAAAAAAAAAGAAAAAAAAACCAAATAAATAAATAAAATCTTTTAAAAAATAAATAAATACAAAACAGTCTATTAATTAAAAAAAACTGATGACATGACAAAGTTACATCTGAAAAGCAATCAAATGGCCAAATACAAGTATTTATTTATCTATTCCACTGGAAGAGGCCCGAGGAGATAGTTCTATTTCTGCACCTGATCACCAGGTAACTCCTGCCCCCCGCAGCCTCCGCGCCTCAGGGGACAGCCCAAATCTACTACAGAACCCTAAGTGAGTTGCATCACTATGCTTCACTTCCTCCACCATAAACCCCAGAAGCTGTGAGGAATTTTCAGGTTCAGGTTTGTTATGAGACAGAGACTAGAGAGTCAGATTGTGCAAAGACAATAGCCAATGTGTGCAAAATGTGGGCTCCTCAAAAGAGATCAGAAGAGGCCCTCCTGGCAATCATGCTAGATTCTTCTAATCAACTCCTACGATCCTTCACAGTGTTACATGGCTGCCCCACTTTTTCAAAGGAGAATAACCCGTCTTCTCCCATCCTTATGCCCCTTTTTTCCTACAGATGATAAATCTTTTCATTTTACAGAGAAGCCATTAAGTAAAAGAGTTCCATCTTCCTAATTCCTCACATACAAACCAGCTGCATCTCCCATATCCTCGATTCTTCCTTTGCATTAATAGCAGGGATGCTGTCCTTCCTCTTACCGAGGGCCAGTAACTCCCTGGTCATTTATTCCATCCCTATGCAGCTTTTCAGGATCATAATGAGGATGTGTGATTATATGTAGTAATAGTCCCTCCACACTCAGCCTCCTCATCTCAATCATATGCATCCTACTGACTTTAAACTAACCATCTCCCACTTCTATAAGCTAGCTCCTTTATACTCTTTACTAAGTACCTACAACGTTTTTTTAAAAGCACTCCAATGTGACCCTCAACCTACCAATACCCTTTGGCCTTTCATAAACATCTTCAAGAGTTATTTAGAGGGGTTCAGAATGAGCAATAAATCCATGTTTGACCCATCCTCTCTGATAACAGCAGTGATTGATGAAATATAAAAAGAGAAAACCCAAATGAAATAGCTTATCTCAAATAGCAAAAACAAACATAACAAATCTTAAAGGAAGACATATGTAAGTTTGAGTAGATTCAAATTAAAAATATCTGTTCAAAGAAATAAACCAAACAAACTGAAGGATAAGGCACAGATTGAAAGACTATATTTGTAATGCACATTCCTGACAAAATTAGGCTCCACAGCACATGAGGAACTCCTACAAGCCAATAAAGAAACATATCTCCAGATAATAATCGGGAAAAGGATGAAGTCATTCAGAAGAGGAAGCCAAATTGCCAATAAGTAGTATAAAGATGTTGAACCCCATGAGTAAATGGGGAAAATAAATTAATCCATAACAAAACACATTTCACACCCATCTGAAAGGTAAATTTAGAAAGTCTGATTATAAGCATGTTAAGAAAATGGAAATTTATATGCTATTAATGATACTCTGGAGAGCCACTGACACCATCTGGCAAAACTTCAGGCATGTGACCTTATACACCAGCATCCCCACTTCTGAGAATATCCTGACACATGCATGCAAGAAGGTGTGCCCCAGAAAGTTCGGTGGAATGCTCTTTTTAATAAAAAACACTCTTAAACAGCTTAAAAGTCCATCAACAGAAGTTGTCAAATTAGGACATATTTCTAAAATAAAAGAACTTGAGCTATATCTCCTGTGAATAAATGGATGAGTTTCTAAAGCATAATATTAGGGTTTTTCAAAAGCAAGTTGCAGAAGAGTATGTAATATTTAATATAATTTATATACAAATAAAAGACTTACAAACAATATTTTGTATCATTTACATATATGTGTAAATGTGTTTATAGGATTATTTATGCACAGAAATGAAAGACATCAAATTAATGGGGAGGGGGATTGGGAATTCGAGTATATCAGGGGACTCAACTGCATCTTTAACTTATTTTAATCAAAAGTAAATATGACCACATGCTATGATTTAATAAAACTGGTGGCAGCAGTTACAGGTATGCTCATTTCATTGTTTTCTAAACTCTTGTTCTACAAATTTTATATTTAAAAAATGTTATAGTCAGTCATACTCTTTATTTCCACTTCTTTGCCTGGCTGCCATCATCACTGCACTCCATACTGGCTTCCAGAACCATCATCACTCCACCAAAACCAACAATGCCAATGACGTCCTTATGTAAATTGCAACGCACATTTTTCGGTCTTACTTGACCTACCAGCCGTGGTCTCTTGACTTAAATGATGGATTCTCTGGTCTCTCTACATCTTTGGTCATTCCTTCTTTCTCTCATTGGATTGTTCATCCTCTTCAACTGCTGCTGCTGAAAGTTAGCTTTCAGAGGGGGACTTCTGGCATGACACAGATAAACTCTGTGGACCCACTCCCCAGTGAAAATGGTGAAAATTATTTTCTTTAAGGAATTATTTAATGTTTATGGAAATGGTCCAAAGGACATTTAGCAAGTGAAGAAACAAATGAAGAAAATTTATGAAAATTTGATAAGAATCACAAGAGTCTGTGGTATTTGAACTGAGACCCCTACTCTTGATTCCCAACTCAATACAATAGAAAGCCTACTGATGCAGCCAGAAACACAGAGCTCTCTTTCTCTCCAGTAGTTAGTCAGCGGGCTTTCTTTGCAAGAGGAGCAAGATGTCAGCATTTCTCATCCTGTTCCCAGTTCCCTGTTAATGGGGCTAAATACTAGGCAAGTGGTGCCAAGAAGTGAGGGTTCCCTATTTCTGCTCAACCTCCATTCATGAGACAGAGGCTCTACCTTGAATGGCATCACTGATATTACTGGGGCCTCAGTAGTCCTTTGCTGTCTCATAAAGCATTACTTTCATGCCAGGAGACACAACCCAAATAAACCCGAGTCTACTGCCCCTTACTTCCACCCAGCATTCATTCCCTAAAGTGGGAGTGTCATTCAAAGAGAACTACACCATTTTTCCCCACCCCAGCTCCAAAGCTATGGCTCGCACATTTTACCTGGGAGGAGAAGTGGGCAGTAAACAGAGAGCTCCTAATATCTTCCCAAAGAAATTGATTTCATGTGGAACAGAGTATGGACAAGGTTCAATCATAAGAGCATTCTCATAAATAGTGAAAGTCATGGTGAAGGCAATTGAGCTAATCTGTCCAATAGAACCTGGAAAAGAGATAGATAGGAGCCCACTTGGGGTCAGAGCAAATACCCATCACAGACCTAAGAAATTATTCTTCTAAAGGAGCCTAATTTTAATGGTTAACCTCTGGAACAATAAACACCCAGGGACATTGCTGCAAACAATCAGCCAGCAATTAGCAGTTAGTGGAGCTTACCATCTAAGTTTGATCATGGAAGGAGACAATTAAAGACTTCCAGTGTCATCCCAGAGTGATTGGGCACACCCAAGGCTATGTACCCCCTGAGCAGCAACATCAGAGGCTTAACACTGTGGGGGAAGGGGAATAGACTTCACTAAAGTAATCTAGCTTGTTACAAAACAAATTAGCAAACAACAATGACAAGCCCAGGGATAGAGATGGGAAGTCAGTATCCAGAGTTGCTAGAATATATTTAAAATGTCTAGTTTCAAGACAAAACAAAACAAAACAAAACAAAAACAGGAAAATGTGCCATTAGGGAAAAAGCAAACAATAAAACATAGCTGGGGGAGTAACCAGACACCTGAATTTAAATAACAAAGAATTCAAACTGGCCATTATAATTATGTTCAAAGAACTGCAAGAAACTATGAATTAAATAAGTAAAGGAAGGTATGATGAAAATACACATTGGACACAGTATTCTATAAAGTGATAGAAATTATGAAAATGAACGAAATGGAAATTCTGGTGTTGAAATAGCAAGTTCACTAGAGGCACTCAACAGCCAATGTGGGCTGGCAGAAGAAAGATAGCAAATTTGAAAATTGATAGAGATAATGCACTCTAAGGGAAAAAGGGAAAAAAGAACAAACAAAAACAGCCTCAGAGAATTGTGGGATACTACTAAGAACCCCAACGTATTCATAATGAGAGTAACAGGGTGAGAGGAGAGAGACAGAGGAGAAGAAAAACTGTTTGAAAAAATAGTGGCTGAAAACTCCCCAAATTTATTAAAAGTTAGTTTTCCTCAGCACTCATATCTGGGTTCTTGCCACTGCTCACTGTACTCTCCCCAGGCAACCTCATTTATATCTGTAATAGGAGTGACTTAGGTATTTTGTCTGAGTTCAGACCTCTCTAAGCTCCAGACCTCTATATCCAGCTCTATTTCACATCTCCTCTTATGGGTCTGAAAGGAGTTTCCAAGGTGACCTCAAATTTAGTGTTTCCTCTCCATTTCCCAACCCCCCTCTGGCCTATGCTACAGTGAGCTTTCACCTGGATCATTGCAATGCCCTCCCTACCATGCCCACATACTCACCTCTGTGCACACCCCACTTGTTCACTACCTGCGGCCAGAGAGATATTTTCCACACAATTTGATTGCATCCAGCCTATCTCACCCAGGAGAATATTAACTGCCTCTAATTAGCATAAAAGTCCTTGACTTGGTCTACAAGGGCTGTGTGGCTGGCCCCCTCTGTAGTCCTACCCTGTGCCATGCTAACCATGAATGGTACAGTAGTGAGCCACACTGGCCTTGTCTCAGGCCTAAGTTTCCAGTGTGCTTCCTCCACCACAGGGTTCTGCATACACCGCTGCTTCTGTGGAACACTTCTTCACCTCTCTTCACCCAGTAACCCCTGCTCTTCCTGGAGCAGATCCAGAGTGGATTCTTCAGAGCAGCCTTCCTTGAATCTCAAACTAGGTAAATGCTAAAATGCATTCTCAAAGTACAATGTGTTTCTTACTCAAAGTGGAGTTGCAATTTTAACCTTATTTATGTGATTAATTGATCGATGTCCATCTCCAATGGTATTCCAGAGTTCCACGATCACATGGTCCATGTCTGCTGTGTTCCTCACTGTGGTCCTGGGTCCAGCACACTGCTTGGCAAGGATGCTTTGGATGGAATCAACTTATTGAAGATCTACTCTGAGTCATTTATAATAGAAATCAAACCACCATCTTATTTTTGCTTTGGTTAGAACAAAATGGAAGCTATATAATTAGGTTTAAAATGGCATCTTTAGGGGCCCCCGGGTGGCTCAGTGGGTTGAACCTCTGACTCTGGATCTTGGCCCAGGTCATGATCTTGGGGGTCCTGGAATGGAGCCCTGCATTGGGCTCTGTGCTCAGTGAGGGATCTGCTTGAGGATTTCTTTCCCGCTCCCCATGCCCCTTCCCCCTACTTGTGCATGCACTCTCTCTCTCAAATAAATAAATAAATCATTAAAATAAAATGGCATCTTTATATCAATAATTATTATTGTGCATGATCTTCCTCATAATTAAAATACATTGGAATGAATGCTGTAACTAAAGCTTATTTATGAAAGCTTATAATACCAAATAATTCTAGGTACCTCTGTCCCCCATAGAAGCCAATGAAAGACAATAAGTTTAATGAATGTTACTTAGGAATGTACATGAGTCCACTCAATGGGTGTAAAATAAGGGTCTCTACCACAGCATCATTTACTTTTATAATGAAATTATTTATTGGAAGAAGAAACTTAAGGTTTTAGTTTAACATAAATAATATGTGGATGATTTAAACATTTTATTCAACTTTCTTTTTATTTCAGGCTGACGGGGATTGGTACACAGGGAGAAAGAATTAAATGTTCCACACAAGTCCCATTGCTTTAATATATTGCTCTCCTAGAAGATCACTTAGAAGTTGAAGATAAGAGGCACCTGGGTGGTTCAGTGGGTTAAGCCTCTGCCTTAGGCTCAGGTAATGATCTCAGGGTCCTGGGATCAAGCCCCAAATCGGGCTCTCTGCTCAGCAAGGAGCCTGCTTCCCCCTCTCTCTCTGCCTGCCTCTCTGCCTACTTGTGATCTCTCTCTCTCTCTCTGTCAAATAAATAAATAAAATCTAAAAAAGAAAGAAAGAAAGAAAGAAAGAAAGAAAGAAAGAAAGAAAGAAAGAAAGAAAGAAAGAAAGAAAGAAAGAAAGAAAGAAAAAGTTGAAGATAATGTGAAATGATAAATATTCTAGGCAATAAACACTTTCTGTAACTATGTTTCAGCTGCCCTTCCTCACCCAGTCCTCCTCCAGCCTAAGAGAGAAGATTGACACTGAATTAACATGAAATGTATCAGTCAGTTTTCACTAGGTTTCACTGCAGAAAAAAGCAATCCCAAACTTGTAGGGTCTTAGAGCAAAGCTTTGCCCACCGAGTACAAATCAGCAGTCCTCTGCTTCTGCTCCAAATGTCTTCTTTACCCCCACATGACAATGAAGGAGCAACAAGGTCTGTAACATATTTCACTGCAGGGGGAAGAGACCCACTGTATTCTTCAAGTGTCTGTATAGATGTGGTCGAGGGTCTGTCTGCTCACAAGACTCAGCTAAGGTTCAGTCTGATGCCAATGCAAGGAAAGCATTTTACTTGCCCCCAGGAGGTGTGGAAGTCACTCAGTGATGAGTAGAGATGCACTCTTCATACAGAAAGCAGGAGCCAGCTTGGTTTTACCAGGACACAGCTACCTCCGTCCCTTTACTTTGTCTGTAGCTCATCTCCAAATTCAATGCAGAGTCGCGGCAACAGAGAAGCAGAGACCATAAAGCCAAATATATTTATTTGCTCTCTGGCCCTTTACAGAAAAGAATTGCCATCCCTGGTCTGGAACTTAAATAAAGCCCAGAGCAAGGTGATAAGAGAAGGCAGGTAGGTTCTGGTTAGGTGTTTGTTTGTTTGTTTGTTTGTTTTAAAGATTTTATTTATTTATTTGACAGAGAGAGAGATCACAAGTAGGCAGAGAGGCAGGCAGAGGGAGAGGGAGAAGCAGGCTCCCTGCTGAGCAGAGAGCCTGATGCGGGGCTCCATCCCAGGGCCCTGAGATCATGACCTAGGTCCAAGGCAGAGGCTTTAACCCACTGAGCCACCCAGGCATCCCTCTTTGTTTGTTTTTAAATTTTCTATAGACTACGAACTGACCCTCTTTTTACAAACTAAATCTGGGATGGATCTTCTTGCCATTCTGCCTTTTCAATGCCTTGCCATTTCTGCCAATTTCAATAAATTGCGGGGTGGGGAGGGGTGTCCCACTTTTTTTTTTAGTTTTCATTTTCATTCTATTTAGCTGATGTACAGTGTTATATTAGTTTCAAGTGTACAACAGAATGATTTAACAAGTCTACACATTGGCTGCTGCTCATTGGGACACGTGCCCTTCTTAACCCCCTTCAACTATTTCACTCTATCCCCACCCACTTCCCCTCTGGTAACCACCACTTTGTTGTCTATAGTTAAGAGTCTGTTTCTTGATTTGTCTAAATTTGGGGCTTTTAAGAGGTACAAATACTTTTATGTATTATATATTATTTAAAGAAAATTCTCCTTTGTGTCAAAATATTCAAAGATACATAATTTTATAATCTGGACAAAGCCATTTTATTGTATTTTTAGATTTCCTTTCTGAACTGCAAAATATATATGTGATTTGGCGTTCTGTGAAGCACACTTACCTTGATATAGATGTTACTAAGTAAGAATTTGAGGAAAATGTGTATTCCTCTTACTGCTACAGAATGATCGAGATTAGCAAGCAATCCACTTGAGCACTAAATGCTTTCCTGATGGATGTCAGGCTACATTAAATCAAACCATGAAATGGTTAGCAGCTGCTGTTGTGTCCCTAAGTAATTTGCTTCTTAGGTTTCTCCCCTTCATGTGTCCACTGACAATGATGTTACAATGAATCTGACTCTACAAGTCTCTTCTCTCACTTCAGCTTTTTCTGGTTCCCTGGTCCCCTCCCCCTACAGTCCCCTCCACACACCATCACATAATCTTGCCCTTGCTGTGGAGACAAGATTGTACTGGCTTTCTAGCGAGATAGAGAGCAATAAACAACAGAGAACTTTTAATATCATCAGAGGCACAGAAATGAAGCCATCAATGCTTGATTATTTTTAATAAACCCAATGTTTAAATCTTTACCACTTTGTTACAGTATAACCTTATAACCCCAAATCATCGTACGAAACCAGTTTGATTAAACTTTTTGAGTACGTGTCCTTGTATAACACAAATTAAAGTGAGATCATCTTAGTTAAAGCAATCAGTTGTTTTTAAGGCATTTGGTGGATAAATTCTGAAAAACTTTGGTAGCAATATTGCAAACAATATTAGACACAAAATAATCTTCCATACAGAGACTTGTCCCATTTTTTTCTTTCTCTCACAGTAGTTGAAAATATTCATAAATAAAAATTTAAAGTTCACCTCTTTAAATTATGTCTTTGTTCATTTATTGAACACCTTTGGGCAAACATCTTGAAATAAATAAGTGATAACCTAAGGAATAGCCTAGCCACAAATGGAGAATATTAATAATTTAGGTTAACTTAATTTTTCTAAATTTTATGAAAAACTCATGTGTGTATTACAATATATATTACATACTCTAACAAAATTTTGCTTTGTTTTAATTTCAACTTATTATTAGCAGGGGTTCAAGGGATTTTGTAAATGAAACTTGTTCAAATTAGTGATAATCTAAACTAAAAAATTTGTATTATAAAAATTTTCAAAAATAAAGCAAAAGAGAGTGGTAAATTAACCTAATTTTCAACATTCTTAATGTTTAAATTATCCAATTGGGTCATATGCACCCAAAAAATCACTCATTCCATTTTTTCCCCATATTTCTGCAAGTACAATAGCTTGTTTATACCAGACTCCTTTGGCTTTTCCTATTCAAAAGCTATCCTCTGAGAATGGCATTGAAAGATTATACAGTGAACTGAAATTGAGCTAGTGGAAATGTAAAATGGTGAAGTGCTTTGGAAAACAGTCTAACGGTCCCTCAGATGACTAAACATTGAGTTACCATAGGACCCAACAACTCCACTCCTGGGTATAAACATATGTCCACACAAAAGCTTGCATATGACTGTTGATAGCAACACCATTCATAATAGTCAAATAGTCAAAAGGAAATACCCTTCATCCATCAACTCATGAGTGGATGCACAAAATGTAGTGTATTCATGCAATGGAATATTATTTCATCATAAAAAGAAAAGGAATAATGACACATGCTATAATATGGATGAACCTTGAAAATATTATGCTAAATAAAATAATCCAGTCACAGAAAACCATGTATTATATGATTTCCATCATATAGAAGTCCAAATTAGGGAAATCTATAGAGACAAATATATAAGATTAGTGGTTGTTTCGAGCTACATTGGGCTAGGGAAATAAGGTGGGGACAGCTAAAGGGTACGGAATTTCTTTTGAGGCAGTGAAAATGTTCTAAAATTGACTGAAGTGATGAGTGCCTATCTGTGAATATACAAATATCATGGAGCCATAGCCTTTACAGGAGTGAATTGTATGGTAAGTGTGTTCTAACTCAACTGAGCTGCTAAAGAAGAATGAAAAGAGAATATCATGGGAACCTGGGGGCACCTGGGTGGCTCTGTCAGTTAAATGTCTGCCTTCAGCTCAGGTCATGATCCCGAAGTCCTGGGATCGAGCCCCATGTCAGGCTCCCTGCTCAGTGAGGAGGCTGCTTCTCTCTCTGCCTGGAGCTCCCCCTACTTGTGCATGCACTCTCTTTCTCTCTCTGACAATAAATAAAATCTAAAAAAAAAAAGAATATTGTGGGACCCTTATGTCAATAATTTTGACAAAGTCTTAAAGGGTTAAAAACTACCAAATCTTACTCAAAAAGAATAACCTGAATAACCTGTACCTTTCAATGAAATTGATTTTGTGGTTCAGGTTCAATTGAACTTCCCACAGACAAACTCCTTGGTCCAGTTGGCTTCTTTCACTATGTACCAAATTTTAAAGGAAGAAATAAGACCAATTTTACACAGTTTTTAGAAACTATTAAAAGACAGGACACTCCATCAAATTATGAGGCCAGGATTATTGGGATACCAAAATATACAAAGATAACACTTGGGAAAAAAAATTTAAAAGAAGAAGGAAAAACCTATGACTAGTCTCCCTCATGAACACAGACACAAAAGTCCTAATCAAAATTTCAGAAAGTCAAATCTAGCAACAGATAAACTATCATATTTTATCACCAACTGGGTTTCTTCCACAGAATGTAGGCTTAATAATCAAAAATTAATTTACCATATTAATTTTAAATAATAAAATAAAAAGTAAATTTTTAAAAGTACAAGTTAATCTTATACATGCAGGAAAAGTATTTGACAAAATTCGACATCTGTTCATGATAAAATGTCAGAAAACTATTAATAAGAAGGGAGCTCCTTCAATATTTATAAAAGATAACTTCAAAAACCCTGCAACTAACATCAAACCTACTGTTCATGAATTAATGCTTTCCCTATAAGATTAAGGATAATGTAAGGATGTCTATTTTCCTCCGTTTGTGAAATGTTGTACTAGAAATCTTAACTAATACAGTAACCAGAGAGAGAGAAAGAAGGGCAGGCAGGCAGGCAGACAGAGGAAGGAGGGAAGGAAGGAAGGAAGGAAGGAAGGAAGGAAGGAAGGAAGGAAGGAAGGAAGGAAGGAAGGAAGGAAGGAGGGAGGGAGGGAGGGAGGGAGGGGGGGGGGGGGGAGGGAGGCGAGCAGCACATAGATTGGAAAGGAAGAACTAAAACTCGATTTGCAGATGGCATGATTGCTTCCGTAGGACATTCTAAAGAATCTACAAAAAAATCCACCAGCTCGAATAAGTAAGTATAACAAGATCTTAGAGTACAAGGCCAATACACAAAACAATTATATTTCAGTGTACCAGCAATAAACAGTTGGAAAATTGAAGTTTAAAAACGAAAGCATACAATAACATAAAAAATACTTTGGAATGAATTTAACAAAATATGTATAAGACCTTTATGCTGAAAAGTACAAAAACATCACCAAAGGAAATTCAAAAAGACCTAAACAAATGGAAAAAGATGCTATATTGATGGACCAGGAGACTCAATATTAAGATGTCAGTTTTCTCCAGGGTGATCTATAGCTTTAATGCAATTCCAATCTATACCAACAAGCTGTTATATAGAAACTGACAAATCGCTCACAAAATGTGTGTAGAAATACAAAAGACTTAGAATATCCAAAGCATTCTTTAAAAAAATAAATTTGAGATATTTGGTATTAAAAATTAAATATGTCTCATTCTACAGAAACAGATCTTCAATGGAATCCAAAAGCACATGTAATTATGTACCTACATTATGCTTACAAATGTACATTACATGTACCTACATCAAATACATGTCTGCACCCACATAAAGATTTATATTGTGTACAGACTTTTATTAAAAACATATTTAACATAAACACCTGTGTGCATGCATCCATGTCACAAATATGCATGTTTATGTCACATACATGCACACATACACTTATATGCACATGTGTGCATTTGAATTACATGATGCATAATTACATGCCTATAAAATGTACATAAGTGTATGCCTATATATGTGCATTGCACTGCATACATATGCACATACCTATGTATCAATACAAACTTACACACGTGCATGTGTGCACAGGTACATTACATGTATGCATACACACACACACACACACACACACATAATCTGACAGCCTATCCCTTGTCTCATTCCCACAGAGCTCTCCCCTCTCAGTCTACCAGTAATTGCCTTGGAGGCAGTGGCCCACGTACTATATTAAATTACATTCTCCAGGGTATTTAATGTTAACTCAAAACCCAAGCAGCACACTAGAAGTCCAGAAAAATAAATATGTCTTGGTGAAATGACACGTAAATACTCTTGTTTTAGGTTAGAGCATCATATTCCTTCCTTTGTTGTTCTCAATTTAAACCCAATCTGTTCCTAAGCCCAGCCAAATTGAAAAACAAGTAAGGAAATTAAGTATGTTAGATCCTTAAAAAACTCCCTTGGACAAACTATCAGCTTATTAACCCTCATTCGCCTTCTTGAAGTTTAGCTTACTAGACTTAAAAACCTTCAGTTATAAAAAGGAGAAACTTCACAGGTACCTTTAAGTCATGCTTGAACTATTTCTAGACGTCTTTGAAGAAGAAATCAGGTCATAAAATAGAAGCATTTAAACCAATACACTGCCAATTTTCTTTCCTCACCTCAAAGCGAGGCTTGAGACAACTCAGCAAAAGGACTGAGGCTAGAAGAACCCACTTCATAAAAAAGTAAATCTTTCTTCTACCGAAATGTTAATGGTTTTGCTTTGTAGCAAGTGTTGGAGAAGATGGTCAGGAAAATTTGGAATAGGTACATTTATAACAGTTACTGCATACATGGTAAGTCTCCACTTACCATCAGGAGCATTGTTTTCTAAAGGCCCCTTTGGTTCATGGTCATACCTTGTATCAAGCTCTGTGATTGTGTAAGATCCATCATTCCTTCCAGGTATTACAATCATAATTATTTTAATGGATCATTTACTTCCCAGACTTTACAATAAATGCGTTATTGTACTGAGCTAATTTGGCAAAGACCACAATCAAGCCTCTTCTTTAATAGCCAAGAATTTATACTTGTCACCAGTCACTAAGAATAATTTTATCTTTGAGCAAAGACAAAATTACTGGGGTACCTGTGTGGCTCAGTCAGTGGAGCGACTGGCTCTTGATTTCAGCACAGGTCGTGGTCTCAGGGTCCTGGGATGGAGCCCAGAGTTGGGCAAGTCTGCTTCAGAACTCTCTCCCTCTGCCCTGCACCACCCCTTTGCCCTCCTCCGGGGCTCATGCTCTCTCGCTCTCTCTCTCAAGTAAATAAAGGAAATCTTTTTTTAAAAAGATAAAACTACTATTAAAGAGTCCCTGTTTTAAAAGTCACCTCAGACTCTTTGCATGCTAATTGCTACCGTGTCTTGCCCCATGTAAACATTCAGTAAATGTCCATTCGCGATGATTGTTGTAGAAATCATTATTATGATCACAAATATTTGGTTCTCTCTTTTCGGACATATGGTAGGATCGCACCTCAGGCGCCACTGAATGAATAAATGGTCACATTACTTGTTTTGGTCAAAATGTGAGCAGGATTGACATTTGTCACTTCCAAAAGGAAGTAGGGGCCTGCATTCAATTTTTCTTCCACACTGCTAGGTAGCAGTGTTGCAGAGAGCAGCTGCTCCAACAACCTGGGACCCAGAGTGTTCATCATAATAGCGCAGTGCAAAGCCCAACCTCCCTGCAATGGACCAGTATTGCAAGCAGGAAATAGATGCTTGTTATTATGAACTACTAAGATTCAGAACTTGTTAGTGTCTGCTGCATGACCTAGCTCACCTAAATGATACAATTATTATCAGATGCACCCAGGCGAACAGTGTACATTTATCTGTACTAAATTAATCCATCCTACTCTATAAATATTTATCAAGCATGTACTTTGCACTAGTTATCATGTATACAATGGTCATAATGGCGGTCCACCAGGCATTTTATGTGCATTCATTGACTTGATTTTTAACGTACACCCACAAAGTAAGTACCACTGGCATCATTCCAACTCTGCACATTATCCAGAGAGATTAGGTACTTTACAGAGACCATACCCTCTTGCCCCAAATTCACAATGATATGGATAAATTATAGGAAAAGTTAATCAAAAGAATACAGTTGCATGGAAAGCTGAGGAAACAATCCATGGACCAGAGAAGACAATTGCAAAGTAGCAAGAGAAGCAGAACCCCTGGGCCTCCTGGCTTCAGGGTCAGAAGAGGCCTGGCTTCTGCAAGGGAACAAGCACCAAATATTCTCTTGGGCAGAAGGCAGTCAGGGGCCAGATCATGAATGGAGACTGAAAAATCTAGCTGACCACCTACTAACTGGGGCTGGCAAGATGCAAATTCCAGATAAAGGGAAATCAAGTCAAGCTGCCTCTAATTTTTCTATAATGTTCCCAGTATCCCAATAAGATGAGAGTCCTAGGAATCTGTAAGATTTGCTTCTGGACTAAAAGTTTGAGAGACTGAATGGCAGCAATGGAAAAACTAGAAAATTATCACGTAAGAAAAACTGAGGGGAAAAAATCATGGAACAACATGGAAATATGAAAATCTCCAGCTCAAAAGGAGCCATCATCCAGAAACCCTAAAATGCTTAAAGAAATATAATACTAGGAAAAAGGGTCAATTTTTTTAATTTGGATTGTGGATTCACTGGGTGAAATTAACAGTATTGAGCACTGAGTTCAATGATGTTCAATGGTGCTTAAAATCAGAAAGTGGCTTCCATTAATAAGAGAAATCATTAAACAAAGACATGAAAAACAAAATAGATTAATATAAAAAAAGAAACCATTATAAATCTGTAAAAATTTTTTAAAAAGACCTAATCAATAAAATAAATTTTGGAATCAACTTTATACCAAACAGTTGAGGGTAAGCCAGTTAACTGGAACAGGGTACCAAGGTGTTCATTCAGAAGGGAAAGATAATATAAAAACAGCAGTCAAGAGACATGGAGGAGGGAGAGAGAGGATCCAGCACCTGTCTAGCAGATATCTCAGAACTAACATTGGGAGAGATTACAGTGAGGGGGTGGTTTGGCCAGCCTCCAGCCACCATTTGTGACCACCGAGCCTGGACCCCACCCCACAATAGTGTACTGTCACCATCCCAAGGTGGTAGATTTTGCTGAGGGTAGTTTGTGGGTTTCCCAGTAGGAGGAATGGGAGAAAAATGGAGGCAATGAGTGATTACTCCACCATAACCTTAGGAAGTACCAACTTCCTGGTCAATTTCACAAGCCCTCAAAGGCAATCCCCCAGGATCAGTTAACTGCTTTCCAAGACAACCTCACTCCTATAAAATGTCAAATAAATGGTGAGAAAAACATCAGGCAGGCAGAAGTCTGGAGCAGAGTAAATGAGAGGAACAACCTTAGAAGCAGCTCTGAAGGCCCAGCTCCGCAGATACAGTTCCTTACTTTAAAGAACAGTCCACAAAGCTAAGGTAGCACTGAGATAAATGGTACCAAAGGGTATGAGTAAGAACAACCAAATTGGAAAAGGAACCCGTTTTACATTCTCATTGAGCAGGGTAATGTTTAAACCAAGAATCAATAACAGAACGAGCAATAGACAACCCTCTAGGATGCCATCAAAGATTTAGAAGGTGAGTGGGGAGCCCAGCATAGCAATTGAAGGTGTTATGTGAAATCTGTAAAAAAAAAAAAAAAAAAAAAGTAAATAGTATTTGAGTGTTTAAAACATTTTTCTTCAAGAATGCTTCTCTCCAGAAGGCTGCACTACTAAGGAAAGTTTCATGTTCTTAAAATCAATTCTAATGTGAAAAGTGCTGTAGGTTGGGTTCAAACTTTGCTCTTCTGGAGACTGAAGGGGTGGAAATGGGAAGGGAAATCATTACAAGCCGCATTTCAATATTAGCTTTCAGGAAGCTGAATACAAATTTCTGCAGGGTGAAATTTGGAAGTGTGTGTCTCTTTGCCTGCAGGCCTACCCCACTCTGGGTTGTATGTTGGATGTTAGAAATTATAGTGAGAATTATAGTTAGAAATATACAGAAAATATAGTTCTAGCAAGAAGTATCAGAAAACAGAATTAGAGTCTAGCAGCAGCTGAAAAGGCATAAGGAAAATCCTAGAAAGGAGTGAGTCCCCAGATTTGCACATCATTGTCCCCCAAATCTTGGCTGACTGCTAGACTTCATATGTATGGGTGAGAGCTGATGGGACAGGACAAAAAGCAGCAGCTGGAAGAGGCAAGAATTGAGTGAAAATTTCTGCTGCCCACCAGGCATACACAATAGATGTAACATCCAGAGAGAAGCTGATACAATGTTAAAACTGATTTGTAAGTGATGAGCTTTAAGTACGTCGCCATCTTTTTTTTTTTTTTTTAAGATTTTATTTATTTATTTGAGAGAGAGAACATGAGCAGGAGTTAGGGGAGTGGTGGAGCAGAGCAGAGGGAAAGGCACAAGCAGACTCTGCTAAGTAAGGAGCCTGAATATGGGACTCGGTCCCAGGACCCTGAGATCATGACCTGAGCTGAAGGCAGATGCTTAACTGACTGCCCCACTCAGGCACTCCCACCATCTTTGTTTTTAACACAATTAATTTTAGTTATAGGTCTGTATGATTTAATGTGGGTAATGGCCGTACTTAACAACTGGCTTCTAAAATTCCCGAAAATGTAACAGTTGGTTCCTGTGAGCATCTTCAAGCTGGCTCCAGATGTCACTGGTCACCCCCTTCTTGGACAGCTTGGGTTGGTACTTGATTAGCTTATCTGTCTCCCAGAATCACCTCCCATGCGTGGTACCAGATTGGGTTGGCTGCTAGAGAAATCTGCAAGAATTGCAATGTGAAGCGAAGAAGCAGTCATCACCATCAGCTCGGTGTGGAACCCCAAGCACCACACAGCTCCAGTACTTGGTCACCGGTGTGCAGGCTCGCCTCACCCAGATGGTATCCCAGCCAGTCTCCAGCGCAACCTGCCATTGCCAGATGCTCTCCTGATTCCTGAGCCAGGCAGCTGTACGCTTCCCTGGGGAAGCTTCTGGTCACCTGCCTCTGCCAAGTTAGATTCCATGAGAGACAGACCAGGTTCCAGTCTGTCCCTGTGGGTTCCCATTTGTTTCCATTGGCAAGATTTGTACAGTGAGAGATTCTGGAAGCAAGCAGAGATGTGGCAAGTGAGACAGAGAGCTGGGGAGATGGCAGTTCTCCCGACTGTGTGTGCGTGTGTGCAAGACCCAGAACCCCGAGGGTGGATGACACTCAAGAATGCTGTCTTTTTACTGCGAAAAATATCCCAAATCCACCTAAATAACTTTTTTGGTCTTCTCATCTTCTGTCTTGTCTCTCCTCTGTAGCCAGAGATGTCCTGGTTACATTGAGCCAGATGATTTCACTCCTCTCCTAAGGCACCATGAGTCCCATCTCTCTCAGTATGAAAGACAAAGTCCTCACCAAAGGATCTCCAAGACCCTACAGAGCATAGCTCCCAAGTGCCTCTCTGACCTCATTTCCTACAACATCCCTCCCCATACACACTCTGCACAGCCCCACTGACTTCCTGCTGCTTTCAGAGCTCAAGAGGAACATGCCCATCTCAGGGATTTTGCACTTGCTCTTCCCTCTGCCTGACATGCTCTCCCCCAAGAATCCTATATGGCTCACTCCTTCACCTCCTTCAGGTTTTTACACAAATAACACCTTCATGTCCTCTTATTTAAAAATGGCCTCACAATCACAATCCACTTCCTCCTTCCCCATTTCAGTTTCTCCCGGAGCCCCTATCACCACTTCAGGTTTTGGTATATTGTACTTACTTATTTTCTTATCTATCTGTCTCCCCTTGCTAGAACATAGTGCTAATGAAGGCAGGGATTTCCACTTGCTTTGTTCATAGTCATAGTTCCAACACCTAAAGGAAAATCCATGCTCAACAAATGCTTGTTGTGGGGCGCCTGGGTGGCTCAGTGGGTTAAAGCCTCTGCCTTCATGATCTCAGGGTCGTGGGATCAAGCTCCACATCAGGCTCTCTGCTCAGTGGAGAGCCTGCTTCCCCTTCTGTCTCTGCCTGCCTCTCTGCTTACTTGTGATCTCTCTCTCTCTCTGTGAAATAAATAAATAAAATCTTTAAAATAAATAAATAAAATAAAAAATAAACAAATGCTTGTTGAATGAATTACATTTTCTAGCTGGTTCTTGCTGAAATAGAAGAAAGATACTATTTTGCCTGCATCCCTAGAGAAACACATGCGTATAAGGCCGACCAGCTTAATGAACTCTATCAGTTGTAAGTCTTAATTATCAGTCTACAAACTTAATTCTCTCAGGGTTTTTGTACATAGATGTTTATACAAGAATATCGATCGTTCCTTCCCTGAGGCAATGAGCCCCAGACCAACCTAGCTGCTTTGCAAATGGTGGGAACATTCAAGACTAACCAGAGGTAGAAAGAGAAGTCAGGTTCTCAAGCAATGTTTTTAAAATGTGATTCAGCCACAATAGAGAAGGGCTCATGGCAGAGCCAAAGTGTTGATCAGATTATTGATTGTGCTGATTATGTTTTAGGCCAAATAACAAAATGGAAAGATGGCTTTAAGGGATTCCCGCATACTCGCCAGAGACTGAGTACAATACTAATAACACGAGCCCAGGTGAACCGCAACAAGAGGCAAAATCAACACTCTCCTCCTAACAGCAGTTGTCCATCAGCCACATTGCAAGGTAGAAACAATGACACTATGCTTATATTTCCACTATTGGGGGCAAATGGTTCCCTATGTGACGTGACACAGGTGACAATATTAGGAGCCCTTCATCATTGGAAAGATATCCAAATGTTTTATTTCATCTTCAGCTCCTTCTTTAGTACTTGCATACAATTCATAAGTGAATAAATAGGAAAAGATTGTTGGGTCCACCATCCGAAGAATTTAGAGATGAATGTTCCAAAACAATGTATGGTCAACTCTGGGGCATATGAACCCTTTTCAGAATCTAATGAAGGCTGTAGACACGCTCCCTAGAAAACTGTGTGGAACTATATAGTTATAAATTTATATACATGTGTATAAATCATGCTAACAGTCAGAGGCTTGATCAATTCCAGGAGGCTCATCCCTGTATCTTTTATGGGTCCACGTACTCCAAAGTGAGAATCCTTGCTCCTGATAGAAATGTTGGTTTGCCTCCAACTGGAGTTGAAGTGCAGTGAATTCTCTATGCCCATTTTCTTGAAAGGAGCAGAACCAAGAAAATGTCAACTTCATGTCCATCGACGAGAAAGAAGACCTACCAAAGGGTTTTTGAGACTGTTGCTCTCACTGGCTGCACATACCCGGACTGGACAGCAGGGGGGCAGCAGAGCACAAGAGACCACAGCGCCCTGAGGGCCAGTCTAGAACTGACTATTTGCTTGTGAAGAAGGAGCAACTAAGGAATAACATGGAGGACATCAGAAGGAAAGGAAAAGTAAATTGGGGGAAATCGGAGGGGGAGATGAACCATGAGAGACTGTGGACTCTGAGAAACAAACTGAGGGTTTTAGAGGGGAGGGGGTTGGGGGTTCGGCCAGCCTGGTAGTGGGTAATAAGGGAGGCATGTATTGCACGGAGCACTGGGTGTGGTGCATAAACAATGAATCTTGCAACACTGAAAAAAATAAAATAAAATAAAATTAAGATGTTAAAAAAAAAAGGAGAAGGAGCAAGCAGCTATATTGTTTTGCCAAACCCAGTACTCCTCGTAGTCGGGCTAGATTAGCGTGGTCATGAGAAAAATGGGACAAAAGACCTTGAGCTATCAAAGGTCATCTGAAAAAAGAGCAAACAGAGGTGTCTGAGTGGCTCAGTTGTTAAGCATCTGTCTTCCAATGGAGTCATATTCCCACTGATGTGGGATCTAGCCCCGCATCGGGCTCCCTGCTTGGCAGGAAGCCTGCTTCTCCCTCTCCCATTCCCCCTGCTACAGTTCCCTCTCTCACTGTGTCTCTCTCTGTCAAATAAATAAATAAAATCTTTAAAAAAAAAAAGAGCAAATACACACCATCTAAATCTAAACTGGAAGCCACACCCTCACCGTACACCCACTCAATATCTATCCCCACCTTTCCCTTACTCATTACCCACCTACCCCCCAACTACCTACGTACTCCCCCTGTAAACCTACTCACTAGCTATGCCCTGACCAATATGACTCATTAACTCCTTGTTCCCTACCTACCCACCCACACCCGCACCCATACCCACTCCCTACCTACATCTTCCCCCAAATAATATAAATCTGAAGTCACCATCAAAAGAATTGGCATAATTGTAATGATCTGCTTTTCCCTGCAGAGGTACTGGATGTCTTTCTATATATTCAAATCTTTTATGACTCTCATCTTGGAACTTTGTGGCTTCTGGTAGTTTATTTTTTGTTTTGTTTTGTTTTGTTTTTTATATGTGTTGTTATTGTGAACGAAATTATTCCATGGCCTATTCAAAATTATTATTACTGTGTAATGAAAAATACTTGAGATATATATATATGTTTTACTGTGGGCCATTGTTCTGATCTCTCTCTTCCCATTTTGCCAAATGATTCTCTTGAGCCTTCTTCCAAATGATTTCAGAAATGCAAAGTTATTTCACTGCAACCAGGGTAAGAAGAGTGATGTTTAACAGTGTTTAATACAGCCTGGAACAAAATACATCCTTTATGGGTTCCCACCCCACCCACCCCACCCCCACCCACTTCCCACAGCTTTTGGTTATGCCTTTCCCTCTGGCTCCCTTCCAAGCCCCCCAGTCTCTCTGGGCCAATCTTTGTCAAATATGTCCACTGTCACTATCTGCCAGTCTGAGTTTCGCTCTGTCCTACGCCAGTCAAGGGCTCTTCTGGCTGGTGCTTGGCTAAGGCTCAGGACACAGTGGGCGTGGTGAGAGGTGAGGTCATGTTCTCTTCTTCTCTCGCATTATGCAGTGTTTGGATGGGACCTCTACAACTGAGGCTGCTGTCTGGGTACCAGCAAAGGAGTGGAGGACAGGGCCACCCAGAAGCACAAGGAAGGGAGCAGGAACATTGAGGTAGCCACCAAAGTCAACCCTCTTAGCCCTGTCCTTGTCATGAGAAAAGGCCAAGTGTCTTCTAGGTTAACCAGCTGCCTGTGTTTGACACTGAAAGCATCCTGTGAGTCTCTGGATGGTGATAAGTCCAGGATCATAAGAAAGCTTCACTCAGGGGTGCCTGGGTGGCTCAGTGGGTTAAAGCCTCTCTGCCTTCAGCTCAGGTCATAATCTCGGGGTCCTGGGGTTGAGACCCACATCCGGCTCTCTTCCCTGCGGGAAGCCTGCTTCCCCCTCTCTCTGTCTGACTCTCCACCTACTTGTGATCTCTCTCTCTGTCAAATAAATAAATAATCTTTTTAAAAAAAGAAAGAAAGAAAGCTTCACTCAGCACAAAAATTTTTTTATCATTGTAGGAGTCCAGGGCAGGCCACCCCAAAATGTACCAAAATGGCATAATGATTATTTTGAATAAAAGCTACCTGGGGAATGACTAGTCGAAGACCCTCCCCAGAACTTCCTCTGCTCCCCTGAAAGCAGGAAACAAATCTCCCGTATGAAAAATACTCCCCCTGTACTCAGAAGTAAAAAGACATCATTATCACCAGAGATAGGGACTTTCAAGTCCAGAAAACTATAGAAACAAACCTAATTTTTTTTTCTAATCTACAACCTCTGCCCAAATTCTATTTAGAATTCCCTACTACTTGAAGCTCCCAAACACCTGTTTTTTTTTAATCCTGTCAATTCCTCACAAGTTTATTGTCTCTGTATAAAATGTATAAAAACGGCCTGCCTTGATCATTCCCTCAGGTCTCAATTTCATTATCGGGCCTCGTGCACATGTATTAAAGCCCGTTTCTTCAGGGCACCTGGATGACTCAGTCGGCTGAGTGGCGGACTCTTGATTTCGGCTCAGGTCATGATCTCAGGGCTGGGACGGACCCCCAAGTTGGATGCCCCGCTCAGCAGAGTCGGCCTGAGGATCCTCCCTCTCCCTCCCTCTGGGAGATGCTCCCTCTCTTTCTCTCTCTCTCTCACTCCCTCTCTAAAATAAATAGATAAATCTTAAAAAAAAAAAATTCTCCCATTTATCTATCTCATATCAACTTAATTTCTAAACCAGCCAGATTCTGGAGGGGAAAGAAAGAAATTTCTCCCCCCACGACATCATTAACTAGGTGCCAGGTAATCTACTTACCCCTTTATCAATATTGACAAGACTACCAAAGCCAAAGGCCATAAGGGAAAAGACTGAAAAATATAACCACATAAGGAAGTCAAGCGGTAACTGAAGAAAATATATTTCTAAAAATCTAGTAAAAGCTTAATTTCCCTCTGGCTCCCTGTCAGAGGGCAAATGGTTGGGAGCAAATGGTTCCCTATGTGCCACATTAAAAAAAAAGAAACTTTATTAAATCAATAGCAGGGGCGCCTGGGTGGCTCAGTGGGTTAAAGCCTCTGCCTTTGGCTCAAGTCATGATCTCGGGGTCCTGGGATTGAGCCCTGCATCGGGCTCTCTGCTCAGCAGGGAGCCTGCATCCCCCTCTCTCTGCCTGCCTCTCTGTCTACTTGTGATCTCTATCTGTCAAATAAATAAATAAAATCTTTTTTAAAAAATCAATAGCAAAAAGCAACAACCTACGAGAAATAAAATGAGTAAAGGACATGATAGGATATAACCCTGAGTAGATAAACAAATGAATGAATAACTGGCTTTTAATTAGGCTTCTAAGCAATTTCAACCCCACAGTTTAAAATCCATGAACTATGCTAAGAGGTCATTTTCACCTACCCAAGTCAAAAGCAAAGAATGATGGATGATACATAGTGTCTTCAGGGATAAAGGGAAACAGACACTCCCATAGCCTATGAGACCCACAGGGACACAATCTGTTTGGAATTCAGATTGCCAAAATACAGAAGCATTTTAAATGCACACCACCACCGACTCAGCAATTATATTTAAAAAAAAAAAAAAACGCAGATAAACTCATCCCTTTCTGATAATTAATTTACTGAGTTTCCTTAGGTCACAGTTTATTTGATGTCAGAATATTTATTCTCTACTTGTAGGTGGAGGAACTTCGGGCACAGTGAATGGCACGCATACGCGGGAGCCATGTGGGTAAGTAGAGGAATAACTATCATCCAACCACGGGGCTGAGGACAGAAGTCTTCTCTCTCATTTAACTTTTTCCTCCAGTTTCAACCAGATACAAGATTGTGAGATCAATAGTGATTAAGAAGAAAAGGCTTTTTCTAAAATAAGCCATTAAAACTCAAATCTGGCCCAAGGTGTCCAGTTGCTTTACCTGAAATCGCCTCAAGAGGGCAGTGTCTCACTCATTTTTCTCAGGCTGGAATAAAAGCCCAGGAAAAAGCCATAGAGATTAAAATTGAGACGCGTTAGGCAACTAGAAGGACCTTCCCTGTGCAGAAATTTGTTCAAACCCAGTGATGCGTTAGGGAATTAGCTTCACTTGAAGAAACGCCCAGGGGGAAGATCTGACCTACATCTGGTCCATTGACCCACTGTGTATAAACCAAGATAGCAAAGTGTGTTTTTAAGGTGGGAGAGGGACCTGTGGTCTATTTGGTTGTGAGGTCAGTACTGGCTAAATGCGCCAGAAATACACCAGTTATTTACTGAGTGCTACCAACGCTTGACTGCATCGGCACTGCCCGGCCCAAACAGAGATTCAAACGCCAAGCAATAGTGAAAACATGTGGTAGTGTCCAAGAGGGGCCCCGTGGAACAAGGTCTGGACATAAGCCTGAGCCTCTGAGTGTGGCCTCCTTCCTCTGCGCTCCTTTGCAGACATTGAGGGTCACCAGGCCCTACAGGAGGGGCAGGGAGCCCACCCAGCCTCCACCACAGAAGCCCACTCTCCCTGTGCCTCCAGAGCCCAGCACTCAAGACTCTTCCTCTGAACCTCGCTGGACGGCATTAAAAAGATACTTAAATAGGGGCGCCTGGGGGGTTCAGTCAGTTAAGGGTCTACCTTTGGCTCAGGTCATGATCCCAGGGTCCTGGGATCGAGCCCCACATTGAGAGGGTCCCTGCTCAGTGGGAAGCCTGCTTTTCCCTCTACCTGTCACTCCCCCTGCTTGTGCTCTCTCTCTCTCTGTCCAAAAAAAAAGACGCTTAAATAGTAAACAGGATTGGGGCACCTGGGTGGCTCAGTCGTTAAGTGTCTGCCTTCGGCCCAGGTCAGATCCCAGGGTCCTGGGATCGAGCCCCGCATCGGGCTCTCTGCGCAGCAGGGAGCCTGCTTCTCCCGTTACCATTCCCTCTGCTTGTGTTCCCTCTCTCGCTGTGTTTCTCTCTGTCAAATAAATAAAATCTTTAAAAAAAAAAAAAATAGTAAACAGGATAGAAAGCAATGGTAAGAGATAAAGATGGGAAGCCCAAAAGTCAGATGGTGGAGATAGAAAGAGATCAATGAATCCTCACAGAAGCAATTTAGACTAGAGACTTGAAAAGCACAGGCTTATCTGAAGACATTAGATTTATTGTGAATCATAATATCTATGGAACGAAAGGAAGCAGCTAAAGAAGCTCTCTCTCACTCTGCTCACTCCATCCCTCTCCTACAGGGAAGGAGCGCTGGAAAAAATCACTGCACAAATGCAAGGGGGGTGTGGGGGTTGATAGGAGTCACTACAAAAGAAATCTGCCCTCTCCCTCTTTCCAGCAAATATGCACTTGAGTTTCTCTTCTCCTTGGGGAATAGGGAGTCAGAAGATGCGCTCTGCTGCTGGTTGCAGATGGGAGTGAGGCCGCTCCCGAGGGACGGGGATGGGACCACGATGCTCTGCAGAAGGTAACTGAAGAAAAGCTAGGATTCCAGACACCACACACGTGAAAGAATGCGACAGATGGAAACAGATCGCTTCGAAGCAGCTTCTCCTTCAGGTCGAGAAAAATGAAGCCCCTACAAAGGAAAAGGACATGTTTAACAGGCTGGAGGATTTGGGTTTAAGCTGCAATGAAAGATGCAAAACAGATAAGAAATTACACCAGCGGTTCTTAATCCATAAATCAGCGTAGAGATCTGAAGGGCCTTGGTAAGGAAGACAACGTCTGAACTGCTCCCCGTGGAAATCAGGTGGATATCCAAAATATTTCCTCCCTGGGGAGAAGTTTTGACCAGATTCAGGACAGACAGGTTTAGCCACAAACTCAGAACTCAGTGGAGACCCTCTGTTCCATGTGGGTTCTCTTCCTTCCCTCCCGTCACCTGAGCAAAGAAATCCCTCAGGAGGATGGGGGATCCTCACCCAGCTTTCTTCCTGGACTCTAAGTGAGGGTCACTCGGGAGGCTATAATCCACAAGAGAAGCAGGGTTGGGGAGGCTGGTGTTGGGGGTGAGGGTGGGGTGGGATGGGGGTAAGCCCCTTAGGATGATATGGAGCGATAGGCCATAGCAGCAGCTGAGAAGACCACAGAGCCCACAAATTTGACTTAAAGGGCTCCTAGCAAACTGCAGTTACTTGGAGGAGAGAGTGGGCACTTAGATTAGGAGTACCATTCAGGTTTAAACATAGGATGTATGGGGATGCCTGGGTGGCTCCGTTGGTTAAGCTTCTGCTTTTGGCTCAGGTCGTGATCCCAGAGTCCTGGGACTGAGTCCCACAGGGGGCTCCTTGTTCAGCAGGGAGCCTGCTTCTCCTGCCTGCCACTCCCCTTGCTTGTGTCAAATAAATAAATAAAATCTTAAATACATAAATAATACATACATACATACATACATAAAACCTGTATGGAAGTGATTAAACTTAATATTGCAGAAACCATGTTTTTAGGGAAAAAAAATAAACACATGGTTGACAAAGAACTTTTTTCTGATTTATGAATTTATATGTGAAAATCCTTATACAAGTCTTACAGTGAAGTCCATTTGAAGGAAGCCTACACAGCAAATGTGTTTAGGGGCTCCCTCTGTAGGAATCCCCCCACACCTCCTCCCCCCACCGCCCGACCCCCACCCCACCCCCCAAGTGCAGGGGTAAGAGGGGAGAGAGAGAGAAGGCCCAGGGGATGTGCCCACAGGCTGTTGGGAGTTTCTACAGATTCCAGCTAGCTAGAACTCCCATGCATTATGTTTATGTGCGTAATAAAAATATCTATTGACAACGTAGTTTGGGGTTTGTAGAGATACTTTCACATTCCTTATTTAGTCTGAATTCAAACCTGCCCCTTCACTTGTTTCCCTGTCAAGCCAAATGCTATTTTGAAAGTCGACATTTGCAGATGTGTGTCATCTGAGGAGTCTTTTATCTCCTGGTCCAATTCAAGTAGGTTTCAACCGCCTCTGAGAGCGGAAGACACATTTCTCTGACTGTTTGCCTTCGGAGTGTCTGATAATAGATGATCGCTAAACAGAGTTTACAACATAATCAGCTCAAGATGAAAGATACCAATCTCATTTTTTTTTTGTTTCACAACAGCTGCTGCCTCAAAAACATATCCACTTTGCTGTATTTATTGTCATGTCATTCGTACCCTTTGCCATAAATCTTCAGCCAATTATCCCAGTTTTTCATGCATTGCCCATAAAAAAAGTGCTACACCATTTCCGCTTCTCAACTGATAGATACTTTCCTACAAAAATTAGAGAGCTTCCGACAGTGTGTCTGATACAGAACTTCTGCCTTGTCCTCATTTCCAAGTGACGTGGACATCTAAGAAAGTGACCGGGCTTGACAGGCGGCGGGTTTCTATGTGAATAATGGTTCCCAATTTGAGTGTCAAATTTAAGAATCTTACTTTTAAAGTAGTTGCAACTAATCAGTGAGGCAGGATGACAAAGGCAAACATCTCCATGAAAGTGATATTTTAGGAATATGAATATGAGCTCATTGATTTTTTCAAAAATATTTAAAGATAAAAAAATATTTAAAAATACTTACCAGGCATCACAGATGCTGAGCACCAGGGAAACAAAGATGAAGTCACGGCTTTTGCTGTCCAAGAAGGAAGATGTTCCAGAAAGGGGGGTGGGGTGGGGGACGGCACATGGAGGGGCAGCTGGGAATGGAAGGATGACGCTGAGAAGTTCAAGCCCTTCCATCCTGCGGAGGCAGGAAGAGGCACAGGCGTGGGGAGATGAGGGTAGGCAGGTGGGCAGGCAACAAGGGAAATCAGTCCCGAATGTCATGGAAACGTCTCTAAAAGGTATCCTGCAGGAGTTGAGCACCCAGGGGTAGGACTGGAGGCCAGAGGCTGGATAGAAAGACCATTGCAGAGCTCAAAGGAGAAATGGGAAGAAGGAGGGAGATACGGGAAGTCCTTATGAAGCAGAATGAGTAGGACTGAAAGACTCAAACCCGGGTTAACTCTCAGGATCCGGGCTTGAGCAAGACGTAAATGTTGAGACGTTCCGAGCAAATGGAGGAGAGAGGAGAAGCGTCTGGTTTGAGGAGAAGACGATGTATTTAGCCAACTGACACCTTGAACTTCAAGTGCCTGGAACCCAGGAGCAACATCAAGGCGGGAAGTGAAGATTTGGTAGCCATGTGCGTGTGAGCACAATAGGAGGTCGTGAGGCTGCATAACATTGTCAGTCAAATGAGGGGAAAGAGAGCTGAAGAGTGAGCCCATCATCGCAGGCGCCCACAAACAAGAGGAAGAGGGGAACATCAAGCATTCACAAGAAATAGTGTGGCTACCATGACGCCCCGCCACCCGGCCCCAGCAGTCGTCCCTAAATGGCCGATCTGTGTCCTTCACACCCTGCCCACCTGCTCCCCACCAGCTTCTTCTGCAGCAAACCCCAAGACATGACAGCAACTCGTCCCTAAGCAGTTGAGGGCGCGGCCCCAAGAGTAGAGGTTTTTCGGGCCCCTGTCATGCTTTCTTTGTCTCAAGGGATTTTTCTTTTGCTCCCAATTTTGATTTTCTCATGTAACTTCAGAGGTGTTCAATCATGATTCTTTTTTGTTTTTGTTGCTTTATCTTTTTATTTTATTTTATTTCTGTTTTGTAAAAAGAGTTTCCCTGCGCATTTTGGCGGGAGGAGTGAGCCAACAGCTTTCCTAGCATCTTTTGCAAAGTGATGAAAATGACCCGTGCTTTCTCAGATCTGCCTCTTTGGCTTCCCCTCCCCCACTTCAATCTTGACCTTCTCTCCCCTTTGTGCTTCTCACCCTCGTCCCCCTCTGACCGGATTCTACTGCAAGTTTTTCCCTCCTCCATGGGGATCTCTGTTTTTGAAAGAAAGTGTAATTTGTTGGTTTGGAGAACTTATTGGCCTGACTTCCTCCGGCACCTGCAGACCGTCCACATCAGACGCCCCTCACAAGGACACCCCACCAAGCATCATCCCCCACCCCACCCCTGGCCTCGGCTCAGCACCCCCCTCCCCTAGGAAGAGGTCCTACCTCAGGGCCCTGTCCCCACACAGGTGCCCCTGTCTGGGCCGCAGGGATTGGATCCTAATGCTGTTTGTGCAGCGTGGGGCAGGGGGTGCATTCCTTGCCCCTAGTGCTCTTAGAGACGTGGTCTGCCTGACTTTGGCTGTGCGATCCTGGGCCTTGGTTCGCTTCTATGGTCCACCTGGGAGATTCAAAATCTACCGTCTTCCCAGAGTTCTCTTTGGAAGAGGAGACCGAAGTGAGAGCCATTGAGGGGAGGAAGACAAAACCTCTAACAGGGTTATTTTTCTTTGTATCTAAGATACTGTGGTTGTTAGATATTTCTGACCACTCCCCACCAGCCTACAAACTTCTGGAAGGAGGCTGTCATCTTTGATTCACCTTTCTATTCCCAGGGCCCCACCATGTAGAAGAGACACAATCCATCTTGTTGCAGTGGATTAAAGTAATATTCCTGGCTAGAAACTGTGATTCTACCTTTTTTTTTCCTACTAGGGCTGGATAACTACTAAGAAATAAAAGATGTATGCAGTTCATATATATATAACTGAAGATGCGAATATGCTTCCCTTTCCTAAAGGAACAGTAAGAGAATAACAAAGCAAGAACACCTAAGTTCAAATAAGTAAAGAATTAGCATTTCAGAGCCCCTAATTGATAACCCTCACTGACAGTTGCCTTCTCTTTTAGAAAGTTAATTGGTGTAAATTTTTCAAAATGGCATTTTTTAAAAGTCAATGCAAACACTGGGGTAGTTATTATTATTCCTTTTCTTTAATTTGTCCTTTGCAGCTGTCTTAGACCTTTTGGGTTGCTATAGTGGATAACAGACTGGTGGCCATGATACCAGCATGGTCAGGTGAGGGCCCCCCACCAGCTCACAGACTTCTCCCTGTGTCCTCTCATGGTGGAAACACTAGGGAGCTGTCTGGGAGGTCTTTCTAAGGGCACTAATCCCATTCATAAGGACCCCACCCTCGTGATGTTAGCACAAGCACCTCTCAAAGGCCCCACCTCCAAATACCATCACCTTTGGGAGTTAGGATTTCAGGCTATGAATGTGGGGAGAGGGACACATACATTCAGAGCACACCAGCAGTCCACACTCGTGCTTTGCACAGATCACAGCATCTGTGTGAAGTAAGTGGGCAGGTCCTATGAACTTCATTAAGGCCAACAGTTAAATAGCTCTCTAGAGAGCAAGTCTAGATTAAATCTTAATCTTCCAGAAACAGCAGACTGTTCCATCTGGAGATTTTAAGGGTGAGCAGAAGCCGCATCTCTGGCTCATTGCGGGTCCCATCCCAGGTCCCTTTAGGGGACAAGCAGACTCATACCCTCAGTCCAGGAATGCTGGGAGGGAGCCATACACTACGTTTGCCCACGCGGATGTCTCTCATTTTACCTGGAGAAGTGAGCACCTTCCCCTTGTAGAGAAGTTTTGCAATGAAAATAATTTCTTTTATTCTCCCCCATATTCCATGCCAACTATACAATTGGAATCTCATTTGCAGAGAAGAAGGACAGGGATGGCTCTTTGGTAGGCAGTATTTGTCATCTACTGTCATCCATGTCCTCTTGAGAAGTCATTCTCAAAGTTGAAAGAGCTGAGACTCCTGCTAAAACGCAGCCTCTGCTTCGGGAGATCTGGGGAGAGCTCCCGAGTCTCGCGGCCTCAGGGACTCCCGGGCGACATCAGTCCTGGGGACCTTACCGCAGCCTCAAGCCTCCTGACAGCCGTTCACACATCAACCCATCAGAATCACCTGGAGGCCTGGTTGACAGATTGGCAGAGCGCACCTGAGAGGTTCTGACCCAGGGGCCAGGAGCTTGAGAATTTGTATCTGTAAAAACCTCCCAGGGAAGGCTGATGCTGCTGGTCCAGGGACCCACTTTGATATATTTGTTGATAAAGCTTAAGGGTTATTTGCCTACTCATTTTAAGTCCTGTAGGTAGAAAGTTCTTAAACACCTACAGGATCGATTTCAAATTCAACCACCGTAAAATTGAAAACATTTGTGTGTTCTTTTTCATGCCCACATGGTTATAGATTGAAGCAGTGGACTTTGGAGGGAAATATTCATTTTCTTAGAGTTGTCAATTAACAAATAATTACATTCTTTAAAGATTTATGTATTTATTTGACAGAGAGAGAGAGATCACAAGTAGGCAGAGAGGCAGGCAGAGAGAGGGGGGAAGCAGGCTCCTTGCTGAGGAGAGAGCCGGATGCGGGGCTGGATCCCAGAACCCTGGGATCATGACCTGAGCTGAAGGCAGAGGCTTTAACCCACTGAGCCACCCAGGCGCCCCCCAAATAATTACTTTTATCAGCTGCAGTAACACGCTATATTCATGAGTCTTCAAGAAGTTTCACTGAGCTGTAGGAAGTTAGAAAGACGACCCTGCAAAGTACTTTTTACTCCAAGATGTGGGTGCAGTTTTCCCGCACAACCAGCAGGGGGCAGCAACACCGCCTGTATTTTACACCTGCTCCAAACCGTAAAACCAAAGAGAAACGTGGAACAGTTGCATTTGGCTGTGTAATGGGAGCAAAACTGAATGGTACACGTAAGGATATAATATTTATAATTAATGTATTACGATTTACCAGATCACAACATCTCCAGAGCTTGGAAGTCAATTCCAAAAGAGAACAATGACGGTAAAAATATTTTGGTGAAGTGTAAAATATAAAAATTCGAATGTAAGGTACAAAAGAAATAAGTGAGCCCTAACTGTTTATTTAATATAAATACGTCCTATAGATTTACTTGAAAATCTCAATGAGGGGCGCCTGGGTGGCTCAGTGGGTTAAAGCCTCCGCCTTTGGCTCAGGTCATGATCTCAGAGTCCTGGGATCGAGCCCCAAGTCGGGCTCTCCGCTCAGCAGGGAGCCTGCTTCCCCCTCTTTCTCTGCCTGCCTCTCTGCCTACTTGTGATCTCTCCTCTCTGTCAAATAAATAAATAAAATCTTAAAAAAAAAAAGAAAAAATCTCAGCGTTTATCATTTCGTGCAGAAATATCTGCTGTGAAGAGCGCCTTCCCCTTCTTGCCTGAGCTGAACTGAATCCGATTGCCCCTCTGAGGAGCTCTGCTGAAAAGTCAGAGGTCTAGCCTGCTCAAGGATGGGCTACTATTGATCTCACAGCCATCCTACCTCCAGGCTTCCAGGGAAGCAACAGACCAATTTGCTCCTCACTGTCACTTCCGAATCCTCGTGCCCCTTCCTGTGCCATCACATGCCCCCCGCCTGCTAGGTAGAAATTTGCCACCCATGCTATGGACTCTAGCCCCTGCCTCATCTGGCTAGAGGGACCCACTGAGGTCGCCCTGCCTCATTCCTTAAAGATTTTAGCCTCTGGCTCCTGGTCAGTCCCCAGCCTTTTCGAAATGCTACATTCAAAATGTTTCCATATCTGCTGGATGATCCCTCCAGGACCCTGGCCACTCAGTCAGCTCCTCCTCAGCTCAAGGATCTTGGGGCCCACCCAGCACTCGTCACATCACAGGCTTCATCATGCTCAGACCTGTGCACCCTTGTCACCTCAACTTCCAGCAGCCCGCTCCCTGCCACATGCATCTTGGATTTCCCAGCCATGCATCTGCACGCCAATGATTCTCTGATCCCCCGTGGGACCCCCCCACCACCACAGCCACCAGATCTGCCCCCAGTGCCTCCCCTCTTTCTTTTCCTCCTGCTTCCCTCCCCACCCAGCTTGGACTCCGGAGCCCACCATTGTAACCATTCCCCTCCACACACACCCCGATGCTTTCTGCCGGTCCTCCCACGGTCTCCCTCTCTCCTGTGCTCACCACTGTGAGTATAGTTACCATCTGTCACTATACAATGTTACCACAATATCGCCTGTATTCCCTGTACTGTACCTTTTATCTCTATGACTGATGTATTTTGTAACTAGAAGCTAGCACCTCTTAATCCCCTTTCTCTATTTTGCTTGTTCCCCCGCCCTTCCCTTTGACAACTCCCAGTTTGTCCCCTGTACTCAAGAGTCTGTTTTTTGTTTGTTCCTTTGTTTTGGTTTGGAGATTCCACCTATAAGTTTGGTTTGGAGATTTCACCGTATAAGTGAAATCATACGGTATTTGTCTTTCTCTGTCTGACTTATTTTACTTAGTGTAATACCTTCTAATCTGTCTAATAAGTCTGACTTATTTTACTTAGTGTAATCCATGTTGTTGCAAATGACAAGAGCTCAATCTTTCTTATGGCTTCATAATATATCCATATATATTATATATCACATCTTCCTTATCCATTCCTCTATCGATGGGCACTTGGGTTGCTTCTGTATCTTGGCTATTGTATATAACGCTGCAATGGACATAGGGAAGCACATATCTTTTTTAATTAGTGTTTTTATATTCTTTGGGTAAATGCCCAGTAATGGAATTACTGGAAAAAATCAATCATAAGAGGATGTCTACATCCACCTACTTACCTGTGTCTGCCCAAACTCGACCTTCCCTCCTATCACTGTGCATGAATTGTCATTCTCCTAACCAAGGCCAAGTCCTCCACCTGGTGGTAAACCCCATCTTTTCCCACCGTCTTGAGGTCAGGACTCCAGCAATTCTCTTCCTACTCTCTTCTGTATTGTTGGCTTCTCCTCTTCTGCAGCACTCCCTACGGGAAACAAACAAGTACGTATTCCTCTCATCCTATAAGAGAGACAGACAGAGAGAAGGAGGCATAGAGGGAAGGATGGATAGATGGAAAGAAGGGAGGAAGGAAGGAAAGAAAGGAGGGAGGGAGAAATCTTTGTTAACCTCATATCTCCCTCTAACCTCTGCTCCATTTCTTAGGTCCTATTTAAAGACACACTTCTCAAGGAGTTCCTCCTACTCTCACCTCTGCCCTCTCACCTCCCATTTTCTCTGGAATTCACTGCATGGCACTGGCTTCTGGCAAGGTCACCTTCACATTCCTGGGTCTCAGGTCTCATTTTCTGTGCCTCCTACAGCCTGGGGCACGGTTGATCGCCTCTTCTTCTCATAATGTCTTCTCTTTGAAAACCATATAATTTCTTAATTCTCCTTGTACCTCAATGAGAGCTCTTTCTCCATCTGTTTCACCAGTTCATCTTCAACCTTCTGACTGTGCCCAGGCCCCAGAGTGCAGTCATTGGTCCATTGGTCGGCTACTCTTTCCTATTTGCACTTTCTCCCAAGTGATATCTTCAGTCTTGTGGCTCTAGACCCCATCTCTCCATTGATGATGATGGACGTCTCTAATGAATGTCTTTATCCTGGACCTCTGCTCCCCAGACATGCATCTCCAACCTCCCACACAATGTTCTTCTGGAAATCATCTCGAAAGAACTTCAAATTTTACATAGGAAAACCTTGCTCCTTTTAGAATCTTCTCCATCCTGGTGGGTAGACATCACTATCCTTGGACCTTGAGTCCTCTCAACATCATTAGCAAATTCCATCTATTCTGTCTCAAAATATGCCCAGAATTCAACTACTTCTCCCAACTCTTAGCATCACCTCTCCCTAGCCACTTTGCCTGAGTTTATCATAATTGCCTCATACCTGGTTCTTTCTGTCCACTTCCATTCCCCCATAGACTGTTCTCAAAATAGCAACAAATGTGATCTTTTGAAAACCTAAGTTGCACCATGTTCCTTGACTTGAACTTCCAACAGCTGCTCATCTCGCTTTAGAGCTAAAGTCAGAGTTCTCACAGGGACCCATCTTGCACTGTCTCTGCCATCTTGCTCCCCACCCACTTCCCATGGTTGTCCCCTGCGCGTGCCCTGCTGCACATTAGTCATGCTGAACACCTTCTCTTCTCCAGGTCCCTACAGCTCAAATGCCTTAGTCAGCCCAAGCTACTGTAACCAAATGCCACAGACCAAGGAGCTGAAGTGACAGGTATTCACTTTCCAAGATCTGGAGGCTGGAGGTCCAAGCTCAGGAGCCGGCAGATGCAGTGTCTGGGTGAGAGCCTTCTCCCCATCTTATGGACACTCACTGTCTTGCTATGGCCTCCTGTGGCCCAAAGGAGTGCTCTATTCCCTTCCTGTTCTTCTAAGGACATGAATCCCAACATGGGGGCTCCACCCTTCTAATGTCACTAATCTTAATGGCCTCCCGCAGGCCCTGCCTCCAAGACCCATCTCCTTAGGGGGAGGCCTGCCACATGAATGTTGGGGAGACACAAACACATGGCCTATAATACCCCAGACGGCCCCCTGTGGACTTGTCCACAGTCTTCTGGGCTCTTCTCTAATATCTCCTTATCAGGTGCCTTCTGAAAATGGTAAATTCATAAAGCTCTACATTTTTCATGACCAATATAATGACTGCTGCCTGTTTATCAATTGGAGCATAAAAATGAGAATTTGATGGGATGTGTTACTGGAAGCAGCGATCAGAGGGAATCAGTAGCTGGCTGGAAGGGGTCCTCCAGCAAAGGAATGCATCCTGTAGAGGCCAGAGGAGATAAGGAAACTGACTCTCCCCCTAGAGGCTCCAGAGGGAGTGTAGCCCTGCCAACACATAGACCACATTTTTGGCCTCCATAACTGTAAGAAAATAAATGTGTTTTGCTTTAAAAAAAAAAAAACGAGAATTTGAAAACATACCTATCCGAAAATTTTGATCACTGGGAAATTCTTGCCGGTCCGTGGGCAGAAAGCAGAAGAGCCAGGTACCAGCAAGACTTGTCGCTAGGAGCTCTGCAGAACCTACAAGAGGTGAGGCTCCCTCGGCTCTCAGAAAGATCCACCAGCGTCCTTCATGTGTTTAGGCTGGGATTTCCCTTTTCACATTTCTCGGATCCTGAACATCTGAGCTGAACATCAATCCTGAAGATCAAATAATTCTCATTTACGGCTTAAACATTTTTGATTATATGTTGAAAAGAAGATGAGTAGAGTAAGTGTTTGGTAACACACAGGAGAAAAGTGGAAAAAAGATCATTAAAGGAATGACCCATCGTGGACCTGGCAGCATCCTTCTGATTGGTCCCCAGCCATGCCTCGAAGCTACTGATTGTTGGAACGTTCATCCCTGTCCTTGACTTTCAACAGTGCTCAGCCCTGTGTTGTTCTCCGGGGGGGCTCTGCCCTCTACAATCCCCACCCACTGCCTCGGAAACCACATCTCCAGACCTGGGCACCCCTCTCACCATGAGTACATGTCCCCTAAGGCTGAGTCACTCTATCTAAAATAATATGCCTGAGCTACGAAAGGAGGGAGAATGATCTTTGTTGACTGGAGTCCTTTGAAGTGGGTCTGGACACACCCAGTTGATACCCTCTGAGATCCCAACCCTACTGAGTTGTAGCTCTGAGACTTCATGACTTTATTCTACCAGCTACTGGGGAATGGCTGCTACCTTCGCACAAACACATGTGCACACATGCACATGCACACACGCACATGCACATGCACATACATGCACTTCCCAATGGCTGGTATCCATTTCTCAGAGTGAGCACAATCTAAGCAGCACAGTCTAATGGCACGCTAATATCTGAGGCCACCTGGATCACAACAGAATCAATACTTCACAAGATTTCACATTATTTTGGAATCACAGGTAGTTCTCCTTCTTTTTCCTTGGTGCATTTTTTATACACAATCCCAGGGTATTATTATAAGGAAAGGAATACTAGCTGAGCATAAATTTCTAAACAGCCAATCCATAGCCAAACAAAGACTCAGCAGAAGTTTCCAAATCCTTATTTATGGGGCCCAATTAAATTATTGGACAAGGTACCCCCCTCTCCACCTCCAGCCCGTGTTTAGGATGGAGCCTGGTAAGTTTCTTCTTCCAGTTGAAATGATGTACGCTAAATACAGAGTACTCAGTTGACCCCAAGGAGACAATATTCCCTTCACAAGGGACAATGCCTTTGAGGGGGGCCCATTTCAGAGACTGCCATGGCCCTTTGGGCACAGGAGAAAAGGCCAGCCCTGAGATGGCTCAGCAGCAGGTCCAATGATGCCACAGCACTTGTTGACAGAGGTGATACAGTCAAGCAGGGAAAACACACTGTCACATCAGTCCAGGGAACCAGTGATGTCTGCTCATGGGCCAGGCAGTGATCGGCAGTGAGGAGTGAGAGAAGAATTGGAAGCACGTGGGTGGGAAATCCTGAGCCCATATGGTGCTGGGCAGGAAAGACAGGGAGCACTGCAGGGTCTGCCCATGGCCGTGGGCCCTTGTCACTGCTGGGAGAGTAGGTGAGGCCGAGAGCCCTTGGAAGGAGTTGAGCAGTGTACATCCCAAGCTGTCTTTGTGCTTCTCCAGCAGAAACAACAAATCCAGCACATTCCAGGTCATAGAAAATAAGACCGTCACTGACTCCAGACTCGTTACCTCCCTCTTCCACGGTGGGAAACAGATTTCCAGATAGCTCCAGCAAAGTTCCCCAGGATAACACTGAAAAGCCCAGGGAGGATCTCCTTCCCTTATTAGACTAATCACTGTGCTCAGGGTGATGATAGAATCTTACTAGCTTGGCTGGTCCTTGTGCCACATGGGGGGGGTGGTCCTTGTGCCCCAAATCACCTACACAGAGCAAGATTGCTAAGGATGAGCAGAGAGGCAATTCTCCAAAGAAAAAGATGTAGAGATGAGGAAAACACAAATAAAACATGTCCAGTATAGCATAATTGATAGGTTTTCACGTGATGAGTGATTTGATTTGAAATATTCATTTCTAGGAAGCATTACTCATCCAGATTGGAGAGATTTTTATTTAAGCTAAGGAAACAGTTTCTTCCAAAAAAAAAAAAAAAATAGAAGTTAAAAAAGAGAAGACACAAATGCTTCATGAAGTAGAGAGCCGGGGGAGAATTCTGGCTTTCGATGGGACGGTGAGTCAGATGGTGTGCAAAGTCAAGTCACAGGAACATCAAAATCCTAGATTCTAGGGTTCTGTTGGGTTGTTCAAAGAGATGAAGGAAGCCCATAATCAGAAATATAACCATGGAGGCCGAGGTAGGCAAGGTTTGGCTGTTACAAATGTTCTTTTCCTTTCTTTTCTTTTTTCCAGAATAAGATTGAATCCTCACCACAGGGAGCCTGACCTCAGCCGCAGGCAGATGCTTAATCAACTGAGCCATCCAGGCACCCTTGCTTTATAGAATTTTAAAATCATTCCTTTATATGATGTTTCATGATTAAAGTAAGTAACAAAAATCTTTGATCCAATCTCGCAGGAAAAACAATTCTGTTCAACATAGTTATCAGGCCAGTACCAATTTCCTGATGTTTATTCCAGGAAACTCTGTTATAGTGACTTTGTCTATACTTTCTGAACTAGTTAGTATTAAACTTACTCTAACATTGGTATTTTATTGCCCCCCCCGGGGTCATACTGTCCCCCAATGTCACACTGCACCCCTATATCATACCACACCCCTATGTCATACTGTACCCCATATCATACCATACCCCTATTTCATACTGCACCCCTATGTCATACTGCACCCCATGTCATACCGCACCCCTACATCATACTGCACCCTATATCATATAGTCCCCTATATCATACTGTACCCCCGTCATACTGCCCCCTATGTCATACTGCACCCCACGTCATACTGCACCCCATGTCATGCTGCACCCCTGTCATACTGTCCCCTATATCACACTGCACCCCATGTCATGCTGCATCCCTATGTCACATTGTCCCCTATATCATGCTGCACCCCTATGTCATACTATCCCCTACATCATACCACACCCTATGTCTTACCGCACCCCCATGTCATCCCTCACACTTGTCTCATACCGCACCCCCATGCCATACAGCACTCTGCACCCAACTTAGGAACCGATTTTTCCCCTTTTCTGTGGCCCTCCCCACCTCCTACTAGTTGCACACTCTTGCCTCGATTAAATGTCTTCACCATGGGAATGGCTGATCTTTCACAAAGTATTTATTAAAAGAACAAGCAGGCTTTTGTCCCCCAAGGCTAACTGGAAATAGCTGAACTTTAAATTTTCTTTTTTGAGAATTTCAGATTCCTCTCTCAAAAACTACTTACGCAATGTTTCTTACCTTCCTCTGAATTTGTTACAGCACAGACTTTAAAGTTCAGTAATTAAAAGAACGGAAGTAAACTCCATCTGGTGTTATCTCTTCAAATCGTTCATATTAAAGACTGCAGAGTTTATTTTTCAAAAACGAAAAGTGTACAATGTCTCCACATGAAGACCCATGTCCCAGTGCTCCAGACTTTGAACCCTACTTAGGTTTTGTTTAACATTGCGGTTTCCAAACAGGATGTTCTTCTTTTTTCCTCGGGTTGACTTCACCTTATAAAGAGAAAGACTCTGAAATTTACAAGGAGATAAGACTGTTTGCTGCCCTGCTAGGTTCGTCCTATTCCTTACTCCTAAGACCAAGGTACAATAAAAACATGAAGCAATCAGCGTTGGCTGTCTGGGACTTACACATGGAGTCCCCACCTGTCCTCCAGTGCTGCGTCACCTCTGGCTGAGTGCCCTCTGCCTTCCTTCAGCATGTGGCCTTTTTGGAAATCATCCCTTTTAAATTGTACAGTGGAAACTACTAAGCACTTTGAGGGTTAATCCCATCCCTCCTTGTATCTAACTAAAGACAGTCCATTCACAACAGTCACAGAAGGTGGTAACTTGGGGAGCAGGCATGGCACCTCCAAGACCTTGGTCTGGGGGCAGTGGGACACTCCCCTCCCCAAGAGCCACACTCTCCGTAGCCCCGCCCCACCACCTGCTCCACACCACCTGCTCCACACTCGAGTCTTATGCAACACGTCTGACTGTGGAAACCAGACCTCAAGCTGCGCCTTCGCTCCAAGGGAGACTGGAGAAGGTAGGGTGGTTTTGTGGGGTTTTGTTGTCACTTTGGAAAAGCAGGGCTTACAGGAATTCCCAAAACATAGAAACAGTTCTCTAAAAGCATCGGGTAGCCACAAATGACCAATTCCACTCCGGAGGAGAGGCCAGAAGACTTCTTCATACAAAGGTTATGTAACTCGCCCAAGGACACACAACCCGGAAGTGACAATTGGAAACTGAGGTTGTCCTAACCATGGGGCAGGACTGCTCCCTGGGACACGGTGCCATTTGGGGGTGGGGGGGGTCTCACTGACACCTGCTCTTCTTGGGTTCCCAGACCTAATTTTATGCTATTTTTTTTTTAAGATTTATTTATTTATTTGGGAGAGAAAGCGTATGTGCAAGAGGGGGAGGGGCGGAGGGACAGGGACAATCTCAATCAGACTCACCATAGAGAGAAGAGCCCAACACGGGACCCGATCTCACAGCCCCGAGATCATGACCTGAGCTGGAACCAAAAGTCACCCATGAGCCACCCAGGTGCATCCCCAACCTAACTTTAAATTGAGGGGTGGTTCAACAACACTAAAGTTCACAACACTAAGCAATTCTCTGCTGGTGAGTCCTGAAGCTAGCTCTGATGTGAGCCACCCAGAGACAGCATCAGGTTCCACAGGTGAGGACTAGGTCCTACAAGAATGCCCCCCCAGCCCTGGCTTCAGATGCTGGTCACGAGCCCCAGGCTGTCGTCTGCTCCAGCTCGGAAGTTCCAACAGTCTCTTGCTTAGGTTCCTTTAATTTGCTGGAGCAGCTCACAGAACTCAGGGAAACACTTAGCAGTTTATTAAAGGATATGATAAAGGATATGAAGCAGCAGCCAGACGAAGTTGAGTCATGAAAGGGTAAGGATCTTCCATCCCCTCTTCATGTCGCTGTGCTCTCCCATCGCCACATTTTCACCACCAAGGAAGCCCTCCGAACCCAGTCATTTTTGGTCCTTATGGAGGCTTCACTCCAGAGTCATGATTAACAAAGTCATTGTCCATTCGCTGCCAGCCACCAGCTCCTCTCCCCCCTCCCCTGAGGTCAGAGCCTGGAGGTCATGGGTTTGGGGGTGAGGAGGTGGGGCTGAAAGTTCCAAAACCCCAATCACATGGTTGGTCCTCTTGTCCTCCCTTGGGGGCAGTCAAAGCCACCTTAGTAACAAGACACGCATGTCACTTCCATGGCTCTGGCATTCACAGAAATTGTGGATGAAGACCAAATATATCTGAGAGATGTACTTTGGTCATCTGAATAATTAAATATATATTTCATATACATCATTATATTCAGGAGGGGAGAAGACAGATCAATCAATCATTATGCAAGACAAATTGGCCAACAGAATAGAAGGTCCAGAAATATTGCCACACATTCATACAGTATTGGACTTTCACTATATGAGGCTGAGCATTGCAGATGAACGGGAAAAGAATGCTCTTTCAGGGTCCTAGAATCAATTAACTGGGGTGAGAACAGCTAAGTATCCTTATAGGGAAAGCAATAGGCCCTTACATGACACCCCCTCAAATCAGTTCCTAATAGGGCCCAAATCTGAAAGTTAAAACTACAAAGATTTTAGAAAACAGTAGAGGAAAATACAGAAAAAATAACATCCTCATGTTATCTTAAAATTTGTTTGAGACAAGATACAAAAACATTAACAGTAAAGGAAAAGTTACCAGAGGGAACCTTTTGAGTGTTTACTAATGACTTTGTCTAGAATGTATAAATAATTCATACCAATCAAAAAAAAGAGACAATAGGGGTGTCCGGGTGGCTCAGGCCATTAAGCATCTGCCTTCGGCTCAGGTCATGATTCCAGGGTCCTAGGATCAAGTCCTGCATCAGGCTTCTTGCTGAGTGGGGAGCTCGCTTCTCCCTCTCCCTCCGTCTGCTGCTCCCCCTGCTTGTGCTCGCTCATTCTCTCTCTCTTTCTTTCTGTCAAATAAATAAATAAATAAAATTAAAAAAAAAAAAGCCAAGAAAATAGAAAAAAATGTGCAAAGACTCGATCCAGCACAAGGGAAGAAATACACATGCCCATCAATATATAATGTTGCTCAACCTCATTAGTAGTCAGAGAAAAGCAAATTACAATACAGTAGGACATTGTTTTACTCCCACCTTAGATGGGCCAAAGGTAAAATGTCTGAAAGGGGAACATGTGGAGGGAAGAAATCTTCATACACTGCTGGTAGGGATATAAATTGGTACAACCACCCTGGAAAAAAGGTTGGCCTTATATATTTTAGCAAAACACACACACACACACACACACACACACACACACACACCCCGTATGAGCCAGCAACTTCACCCTAAGATGTATACCTTTGCAAAGAGTTCGGCACACATGGCTATCAGAACAGATGTTTAAAAATGTTTGTTCAGTATTGTCCTCTAAAACACAAAGCCAGAAACAGCCCACCAGTAGAATGGAAAAACAAATGTGATCCCTCCCTGCTCTCACATAGTATAGAGCAATGAAAAATGAATGGACCCAAGCTGCACCAAACACCATGGACCAGTTTCACACGCACAGTGTGGAAACAGAACAAGAGACAGAAAAGCTTTACAAAGAAGTGCATACCATTTCCACTGCATCCAAATCAAAGTGAGGCAGAGTCAGGTGTGATGTTCAAGGATACATCCCTGGGTGGATGCCTATAAAGGAAAGCGAGGAAATGATTCAGGCCACCACCGGGACAGTGGTTACCATCAATCAGGGAGGGCCACTTGGGGACTTCCTGATTTTTTTTTTTTTGACCAAGTGGTCGGATTTTGGAACAAGGGATGCTATTTGGATGTGCCCCTTCATGATTATTCATTATAATATACATACAACTTTTGTATTTTTCTGCAATGTACAAAACCAAAGAGAAGAAACAGGTTCATCAGAAGAGGAATGGCCACCATGAAGGAAAAACCATTTTAAGGACCAGAGCTGCAAGTCAAGGACATCTAGCTCAGGTGAGCATCTCTGCAAAAAGCTAATCTGTTGTGTCCTTGTGATATTTGTGATACATTAACCAATTTGGAGAGCCATTGCTCCGGAAAGAAAAAAATATGCTACTTCGCTTCTTTTTATGTCCATTTATGAGCATGTTCATTTATTTCTTTAACTCAACAAAATATTTATTGATGCTTACCACTCTGCCAGGCGCTAGAGATATTATACCAAACAGGACAAATACAGCCAAGGTTCTCAAGATGCTCAGAGTCTAGTGAGAAAACATAATTAAAGATGTAATTTCGGTATTTTTAAAAGATACAGTGCATGTGAAGTGCTTCTCCCTTGGTGTCTGGCCCAGAGTGGGCCCTCAAGGGTACCTCTTACCTGCCATCATTATTTTGTAAGGTTGTCATTATAGACTGATTACAAGGTCCCTACGGAAAATTTTGTGATAATTTAACTTGGTATATAATTTGCCCGTTGAAGGAATGTGCTATTGAGGCCAATGCAATTACAGAGATGGCTTGGCAGTCGTATTTTTAATCTATTAACAATTAGTATTCTAGAGTATTCTATTTTAGATGTGCTTCCTGGGAGCTTGGTCAGTGGGAGCTGGTACCACACCTAGATCTGATGAACCCCAACAACTGAGGATCTAGTTTCTGAGGCTGCAGGTCCAGGGACCAGTGTAAATTCAATATGGTAGGTGTGTCTTGACCTTCCTGTTGCTGCTCCCTCCCTTCTCCTTTAGGGCTCCTTTCTGACCTCTATAGCCCTTCCATGAAGACCTATTCAAGCTTGCCCACCTCCACTAGCCTTCCCCATCCTCTGGCAGCTTCCACACCTCCTTCCTTTAACCACACGCCCCCTGGTGGTTACCAATTGAATTACCGTGTTGCAAATACTCCTTATTTCCCCATTATGAGTGAATGAATTAATTCTTTACACTGTTTTGACTTTAAAGACCTTGGGAAATTGGGTTTGGTTGTTCCTTTGGGTCCAATTGTGCAACACTAGCTGTCCTTACCAAGATAACATAGAACTGTTTTCAGAATTGATGTTTGCCCCAGAAGAGATCCACATTCTGCATAGCTTCCAATTAATTCCAGGGCCCATGATATCTGGAAGCCCAACAGGCATGGCCACAGTGTATGGGGCTGACATTTTTATATTCTCACATTTATCACCAGTTTGGGGGGCTGATGAGTCAGAGCCAACAAATGTCCACTAACGAGCACTGAGGGGCCATCTGCAGTTCACCCCAGTGATTAATGCTCTTGTTTGCTGGTTCGTTCTTTTTAGGTTGAGTACAACGCTGAGCTGTGGAGAGCTGATAAGAGAGACGCCTTGAGTTGCATTAGTCTCCCTGAGGGAACAAGAATAAACAAAAAAGAAAAGGCATTCTTTTTCAAATCATCAGTCAAAAGGAGGTCAGAGACGAGATGATAATTTCAAAGGATCTAAAAAGATCTTACAGAAGCCTGAGATCTTGCACAAAGAGCTGTAATAAAAGTTGATTCCTTATGCTGTGTTTTGACCAGCTGAGAGCAATTTAGTGTATCGCTTTGCCCAGGGGTCAGCCAAGTTTCTCTGCAAAGGTTCAGAGAGCAAATATCTTAGGTTTCACAAGCCATATGGTTTCTGTCACAACTATTTGACTGTGGGATTATAGCACAAAAGCAGTTATAAACAATACATAGATCACCGTACCCAGTTATGTTCTGAGAAAACTTTATTTACAAAAGCAGGTGGCAGATCAGATCGCCCTACAGGCCATTGTTCGCCAACTCCTGCCATTTATTGACTCAAATTTGGTCATACTTAGGAAGTTTTTTATAGATGTCAAATAAGCAACGATTTAAAGAGGAAGCAAAACTGCGCTGACCATCCATCAGAAATCAGTTAGGATTCCCTATTACTAAAATTATCTCTGTAAAATCCTTTCCATTTAAGCCGAGTTTCTCAGTCTCTATTAATGTTTGAATTAGATGATTCTTTGGTGCAGGGTATTATAGGATGCTTAGCAACATTTCTGGTCTCTACCCACTAGATACCACTAGCATCCCCGCCCCAAGTGGTGACAACCAAAATAATTCCCAAACGTCCCTTGGGAAGCAAAATTGCCCTGATTGAGAACCACTGGTTTAGAAAGATAGACAAATGCTATCCACCCCAAATGGAGGGCCTGATGCCTCAAAAACAACATCGTGCAGCAAACTGCGCTACTATTTCTAATGTAGATTGTCAAAAGAAAAACTTCGCATCCTTCAAAAACCCTTCTGGGGCACCTGGGTGGCACAGTCCGTGAAGCATCCAACTCTCGATCTCAGATCAGGTTTTGATCTTAGGGTCACGAGTTCAGGCCCCTGGGTTGAAATTTTGGAGCACTGGGCTCCTCACTGGGTGTGGAGCTTACTGACAATAAAATTAAAAATTAAAAAGAAAAAGAACCTTTCCAAGTATGTCCTCTTCCACAATGCTCTCCAGATCTGCTGCTTCCCCCCTTCCACAGAACAAACACTGTGAGAAACACGAATCATAACACAGCCCTGCTGAAAACAGCCTGAGCCAGAATCGGCTAGCATCTGTCATGACCCGGGGAGGGTCCAAGAATTTCTAAAGGTCAAGCCTGAGGAGCACATCTGGGATGGGCAAAATTCCCATCATATTGCAGAAGCTTCTGTGTCCTTTAGGTAGGATGACACCTGCTAACAAGGCCTCATAAAAGGGAATGATATGGGGCGCCTGGGTGGCTCTAGTCGTTAGAGCCTTCGGCTCAGGTCATGATCCCAGGGTTCTGGGATCGAGCCCCACATCAGGCTCCCTGCTCCACAGGAAGCTTGCTTCTCCCGCTACCATTCCCTCTGCTTGTGTTCCCTCTCTCACTGTGTTTCTCTCTGTCAAATAAATAAATAAATTTTGAAAGAAAGAAAGAAAGAAAGAAAGAAAGGAAGGAAGGAAGGAAGGAAGGAAGGAAGGAAGGAAGGAAGGAAGGAAGGAAGGAAGGAAAGAGAGAAAGAGAGAAAGAGAGAAAGAGAGAAAGAAAGAAAGGGAATGATATGAGCCACCTAGGAAAGAATGTAAGTAGAATGTAGACTCCCCCAAGCACTGGCTATCTATAGACCTCTCCCGGGCTGGCAGTCAGGGGATGAGGATCCGAAGGGCCAGCCTCCACTGCTCATGCTGCCATGGGTGATGGGCCATGGAATGTGCCAAATGCTGTGGGGCAGGCTGTCCCCTTGGGCCTCCCTCTAGAGGACAGGCTGCCGGGACGCACACGCCATAGCCAGGAGTGTGCACAAACATGCAATACCACCACGAGGCCACCAGAGGAAACCACCGAAGCCCTCTGTGCCCCCGCTCCATCCCGAGGTGCTGGGACTCAGAAACCCTCTAGGGCCAGGTTTCCAATAGCTGAGCCCCTGCTTTCTTTCCTTGGCCCTTCGATCCTATCTCAGCTGCAAGCCAAGCCACCCAGCGCATTCCTGTGTGACTTGACCCTGAACCCGCCCCGGGTCCTTCCCAGCACAGTCTCCCTGTGTCTAGACATCAGGGACAAAGCACACCTGCTAGAAAGTTGCCTACGCTCAGCAGGGAGTCTGCTCAAGGTTCTTTCCCTCTGCCCCTTCTCCCACTCAGGCACACAGGTGCTCTCTCGCTAATAAATAACTAAGTCTTTTTTTTTTTTAATAAATAACTAAGTCTTAAAAAAAAAAAAAAAAAGCCTGCGGTAGCAAAACTGAAGGAGAAACTCTCTGACATAGCTGGTGGCTTACGGGACTTGCTCACGGTGACTACATGCATCTGAAACTCTGGAATCGGAGACTGCATAAGGCCGATGAGATGGGTTAGTCCCAGCCTCTGCTGGTCAGATCAGTCAGGGAAGTACATGAAGCGCTGTGCTCGGGGAGATGTTTTCACAGACAAGACAGCACAGTAATAAGGAAGGGATATTATTTGGACACTATTCTCCATTGATCTCACATGATCCTCCCCAGCTTGTGAGCCAGGCACTGCTTGGGAAACTGAGCATTCCTCCCCTATAAAGTTTCACCCCACTGAGTGAGCAGATGTCACCTTCACTCGTCCCTGCTGGAATTAGGGAGCAGAGACTGGCACAAAATGTGGGCGTTCTGTCCACTGTCATTGCCATGAGTAATAAGCTATCTTAATTTCTGGGCCAGGAAGTTGTGTTTTCTGCTCACACTGATGAAACTGGGGAGGGCTAACTCTTTAGCTTGCAGATAGGATAGAATCCCTACTTATCTGTAAAGGACTCTTTGCAGTTCTCGGCTCACCCTCCAGCTCTAAAATCCTGCGGTCCCATGCTTACAGCTTTGACCAGCGAAGGGGAGAACAAGCTCCCTATGTGAAGTGAGTCTGTAGCCCTTGTGACTTCTCCCTGAGAGCCCTGGGGAATGTGATGGATTGGGCAGAAGGGTTCTGCAGAAGAACCAAGAATTCTTACCATGAATGTTTCCAACTCTGCCTCCCAGTTGACTAGTCACTGGAGCAAATAAAAAGGAGCTGGGTCCAGACCACAGTCTATTTCATGTAATTTCATGTGCATGTCATCAGGGTAGGAAATAACTAGACAGGGTGGAGACAGCTGTTTATACAAACACAAGACGAATGGGCTTCTGGCTGTAATGCAGATTCTTATTTTCTTATTTTCTATTAAATGACTTTCCTTGATCACAAGCTGAATGAAAGGATGGTCAGTGAACCCCTTCTCAATGGCCAAGTGACCTCAGAACATCAGGTTTTCACAGAGCCCTGGAAGAAAGGGACAGCAATAAATACTCTCTCGTTCCCCTAGACAGTGGGAAGTGAAAAGAACACGGTTTGTGTTGAGCCAATGAAATTCTCTGGATGCAAAGGAACCTAAGCAACATAACCAAAGTTATCTACTTAATTTTAGACCAGGAGGAATCAATAGGCATTATCGGAAATCACAGATTTCACCCTCACCATCCCCATCCCCAAATCCATCCCCTTACGCCCTTTCTCAAGGGCCCGTGTATAAGAACACCTCCTCATCTAATCTGAAAGTTGCAATGGCTTCCCGCCGTCCTTCTCTGCGTGTAGGACTTGCCAAATACACTTCTCCCTATTGATTTGTTCCCAGGGATCCTCATAAGAAGCTTTGGGTAAGAGCATGGGGCCTGGGACCAGGCTGTTGGACACAAATGTTGTCCCCACCACCCGCTAACAGCATGATCGTGAGCAAAGCCCTTGGGCTCCTTGAGCATCAGTTACCAGAAAAGGGTGGAAAATAATCTTACCTACTTCCCAGGAGCTCTCCCTGGGATCAGGGCATTAAAACAAGTAATCAGAGCAGTGCCTGGGCCATATTCAATACTCCATAGAAGTTACTTTTATAACATCTGACATTGATACAGGTTTTCTAGAGAAAATATTCAATTTTCTCCGGTTCAATAATTCTACTTCCAGGAATCAATGCTTAAGAAACAAAAATAGGAGCACTGGGGTGCCTCATTCGGTTGAGTGACTGACTCTCGATCTCAGCTCAGGCCTTGATCTGAGGCCCCATGCTGGATGTGGAACCTGCTGTAAACAAAAAAGAAACAAACAGAAACAGATGACCCTGAAGATGTTTATACCACGACGTGCCCCGTGGAATTTTTAATAATAGAGAAAAAAACTTCGAAGTGCCAAACCCATCCTAAGCATTTTTAATACATTATCTCATTTAATCCTCACCAAAATGTGTGGTAGATGTGATTATCCTCATTTTAACAATACTAAAGAGATTGCAATACAAACAAGGTCAATAAACTTATTCAGTATTACCCCTGAGTTCGTCCAGCTCCTAGCACACACTGGAAATGCCACACACCACCACAATATTTATGACATTATGATACTTGTATTTTGTAAACTGTGATCCACATTTGTTAATCTTATACATATAAATGTATGTGTGTATGTGTAGATAGAAATGATCTAGAGAGAGGTACACACATGTGTGTAAGCACAAGAGTAAAGGATACACACCAATGTTGATAAGGGTTATTTCTTAGGGATGGTAAATTTCATAGTTTTCTATACCTTTCAGATTTTTCATATCACATTCAATTTAATTCAGGAAATATTTCTTGAGTTTCTACCATGTGCCTGTCACAATTACACAGAAATAGGTATTACTTTTTAAATTAGAGAAAATACAAGCTAAACTGATGTCTCTCTCTCTTTTTTTTTTAAGATTTTACTTATTTATTTGAGAGAGAGATAATGAGAGAGAGAGCATGAGTCAGGTGGTGGGGCATGGAGGGGTGGGGAGAGGGAGAAACAGGCTCCCGCTGAGCCGGGAGCCCAATGTGGGGCTCGATCCCAGGACTCTGGGATCATGACCTGAGCCGAAGACAGACGCTTAACTGACTGAGCCACCCAGACACCCATAAAATGATATCTCTTATGCAATTGGTAGCATTCATTTAAAATCTTATTCTAATATGGAATTCATTAGTTATCATGTTATATAAAAGACTAATAATAGCAAATAAGTAAAATTCTGCTTCTGTACTACCAAGTGGGAAAGATGACTCTTCAGGCAAAGTCTCTTGAAAAAAATGCCTTAAATCTGTGTTTCCAAGTTCAATATGAGAAAGTGCATCAACTTCTCAGAAAGGGCGAAAAGTAATTCATCAAGAAATAGCTCTGAACTTCCTAAAACCTGATAAAATAAGGGAGGAGAGAAACAGAATGTGAATGAAGGAATGAGGAGCAAAACAATCCTGAGTTATAAATGTGAGCAGCTGGGGACGGTGGGACAGCGAGGTCACACTTGCCGTCGATGCATCCATCACGTGTCACCTGTCTCACAGAGCACTTGTGTATCTAGTCTCTAAATGAGTCTCTCCGTGCCTGCGGGCCGAGGTGTCATCTCATCATTGAAAACACATTCCGTGCCCATTATCTGCAGCCGATTACCATAGGGATCCAACTTTTTAAAACTCAACGTTTTGGTGTGTTGCTCCAAGACATTCTAACTAATGACCTGTCGTCCAGTCTATTTTGCAGTCAGAGCTGGAAGAGTAGGGAGGGATGAAGGCTGAGGAGGGGAGGCATGGGCTGAGGGACAGCTAAGCAAGGAGGCAAGGAGGCCTCCTAAGGGAAGTGGCGCTGCCCACAGCAGTTGAGCCCCGTCAAGAGCACACCTGCCAAGCCACAATTACCTGTCCCCAGAGCCAGGGAGGGAACACCTGTCCACCCCATCTGGAAATCTGCCACGCCCTGCAGTGTTTGAGATTTGCCTGGCCAGTGATAAAGCTCCAATTCAACCCTGCTAGGAGAACTGGGTCCTCCCACCATCATTGTCCTGCACACAGCACAGGTCAGAAGATCTGGGCGCTCGCTGAGCCAGGCCACTGGCTCCTGGCCAGCCTCAGCCTCTTGGCCGCATAAATCTCATCTTCATCCGGACGACGAGGACATCAGATGAGAACATTTTCAAGATGCCTTCCCACATTAGAGGTCTGTGACTCTACAAAGCCCCACGACACACATGACTGCTTCAAAGTCTCAACCCCTCCTCCAAATTAATAAAGCTCTCAAGTTCAACCACAACATTTTCTAGCGATAACGACTATTGCTTAGTAACTACGAGCCTTATCTACCTCGGGTGTGAAAGGGCAATGCTGATATCCACACTTGTAGAGTTTCACGAACATTAATTTGAGTAAGATGTGCAGATCGGACCCAGCATCTGCTACCCAGTGGGTGTTCACCCCTCCCCCCTGCACTGCGTCATTTGAATAACGATCATTTGCTTTCCACCAGAGTTCCTTATCACTGTGAACATTTGAGGCCGGATGATTCCCTGCTGTGAAGGGCTGTCCTGGGCATGGCCAGATATTCAGCAACTTTCCTGGTCCCAACCTGCTAGACAGAGTCCATAGCCCCCTACCCCCACTATTAAGTTGCGACCACCAAAAAAATGTCTTTAGATGTAGCCACCTGGCTCCTGGGGCCAAATCTTCTCCCCACCCAACCCTGCTGGTTGAGAACCACTCGTTTACACAGGTCTCAGTTATACAAGAGGAGAAATGGGTGCCTTGCTCAACATCACCTTTCCAGTAAAAGTCAGAGTCCCATCCGGACCCATATCTTCAGGGCTCCGGTGCACATGTGACCACAGCCTGGATTTCTAGCTACCAGTGGGCAAGAAGGCAAAGGAAAGGAGACTAGAACTAAGATTTAGGGGCACCTACTGTGGGATCCTTTTGAAAGGCGTTGGAGAGTTGTACCAGTGAATTCTCCCCTTATGGGTATACTGAATGGGGTCACAGGAATGGTTATTTTTCGGAGCCCAGGAGAGAATGAAAAATGTGCAGGAAACTCACACTCTTCTGAATTGCCCATACATAGAAAGATAAATATAATTTAGTGGTTCAGCTCATAAGAATATAGTTAGATCTGTCCTTGCTTTTCTTACGGTCCAGTCCAATGGCACAATTTCAAATGATTTATGCATCTCGACAGCCTGTATCCACTCCCCAGCCTCTCTGATGTTAGTTCTGCATCAGATGGGATTCATTAGATTATATTGGACTATAACTCCACTTTTTCATTCGTTTCCCTTCAAAGGTATGTTCAAAGATAAATGGCTCTGGCATTAATCTTCCCAGAGGAAAGTCAAGAGCACACACCCACCCATCCTCAGGACCGCCAACTTGGAAACATTTAACCCCTTGGAAGACAAATAAAGAAGCCCCGCCATTCATTTCATCCTGAGGTTCTGCCCTAGGATGTTGTGTGTCTCCTAGACAGTTTCAGACTCCCATGTCCTAGATGGGAAATACTTCGTGAATCTAGGATGTTCTTGGCCAATCCTCGGTGCTAGCAAGGGTCACCTTGTCATAGGGAACAAAGTGCGTGGAAGGCTGGAAATAAGGGTGTGCTGACAGGTGGAAGGACTGAGAGGTATGCAGAGCAGAGGCAGGAAGGACTTTTCTAGGGATGGCTTCTTATGGGAGAGAGAGAGAAAAGAACAAGACGTTATGGACCCAAGAATAGCGACATGGCTAAGACATGAAGTGGAACACACATTTGTAAGATACACCCAAAGATGGTGAACTGAGCCTCCACATGAAGTATAAGAGGCCAGGTGGCCCTCCAACATCATGGCAAGGAGCTTTGTGTGCACACATGCATTCTTGTGTCACGTATACACACACAGTCACCAGTAGTTGATGGAAACAACAATCACAAGCAATCAGTGGTGCGTGGCTCATTCTCAGTAAGAATATCACCCCTTTTGGGGTGCATTCAGTTGGATTTGCACAGCAAAGATGAGCAGGGAAGAGCAGAGTGATTCAGTGTAGGGCTCGCTACTCTGCATCTTTGGGGTGTGAAAGGGGGCAGATTCACAAGGAACCGTAGTGAGCTCTAGGAGCCCTGCACAGATGTCCTGGGATACCATCTCAGAAGCCATCAGGGGCATGACTGTCCATGGCATCTCCACGGGAACAGAGCCACAACTGGCCAAAAGACAATTTTCCCCATCCCCTAAAGAATTGTATTCCTTGCCATGTGTGCATTTTCTGGGGAAGCAGAGGCTGGATTGATGGGAGGGAGGGGCCAGGAGCCAGGAAATGCTGGCAGCCTCTGGATGCCGGAAGAGGCAGGCACGGATCCTTCAGAGGCTTCCAGAAGCAACCTGCCCCGTTGACATCTTTCACACTCATTTTGGAATTCTAACCTTCAGACCTGTAAAAGAATAAATGTGTGGTGTTTTAAGCTACTGCTTATGACAATCTGATACAGCATCAAGAGGGAACTAAGACATTCACAATGACACAATCCTCCTGGGCCCTATACACCCCACTCCCACCCTTCCTCACCCCCACCCCGTTCCCAGGAACCCTCTGCCCTCTTTTCTGTCACTAAAGATTTGTTTGCATTTTTCAGCATTTTCTAGAAATCAAATTATTTGGCATGAATCTTTTTTTAGTCCAGTTTCTTTCAGTCGGCATCCTTATTTTGAGATTTACCCACATCGTTTCGCTCTGCAATACTCCATTGTTTCATTGCCTGGCAGGATTCCAGTGCATGGCTATACCACAGTCTACCTACCTCCTGGCCTGCTGACGGACGCTTGGATTTTGTCTGGTTTGTCTGTCCCACAGCTGCTGTGAACATCTGAGTACAAGGCTTCGTATGAACAAACACTCCTGCTTCTGCAGTTAAATACCTAGGAGCGGAATGGCAGGATCATATGGTAAAAATGTTTAACATGTTAAAAAAAAAAGTCAAACTGTTTGCCAACGTGGTTTTACCAAGTTATGTTCCCACCAGAGTGTAAGCGAGGGTCAACTGCTCCGTATCTTCACCAACACTTGGTGTAGCCAGTCTTTTCATTTTTACCTGCTCTGATAGGTCTGTAGTGGTATCTCGTTGTGATCTTAATTTGCATGTTCCTAATGACTAATAAGGTTTAGAATCTTTTCATGAGTTTATCTTTGTCTCTTTTTCTTCTTCAATGAAGAGTCTGCCCCAATCTTTTCCAAATTTATTATTGGATTCTTTTTTATTATTAAATGTTCAGAGTCTTCATTCACTCCACAAGCATGGACCTACTATGTGCAAACACAGGACCCACTGTGTGCCACGTGCTGTGTGCATCAGAGGAAAAGTAGACAAAAATCTCTATCCTCAAAGAGATGACACTCCTCCCTCGTGACATCTACGGTCCCTCCCTTGGTCCTGGGCAGGTCTTTGTCACCGCTGTAAGGAATCGGATGGGGCAGAACTAGGTCATAAAAACTGAGAGGGCATCTACCTGACTACCCCCTCCCTTACCCCTCTGAACCATCCCCCAAGTCACAAGAGCCTCGGGTCCCACGGAGAAGCCACAGTTCCAGCCAGTAGCTTCAACTAAAGTCTCAGCTAACACACAGCCTTCCCACTGCTCGGGTGCTAAGTGGAGATGGTAATCCCTTCTCGAACTGCAGGTGCCTGAGCAATAGACATGTCCTTGCTGCTGTTGGAGTCTCCTACTCAGCAACAAACGACCAAAACCCAAATCACGACAGAGAAGAGCACTGTTATATCAGAAATAAAACATTTGTATTCTGAAGAATACGTACTCTGAATAACTGTTTTTTTTTTCTTACGACAGATGGGTATGTTTATTTAAACAAGCACATTTGTATTTAAATTTTAAAACATTTAAGTTAAAACTAAAAGCAGCGTCCTCTCGCCCTTCCACAGGCATTCGCCTTAGAAACATAAAATACTCGTTTTGCAGCAAACAGTCAGAAAGGCCCAGAATTTCAGAGCTGAAATGGCTTTGATAGGCTCCAGTCCTCCTCATACAGCACAGAAACTGGAAGCCAGCCTTCCTTGGGTTTATCCTGCGTAATCTGGAAAATAAAGCTATGTTTTCCTGCTCTGTCACTGCCTTCATGACTTCTCCATCCAGGATGAATTACTGAATTTGTTAAGAAAATACCCTTTCTGGGGTGCCTGGGTGGCTCAGTGGGTTAAAGCCTCTGCCTTAGGCTCAGGTCATGATCTCAGGGTCCTGGGATCGAGCCCCACATCAGGCTCTCTGCTCAGCGGGGAGCCTGCTTCCCCCTCTCTCTCTGCCTGCCTCTCTGCCTACTTGTGATCTCTCTCTCTGTGTCAAATAAAAAAATAAAATCTTAAAAAAAACCCAAAACTTTCTGTTTAAAAAAAAAATACTCTTTCCTTCCTTCCACAGGAAATGCTTCTGTTGAGGAACTGATCTCCAAAGTTATTCAAATTCCAGTTTGCTCAGGGACACCTGGGGGGGACAGTGGGTTGAGCATCCAACTCTTGATCTCAGTTCCAGTCTTGATCTCAGGTCATGAGTTTGAGCGCCACGCCAGGTTCCATGCTGGGCATGGAGCCTACTTAAAAAAAAATAAAAATAATAAAATAAAAATTCCAGTTTTCTCAGTGCCCAGCAACAGTCCTTCGGGTCTCAGAGAAACGAGGGTGGTGGTAGGGACCACGGGCTCTGGGCAGTCACTGGGCCTGGATTCAAGTCCCAGCTGTACCACCTACCACCTGCAGGACTGTGCTCAGTTCACTTGATCCTTTCTGGGCTTGCATCTTCTTGTCTGTAACATGGAGATGTGACACAGTATGAGATAGGCCTCGTAGAATTTTTGTGAGAAATACACGCTATATCGTCTATTAAAGCTCTTATAATGTAGTTGATATTCAAAAAAAGGCATCAAGTCTAGTGAATCCCATCCACACGTCCTTCCTACTGCAAAGATAAAATAACTCACCTTTGTCAAGTCCTTTTTCAAAAAGTCCACGGACGTCTGGCCCTTCAGAAGGGGTTCAGATCTATTCTGATGGCAATTAGGAGGATGAAAGCAGTGAAGCAGGAAAGAGACAGCCTCTGAAATTGCCTTTAGTGGTGACCTCTTTGAATGCAATGTGAAGGAGGGCTAGGGGCTGCCTGAGCTAAGGATGGATGAGAAATCCGCTGGAAGGCCGAGCTCAGAATTACAACACAGTGTGTCTGTGGCCTCAGCTCAGAGAGTAGCAGTGGGCCATGGCTAATAGTCATCATCCTTAGAGCCTGTGTTTGTTGACCGTCTATATTTAGGGCATGGTCACAGTGAGAGGATCGGCAGAGAGTGGTGAGAGGAAACTGGTCACAGAAGTAAAGAGGAAAGCTCTTGAAGGAGGAAGCAGACACCAGAACAGACTTCTGTTGAGCCAACCAGCAAAGCCTGAAATAGTAACCACTGGCCCTGGAGACCACTGAGAAGCCCTCCACTATCTACGGTGAGACCCAGCCCCATCCATGTTTGCCTTTCAGTCCCTTATCCGCAGTGGGATGAGGTCAAGAGTAGGGCGCGTGTGAACAGCCCAGAGAAATAGGGCTTCTTACAATTCTCACTCAAAAGGCTACTTCTACTTGTATCAGCCATCAGAGCTACTCTGGACAACATCTCCAGGGTCTGCTTTCCTTGTGGTGCAATGGGATGGTGACGTGAATGGATGGAAGTCAGCTGCAGTCTCCAAATAAAGATTGGATATGTGTTCAGTGGGCCTTCATGATGGTCAGGCTCCTGCTGGTATGTAGCAGATTCATTTGTGTGGAGGTGGTCATGTCACCAGAGAGACGCCACCACTAACTCTCTGACAATGGGCGTGGCCGTACAGAGTGAAGATGGCACCAGGGGTGAAGAGCTCTTGGCCATCCCAGCGACAGACACCCCCCCCCCCCCGCACTCCTCCTCTGAGGGTCCTGGGGGCCAGCTTCCCAGGAGCACCACTGAGGCCTGGGGTTCCAGAACAATGGAGAACATCTTGAGAACTCCTCCAACAGTCCACATCCAAAAACATCCCTGGTGGGGCAGGTCTTCTAAAGGTCCCCTGCCCCAGTTTTACTACCCTTCAGAGAGCCAGCAGAAAGGTTCCACTCCCATCTGTGACACTGTCTCCAATCACATCTGACCCCCTCACTTCTGTGTCACCTCAGTTTAAGATTCCAGAATGTTAAGCCGCATGAGGCTCCTGAAAGTCACCCAGTCCAAGCCCTCATTTTGCAGATGAGGTTGTGGGGACTCAGAAACCTTCCGTGGCTTGGATGGGATCACAAGTAAGAAAGGACGTAGTGTCTTGAAAAGAAAGCCTTGAAGGGCTATCTATTCTACATGTGAAGCAGAGGGGAGGCTGGGCTTGGTGAGCATGACTGGGAGCTGGTCCTTTTATGACCTGTGGCTGAGGCTCTGGTCATTGAAGGGCCCTCCCTTAAGAGGAAAGCCTACAGACAGCCTGCTGGCAATGTCAAGGGGCCACTAGACTAAATATCCAAGTTATATTTAGGGGCCCGTGGGTGGCTCAGTCGCATCTTATTCTGACTTTCGATTTTAGCTCAGGTCGTGATCTCTCAGGGTCATGGGATCAAGGCCCCTGTCAGGCTCTATGCTCAGTAGGGAATCTGCTTAAGAGTCTCTCTATCCCTCTCCCTCTGTCCCTCCTCCCTCCTCATGCTCCCACGTGTGTATACTCTCTCTCTCTAAAATAAATAAATTAGAGGTGCCTAGGTGGCTCAGTCATTAATGGTCTGCCTTCAGCTCAGGTCACCATCCCAAGGTCCTGGGATGGAGGCCCGCAATTGGGCTCCCTGCTCAGCAGGAAGCCTGCTTCTCCCACTCCCACTCCCCCTGCTTGTGTTCGCTCTCTCACTGTGTCTCTTTCTGTCAAATAAATAGATAAAATCCTTTAAAAAATAAAATAAAATTAATTAATTAAAAAATATATATCCAAGTTATATTTAATCATTAGACATTTCCCTCTGCAACTCTTACCCACATTCCAAATCTACCCAAAAATTCATTTAAAATAACTTTAAAGGTTTGGGAAATGTTTAAAGCTACCCTAAGTTTCAGGAGGACATCTGGAAGCACACATTCAGTCTAACTGAACATCCACTTAAGGATCCTCTGCTGAGTCGTAGAAACAGGCCACACTGTGACTCAGGAGCCAGGGATCCCGCGCCCTTGACCATGGCACATGAGGGGAGCCCACCACAGCAGGAGGCATGTGCTGGTGGGGAAACGCTCATGACAGGCATAGAGACCTTTTCCCAGGGAGACTTGGTCTTGAAGAAAAATAAACTTGATCTTTGATGGATGGAGAACATTCTACTCCCATGGAAGAGATGCACAAACAATGTCTATCTCCAAACTTTATCATGTTAGCGGACCAGTCTATCCAAACTCACAAAAACTGTGAAACTTGTAGACGAAGCTAAAATATCAGCGTTTATTTAAAATAAAACGTCCAAAAAATAAAATAAAATAAAATAAAATAAAATAAAATAAAATAAAATAAAATAAAATAAAATAAAATAAAATAAAATAAAATAAAACGTCCAGAGCTCCCAGCAACAGGAGGGATTTCTCGAAGTCTCGAAGACGTCCTCGAAGTCTGGGCCAACTGAAGCCCAAAATCCACTGATATACAAAACAACGACGGAAGAAGGGCTTCAGACAGTTTGTTGCAGAAACACCAAGGCAGCGCCTGCAAGCTTATTCTTTGGAGCTGCGGGTGGCCCATTCCCCAGCCTAGGGCACAGAAACAGGACCTTTCTTTCTAGTTCTTACAGGGAGCCTGGAATCTCCCTGGAACTGAAGCTATTTCTTCTGGGGAGAGAACCTCCAACTCTCGTTGTTCACAGAAGCCCCAAGCGGGCGGCAATCCTGATTTAATATTTGCTTCTTCCTGGGGCTCTCCAAAACCAGCTACAGTGATGCCCGACGCAGCTTCCCACCTCCTGCAGTTCTGCGCTGGGACACACGGGGGCAGCAGAGCTTGGCCCGCTCCTCACCTGACTTGCAGCACAACAGGAATTTGAGGGGCGCTGATTAGCTTGGAGGATAAACAAGACCAGGGCGACACATGCCTACTAGCGCCAAAACCCCAAGGGAGACGCAAACGATGCGTTCAGTAGCTGCGACGGTAATGCTTCACCGTGTGCGCTGTGCTGATGGCTAAATCCACACTAAATCTCACCAAATCCGTACAAGGAAGGGAACCTGATTTTAGAAGAGTGCAAACACTGCGTGGTCGGAGTGTTGTTATCTGTGTCTATATCCCTATCCATATCTATATATCTGTGTCTATCCTATGTATCTAGAGCTAGATGTATATGTAGTGACAGAGCTAGATCTAATATCTATATCCATATCTGTTGAAATATACACATAATGTAGATTACATAATTAGAAATATCAGTGTATATATACACTATATATATGCTTCTTACATCTTTCTCTTTTTTTTTGAATATTTTACCCATTTATTTGACAGAGAGAGATCACAAGTAGGCAGAGAGGCAGGCAGAAGGAGATGGGGAAGCAGGTTCCCCACTGAGCAGAGAGCCCGATGTGGGGCTCGATCCCAGGACTCTGAGATCATGACCTGAGCCGAAGGCAGAGGCTTTAACCCACTGAGCCACCCAGGCACCCCTTCTTACATCTTTCTGTTCTATCCAAAATATCTTCAATAGGCATGCCTTTGTTGAACAATCAGAAAGATGTATAGATTCCACAAACACAGAAGGAAAATCTACATTAAATGAAAATCCAGCAAATAGATATATTTTGAAGTTTTTTCTCTCAAAGAGATGCTTCAGTTTATGAAATAATTAGCAACATGAGGACTCTATTTTTTAAGATTTTTATTTATTTGAGAGAGAGAGAGAGCGCACACGCGCTGGTGGCGGGGGCAGAGGGAAAGGGAGAAGCAGACTCCCCACTGAGCAGGGAGCCAGATCCCAGGACCCCAGAATCATGACCTGAGCTGAAGACAGACACTTAACTGACTGAGTCGCCCAGGTGCCCTGAATATGAGGACTTTAACGCTCTTTATTTGTGAATTTACTTGCCATATGCCTCACATATGTACAAGGAATTTTCTCAGGTTCCAAGACAGCAAGGTGAGTCACAGTTACTGCCCCAAAGAGCTCACAGTTGGGCAGTGGTGAACCACAGATGGTGGTTGTTATAATGGAGAAATGGACAAAATCCTGTGAAGATAACAGAGTTGGAAACTATGAATTCTACAAGGGAGAGTATGACGATGCTTCCCAGAGGAGGTGGGGCTTGAGGTCTGTCTTCAAAGGTTAATAGGAATTGACCAGTAAAGGTGGCAAGTGGTGCATCAGGCAGAGGAAATGTCAAGGACAAGTTCATGGAGAGTGGGAAGCAGAAGTGGAGTGAGGGTAGGAGGAAGGGCTGAGCCTGGGGCCACCATGGTCACACCAGAGGGTGAAGAGCCAGGATGCTAGCTTGGACCCCCACCGGGAGCGACAGGGCAGCAGGCAGACGTTCTCATCCTGGTTGTGTCTGGGCTCTGGCTAGAGCCGTGTCCAGATTGGTCAGGTGTGCAGTGGAGCTGGAAGGCCAGCCTGGCCAGAATGTGTGGGTAGGTTCCTGGGGTGCCTGAGTGGCTCAGTCAGTCAAGCATCTGCCTTTGGCTTGGGTCATGATCTCTGGATTCTGGGATCCAGCCCCACATCAGGCTCCCTGCTCAGCAGGGAGTCTGCTTGTCCCTCTTCCCCTCCCCCTGCTTGTGTGCTCTCTCTCTCTCTCTGTCTCTCTCTCTCTCAAACAAACAAACAAATAAATAAAACAGCATTCCTCAGCCCCTCACTGAGACCAAACTATCAGCCTCAGGGCCTTTGAACATACATCTCCGTCTTCCTGGGACACCCCTCTTCAATCTTCTCCTACTCAACCCCCATTGACCATCCAGGTTCATCTTAAATCCCCAAAAGGGCATCCCTACTCCCCCAACCTAAAAAAAGTTCTCTGATATGCTCCCAAGATACCCTCCACTTGTACCTTTAAACACTTGCTATGAAAAGTAGTTAAAAAAAAAAAAAGGGAAGGAAGGAAAAAAGAGAGGTAGTTATATGTATATGTGTGCGACTATTTGCTTTTCACATTCTCATTACTTCTCAAGACCATGAACTCCACAAGAGCAGGAGCCTTGTCAGCTCTGCTCACACAGAGCAGTGCCAAAACCAATAAGGAATTTCTAGATGAGAAAGCAAGTACTGCCGGTTAACCTGATTACAGCTCCTATTTGTATCAGGTTAGAGACTGATTGGTGAGCTGGTCTCCTAGGGCTAATTATCATTCCTTTCAAGTAAGAGATGTTTAAAAGCATCACAAATAAATAACAAAAATATGAATTTCTCACAGACGCCGAGTTTCTAATAAAAGAATTATTCCAACACTTATCTTGAGACTGCATAATTAAGAAACAGCAATACTTGGGGGGTTGTTGGGTTTTTTTCTTCTACTTAAGATGTCTACATAGACCATTCTCCATGTGGTTCTTTCTTTGAAAATTAAAGCTCTCGTTTTGTCTTTTCATCATTAGGAAACCATCCCAGATAACAAAATTGTATTTCCTTTAAACCATAAAAGCATTGGAATATTATAGTGAGGCTAATTTCATCTATATAATGTTACATGTAGAATTTCTACTTGAAATTCATTCTCAATAAAAAGCAAAAAGTTTACCAAAAAAGGGACCGAACCTCAGGAACCCCCATGAGAAAAAAGGAGATTATCAGGCACCGGGAGATGGACAGAGTTGGCCAGTGTCCTTGACCATATAAGAATATACTGTATATTCTGTTTGTTGTGGGTTTTTTTTTTATGTGGCAAAGCCCAACTAACTTTTTAATTGTCAGCTCCCACTCTCATTTTATTGGCTTCATTCCCAACCCTTCTATCCACCCTGAAACTGGAAATCAAATCAACCTATTTTCAGGTATAACGCGTTGCGCCAGGCACTAGGGAATGCAACAGTAAATGAGATAAGGTCTACCCTTGAAAAGGTTTTGGTCTCTGGGAGGACACATCTTGCAGATTGGTATAAAGTAGGGAAAAACAACTGCCCCCCTCCAGAGTCCACAGCCCACCTGCCCCCCAGCTACACGCCGAGACTCATCATTTGTCTTCAGAATAAAGGACCAGCGAGCTGCCTGCCCAGCACCATGTCGCCGCTATGACAAGTGGTTCACATCTTATTGGCCCAGAAACAGAGCACATCTTTTCTTCACTCCCCTAAAGGTCTAAACGGTAGCCATGTTTGTTTGCCCCTTGGGCCCAATCCTTTTTTTCCCTTGAACTCATTCCTTTCACCCATTTATTCAAGAGATGTTTATCGAGAGCCCGCCCTGGTGCAGGTGCTGTGGTGGGTGCTGGGGACAGAGTCGGGAACAGGAGCGGAGGTCCCAGCGGGCATGGAGCCACCTCAGCAGGGACTGTGTGTGGCCCTCACATAATGACAGCACCACCCTGCATGCTGTGGGTGTCCCGGGCCCTCTTCCGAGGGCTTCAAGTGGCCCACCCATGTTATCACGACAGCAATGCCATGTGGCGGGAACCACCATCCTCTTGAAGAAATCGAGGCCAGGGGGTTGAAGCCCGAGCCTGCTCCATTTGGGGCACCTGGGCAGAGCTGGAAGTTGTTCCGTACACCGGCCGGCCTGCGGAACCCAACTCCGAACCTCACCTTGACCAGGCCATGTGTGGAGGGAGACCACACACGATCCCACAGACGAACATGTACGTGCTGCACAAGCTTTGTGAGGGAACATGCTGGGTGTGAGGTCGGTAAAGCGAGGAGGGCCCCATCCGATGAGAGAGGGACAGAAAGTGCCCCCCAGGGAAGCCCAGGACCGAGAAGGTTGGATGGAGTGTATGAAAGGAGGGGGCCAGGAGGTCCACACTGAGCACAGAGGCAGAGAACTGGCCCCTGGCAACTATGGGCTCAAGATTCAGGAGCACCTGACATGCAGGTGAGAACCAAAGGGTGTGGGGGTGACAGACAAGAATTCCCACTGGGCTGTTGAGTTTCCAAATATCAGCAATTTGGGAGTGATCAAGCACCACATGGATTCACCCGTCCCCATTATGATCATAGATGCTCAGGTCCTAAGTCCCTTGTGGAACGAGCCAGGTTCTGATCAGTGCCAAGGAGGAGAAGGGAGAAGAGAGCAGCAGGACACCTGTGTACTGTTTAAAGCAATGACGGCAAGATGAGTAGCCTTCAGGTGGATGAAGGCTCTGTCTTCAATTCCACTAGACAGCCCCACCTCCCCCAGGACGGAGGCCCCCATGCCGGCGAGGCATGCCGGCGATGCTAGCTCGGTCTACACCACATTTTCCTATTTTTAAACCGCTCTGGCAATTATGTCGTATCGACTGGCTTTGTGCCACCACGAAGAAGCTCGCAAGTCCTTTGCTGGTAGAGTAACGGCTCGCACTTCCCCAGACCCACAGCCGGACAGGTGACAAGTGCTCGGGGTGGGGGTGGGGGTGCTGGAGGGCTGTGAGCCTCTGCCCTCACCGAGTACCTGGGACTTTCTCTGGGGCCAGCCACCTGTCAGTGTTTAGTGAGAACGTCTCCTTGATTTTATGTTCATTTATCCTGCTGATTTCCAGTGTGGGGTGCCTGAGGCTTACACAGCAGCCAGGAAGTACAACACCCACGGCTGACTTCGGGTGTGCTTCAGCTGAGTGGGTGCTCTCTCTTCGCGCTGACTGTAGCCTCAGAGCTCTCTTCATCAGCTCAACCCCAGCAGTGTTAATTAGAGATGGCACGATGGACACTCTGCAAGTCCATTTGGGGATCCTCACAGCAAGGACAACCACCACGTCTACTTCTGTCACATGCCATGACCTGGGCATTCTGTAAAGAGCTGAAATCTAGTATGTATAGAATCAAAGGGCATCTTTAGAAACCAGTGCTATATGTAAAATCGAAATTTTAGGGGCTCAGTGGCTCAGGTGGGTGGCTCTGAGCCACCTCTGGGTGGCTCAGTCGGTTAAGGGTCCGACTCTTGGCTTCCGCTCAGGTCATGATCTCAGGGTCATGAGATCGAACCTCGCATCAGGCTCTATGGTTTGCTTAATATTCTCTCTCCCTCTCCCCCAGCCCCTCCCCTGCCCCTGCTTGCTCTCACTCATTCTCTCTCTCAAAGGAAGGAAGGAAGGAAGAAATTTTAAGTATCCATGGATTTAAATGAAAAACAGATGTGCAAATGTGCCAAGCATACCCCTTGTTCTTAAACTCATGCAGGAATTTCTTAGTACACACTTAAAAATAAAAATAAGTAAGGTATGTGTGGTTTAAATGATCTGCCTTTGTAGCTCTGCATAATAATTTGTTACATTTTTAGTTGAAGTTCCAATCTGTGGCCATACAAAGAAGGTAAACTCAAATGTCTGAGCTTTCCTGGGAAAATGGTACGAGTTTGGTATGATGACAGTTGTCTCCAGGCCAGGACACCTTCTGATGACTTGTCCCATGGGAAGTGATTTCTTTGATGCAACGATGGCCCTCATGTGCACCACCAAGCATGCCCTCCCAGCCATCAGAAGTGAAAAGGCCACAGACCAGATTAAAATGCTAGAACCAAGGGCTTCTGGGTGGCTCAGTACATTAAGCGTCTGCCTTTGGCTCAGGTCATGATCCTGGAATCCAGGGCTCACTGCTCGTTGGGAAGGCTGCTTCTCCCTCTCCCATTCCCCCCTGCCTGTGTTCCCTCTCTCACTGTGTCTCTCTGTCAAATAAATAAATAAAGTCTTAAAAAATAAAATAAAATTCTAGAAGCACACAGTTTATTAAATGCATTTAACACAGTGCCAGCCTCAAGGGCGAGGTTCATGTGGGGTGGGAGGTAACCCGCAGGGCAGCACACAGGGCAGGACGGACACCTCCCTCTCCCGTGGTCCCTGTCTCCTGCACCAGCCCTCCCCACTGAGGGGGTGATGTTGACAATCAGAGGTGGGGTGGGGCAGGGGTCCGACAGAGGGAGGTGCCTGGAGCTAATAATACATGCTCGTTTTTTCTGGAGAAACACAGCGACTCGATCTCCAGAGAGACCACCATGTGATGCACCCACAGTTGGCTGCCAGCGGCTGTGGGGCTGTCAGTGCATGCTGGACCCATCTACGGGTGATAGAGTTGCCAGCCCAGGGGCCATGACCCTTCTCAACCATCAGTTCCCCTCCAGCTGATGCCAACAAGTCTCCCACTCACACGCTCTTCAATGTGCCTGGCTGGTCGCTGACTCACCATCCACGTTTATCACATTTCTGGATTCTGCAGCTGGTGCACGTGCCCCTTGCCCAGGCGCGTTGTCTAACCTAACACGCCCTCAAGATTCCCCTGTATCTCCCAAGCTGCGAGCCAGCTTATGTTCCCTGTCTAATATGCCTTACGAGTTCCTTCCTTCTAATTGTCTTCTGCTCTTTAAGACAAAACTGGTTACACTCAAGACAGCAAAGTTCCAGTATGAATCTGGGGCTTATTTGGAGTAGGTCCTAGGAACTCTATCCCCAAGTTATTACTCAGGATCCAGGGAGCCAAATCCAGGGAGCTTTAGATTTAAAATAATGGTAACTATCAAATGACAACATGAAGGGATGTTCACCCCTCCTGTGGGGTGGAGAAGAAAAGGGCTTTACACAGCAGTATAGAAAGATTATCCCTAACTGTGGGAACAAAGGAACACATAAGGAGTGTTTTAAGGCACTACAATAATGGAATTATGGCCAATTTTTTTCTCCATCCAAATTATAAATGTGCCTTAATGTTCTAATAAAAAAATACAGTAAAAACTGGCCGGACATTCCTCCACCACCTGGTCAAACACCTTCAATTTCCTACATAAGGACTTCCTTTGAAAAGTCGACTATTTCTACTAAGCTTAACTATGTATTTTAATACCCGTCTTTTCTCTAAAGTGGTGACATCCCTAGGCCTCCGCAAACAAACGCAGCCCACGCGTCCTGGCCTCTGACGGAACATGTGTCAGCAGCCCAAAAATTTAAATTTTAGATGTGTTTGAGTTTCAGTGTCAGACTCATCTGCTAAATGACTGTCCCCAGAGGAATGTCTGGACACCGTGAGTAATACAAATGGGAAGGAAAAGGTGGTCGTGGATTTTCCAAAAAGCTACTACTGTGGCATTACATGAAAGATGTTATGCCTCAGAGAGTTTCTGGACTACATATTTAGGTGTTTTGTACCGGAGCCCCTCCCCTGGACGTTTCTAGATGGTGAAGCATTGGGCCCCTGCCACTGGCCCACATCCAGTGGCGCCTCCAGGCAGATCCCCCCTTCTGCCCCCACAAGATACTCTTTCCTGAAATATCCAGCGTCTTCGGACTGGAGCTCCCCACTGCTGGCCCCACTGGGAACCCCTCTCTGCTGTCTGACTCACCAGTCAGCAACCCCAGCAGGAGGTCCCTCTCCTGGGGTTGAAAACATTGACTGCCAGGAATATATTAATCCCCTGTTTGCTTTTTCTGTGACAATAAACAATATTCTACCAAGCCACCTTCAGTCAGAGTTGCTTTCACTCAGTTTTTGTTGATATTTCTTTTTCTTTCTGTTGACCAATTTATTTTAAGGCTGTAAGTGGACTAGAACTTGATTCTAGGACCCTCAATTAATTGCTCTAGGGACCAGCTTCTCAGTGTGCATGCCTGTCTCTGCTTATCTCTGCAGCCCCTTTTGTTCCCTTCTTGCCATTCATTTTTGTTGTCTTTCCAATATGTTCTAGTGAAGGTTTGAGACTGGAGACCATGAGTCTCATCACCTTAGCTAATGGACCAGCTCCCCTCCCATGTGGCTGGGGCATTGTGAGGTCAACGGTGTGAGCCCTGCTCCACCACGAAAGGCTCTCGTTCTGTAAACTGGGATTATTATGGTACCTGCAGCCCAGAAATGTTATGAGGACCGAACGTGATGGTTTATATAAAGCGCCCTGTGGGAGGCTTCACACATAGTAAGTACTCAATGCAAACTAATTCCTTTGTCTTCATCTAGGAATTGGCCACTTCCGGGTCAGATGCCTGATGGCCACTTTGACCAGCATTCCAGTGTTGGTTCCCCGAGCAGATCATTGTCTATACTCTCTGCTCCCATGCCTTCCCTTTGGGGAACTTTGCTTCTCCCTGATTTGGTGACTCTGGTGTGCTGTCAAACACAGAGCCCATGCCCCTCACAAATGGGGCAGGACCATGACCCAAGCTAAGCCAAACAGGTTCAGAATGAGCAAAGAGAAAATTCTGCATTTCCTTTCCAGCTGTTAAGCTTCTTTTTTTTAATGAACTAAGTTTGAGCATCTCAACTTGCTCACCCTGCACCACTCCCCCAGCGCCAAGTTCAGATCCTTGTCATCAAGTGCTCAATGGGAAAAGGTAGGCATGATAAATGGTGACAAGCAGTAGAGATGTTTTTATGATCGCAGAAGGGCTCTGGGTTTCATCCTGCTCCTTGAGGAAAGACGTTGGGGATCTATCTCATATTGTGGAGCAAGTACTGCTCAGGAGAATCTCAGTCCCGTTTACTTGATCTTCGCCACAGGTTCCTGGTTCCCCGGTGATTTACCCTCCAAGGGCTCCTCAGCCCGTTGCACCATGGGTGATGATTTAATTAGCTGTTTTGCCAATACACGGCGCCTGGGCTAACTTCCCACCTTAGAGAATGATTAAGAACCCCACAATCCCGGGGCGCCTGGGTGGCTCAGTGGGTTAAAGCCTCTGCCTTCGGCTCAGGTTATGATCTCAAGGTCCTGGGATCGAGCCCCGCATCGGGCTCTCTGCTCAGCGGGGAGCCTGCTTCCCCCTCTCTCTCTGATTGCCTCTCTGCCTACTTGTGATCTCTCTCTCTGTCAAATAAATAAATAAATAAATAAATAAATAAATAAATAAATAAAATCTTTAAAAAAAAAAAGAACCCCACAGTCCCTCTTCCCATCTTGGCCCAAAATAAGCTCTAAATAATTCACGTTTCTCTGGGAGTCTGTGGTTGGCAGTTTATTCTCTAGTGCCATTCTGTGCAATAGTTAGGACTCTGGCTCCCATAGGAAAGAATGTGTACAAAGGATACTATGTAGCTTAGGGAATTGGATAACTGGGTTCAGGAAGATCAGGAACCAGGGACCCTCAGCTCCAGCAACCTTCTAGAAGGACAACCTGTCCTTTGGGATTCAAATCCCAGAGACAGAGTGTCTAAAAAGAGGTGTAGAAATGTGGTTTTTACACATCCAGAATCTGAAAGATACTCGTGGAAGGGGATTTGGAGAGTGCTCGACCAAATAATATAGAACATAATTGTGGATTAGGCTGAATATAAGCTACAGCTGCATTTACCAAAGAGGCTGCGTTCATTCCGCCTACCCACACACACACACTCTGCTCTCAAAGGCAAGAGCCTTGAGAGGCTTGAGGAAGACATTGATGGGGCCTTGAGGAAGACATTGATGCAGGAAGAACCAGGATATTTTAAAGGAGGAGGGCACTGACAATCAAGAGAGAGTCATGATCGCGCTAAAGAGAAGAGAAACAGGGAGAGCCACAGTAATGATTGGATAATAAGTAGGTGGTGTAATCTCACAGTGACTTAGGTAAAACTCATATTCCATGTCCTAACCACACCTCAGGGGCCTGTGCCACCCTGAGGGCCCAGCCTACAGGACATCACACTTTGTCACCAGCGTGAACAATATCATAAGTAGGATCCTAAGTGCAAGAAATGACAGGTTCCCAGAATCCTTGTTTAGACACCCACATGATAGAGAAGTAAAAATAAATACGATAAAAATAAGGCACCTGCCAACTCAATTTCTGATGTTCCAGAATTTGGGAACCTACTGGAATATCCCCTCCAAAGTAAAAGCAAGGGGTTTCATTTTGTTCTCCTACCTTCAGGAAGACACTCAACACTTAGAGCATCTCTTTGGATTTTGGACTCTTCTAAACTAAATTACTTTCTGCATGACCCAAAAGCCTCTAAGCTATAGAGCAAATTATGCTGCTAAAACTTTGATATTATGTGGAACCTATCTGTTACTTTAAATGTGGGTTAAATTGGCTAAAATACCTCATTTTCAAGGTCTATGGAATTTCAGAAGTCTCCTTCAGATTTCTGGGCTTGTGTCTACACGGTGTTTCTGACTTCTGGAATCCTCTTCCACAATGGGATCGCCTAGTTAAATACTACCGTGCACACCTCATGTGGTGGGGGGTGATGGAGGACAGATCTGTAAGTGGTGTTTATGGTTCTCATGAGGGCAGCAACTTCACTGTATTCCTTATCTTTCTTCCCCATTCTCCATCCAAGTCACATTTGCTCAAAAGAACTGCTGCTGCCAAGACTTCTCTATCTTCTGCATAACCTGGACTTTCCATCTCAAAAGGTAAGAGTCCTTTGTGGTTCCACTTATGTGGTGTTGCTGCAGTTTTTTATTAACTTTGATCAATGCACTTGCTCCCCTAAGAGGTGCACTGACAATCCTTGAGTTCCAGAAACACTGGCCCCTCCTCGCATCGTGTAACAGCAATGATATATAGCCCCCTCGATGATCAGAATCCAACACCCCAGCCAACATGGTTATCCTTGTTCTAGCGGGCTCACCCGGTGGTATGGAACTAGGAGGGTAGTCTCAACTTCCTGTTCAATGGGATCATCGCTGTATCCCTGGTGTGGAAAACAACCATCTCCATTGAAGACTGAAGTTGTAGGAATGGGAAGCAAAATATGTACAAGTCTGTGGGTAGGTATGATGGTACCACTCCCATGTCTATCTGTTGGCTCCCAGATGCTCGTTTTCTTGGTGTGGAAAAACACCACCATCTATTGATCACCAAATAAAAGCACATACTACAAACTGAAGGACACCATTCCAACCTCTCAAGGTGCGGGCTCCCAACTGATACCATTACTAGAACTCCATTAAGTTATTTCATCATGCTAAAAGGTCCCCATTATATGGATGATGAAGCACTTTTTGAATATCAATGAATCCACTGAGCTTGGCAGAAGGAAAGAGGTTGTAGAATAATTTCCTTGGTCAGAGGAATGTTTTGTGGGACACCACTACCATGAATGAGGCATTTAGTAAATTCCCTCTCGATGTCGCAGAAGCATCATACCCAGTGTTAATGTCTATTTCAGGAAGCATGAGTCACTGACCCCTCCGCAGTGGAAAAGTTCAAATGTAATCTAACTGCCCCTGAGTAGCTGGCTGGTTTTCCTCCACTCCAGGATTGGGGGCTGCATCAAGGTTTCCGATTGGTCTCACTCAGCTTCAGTAAAAGATGTTGGCCTCACTCAAGGGATGAGCCCCGTCTTTCTCATCCTACCCCACAACCACTTGGTTCACCTTGTCCACCATTGCTCCACCAAAAACCACTGGGATGGCAGGGGAAAAGAGGCTGATTTCTATGGATAGGGCACATTAATTGTCTACTTGGTTATAAGAAGACTCCTTCCAAGGACCCCTTAGTGAAAAACCACATGGAGCGCAAGCATTCTCACATTCTCACAGGCCATTTTGAGAGGCTTACCCACATTCTCTTCCCTAGATCTTTTTGTCATTTTTCTTCTCTAGTCTCCTCCTTTCCAAATCTCTGTCCATCTGGCCAGAAGTAAACCACAGCCCGTGAAATGATACACATTCTGATCTCAGGGGCCTGATCTCAGGCCATCTTTCTCTCCGGGAAAACAGACAACATGTACCACTTCAATTCTTTCTCATGAAAGAAATTCTCCTCTCTGCTGTCCTCCAAGGCCCTACCTGAATATGAATATGCAACCACAACATTTCAGTTCGCAACGGTGCAAGCCTATCTAGGGCACCATCTGTAAACCGAGTTCAAAAATGTTCCCACTTGATGAGACTGGCCATCAGGAATTTCCCATGGAGGCTTAGCAGTGGGTTGAGATTTAAGACTGTACCTCAGGAGTAAGCACACTGACACTGTGAGCCACATGTTCTTCAATGTATTCACTCTTGTAGGATCTCATGCCACCCCCAAGTGATGAGGGAGGACTAATCATGTACTCAAAGTTATGGTCATATACTGCAAGGGATGGCTTTAGAGTTCAGATAATACCCCATCCCTGAAGGAAAGTTCAGGTGAAATGGTCGACAGATGTGCAGTGGTTAGTCTCTACCAGGGCTATCCTTAAAAGGGAACAAATACATTCCAAAGGAAGGTATGGTTTTACTCAAAACCCCATCACTGGTACTTTGCAGTCTATACATCATCATAACACTGTCATTGTAGTAGACCTTCACGATATTCTATGAGATTGTGCGACAACGACGACCTTAAGCCATCCAGAATATAGAAAACTGCTTCTAGTGTTTCTTGCTTACCAGAATAGAAGGGGAAAAAAAGGAAAATTTTCAGTAAAATAACTTCATGCCAGACCAGGAGCCAATGCTGATTTATTCTGGTAAAATGATCACCTTGGCTTTCCCTGGAGTAGGATTAGGCATATGGTAATCTACTATTATGTTCCAAGAACCATATATCTTCTATACTGACAAAACTCCTTTCACTATTTCTGAGTCTTTCAACATTTGATGTCTGCACCCCTCCTGCCAGTGAATATGGCTATTTCCTTTGGTTTACAATTTTGGTGAGGGGTGGACACATCAGTGAATTGTCCTGGACTCTTCTTAAAATTCTAGCCTTCACTCCACAGAGCTGATGTGGAGGTTTCCCTGATAGCTGGGTACGCACACTCTATCTCTAGATTCAGAAAATAAACAAACGTTAAGCTGAAGACACATTGTGATGTGGCCAGATTCGGGTTAAATCTCTCCTTACTTCATGACCCTCATAAAGAGCCCTGTAGGAGAAAGATTTACAATATGTACTTGTCTTCTTTTTTTATCCCCAAATACTTTTATTTTATTTTTTCAGTGTTCCAAGATTAATTGTTCATGCCCCACACCCAGTGCTCCATGCAATACATGCCCTCCTCAATACCCACCACCAGGCTTGCCCAACCCTCCATCCCCCCTTCCAAAACACTCAGTTTATTGTACTTGTCTTCTTACCAGAAAGCTCTTCTTCAAGGATCCCCTGATGCCCTTATTTATTCAAGGAACTTTGGTCAGTGAACTGAGACAAGTCTGAGAAGTTCACGACTTCCACCCAAGATGACCCAAGTCAAATCTTGTTTTGCCGAGCTTAGTGCTTTTTGGTTATACAGATCAAGTGTAAACTTAGTGGACTGCCCAAAGATTTCACCGTCAAAGATCTCTGTGGTTCAAAACATGCTAATTACCACCCAACCACCCTCATCCCTGCAGCCTGTTACAGCAATGGGACCTGCCTTGCTGTCAGTGATGGGTGTCGCTATTTGATTTCAGCCCCCTAGAAGCTCATCATCTCTGTTGTAATCAGGGGCCCATTTCAAGGGCAGCAACTCTCATCTCCATCTCTGGCCTATGGAAGATGAGCATTATATAGCTTTTTTTGAAGATGCCAGTGTTACTCTGAGCAATATATTCCTCCATGCATCAAGGTTTCCAACTTACAGGCAATAGTCAAGCAAACAAATCTGTTCCTGGTACACGTGGTAGCTCATTAGATGCAGAATCTTTGATAAGCTGATGCATATAGATAAATTCAACAGAACCAAAAATCATGTTTAGCACCCTTGGAATCTATCCCACACATATTTGTCTGGGCTGTGCTACTATAAATTTTTAAATCTTATAAATATTTTAGTACATTAGACTGCTGCTCCCAGATGTGATTGTGTAATTAGCCCCCGAGGCATGTTAGGATCTGACTCTCATTATAGGTCCATTATGGTGGGAGAGTTAACATCCCCAAAGAGACTCCTTTGGGTCATTACTGCCTGGTCTTCTAGCAAGGCCTCATTAGACTGCAGTGGGTTTACTTCTCCTGGCAATGACAGTTCAATGAGGTCGGGAGAACCAAGATAAGATGACTCGCTTGAGTCTTATCAAATGGCATCATTCAAGTTCTCTGGATCTTAGCCGTTAATAACCAGTGCCCTCACTTTCACTTAAGAAACCAAGCAAGGCTATGAATTCGACTACATTATAAATCAAGAAACCATGGAACCAGTCTCTGTGTCTGATTTTAGGCTCTTTCCAGGCCTGATCTGCAATTTATTGTAAGTTTATTTAAATGTACCAGATTCAGGGGCGCCTGGGTGGCTCAGTGGGTTAAAGACTCTGCCTTCAGCTCAGGTCATGATCCCAGCATCCTGGAATAGAGCCCCACATCGGGCTCTCTGCTCAGCAGGGAGCCTGCTATCCCCTCTCTCTGCCTGCCTCTCTGGCTACTTGTGATATCTCTCTCTCTGTCAAATAAATAAATAAAAATATTAAAAAAATAAAAATAAAAATAAATGTTCCAGATTCAGCTGGTGCTCTACCTCAACCCCCTTGGCACTTGCCATTTGGTGCATACCAACCCAGTTTCCACAAGCCACCATCAATGGTTCTGTGCTTGAGACCTCCTGGGATGGGTGCATCCCATTCTGCCCACACACAAGGAAGGCTGGAAATGCCAAGGAGTGACTGCATCGCCCTGGAAGCAGCCTATATCCATCCATGTTTGACAAGACCTTCCTCGTCTCAAGGGTGAGAGAGCCAAGGCACATTTTAAACTACTATCCATAGTTCTCTAGTAAGAAAGATATCTATTTGTCTATATAGATAGCTTGCCTGATAATGCACCTTTTATTGGCTACTATCTCTTTCCTGACTCACCTTTTTACTGCTTTTTTTAGCATTTCATCCCAAGGAAACTACTTACATTTGACTTAGCTTCTGGAGAAATCCAAATGGACACAAGCAGTAATAGAAATTGCATGACTTACTCACGAAACGAACTAAGGGTGGCTAGGAGGCAGGGAGGCAGGGATAGGGTGGCTGGATTGTGGACATTGGGCAGGGTATGTGCTATGGTAAGTGCTGTGAAATGTTTGTAAGCCTGACGATTCACAGACATGTACCCTGGGGCAAATAATACATTATATGTTAATAAAAATTTTTAAAAAATTACATGTCTTAAAAAAAAGAAAGAAAGAAAAAGAAATTGCATGTCTTAAATAAAGATGGTGAATTGCTGAGTTTGTTTAATTATTGAAGCTCCCTGGACCAATTAGTAGAAGAAAGCTCATCTAAAACTCTTTTATTTCTTATCCGTTCCATGGTGGATTATCATAGAAGACACTGGCTCTGCCTAAAACTTGTTTTCAATGGGCCCTCCATTGCGGGTGAGTACAGGTGACCATTTAAGTCTTAAAACAGGAGGGTGAGGACAACAGGGCTCCAGCTGCTAATGGTAACCCATACCTCTGTATTCTCAAACCTGCCTGAGCCAGAGGGCTCCTCATAGATTTCCGTTTCCTTGAGAGTCTTTCCTGCCACCACTTCTGTTACCAATTACTCTGTTAATCAGTCTTCTTAAGTGTAGGCAACAGAATCTTCGCTGCTAGTTTAAGTAGAATGACGTTTGTAAGTTACTCATAGGCTCACAGGAAACTGTAAACTGAACTTCAAGGACACTAAGAAACACACAAAAGCAGACGACCAAGAGAACTGCTGCCCCTCCCACCCTTAAGAAGCTGCAGAACACAGAAGGGGTCTCTCCACTTGCCAGCTCCCAGATCAGGGTCAGAAAGTCACCATACCAGGAAGCTGTTTATAAGGAGCAGAAAATGAGGGGCGCCTGGGTGACTCAGATGGTCAAGCGTCTGCCTTCGGCTCGGGTCATGATCCCAGGGTCCTGGGATTGAGCCCCACATCGGGCTGTCTGCCTAGTGCAGAGCCTGCTTCTCCCTCTCACGCTGCCATTTCCTCTGCTTGTGCTCTCTGGCACATGCAAAAATAAAATTTAAAAAAGGAAGGAAGGAAGGAAGGAAGGAAGGAAGGAAGGA
>CM053610.1:44122005-44151072 GCA_028646535.1 Procyon lotor
TGCTGCTCAGGTCATGATCTCAGGGTGTGAGATTGAGCCCCAACGCTGGGCTTCATAGTGGGCATAGAGCCTGCTTAAGATTCTCTCTTCCTCTCCCTCTGGCCCTTCCCACCATTCATGCATGTGCATACTCTCTCTCTCTCTCTGTCTCTGTCTCTCTCTCTCTCTCTCTCTCTCTCAAATAAATAAATAAATAGATAGATAAATATTAAAAAATAAAAAACAGGAATTGATACTTTTAGCTCTGAGTTCCAGAATGATACTGTTTCCACCACAACCTGCCCTGAAGTTCCTCCCCCTTGGTTCATTTCTGAACCAAAGTTTCATGCAAATGCATCTGACTGGTAGAGCCTAAATGACTTGGAAACATTATCTTCCTACATGGAAGGCCTTCCTACATGCTGAATGCTAGAAGGGAGTTGGAATGAGTTGTAACTAATAGACCCAGAGTGCCCACCACATAGTTCATTGATACAAAGTAAACATTCATCAGCAGTTGAAGAAAATAAAAATATGAAGAATTTAATTATTTATTAATTATACTTGTTCATTATATCATCCTCATTATCCTTAAGTCGCAGCCCAGATTTCCATTGAACAGACTGCTAGCCTCTCTTTTGAGCTCATCAAATATGTATAATCTTCTCCTTCTCCCTGCAAAGGGAAATACACATTTCTTTTCAACAAATGGTGCTTGGACAACTAGACAGCCCATGCAAGAGGATTAAGTTGCTACACTTCCTTACACCATGTGCAAAAATTAACTGCAAATGGAAATAAACCTAAATGTAAGAGCTACATTTTTTTTAAATCTTATAAGGAAACATAAGAGTAAATTTTCATAACTTTGGTGTAGGCAAACACTTCTTAGATATGACAGTAAGAGCACAAACATAGGAGAGAGAGAGGAAAGAAAGAGGAAGGAAGGAAGGAAGGAAGGAAGGAAGGAAGGAAGGAAGGAAGGAAGGACGGAAGGAAGGAAGGAAGGAAGGAAGGAAGGAAGGAAGGAAGGAAGGAAGGAAGGAAGGAGAGAGAGAGAGAGACGAAAGAAAGAAAGAAAGAAAGAAAGAAAGAAAGAAAGAAAGAAAGAAAGAAAGAAAGAAAGAAAGAGAAAGAGAGAGGGAGGGAGGGAGGAAGGAAGGAACAAAGGAAGGAAGGAAAGAAGGAAGGAAGAAAAGAAGGAAGAAAAAAAAGAGAAAGAAAGAGGAAGGAAAGAAGAAAATAGATTTCATCAATTAAATTATTTTGTGCTTCAAAGGATCCCATCAAGAAAATGAAAAGATAACCCACAGAACTGGAAAAAAAAATAGTAGCAAGTCATATATATGCTATAAGATTATATCCAGAATATATATATTGGATTATATCCAGATCCATATACATATCTGGATTGTGTTCAGATTTATATATACATAAACTCTTAAAAGTCAACAACAATAAAAAGACAAACCAATTTGAAAAAGGGTCAAAAGATCTAAGTAGACGTTTCTCCACAGGAAATATGCAAATGGCCAATAAGCACATGAAAATATGTTCAGAATCTTTAGCCATTAGGAAATTCAAACCCAAACCACAGAGACTCATACTCATGAGTCTCATGATTCATACTCACTAGAGTGGCTACAATCAAACACACAGATAAGAAGGTGTGTTTGGCAAGGATGTGTGAAAACTGGAAGCCTCATGAGCATGGACAATGGTGTAGCCACCTGGGAAAACAGGTCGGCTGCCCCTCAAAGTGTTAAACATAGAGTTGCCTCTCCCCCTGCAGTCCCACTGGTAAGTGTGTATCTAAGAGCGGTGAAAACTTTTGTACACAAATGTTTATAGTAGCATTATTCATAATAGCGCAGAAGTAAAAACAATGCAAGTGTCCATCCATTGATGAAGGGGTAAAAAAAATATGGCATATCCATACAATGGAATATTTTTTGGCAATAGAAAGGAGTTAAATATTGAGAGATGCTACAGTGTGGATGAAGGTCGAGAAGGGAAAGCGACCAATCACAAAAGACCATGTATTGTAAACTTCAATGTATATGAAATGTCTAGTATATGCAAATACAGAGAGATAGAAAGTAGACTAGTGGTTTTCTGGGAATCAGGGGGAGAAGGGATAGGGACATTGGGAGTAAACAGTGATAAAGAGCATCCACGCATACCCATAGGCAGAAGGAAAATGATCCCAGAGGAAAGTAAAGAGGAGCAAAGAAAGTAGGAAATGTGTTGGGAAACTCAAAAGAAAGTGGGCTGTAAAATTTAAGGATCATATCTTAGGGGTCTACAAATATTCGTTAAATGCCATGGTAATAAAGAAATCAGGAGGTGGGTGGATGGAATACATGTGCTCTAAAGTAAACATTTTAACTTCAGATTTGTTAAGTTAAGGATGCATATTACAGCTAATCTCCAAAGGAATAGAAGGAGAATATATAAGTTTCAAGCTATGTGATTGCAGGGTGAAGAATCAAAGGCCAAAATACATACATTCAAAAGGAGGCAGCAAAAGAGAGACAAGTAAAGAAAGAACAGCTAGACAAATAGAAAGCACAAAATAAGGAGATACGTTTAACCTTAATCATTAGCAATTGCAGTAAATGGGAGACAATTTTAAAATTCCCTTAAAATACAAAAGATTGTGGGTTTTTTTTTTCTTTTAGAGAGAGAGCGTGCACATGTTGGGGGCAGGGGCAGAGGGAGAGGGAGAGAGAGAATCTTAGGCAGACTCCATGCCCAACACAGAGCCTGTTGTGGGGCTCGATCTCACCACCCTGAGATCATGAGCTGAAATCAAGAATCAGACGCTTAACCAACTGAGCCACCCAGGTGCCCCTGAGGATTTTGGTTTGAATTTTTTTTCCCCAAAAAATCTGGCTATATGCTCATATTTCAAACACAATTGAAAGTAGAAGTTTGAAAGTGAAAGGATGAAAAATAATACACTTGGTGCTTTCAGCCATTCCCAGGGACAACAATCATTGTAGATGGGACCCAGCAGGCAGTGGAAAGATAGTGCCACCAACAATGCTGAGCTGGGACCCTGCAAGGCTGAGCTGCCACTAGATGTCTTACCTCCTGCATAGAACCTGCCAGTAGAATTAAATTAAACCCAGAGAAGGTGAGCGGATATGATGAGCAACTGAGATCCAGAGCCCTTGGATATAGTTTGAGCCCCTCCACCTGACCTTGTTGGAAATTGCATGGACCCAAAAACTACCTTTCTCGCTTATATTAGTTTGGATTGGGTTTTTGTCATCTGTGAAAGAAGTTCTATCCTAATAGAGGTTAATCATCTCTGTCTTCTACCAAAATCTTGTGTTGGAGACTGCCAGCCAGAAAGAGTCCCCTGGGCCAACATGTCACCTAATTTAATGCCCTCCCATGAGGCCTCTTGTTAATTAGGAAGCTGTCCTTCTCGCTCATGACAAAGTATCTCTTTCTATTCAGAACCTGAATGGGGTCATTTCCAGGGAGACAAGCCTTGCGACAAGGGATACCAGTGAAATTCTGAGCAGGAACTGGAGGAGACTGTGTTAGAAGGAAATGAAGCAAAGCAGACAAGCCTTCCCAGTTTGGAGTTCTGGCTCAGGCCGGTCCTACCCACACACGCGGTGACATCAAAAGGGGCACATTTACAGCAAGCAGAGTGAAAAAAACAGAAGGATGAAATTTCACTTAAACATGTTCTTTTACATTTTATCCACTTGGCAAATAATATCGTACTGGAAAGTAAGTTTCATTAGAACCAAAAATTAAGAAGAGTAAAATCAAAAAGGCATGTCAGTTGCAACTAATAATCATCATCATATTGTAGCAAAAAAGCTATTTTGAATGTGACTGAGGCTAAGTACTCAGCAGGTGTGATGTCTAATATATGGGAGGGCTGTTGTTTTTGTAATCTCAAATCCTATTCTCAGCTCCCAACCCCTGTGCACTAAAGGATGATTGGTTCATCTGTTTGGATCACCATCACCAGGCATCACTGCGGGCAGCATGACTCCACTGACTTGACACTAGAGCCTGAATTGGAATGAGTGTTCTCCCTGCGTTGGTCTCTGGTCTTCCCCAGTCATCAGTTTGCTGGGGAACCTCATTCTACCCCTTCTCATTCAGGGATGCCTAGTTCTGCCCAGGGCTGATCCCCGAGCTGGAGCCTAGGAAGCCCAGTGGAGAGGAGGGTAGGTCCTACTTGGCTTCCTGAGAAGATATGACACTGTAGTTTCACTTTCTGAACCACTTCCCCACCTCCCTCCCCAGATGCAGCAAATGTCCTATTGAAGTCTTAATAAACAGGATTTTTAACACGTCAGCCTGCGTGCCTTTCCCTTTATTCACCATATGTTCATTCTCATCCTTCAGATCCAGAGCCTTCCCACCCCCACGTCCAAATTTTTTATATGACTTATCACATACAGTAATTGTGGACTTACTGTTTTATTTTTTCAAATGCATTTCTCCCTCTGAGCAGGAGAGCACCCTTCTAAACAAACCCCAATTTGATGAGGGATCTGCTCTTTCCTAAAGGCGCTGGGGGCACAAATCCCTCCTTGAGGACCAACTATGGACACCGACTAGACAAACTAACACCAAGCCAAGATTCAATTTAAAAAAAATAGATCATCTTTCTGCATTCAAGCCTCTTAGCGCGAGAGGGTTGCAAATCTTCTTGGCTGCATCTTACTGTATTTTTGATAACGTGTCTAGTCCAGACCTTTCTACAGAAGCCAAGTCTTGTGTTTGCTACAGACACTAAGGCTAGGACGCCAAATTGATGTGGTGAATGCCAGGTCCAGGGGAGCAGCGTAGATGGGCTGCCCAGACTTCCTTCCTTTATGTGTTGCCTTGAATTATATTCAGATCCAAAGAAGGGTCTGGAAGGCTCTGGGGTCCATGCCCTTTAAGGGTTGCCCTCCAATGGGGCCTCAAGTGGTGTCTGAATTTGTAGCCAGAGTGCACCTGGTGTGGGGGGGTCCCAAACAGATCAGGATAAGCCACCTACTGATGATAAAATCCAAAGGCAGAGAGAAACCAGTGGTGGTGAAACAAGAAAAGAATTTATTTTAGTGAGGCTGACACTGGGAGGACAGCAGACTAGTATCTCAAAGACCCTCTCCAAAGTGCAGAAAATACTTCAGGTTTATATAAGAAGAATGTGGGACAAAGGCCAGTGGGTACCTGCAGGTGAGCAGTAGCAATCAGGTCAATCATTATCTTGGGGTCTGTCACACAGGGCTTTTGGGTTCAAAGCAATCATTACCACCTGGGGTGGTTTCACTTCCCATCAGGGGATGCTTAGCCTGCAGGGTCTTTTGCCTGAGTTGAGATAAGCTGGAAAGGGAACTCAGTCAGAAAGTTTGAGGTCAAAATGGAGGGAGTTGAAGCCCTCTCTCAAATTTGTTAGATCGTTTGTGACCTTGACTCTTAGATCACAGAGGCCAAATTGTGGCGTCACCCAGCAAAATGCTATAGGCTTTATTGACACACAAATAAAAAGTAATAGGACCTCTTATTGTGTGGAGAACATGCCATCCTCCACATTAATAAAATTAATGCAAACTGAAAAACCAGGGAAGTGATTTGAAACCCCTGGGCTTGAAAACTGGTGACCCCAGAATGGGTAAACCTATAGAGACAGAAAGAAGATTGGTGGTTGCCAGAAACTAGGGAAGGGCAGTGGGGAGGACTGGTTAATGTACGGTCCTGGGACTTCCTTTGGAAGTGGTGGAAACACCTGCAAGTAGATGGTGGCGATGGTTGTGCCATACTGTGAATGTGCCACACGCCCCGGAATTGTATCCTTTAAAGCGGCTAACACAGTGACTTCTATGTTATATGGATTTTGCTACAATAAAAAAGCACAAGGTTACACGCACTATGTTTCAGTAACCCAGTTAGGCTAGGAGAAGGCATAGGTATTGCCTATGCTGTAGGAATTGGCTGACGGTAAGTCTCAGGTCCAACCCAATTCAACCAAAGAAGGAGGGAAGCAAACTCAATGGATCTAGAATGTGTCAACATCCAGGTCGATCAGATAACACAGTTTGAAAACTACATCAGTAAATGAGGGACAGTCTCACCCTAGTCCTTGAGCATCAGAAATGAGAAACAGCAGGGGCACCTGAGGGGCTCAGTTGCTGAGCACCCAACTCTGGATTGCAGCTCAGATCACGATCTTGGATGGTGAGATTGAGCCCTGTGTCTGGCTCCACACTGAGTGTGGAACCTCTGGCCCCTCTCACCCCGCTCATACTCTTTCTCTCAAATAAATAAATAAAACCTTTTTTAAAAAAAGAAATGAGTGATGACATACACAAATCAACAATGGCCACACTATATATAAAAATAGAACTCTGGCCTGCAACCTGCCACAAGTTGGTTGTCCAGAAGGCCAACATTTTACCTATAAGAAACAACCCAGGAAGCCATCCTAGAGGGGAAGCCAAGTAATAATTCCTGCAACAATTAGCTGCAAATGCCCAGGACTTGATCAATAACTGATGGTCTTTTTCATTTTTTGTGGCTTCTTCCAACTTAGGATCAACTAGAGAAAGTAAAAATGCATCTCTAACCAATTACACAAGACACTGGGCTTCTTGTTAGGCATCGCTGGCTTCCCCAAGCCATCAGCCTCCAATCAAGGCACATCTGGAGACTATCTATTTCTTTTTTAACTAGAAAGCCTTCCCCTCTTCTGCCTGCCTCTGAGTGTCTGCCAAAACCAAGTGATAGTTGCTGACCCTTTTGCCGTTGCCCAAAATCAACAGTCTCTGTCTTTCTCATTTGTTTGGTCTTCATTTTCCCTGAAACTTGGACCTTAAAAGGGAAATAAATATGAGAGTAAGGAAACCTACCTCAGAGAGACCCAGGTGATAGAGACTCTCTCTCCTGCAAATTCCTCAGCTTTGCAAGACAGGAGCAATGTCTCAAACATCCCTTTGTCTCTCAGAGAACACGAGATTTATGCAGGACTTTTCTCCCTCATGGGGTCAGCGGATCACCATACTTAAGCTCACTGTGGAAGATCTCTCCCAGTTGAGTCTGACTTCAAAGATGGCAGCAAAACAAACTACATCATCTGTGTGGCCCAGTGCAAAATAACAATTGGGCCCTTTGTTTAAAAATCATTAAGAATATAAAGGGAGAAATAACTGAGCTTGAAGACATATGCGTGCCTTTAAGTTCCTAACAAGCTGGGGTTTCCATGCCTCAGACAATGAACTCCAAGCACCTGTTATAGATTGCTTGGGATCCAGTGGGGCTGGAGCAAGATGCCCCTCTCACTCATGTCACTCCATCTCTGCCCTGGTCTTTACAAACCTAAGTCCATAATTTTACCTGAATTAACTGCATTGGGAATATGCTACGCACTGAATGTTTGTGTCCTCCCAAAATTCATATGTGGGAATCCTAATCCCCAGGCGATGATATTTGGAGGTGGGACCAGTGAGAAGTGGTTAGGTCATGGGAGAGCAGCCCTCATGAAAAGGATCAGTATCCCTGATCATAAAAGAGAACCCCACTCGAACTTCCTGCCCCTCTCATCATGTGAGGACACAGCAAGAAGTCAGTTTGCAACCAGGAAGAGGGTTCTTCCCAGAGCCTCGCCATGCTGGCATGTTCATCTCAGAATTCCCACTTCCACAACTCTGAGAGATAAATGCCTGTTGTTTAGAAGCTACTCAACCTTGATGTTCTGGTAGGGCATCAAGTAGCCCACACAGGCTAAGAAAGGATGGGAACTGGTTCATTTTATGAAGGGAGATTTTGATCAAGCCCAGGGCTGCAGTATGTGGGTCCCAGGGGCTTCTGGGCCCCTTCAAGAGTGAAGAAATCAGAGCCCTGGGATTGAACTAATTCGGTTTGAAGAATCCAAAGGAAGCTTTGAGAAGCAGGCCAGGCGGCCGCTGCCAACAGAAGCCTAGACCTGGCTCTGGCAGGATTAAGACCCCTTCGCAAAGATGGAACAGAATAAGAAATTAAGAATGGCGCCTTTTCACTGTGATGCCTTTGGATTTTGAACTCATGAGGGAAAAAGAACTTGATTTTGAACTTTGTAACCAGAATTTGCAAGGTGATTTAACTGGTGATTCCTGCTCCCTGGGAATTTGTGAATTTATGGTCAATTGGCAGACACAGTTATGTTTCTGCCATTTTATTATTGGAATCTTTTTGAGTATATTGAGGGAAAACCACTGTTGTTATTTTATCTTATCACATTTCTAAAAATTCTGATATCATGATCTGGGACAGTAAATCCAATGAAGACTGAATTACTAGTCCTAAATATAGGATAGCAATGCATTTAATTACTTAACTGCTGGGGTTTTTAGAGCCTTCTAAGGGGTAAAATCACAGACCCAATAGGAGAAACAATGAGCAAGAGTTGGGGATCACCTTCATTGAAGATGGGAGCACTGCCCTGAAGAGCTGCTGCTGGTGTCCCCAAATGGGGATAGAGGAGGCTGGCTCAGTCAGTGGAGCGTGTGACTCTTGATCTCAGGGTCATGAGTTCAAGCCCCATGTTGGGCATAAAGCTTATTTAAAGTCATAATAATAAAAATAACACAACAATAATAATAATAAAGATAGAGGATGGATTACAGTTTCCTTTAGATAGATTACAGCAGTGTCTTCAGCCTCTGCCCCAGGCCAGAGGCAGCACTGCCCCCTGGGAGCTTGCTAGAAATGCAGACCCCCAGCCCCATGGGGGACCCATGCAATCAGATGCTGGAGGGTGGGTGGGTGTGTGTGTGCTCCCAACCAGCAGTATTTCACTGGTCCACCGCCCAACATTGATGCAGCTGAAGTTTGAAAACTAATGTGTTGGAGAATTAAAATGTAGGGAACATTAGGACAGGAATGCTGTCTCTCATTTCTGATGTTTCCCTCCACAACCAGAGTGGCAGACTTCTGATTTGCCCGTGACTGTCCCAGGACGCAAAATTCTGTCTCCTGAGGAGCCCCTTCTTCCTAGGTGCCCTGAGTAGGCAGTCGCCCTGTCCATGGGGTAACACTCCAGGCCTCCCTCTATGGTCCCACTCCCTTCCTGATTTACTTCGCTGGTGGCTTGAAGCCAAAAACAGGTCAAGTGCAGCCTAATAATGGCCCCCTCCTGCCTTCTTTGAGGGGTGGGCTGCCTCTCCTACCCCCAGCTCTCTGGCCCTCCTTCTGGAGATTAGGGGAAGGCCCCCCACACTGTGACCCCGTGAAGGTCACAGGATGGGCAGACAGATGGGAATCTCCTTGTTCATGCACACTCTACAACATTGACTTTATCTGTAAGAATGTCATGTTTTCGTCTCCATCTGCTGACCATCTGAGGAACATAGATGTTGTTTATTGGGTCCCGCCTAATTCTGGCAAACCTCAGAAAAACCTCAACAAGTATTGACTGAATACATCTCTTTTTTTGATAGAGAAGTAAAAAATCAAGGGACGCTTGGGTGGCTCAGTCGGTTAAGCCTCTGTCTTCAGCTCAGGTCCTGATCCAAGGATCCTGGGATCGAGTCCCGGATCAGGCTCTCTGCTCCACAGGGAGCCTCCTTATCTCTCTGCCTCCTCTCTCTCTCTCTGTCTCTCATGAATACATTAAAAAAAAAAAACTTAAAAAAAAAAGAGGTGCAAAATCAGGAACTACAGTTTAGAAGAGAGTGACAATAACACGAGAGAGAGTGTTTGGAGTAAAATATCTTAAGCCCATGCTGATGTTGGTCTGTATTGTCCTGTTGTTATTTAATTGTCCTGTTGGGGGCACAGGATAAAACCATATCCCAGTGGGTTATGGGGTTTTCTTGAAGAAGTGACTATCCCCACTGTCGACATCCTAAAACATTACACAGCCATAAAGAATGATGAGATCGTGTATCTGAGATAGCATAGATGGACCTAGAGGGAGTTCTGCTAAGTGAGACAAGTCAGACTGAGAAAGACAAATGCTGTATGATTTCACTCATATGTGGAATCTAAAAAACAAATGAATAAACAAACAAAAAGCAGAATCAGATCTATGAATACAGAGAGCAAAGTGATGGTGGCCAGAGGGAAGGGGTGTGTGAGGAAGAGCAAAATGGGTGAAGAAGAGTGGGAGATACAGGCTTCCAGTTATGGAATTAATAAGTCATGGGGATGAAAGGCACAACATAGGGAGTCTAGTCAATGGTGCAGTAATAACCCAGTATAGGATAGACAGTAGCTACACTTGTGGCGAGCATAGCATAATGTGTATACTTGTTGAATTACTAAGTTTTACACCTGAAACTAATGTAACATTGTGTGTCGACTATACTCGAATTAAAAAATTTGTTAAAAAATCCTAATTAAGTCAACTATGAATCAGAAAATAATGATATAGGGGCACCTGAGTGGCTCAGTCATTAAGTGTATGTCTTCGGCTCAGGTCATAATCCCAAGGTCCTGGGATTGAACCCCACATCAGGCTCCCTGCTCAGCGGGCAGCTTGCTTCTCCCTCTCCCACTGTGTTCCTGTGTTCCCTCTCTTGCTGCCTGTGTTCCCTCTCTTGCTGTCTCTGTCAAATAAATAAATAAAATTTTAAAAAAATGATATAAAAATACGCTTTAGACCAAGGCAGAAAGAATAGGGGATAGAAGGAGAAAAGGAAGGAGGGAGGGAAAGAGGGATGGTGCTATAGATGGAATGTTTCTGTGTCCCCCCTCCCCCAAATTCATGTGTTGAAATCTAACCTCCAATATGACGGTATTTGTAGGCAGGGCCTTGGGAGACGATCAGGTCATGGAAACAGAGCCCTCTTGAATGGGATTAGTGCCCTTACAAAAGAGAGCCTGGAAAGCTCCCTGTCCCTTCCACCATGTGAGGACACATCGAGAAGACGGCCACCTGTGCACAGGGAAGAAGCCCTCACCAGGCGCCATGTTGGCACCTTGATCTGGACTTCCAGCCTCAGAACTGAGAAACATTCATCTGTTGTATATAAGCCACAGCTGCATGAACAGATGAGAGTGGATAGAGGGATAGCTAGGTGGAAAAAGAGATGAATTAATCAGTCTTACCTTCTCCACTTTTCTAGGTGTAACCTCATTACTGGTATTATAATTTATATACCCTGATATTCTTCTAAAACATCAACATACTGGTTTAAAGTCTCTCAATAAATGTGTGAGTGGATTACTTAAAGAAAGAGAACACTTTCTCCTTGCTCAGAAACTATTACTCATTCATCTAATCCAAAACTTTGCTCTGAAATGAGTATCATTGTTGGGGCTACTGCTTCTTCATTTTTGGTATTTTCAGCTCTCTCAAAATTTCTGTTCTGCCTGCAGTATGATTCTTAATGGTCCCATGGCTTTGTTATTCCAAACAAAGCTCCAGTCAAGGCTACCATAAATTAGCATGTGCTCTTTCTGCTGAGAAGATACAAAAAATTATTTTCACTTGCTAAAGAAAATCAAGTCAAGGAATTCTCAAACTGTCTAGAAATTCAGATGTTTCCTACAGACCTACTACATAAGGTCTGTGTGTGAAATAGCAGGACAAATAAATTGTCATCTCTACAGTCCAGAGATTTTTAAAAACTCAGTATGTGATATAAGGTTGGAAACTCTTAAAAGAGATGAGCAGGGGTAAGTGGGTGGCTCTGTCAGTTAAGTGTCTGCCTTTGGCTCAGGTCAGGATCCCTCGGTCCTGGGATGGAGTCCTCATCGGACTCCTTGCTCAGCAGGAGTCTGCCTCTCCCTCTGCCCACTGCTCTCCCTGTTGTGCTCTCTCTCTCTCTCTCTCTCTCTCTCTCTCTCTCAAATAAATAAATCAAATCTTTAAAGAAAAAAAAGAGATGAACAAAGTGTGCTATTACTTAAGAAAATAGTAACAGGCATGGGGGGGCATGCTTAGCTATGTGGGAGCCTCCTGTTGGAGTCCCCTCAAGAACTTGGGACAGATAACTGCAGGGAGGGCAGATGGTGGGGTGCTCAGCTCAGCTCAGTGCTATCAGATTTAATGTTGGAATGCCTCCCCATCCGTATTCACAGGCGAGTAAAGCCCGGGACAGCGAGGCACCACGGGCAACCAGAAAGTCAATCTGGCAAGGACTTGATCTGTTTGCTTTTTAATAAGCATAACTCTGTCAGCTGAGCCTAAGCACAAAGAAGAAAGAAATCAAGGCCAATCGAGGGATTGAGAAAAATCTAAAGCCTTTAGTACGTAATTTGAAATGGGATCCGCAAGTAGAAAGGGTGTCAAAGGTTTCTAGGCTGGGGAAGTCAGGATGAGCAAAAGGACAGGATGTGGGAAAATTGGAATATTCTCTAGAAACAGCAGTAGCCTGGAATGACAGGAGCAAGCTGTGTGGGCACACAAGGAGCAAGAAAGACAAGCCAAAAGAAAGAAAAAACAAAAAACCTGATGGAAACCTGGGGATGAAACACTCTGAATAATGAATTTTGAAAAGGCCTGGCAGAGAAGCATCAGGCGGAACTGAAACTTTTTAAGGTTCAAGTTAATCATTTTTTTAAATTTCATATTATTTTAAATATGTATGCATGTTGTACATTTAGGCTCACAGCTACGGCAAATAAATATTCCAAAAAAATCAGTGCCCAAAGGCCTAAACAAAGCAAAGAATTACAAAAGAGCTCTGAATGTCATTAATGCATCCCAGGAGGCAGGAAAATAATGGTGTTGGAAAACAGCATTGCCATATAGAGCCCATCCAGAAAGCAGCATTTATCCATTTTATCTTTTTGTTTATTTATTTAATAGCATCATTCAGAGTTCATCATTTATCATTAAGGGCCTTAAGGTAAAAACATAACATTAAAAATTTTTAAGACACAACCAGCTCCAAAACTTGCCAGTGATACTATCAAATTGGGACTTGGTATTTCCAGAAATTCTAGGGACCTCAGGAAAGAAAATACTGAGTCAGATTGGGCAGAGCGTGGCGTCACCTCTGAAACATGGAAGAGACACAGTTCCTTCTTACTCCCTCTCCGAAGTGACTGATAGGCCTTCCTTGGCTTTGGGATCTATGGGTACCTTTGCTGGATGAATGCAACAGAGCAGCTGCACCCCCGAGGGTCACTGCCAGGTGTGAGCAAACACGAAGGAGTGGGAAGGGCACCTGTCACACACCGTCAGACCTGGAAAGTAGGTGAGGATCTCTAAGCTTCTAGAAAGAGATGGGAAATGGACCTCCATCCTGCCAACCTCCCTGTACACTCGGTGGTAGAGAGAAGTTCCTGCCTGAGTGTCTGAGTCAGCTTGGGCTCTGCTGTAACAAAATACCACAGATTGGCAGTTAAAGAACAGATATTTGTGTCTCATGGCTCTGCAGGCTGGAGGTCCGAGATGAAGAAGCTGGGATCCCGTGTCTGGAGACACCTCGCTTCCGGGCTAGCGGACGTGTGTGTCCTCACATGGCTGAGAGTAGAGAGAGGTTTCTAGTCCCCTCCTCTACAGGTAAGGGCACGAATCTCATCCCGGGGCCCCACCGTCATGACCTCCCCTAAACCTAATCTCCTCCCAACACCATCGCATGGGGGATTATTAGGGCATCAACATAGGAATGTTGGGGGACACAACACAGAGGGACAAGCTTCTCAGAAGGGGGGGTACCTAGGAAATGGTCTAGTCTATGTAGTCTAATCTTAGTCTAGTGTCAGCGTGGCAGTTACAAACCCAAGTGTGTAGGACAGCTCTGCCTCAGAGCAATCGTGGGCTTTCTGGTTTTTTTTGGGGGGGGGGGAGTGGTTGTGGTTTGTGGGTTTTTTAAGTTTCTCATTTTAATTCCAGTAGGGTAAACAGTGTTATATTGGTTTCAGGTGTACAATATAGTAATCCAACAATTCTGTACATTATTCAGGGCTCATCACAGTCAGTGTACTCTTGAATCCCCATTACCTGTTTAAGCCATCCCGTCACCCATCCCCCCTCTGATAACCATCTGTTTGTTCTCTCTAGTTAAGAGCCTGCTTCTTGGAGTCCCTGGGTGGCTCAGTCCTTTCAGTGACCACTTCTTGATTTCGGCTCGGGTCATGATCTCAGGGTCGTAAGATCGAGCCCCATGTCTAGCTCTGCACTGAGTGTGGACCCTGCTTAGTATACTCTCTCTCCCCTCACCCCTCCTCCACTCCCTCAAATAATAGTCTGCTCCTTGGTTTGTCCGTTTCTCTCTTTTTTTTTTTCCTTTAGAACAAAGGAATCTTTGTATCTACACCATCTTGGATTCTGGCGGGTAGAAAGCAGAGATGCCCACAAAGGACATTTGGGCTCACTCCCCAAATGTAGGAAAACATTACAGCATGAAGTTTTCAATCAGGAAATGGTTCTTGAAACCCACGAACATGAAACTAGAAATCACCAGAGTTGGAGTTAAAAGTATTAGCTTCTTTTTTTTTTTTTTAAGATTTATTTATTTGAGAGAGAAAGAATACAATCGGAGGGAGGGGCAGTGGAAGAGGGAGAGAGAGAATCTCAAGCAGACTCTAAGTCAAGCATAGAACCCGACACGGGGCTTAATTTCACAACCCTGAGATCATGACCTGAGCTAAACCAAGAGTCGGACGCTCAACCAACTGAGCCATCCAGGCACCCCAAGGGTACCAGCTTCTTGAATAATTTATCAAAATTAGTAATAACACGGTTTCTCTACTCTTTCCATGTGTTGAAATAGTACATTTCAAGTGGATCAAAGTTTTTTGGGGGCATTCAGACTCACAGAGTAAATTATCATGCATATTTTACCACTGAGGGAAGCTGTATTTTACATTTATGATAATTAATGGATCATATCCATTTAACATATACATCCTATTCTAAAATAGGCTGATTCTTCCAAAAGACCTCATGTGTATCTTTAGTCATGGGCATCCTTTATAAGGGACAGCCTGGACAGGTGATTAGGAACAGCCTCCATCCCCTGCCTCTGGCACAAGAGGTTCGAAGGTGGAGGTCCCAGTGCCCCCTCACCTGCACAGCCAGCCCCTTCCATTCCATGCTGTTACATCAGCCTTATCTCAGCATCTGTCGGAGGGAACTGAAGAAACCCAGCTTAGCAACACAGCAATTCAGGTTTCTCCAAGCTATTTAGGTTACATTCCCACCATAGTCTTTGCCCATAGCATCCCCCAAGCAGGGAAAATGCCTGCCTTGGGCGTTATCCATATCCCTGGAGTATTTCCCCATCTCCCCTACGGGCCCTCTCTGCTGGAACCCATCCGCCTCCCTCATCAAGTGACAGCGATGGACTCCCAGCCATCCCTTCCAGCCCCCACGGAGCCCCCGCTGCCCCTAACACCAGAGGACGAAGGCTAGGGCTCTGTACCATGATCCTCCCGGGAGCACTCGCTGCCATCTCCAGCTCAATCCAGAGTCTCCGTTCCTGAGCCATCTCCCCTCAAGACCCCTGGGGCTCCAGGAGGAAGGCTTGATAATCTGGCTGGACAAATGGGAGCAGTAGCCAACCTCCTTCCTTTTCCATCCCTGCTTCCTTTGTCAGCATCTCTGCAGCCAGTAGGACCTAGTGGGTCCCTGACCTTGTCCGGCCTCCTCCCACTGATGGCCACCAGTAGGCACAGTGGGTAATAGTGTGGCAATAACCACCAGCCTTCACATGTAAGCGTGCACATGCCTCAGCACTTTCCACCCTCACTAAATCCTCAGACATCTCCCTCTGCAGCTGAGAAGACAGAGGCACAGAGAGACTAAGGCACACAGCCAGAAGGGGCCAAGCAAGGATCACAACTCAGGGATTCGGCCTCCCCCTACATGACCTCCCCAATCCCAGTCCTGCCAGCCAGGGAGACCCAACGCCCTCTGTGCAAGTTAACCCTATAGGGTCCCAAACCCTGCAGTAAGTAAGCATGACTCCATACTCCTGCCCACAGGAGAGAGCCAAAGTGCTCCTCAACCTGTAGTGTGTGCCTATGAGCACACATCCCCCGGTAGCCGTGTCGCCTTGCTCTGTGGGAGTCCCCTTGAACATAGACAACTCACTGCTACCTGTCCCCGCACCTCAAGGAGGCAGGAGAATTGCTCATTCATCCCTTGACCTTTGAAGCATTGCTAACTCCTTCACACCTTCAAACATGGGTTCCTCTACCATTCTGTCCCTACTATGGGCTCTGTGGTCACTAAGAATAGCAAAAACCAGTAGGAGATATGACCTCTCATCACCCAGGAAAGGGTCCTGTGCCTGAGGAGACTGGTCTCAAGGCACTAGGTCACAAGGTGGCTCCATTGTCACTTGGCGCCCAGGGACCATTTTCTCTGCCTCTGCTTTGGGCCCCTCGGAAGAGTATCCCAGCCCCATTTCCTGCTGTGCACCTGCTGACAGGCTGGGCCTGGAAAGACCCACACTGGGGATGGAAGCTGTGTCTCCCTCTGCTGGTGTCTGTTCCAGGTGGACTCCACGGGCCTGCCTGTGCCCCAGGCAGCCAAGGAAAGTGTGCTCAGTTTTATTCGGATCGCCTTTTCCTTCAGCTCCCCTCCATCCTGCAGCATCCTGGCCAGATAAAGACTCGATGGGACAGCAAGTGCCAGGCTGTGCTCAGAGGGTGGCCCTCTTCCTCGCTTTGCACAAACTCGCACCTCGGCAGTGCCTGGACCAGCCATGCCCCGAGTCTCCCGGCTGTTAGCCGAGTTCTTCCCCGGACTCCTCTGTCCTTATGAAGATCAATTTCTGGTGGTTCTGCTCTACCAGAAGGAAGGAATAGATCACTTTTTGGTTCAAGCTGGGGCCAACCCCCCCAAATCTTCCAATACCATCCATAGGTAAGCAGCATAATCCATGGTGTACAAAGTGTTGTTAGGGCTGGTTCAGAATATTCTGGAGTTAGACAGTAGTGATGATAGCACCACATTGCGACACAAGAGTCACTGAATCACACTCTCGCTGTTAAGCAGTTAAAATGGTGAATTCTATATTTTATCTCATTAAAAAAACAAAGAAAATTAAAAAAAAATCCAAAGATAATTAATAGGACTGAGTCATTAAGAAGAAACATTGATTAACCTCAATTCCACCCAAGTCTGCCCGAGAGTGAGTCACGGTCATGTAAAGTCAGATTATGGTACAGGTTCTTCAAAAATGGATGCTAATTTTGAAAAAGTCAAGGCCTCCATCCATAATGGTCCTCGCCATGTGGTGTTTGTTTGTGAGAAAAGCACTTGGTCTAGAGTAGCAATAAAGCCTTCTGTTTGGACTGCATTGTGTCATCAAATTCTCAAAGGCCGTGGAAACACATTCTGCCCCCCAGCCCACCCCTAGCAGTGCCATCTGTTGGCTATACGCGTTCTAGACTGGAAATAGAAATGCCAGTCTTGGGGAGAAGTACATTTACCATGATTTGGGTGGAAAGGCGGACAGACTCGTGAGCTAACTCCCTCTGAGGGACTGCTGAGAGGTTTAAAGGAAAGCCCCGTGAGCTCACTGGGCAAAGGAAAGATATCTCATAGACACAAAGGGCTACTTTTTCTAGACTCAAAACTTTACCACAAATAGAAGCAAATGGCGTGTGGGGATGAGATTGGACACCCTAAGGTCAACCCAAAGGAGCAAGCTCAAAAAAGCTGAGTCCAGACATCAGTGCATCTCTCCATCTGAAAAAGTTTGAGCTTTGCAAAAGGTGCCTGTAATTTGGGTGGCAATCATGCACACTTATCAGAGCTCAGCTCCAGGAAAGGGTCCTGAGGGTGACCCGGGGCCACACCACCTGCACTTCCTGGTCTTATGACCGCACCGAGAGGGAAAGTAGAGCTGGAGGGGCCTCGCTGAAAGCTGACCCAGAGCAAGCAGCTGGCAACAGCTGGCCCAGGCCTGGGCAGGTGCAAATCACTTTTGCCTTTTTCTGGTCCCATTCTCCGGATCATGAGTTCGGGTTTTCCACTCATCTTTTCTTGCTCCCATGCTGCGTAAATGTACATCCAGGTACGGGTTCAGTGAAATGTATGAATTTTCATCACACTGTTGTCAACAAGGGTCTGAGGATTTGGGACATTCATCAGGAAGGTTTCCTGTGGACAGAAATTCCAGGTTAGGGAAGGCGCGTGCACACTTTCTGGCTTTCTGGGCCTTCACCAAGCAACCCTGAGGGCTTCATGTTGTCCCTTCCAGAACACTGGCCAATCCTCAAGGAGCCTAGGATTTAGGGAATAGGAATTGAAGTCTGTCCTCCACAGAAACTTAGCTCTTCCCAGATCATTTCCATCTGTGGTCTAATTGCTTCCTTTGTGTGAATGTGTTAATATTTTCCATTCATAATTTCCATTCACACAAAGATCAAATACATTTCTGCCCTTTACATGTATTTAACTAATCTCTGCCAGCAAATTTCACTAATGCTTGTTTTGATTTTTTTGCTTTGATTCTAGAAGCAAACTCTCTGCTTCGACTTGCTTCTCTTCCTTCATTTCTTGAAATAATGTTCAGTGTCTTTGCTCACCCCCTTTGTATTTCTCAAATATGGATACTGAGTTTGGATGCCTGATGCAATATTTTGAAAGGACAGATGCCTCTAATTGCCTTCATCTACTTAGTCTACAACAGCATTACCATTAAATCATTTTTGTTCTGCATTTTTTGAGGTACAGATTAAATGTTACTTGAAGACACACAAACATGGGATGGCAAATAATATTATCCACTTAAAATACCTTTTGTAATTCTTTTCAAAACTTCTATTATCACACTACCATTTAATTACCCTGTGAGATGGAGAAGACAGTTGATGTCATTACTTTGTTTTTTGTTGTTGTTCTTTTTTTGTTTTTAAAGACATTTTATTTATTAATTTGACAGAGAGAGGGAACAGAAACAGGGAGAGTGGGAGAGGGAGAGGGAGAAGCAGGCTTCCCTCTGAGCAGAGAGTGTGATGCGGAGCTCGATCCCAGGACCCTGGAATCATGACCTGAGCCGAAGGCAGACACTTAACGACTGAGCCTCTCAGGTGCCCCAATGCCATTACTTTGAACATGAGACAACTGAAGTCATAGGGAAGGAAATTGCCCACCTCAAAATTATAGGATTTTATAATGGCAGTGTTATACTTTCCAAACTTTTCTGGCTTCTATCTCCCAGCATAAGGCTTATTTCACCTGATGCCCAGAGAACCAGAATTGCAAAAGGTCCTCAAATCTATGTGCTCACCACGAACTATTCACCGCAGATGACTACTACCCATTAAATTTACTACCAGTTTTCAAATATATGCGAATGTTATAGTTAGTGAAATAAAAATGCATTTTAAAATACTGTTGAGGGCGCCTGGGTGGCTCAGTTGGCTAGGCGACTGCCTTTGGCTCGGGTCATGATCCCAGAGTCCTGAGATCAAGTCCTGTATCGGGCTCCCACAGGGAGACTCCACGAGAAGTCTGCTTCTCCCTCTGACCTTTTCCCTTCTCATGCTCTCTCTCTCACTCTCTCTATCTCAAATAAGTAAATGAAATCTTTAAAATAAAATAAAATAAAATAATAAAATAAAATACTGTTGAATTCACAGTAGTTTTTAGACATGTATAGTCTTAGTCAGTGGATACTGAAATAAAAAGAAGCCCTGATTCTTGAAAGGGCCTCCAGGAACCACCGCCATTAACCATGGGATCAGTCAGGATGTGCTAGACCAGGCTACAGTAACAAATAATCCCAAAATCTCGGTGACATAAACCAGTGAGATTTAATTGTCACTCCTGCTGATTATCCATGCTACGATATTCATTATGGGTTATCTGGGACTCTTTTCCATGCCTTCATCCTGCATGGTCACTGGCCACTATCTGGACCATTTCCATTTGCCATGGCAGAGAGAAAGAGAGAGAAGGTGAATGAATCGTACCCTGGTTCTTAAATGCTCTACAAGGAATACGCATATGTCACTTCTACTCACATTTTAGCATTGGCCAAAGAAAGCCACAAGGCCACCACTAACACCAAAGGAACTGGGAGACACACTCCCACTTGTATTGGAAAGGCAGGACTATTTCAGTGAATACATTAGTGACGAAGCAATACTATATTAACGTTGTTCTGTGGGATCAGGATATGCGAGCCTGGGATTTGCCCCAGACAGATTGCCAAATAATCGGGGAAGAGTTTTAGGAGTAAGACTTCAGTATAATCCAATCGTTCTTAAACATTTTCATCTTAATGACCTACTTTTCTCCATTACAAAAAAAAAAAAAAAAAAAAGGTGGGGGAGGAGAAAAGAGTTCTCTTTCATGTGAATTTCATCTAAGATCTCAGAGACTAGACTTTCAAAATTGGAAGCAAAGTGAAATGAGAAGAGCTTACCTTTTGCATTCATAGTCTGGGGAGAGAGTTCTGGAGCTCTATCCCTCCATCTTGTCTTGATATTTACCCAACCCTTGGTTCAAAGAACACGGATGTGACATAGAATTCACTCCGCATTCTGATTTCAACTTCACTGTGCTAAATGTTTTCCTTAAGCACACTGTTTCATGCCTTTTTCAAATCCAGCTTAAGAAAATCTCCAGCTGTTTTTATTTGAAAAGACCTTTTTTCCCCAGACAGTATCTACATGTGGCTGCTAAAGCAGATAAAATGAGCTTACCCCAAATAGCCACAATGTAAAATTTTTAATTGCTCAGGATCATTATTTCATGTCCTCCATGGTTAACTGCCCTCTCCCCACAACATACATGGTAAACAAAGGTGTCCTGGGATAGTCTTTCTCAAAGTGATTCCAGACCACTTACTGGCCAGTCTCCCGGAATGCTGGGAAAAATACAGACTCCCGGGCCCACCCCAATTCCCACATGTTTATGGATTAGGACCCAGAGACCTGCAATTTTCATTAGCCTTCCGAGGGACTTGTCTGAACAGTCAAGTTTGAGAAGCTCTTCCACGGTGTGATCTAGTCAACAAAGTCCTACCTTCTATTATGAGAAACGTGAGTAAGAGCTTACAAAGAACAAGAGGTATGCATTTTTTAAACTTCGGAGCCTCCCTATTCAGGTAAGGGGTGATCGTGCTGCAAGATGGTGAGTCAGCACACAGAGGACAAAGGGCTCTCAGAAAAGCGGGTGGGTAACTTTCATCCGGCAACTAAGTGCCCATTCATTTTGGAAAATGAAGCAGGAGTTGGAAGGTGGCAAAAGCCACCCACGATTATTTATATTATAAAAGCTATTAAGCTTATTCCTGGAGTTTTAATAAAAATTAGATTCTACATATTATCAGTGAACAAGCATCATTAAACTGAAGGATGCTTCCTCAGCTTGTTTTCTAACTGTTTTGTTTAAAACAGATGCTCTTGCTCAATTTTAACATAGTACCAGCATATATATATATATGCATATATATGTTTCTATAAACATGGCTGTTAAGATTAAGTCCTTAAGCAGAATTCCTTGGAGAAAGGGCCAAACACAGCCCTGGAACAGAGGATGTACAAGATGATCCTGGAATATTCTATGCCAGAAAATAAGATAGTATTCCAGAATGAGGAGGATGTGGCCTAGACACAGGAACCAAGTTGAAGAGATTCCCACTGGCCAGACCAGGGACAAGGTGAATGTTGAAATGAATAGTAAGTATAATAGATTATACTCCCCTGAACAAAATCAGAATCTATGAGTACACATCAATAGATATGTGTGTGTATATATGTATGTATTCTTATACAGAGAGAGAGAGATGAAGAGACAGACGAGAGAGAGAGACAGAGAGATGAGAGAGAGAGAATAGGAATGGAAAACCTTGTCCTTACTACTGAAAGCAAACCAGTAAATAAAGAAGAAATAATAGGGTTAGGAAATCATCAATAGATCCTAAAACTAGCAGATGAGAGTTTAACGAGAAGCCCCATATTGACATAGTCTCAAAGTATCTCCCCTGAAATCACTTATGAATTCCAAAGTGAAAAATAAGAACTTGATAGTAGGGAAAAAATGGCAGATGCCATGTTCACCACGTGATCAAATCTAGCATCTCTAGTAATAGGACAAGCTGATATCAGATGCTACCTGGTAAGATGCTCTGAGAAGACCACAACATTGCTTCTGGAATATTCTTGCCAAAAAAAAATGCGTAACTTAAATGAAATTATATGAATGGATCACACCAACCCAAATTGTGGGTATTCCACCAAAGAACTGTCCTGTACGCTAAAGTGATGTCAAGGTCAAAAAACACAAAGAAAGGCTATTCTAGATTAAAGACTAAAGTGTCTTCTGAATGCATAATCCTGGATTGGACTCTGGACGGGGAAAACTACTATCTGTAAAGGACCTTATTGGCAATTGACAGAATCTGAATGTGGGCTGTGGATTAAGTTATAGTATTGCATAATGTTAAAATTTGTGATTTTGATTTTGATAATTGTACTATGGTTATTTAAGATAAAGCCCCTTATTCTTTGGGAATATACTCAAGTATTTAGAGGTAAAAAAAAAGACAATTTACTTTCAAATGGTTCTGAAAAATAGAACAAACACAAAGAATGATAATGCAAATGGAGCAAAATATTTCACATTATGAATCTAGATAAAAGGGACCAGGTACTCTTTGTACTATTCTTGTAACTTTCTTCTATCTGAAAGTATTTCAAAATGTTACAAAAAAGAGAAAGATACTTTTAGAAAAATGTCGACCCAATTCCCTGTGTACATCTTGTTTTTATTCTAAGTGAAACAAACTTACTCTAAGAGGATACTTTTGACGCAATCAGGACAGGTTGAACATGAGACTGGGTATTCTAGGAGAAGCATATGTCAAGGAATTATTGTTGATTTTGTTGGGTGTATTGCAACTCTGGGAAGAAAAAAGTCCATGTGCATTAGAGATATATTTACAGGTGAAATGCTATAATATCTGGGACTTGCTTTAAAATGTTACAGGTTAAAAAAAAACAGCAAACTATCAGCTGTCGTTGAGGCAAGGTGATCGGTGTATAGGGGTTCATTAAATTCTTTCCTCCTCTTTTGTGTATGTTCCCATATTTCCATAATATCTTTTTAAACTTTACAATGACAAGAAAATCTTTCCAAGGAAATACTTTGTCAGATGATCTTATGAATAACGATTAGTCATTAGTAATTTGGTTTCTGTCATTTTCTTTTGAACTTTTTGACATTGTAATACAAGTTGAACTGACACATTTTAAAGAAAGCAATATTATAGCTTATATTTTATGATATATATATCATATATATGATATAGCTTATATGCATATATATGCATATGAATAGCATATATATGCTCTTCATCTGCTCCCATATTTCTAGAGAGATTTAATGATGAGGACAAGTATTGAAAATACTTGTGTGTATGCCCTCTGTTTTTTTAGTAATAAATCCCCTTACACATCGTGGTTCAGATGACTCTGCTTATCTCCCACTGAGCAATCCCCACATGCCAGATGTTGTCATAGTCCCCAGATCCTACTGCAAGTGGAACATGCCCAGGTGAGCAGGTGAAGCAAAGGATTTTATGCAGATAGCGGGGTGCCAGCACTAAGAGTGGGGGGAGAGGGGCCCTCAGGATGCAGGGGAGTGGTCTTTTGCAGAGCCAAGTCGAAAGGCAAAGTTGACAGTTGGAGGGCTGTGGGTAAAGCTGGGGATGAGTTTTAAAGATCAGTAGAAAGGTACTTGGCAGGCCCTATAATGAAGGCCAATCATTCTTTAAATTAAAAAAAAAAAAATGCAAGCAAGAGCAAAGACCCCAGAGCAAGAAACAACCTGGTAGCAGCCAGGAAACCAGAAGTGGGAGGCAAGGAGCAGAGAGGACACACCCAATCGCAGAGAGCTGGCCTGGCACACCCCCGCCAGGGGGCTTCACAGGTTTTAAAAAAATAGGCACTGGATGGGACACAGTCAGTGGCAAAGCAGTAGATGCAGTGGCCCAAGGGAGAGGTGAGAGAGGAGTTGGGGACACTCCAGAATCTGACCCAAGTGACGGCTGGCATGGTGGTGCCCTTGCCTGAGCTAAGTCATGGAAGAGAAGGGAAAATGTGGAGGGAACTAGACCCTATTGAGTTTGGGATATGTGGAGCATGAAGGGCCAGTCAGGGAAGCCAGCAGGGGTTTCCAGAGACATCAGCACAGGACTGGCATGGGGATGGATAAGATCGCCTTAAACAGGTTGTGAAGACATGGAAGAATATAAAGTGGGGGAAGAAAGGCAGGACACACAGGGAAAGAAGAGAGAGGACCAGAAAGAAAAGATGCTCTTCAGCCTGCAATTACCACCAGTTTACAGCTGTTGAGTTGGTTCCCAATATTGGGAGGAAGTCTGTGACCCTAAGCTTTCTAGTAGCATCCAACCTGCCCAGACATTCGGCTTCCCTGTGGTTCCACAAAGGCAGCACTAACACACTGAGAGCCCCTTCTTATTCTCTGTGTCTCATGAAGTTAAAAGAATGTGGCATGAAGTCTGTGCAATGATGTCTGCAATGGTTTCCAGCAAACTTTGGATCGATTCTTCTAGAACATTTGGCTACATGACATCCATTGCTGAGGTCATAGTCATGAATGCATAAATCATTTAATATTAAAATTCATCCCTCTGTCAAGCCTCACTCCCCTCCCACCTACTGACTGAGGGAAACATAGCTTTCCTACGTGCATTATTACAAAAAGACTTTTAGTGGAAATGAGAAAGTCTTAAGCTTCAAAACCAATTGCTAGTCTGATATTTGATTGCTTCTACTGTGAGGGAGCTTTCCTCACTGCAGTGAAGGAACGAAGTGACCTTAGATGGCACTCTTTCAGGGGTCGTTGGAAAGGGGTTGCTGCTCTTGGAATCAGGGGCTGACATCTGAGCGAAGGGGCTCAGCTGAAGAGCCTGGGATCTGGCAATGTTTCCTTCACTTCCCTGAGCTCAGTTTCCTCCCCATGTATTTATTAATGTCCTGAGCTCAGTGACAAATTATTGCATGCTTAGTGGCTTAAAACAACACAACCTTACTATCTTTTAGTCCTAGAGATCAAAAATCCAAAGTAGGTCTCAGTGGGTTCAAGGTGTTGGCAGGGCGGGGTTCTTTCTGGTAGAGGGAGGCTTCTGTGTTCAGTGACGTTTCCTTCTTAATAATTTGGGAAGTGGAGAAATTTATTTTTACATTCCTGAATGTTCTCTACATTTTGCAAGCTTCGAACGCAGAGCTGCCCAGTCGAAAATATAATGTGAGCCACCTGTGGGCCTTAAAATTGTCTAGTCGCTGCCTTAAAAAGGATGAAGGATAGGAAAAATTATCTTTAATGATATTCTGGGTTTAGCCCAAAGTATACACAATATCACTCCAATGTATAATTAATATTAAAAATGTATAATGAGGGGCACCTGGCTGGTTCAGTTGGAGGAATGTGTGACTCTTATCCTCAGAGTTGTGAGTTCGAGCCCCAAGTTGGGTGTTAGAATTATTTAAATAAATAAACCTTAAAAATGTATAATGAAATATTTTCTGTATTTTTTAACTCAGTATTTGAAATCCAGTGTGAGATTTACACCCACAGCCCATCCCAACCTTGACTTGGCACATCGTTTGTGCCAAACCGCCACTTGTGTATGACAATTAGCATCTGACAGCACATTTCCAATTATTAAGCAAATGCTTATCTCTGGAATTCAAATGGGCTTTTAAAATATCATTAAGACTTTTCATATTGAATTGAACTGAATTTTGGAATCACCACTGATTATTAATTCTTCTCAAGTCAAAGTCACTTATAGCTACAAGTGACATGATTTGTCTCCCTCCAAACCAGTGATGGGCTTTACATCACTTGAAGGTCAACATGTTTGACACATCAAAGTATAAATTAAGCCTACTTTTCCCCTTTCAGCGAAGTTCATCCTGTTAAGGAAACTGTACATGGCCAAAAAGTAATTCAAGCTCGTACCTTAATTCAAGGTAGCGGGTCCTCTACAAATACACAACTTGGGTTGCATTTTTGCAACATCCATCAGAAATGATTTATCTTAATAACAATCTTTACTAATGACATGAAGCCATCTGGTTTTATATGAGCCGAGCCTATTAGCTCAGTGAGGAAAAAGTCATGTCCAGGAATCCAGGATTGCTGGTTGAGGCTATAGTTTTAATGTATAACATTAGGACCATCCCATAAATGCAAGATTTAGACAGGACCCTAAAAGTCCCTATAAGACAAGTGAGAGCATATGGGCAAATGTAAACCTTAGATTAACACTAGAAACAACCAAAAGTTCATGCTTTAAAGTTGCTATTTAGTGACATTACTTTTATATTGGAAAAGGCACATCGTTTTTTAGAAAATAAAACCACAATACACATCACCAGGTTCCTGTCAACAAAAACATAGCAACCAGCTGGTATATGATTCATTTTTCACAGGAGTATTTTTAGATTTGTTTTGATTTGTACTCCAACTGTTGCAGGGTACATTTTGAGAAATCAAAATTAGTCTACAAAAGCAAAGAGTAAATAATGAGTGGAGTACTTAATATCAACTTGTTATTGTCCATTTAATAGTTCAAAAATTACTAATTATCATGCTTGAAAGCCACAGATGCTCTCCATTCTTTGATAATATTCTACTAGCAGATAGTATTTTTCTCATTGCTTAGAATATGCATTACCCATGGTGAAAATTGAAGTTATAAGACTCAAATCTATCGTTTCTTAAGACCACGAGTCTTGGGGCTCTTGGGTGGCTCAGTTGGTTAAGCATCTGCCTTCAGTTCAGGTCATGATCTTGGGGTCTTGAGATTGAGCCCCACTTTGGGTTCCTTGCTCAAGAGGGAACCTGCTTCTTCCTCTCCCTCTGCCTGCAGCTCCCCTTGCTCTCTGTCTCTCTCTGTCAAATAAATAAATAAAACCTTTAAAAAAAAAAAAAGACTGTCAATCTTATGCTATTAAAAAGTAACTTAAAGAAAAGTCACCTTTTATTCATGCTTTTATTCAAGAGATAATGTGCGATACTTACTCCTGATACTGGTGAAGTGTCTTATTTTAGACCACACCCTTCACGTGAATAACTAGGAAAATGGAACAAAATGTAATAAACATCCATGAAGAACCCAGAGACACCAGAAGCTCAGGAAAGTGAGCCTGACATTTGATCTTTTTCTTCTTGAGACATTTTCCAGCTAAAAGCGGATTGAGAGCCACATGTTCAGCTTCCAGAAGAGCAGCTGAAAAGCTGGCTGGGGCTGGAACCAAGGTAGGGGGGTGGTTGGAACGACAGATGTCCAGAGTCCCGAGAAATCGAGAGGCCTAAGTCAGTATCGGAGCATCTGGTATGGACATCAGAAGAGTTACAGCCTAGAGCCAGGGGGGTGCCAGAAGTAGGTTACCTTCACAAAAGAAGGAGGCCCAGCTTTGAATCAGCACAATCTTTGATTGTATTAAGGGAACTCACCCTCTGTGAAGCAAAAGTAAATTCTGTCTTGAGGACAATACCATCACATGGAGCCCCAATTTAACTATAATTACATATAGAGAAATATCTGGCATGTATATAAAAATAAGCAGGGACCCCAAAAGATGGATACCTAACTGAAAACTAAGAGAACATAGCAGACACCAAAAGAAACATAGATATTGCAGTTTATCAGGCTCAGACTTTAAAATAACTACAAGAATTTCAGGTTTTTAAGAAATTAAACAGAAAGAAGTGAATTTCAGCCAAAAGCCGGAAATAATAAATTAATATACAAGTTTCTAGAAGTAAAAAGTTATCTGAACCCATGGATGGGTTTAACATCAGATTAGACATGGATTAAAAACAATGCTAGACAACTCAAATATAACTCAGAAGAAACATGTTCATGATGAGGCATAGAAGGATAAAGACTGGGGGAAAAAATCACAAAATACCATGAACAAACTACTGAAAAGACCTCAAACAAAGTATTAAAAAATATATATATAGCCCAATAGCATATAAAAAATATCACAACCAAGTTAGGTTTTTCATGGAAAGTCAGGTTGCTTTAGCACCAGAAAACAAATCACCATAACTCACCACATTAATTGAATAAAGGAAAAATCACTATGATCATAATCAGCATGAATCAATGAGAGAATGAAATTTTTAAAGTTATAAAATTTACAATAACATCAAGAACCTCAAGTACCTAAGAATAAACCTAATAAGAGATGTACAGCACGTCTACCCAATGTCAAGGGTTGTACCCTTACAAGTATCCAACTTGCAAGCCAAGGTAGTCGGCTACAGGTGCGTGGATGTTGGCAAAAGATATAAGACTCCTGGATCAGAGACAAAGGACAGTGTAATATTCACAGCAATGCAGTAGCCAGGGAATCAGCCTCTAGCCTGGTTCTCAAGCCACGATTCCCACGGGGCAATATGAAGAGTTCCAGGTGGTACCTGCACATAAAGACAGAAACCCTGAGTTTAGGGAACTCGAATCTCTTATATTGGGTAGGAACCATTCCCGACCTTTGCTCTAGACAGAAATATTACCTTTATCTTACTGAACAGTCATTAAACTTACTCTAGCCGCTTAGATGACATTATCCAAATCTTTGAAGGCTATTTACTCTATAAACACCCTTTAAAGATAGTTGAGACCAGTGTTTCTGCTTGTAAGACATGCAAAAACATGAAAGATCCATAAGGATTGGGACAATGAGGTGGCTTAGCTGGTTAAGCATCCAACTCTTGGTTTCAGCTCAGGTCTCGAACTCAGGGTGTGGGATTGAGCCCCGAGTTGGGCTTTGTCCTCAGCATGGAGTTTGCTTAAGATTCTCTCACTCTCTCCCTCTCCCTCTTCCCCCTCCTCCTCTCTCTCTCTCTTTAAAATAAATAAATAAAATCTTAAAAAAAAAAAAAGGTCCATGAGGATTGTCCTTCAATGCACAGAAAATTATAAAATATACTGATGAAAATTAAAGAATAACTAAATCAATGGAAGTCTATGTCACGTTCAGAGACAGGAGATTTCATCTCACCCCAAGCTGATTAATAGAGTCCATGAAATCCCACTCAAAACCTCAGGAATTGAGGTGACTGAAAGATGGCGGAGGTGTAGGAGGCACAGAGAGCCCTGGGAATCAGAAGTCCAGCTAAAGAGGAGGAAATCACTCTAAAAGCCGGCAAACGCAACAGCAGAGAGAAGAGAATAAGAACAGCAATTC
>CM053610.1:44161348-44201094 GCA_028646535.1 Procyon lotor
CATTATGCTGAGTGAAATAAGTCAAGCAGAGAAAGTCAATTATCCTATGGTTCCACTTACTTGTGGAGCATAAGGAATAGCATGGAGGACATTAGGAGAAGGAAAGGAAAAGTGAATTGGGGGAAATCGGAGGGGGAGATGAACCATGAGAGACTGTGGACTCTGAGCAACAGACTGAGGGTTTTGCAGGGGAGAGGGTGGGGGGATGGGCAAGCCTGGTGGTGGGTATTGAGGAGGGCACATATTGCATGGAGCACTGGGTGTGGTGCATGAACCATGAATCTTGAAACACTACATCAAAAACTAATGACATATTTTATGGTAACTAACATAACACAATAAAAGAAAAAAAAAGACTAAAAGAGGATGAATGGGGACATCACAGAGAAGCAGCAGGAAATATCTGAGAACCAGGCCCACAAAGTCAGAGCAGGATCTGCTGATCCTCCTCAAGGGTGAGAAGCATTTCCCGATTTGGGATTGGGTTTCCAGTGATCACAGTCGGATCCCATTACTGAAGCTTAGGATAGGCTTCCCTGACGAATAGGTCTGGGACTCTAGCCCCCACCTGCAAATCTGGGGTGGAAGGGCCTTAGGTAGATAGTCTACATGTACACTAACCTCCAGGTTGAGGTAGTTCTCAGGAGTCTTGCTTCCTGCTTTTCTGTGAGCAGGTACAATGCCACCCTCCCACCCCCACCCCACCCTGCCATCATGATGGTGAGGTATAAGATCTAGATTTGGGCATGGGACCAAGGACTTGCATTAAGTTTCCTTCAGGTTCATGTGAGTGCTACACGGAAGTTGGGGCCAACGTCTCAGCCAATGGCTGTGTTCTCCTTCATACATATGCCCCCATCAGCATCCCCGTAGGTTGAAGTATTCCTGGCTAGAGCAGGGCTTGAGTCATTCTTGCTCTTTGGAAAACATCATCACAGTAAACATTAATCACATCCCACTTTTTCTTAGCATGTAACAGTCCTTCTAGAAAGCAAATTAGTTGTACGTACCAAGGATGCTCTCAAAGTTCTTATTTGACACAATAATCCCAAATGCCGAAATTACAAAACGAGGAAACAGGATAAAACACAAAACTCCAGAAACATCTTTGTTCACAAACTTTATTTTGAAGGAAAAAACAGGATATTCAAGTATCTAACAATAAGAAACAGTTACTAGAAACTGGATTAACTTCCTGGACTAATACATTGTCATTAAACTTACAGGAACTCTGGTCAAAGACAACAGAATAAAGTTTATTCTAGGGGCACCTGGGGGGCTCAGTGGGGTAAGCCTCTCTGCCTTCAGCTCAGGTCATGATCTCAAGGTCCTGGGATCGAGCCCTGCGTAGGGCTCTCTGCTCAGTGGGGAGCCTGCTTCTCCCTCTCTCTCTGCCTTCTTGTGAGCTCTCTCTCTCTCTGTTAAATAAATAAATAAAATCTTTTTTAAAAAGTTTTTTATTCTAGGGGCATTTGGGTGGCTCAGTGGGTTAAAGCCTCTGCCTTCAGCTCAGAACATGATCTCAGGGTCCTGGGATTGAGCCTCACATCGGGCTCTCTGCTCAGCAGGGAGCCTGCTTCGCCCTCTCTCTGCCTGACTCTCTGCCTACTTGTGATCTCTCTCTCTCTCTATCAAATACATAAATAAAATCTTTTTTAAAAAGTTTTTTATTCTAATACGTAAGTAAATGTATACCTATGTAAACCTTATAATGGAGAAGAGATTCTTTAAAAAGTGAAAGACATTGTTCTGAAAACCTAACCAATTTGTCCTTCTGGACAGGATGGGGTCAGAGGGCAAGGGTTGGCTGCAGAAGCTAAGAGAACATTCCCCTCGGATTTGAGCTCTACATAAGAGACCGGCAGAGTAAGCAAAGCTGAAAGAGGGCCTGTTCAGTTAGGCCATCCTTCTTTTCTTTGGCCGTCTAACACACAGAAGGAGCTACACCGGTGAGGTAAAAGAAAAAGGGCAAATCCTGTCATCAATTTTGGCAAAACCCCCTCCTCCCTTCAACCTTTTCCTAGCTGTGCAGTTTTGCAGGATTGTCCCTCACATGGCCGCCCTCCTGGTGGCAGGGGCAGGCCCTGGTGCCGTGCCCCACCCTGTCCTGGCTGGGGCAGGATGGAAGATTCGATTGGAACCCTCTCACCTAGGGTATGGAGAGGCCAGTCAGTCATCAGGGAGCAGTGGTGAGATTCTTGGAGCAATCCTGGCACAGCCAGGACCAAGAAAATGGATCACAAGTCCTGGCAGCCACAGAAGTTCATCAGTGGACCAAAATAGACAAAAACCCACACCCAAAGTCTACAAAATAAACCTCACCTCAACCACCGGTCATGGGAGCCAACAGAACTTAAACGCGGAGACCAGACAGCCCCTCCACCCCCAACGATGATGTAACTGAGGCTTCCAGAACCTAGACATCACCCAAAGAGAAGAGGGAAAGTCTCCGGATAAATTCAACATTTCCTTTCTGTTTCCTTTCTGCTTCCCCCCCCTCCCCCCCCGCCTTTTCCTCTCCCCTCCCAAATGGGATTGCCAGATGAAATGCAGGATGCTGAGTTAAATTTAAATTTCAGATAAACAATATTTTTTAAAAGTGTAATATCCCATTGAAATGTCTTGTGTTTGATATGCTAAATCCGGTAACCACACCCCACAGAGACAGTTTTAATTGGATTAGCCTAAGGCAACTGGAACATTCTTTGGGGGAAAAAAAAAAGCGTTGGAATATTGGAAGTTCGATTTTATTAGTATTGTTTGTGGTTGCTTCATTTTAGCATTCCCTTTTATCACTGATTGGGAATAGACACTCCAGAGTAAAATCAGCTCAGTTATTTAAAATAAAGTTACATCTTCTGTATGTTTGAGCAGGACATTTTTACCCCATTGCAACAAACTTGGAGAGGTAGAACAGAATATGTGAGGAAGTAGAAGGAAAAAGTTTTCACATTTTTCATCAGGAAGAATCATAAAGATACTGTCGAAATCTGGTGAGTCCAGAAACAGAGATCTTAATATATTTAAAATCACAAAGGTAATCATAGAACTAAAAGCCCATCACAAACCTTTAACTCAAAGGCACACAAACAAAACACAACACAAACCCTATAGTAAAAGTTACCTTACTTAAGGATGACCTTTAGAGAATTTAACTTAAAATTTTATTTTCCACTGTTTTAGCCTAAGAGCTGCCCTAACTACCACATCGTTCCCTAAAGTTGATTGGTTCCTTCTCATCCACCACCCCCCACAAACCCATGATTGGCTCCTCTTCCCCCACTCTCATCCTCTTGTGATTGGTTCTTCTCCCTCCCCCTTATGCATGGTTGGGTCTTTCTCTTCACCCCCCTCCACTCTGACAATGAGAAGGAAATGGAAGAGAAGGAAAAAGAGCAACCAGCTTTGGGGGGTTATAAAGTCTAAGATAAAATATAAACATGCCATTGTGTTTTTGAAGGCTTGAATACGAAGTCAAACTGTACTGTCCAGGGAACCTTTCATGTTTGGAGAGTTGAAAAGGAAAATCTTTGGATAAGAGTTAGAGACCTAGAAAAAGCATCTTGTCAGTGGGATATGGGTCAGCTTGGCCAGAGCATCTCAGAGAGATAAACTCCATTGAAAGAACTGGGCTTAGGGCTGTGTTTGGGGGAGCCGATGAAGGCCACGTCAGGCCAAGCATAGCCACATAGCCAAGAGAGAATGGAGATGCTCGCAGAGAAGCTGTTTTGGGGACCTTGGCAGCCCTGGGCAGCAATGGCCCAGACTGGGAGCAGCCCGGTGGCTGTGGCGCCCCATTCAGCTATCAGGGAAGGTTGGATTGACTCCTTTTGCTCAGGCAGGGCAAGAGCGTAAGGATTGTTAAGGGTGAGAAGGTAGATTTTCTGCCAGTCTGGTTGGGGAACACAAGAGGGTTGTGATATCGTTATCAGACAAAGAGGAATTCAAGGCAAGAAGCATTAAATGAATCAGAGTGGTACTTCACGTAAAGAACTCCACAGGGAGGGACAGACCGGCATGCGTCTCTGATCCCCTTTCCACTGTGCTGTTTGGCACCTGCGATTTAAACGTCTTAAATGTCTGCTCAACAGGGAGCCTGCTTCCCCTTCTCTCTCTGCCTTCCTCTTCCTACCTGTGATCTCTCTCTGTCAAATAAATACATAAAATCTTTAAAGAAAATAAAAATTAAAAAAAAGTCTTAAATGTAATTCACCAGTATCAGATGTCAAAGAAGATACGATTATCTCCTGAGATGCTTTCATTTGACCGATTTTAACACCTTTTTATGATTCAAGAATGTGGAAGTAGTGATATGTGAACTCCCCACGTGATTAAATATGACAAAGCAAAATCTAGCATTGTTCTTCCTGATAAACATTACCAGTATTAATGCAAGACGCAGATGTCCAATTTACCCATTATCATTTAACACTGATCTGGAGTCAGTCTAATGTCATGTAGTGTTGTTGTGAGTCAATGCACTTTGGAAGGCAAGAAGTTAAGAATAAGTATGGGAACAAAAGAGGCAAAAGAAATATTTTGGGATAAGATTTCATGACTGGAAAACAAGAAATTTCATTACAAATGATTAGAAACAATCTGAATTAGGTTAGGTAGCTACTTACAAATTTAATATAGAAAAAAATGAATAGCTTTCCTATATATAATCAACATTCAGAAGCTAGGAGGGAATACAAGATCCCTTTTATAACAAAACGAAACATGCGTGGATATCAGACAGGATTGAAGACAATAGAATCCACACTATCTACTTTTAACAAAAACAAGTTTACTATAAGAAATTAGGAAGTTTATGGTATTTGGGGGATACAGTTCAGGGAGCCAAACTTGGATGCCACAAAATGAGGAATAACTCTACCTGCCCCAATACCCAGTCACATTGCAGGAAGGTTCCAAAGGAAACCTCAATGCCGCTGAACACCTTTGCCATGAGATTTGTTCTTCCAAATGGGTCTCCTCTTGGTTCTCATGGCTGTTTTCCTAAATTGTACCCTAGTGTGTCAGCTCCATAGAACTTGAATTACATGCAGAACCCCAGACCACAAAGTCTAGAAATGTGGTTTTTAGCCAGTCTTTACAGGAAACATGCTAGAAGGGAGTTGGAGCTGGTTGTTAAATGATACAACTTATAGTGCCTGCCATTGCCCGTGAACAAACTTAATAAGAAATATGTAGGAAAGGGGCATCTGGGTGGCTCAGTCATTAAGCACCTGCCTTCGGCTCAAGTCATGATCCCAGGGTCCTGGGATCAAGCTCCACATCAGGCTCCCTGCTTGACAGGAAGGCCTGCTTCTCCCTCTCACACTCTCCCTGCTTGTGTTCCCTCTCTCGCTGTGTCTCTCTCTGTCAAATAAATAAATAAAATCTTAAAAAGAAAGAGAAAGAAAGAAAGAAAGAAAGAAAGAAAGAAAGAAAGAAAGAAAGAAAGAAAGGAAGGAAGGAAGGAAGGAAGGAAGGAAGGAAGGAAGGAAGAAAGAAAGAAAGGAAGAAAGGAAGAAAGATGTAGGATGTATAATATGTGCAGAAAGAATATTGTAAAATTCAATTGAAGGACATTGAGAACTTGAAAAAAAATGGAAATAAGCACCTAGTTCTTCAGTAGTAATAATTAATAACACAAAGATGTCAGCTCTCTTTAAATTGAGGCCAATGAAAATCCAAAACAGAATTTTTTGAAGTAAAACATCATACACATTTTAATCTGAAAGACAAACCTATGGAACTGTCAAGAAAGTTCTGGAAGAGAAGAAAAGATCTAAAAGCTTTTGTAATGTTGAAAGTTTGGCCCTCAGACAGGAACACAGGAAGTCTGAAAACAGGACCAAATATATATAAAAATTTAGTACACAGTAAATGTGCTTCTTTAAACCAGTGATGAGCTAAATAAATTAATCCATAAGTGGTGCTTTTAGAAACTCGTTCAATATTTTAAAATAAATAAAACTTTATGCTATTTCTTTTGTTTTCTCCCCAATAAAAAATGCAGGTGGGGGTAGAAATTTTTACAAAGTACAAAAGATATAAATACATTTACTTTATTAAAAGATTCAAGCATTTAAAAGAAATAAACATCTCCAGGAAAACAGAAAAGCATTTAAAGCAGAACTGACAATCCACAGCCCTGCAACCAAATCCAACCCACTGTCCATTCTGATCAATAAAGTTTTATTGGAACACAACCCCCCACTCATTTACATATTGTTTGTAGCTGCTTTCCTGCTATGGCATCAGAATTGAGTAGTTGTGACCAAAACCATGTCCCAGAAAACCTAAAATATTTACTGTGGTCATTTATATGTTAAATTTGCCAATCTGACCTAAAGTTAAAAAAAAAAAATCTAAAAAAAAAGTAAAAATGCTCCATTACTCTGGAGTTGCTGTTACTAACTGTTACTGTCTGTTACCATCACCATCCATCACAATTATTTCTCAGAGTTGACACAGCCAATAGTCTGCATGGAGCCTGGAAGGTGAATGGCCTTCCAGGTTGTTCTCTATACATTTATATGCACACATGCATGTATACATACAAATAATTTTCACATAAGTGAGATCATATAATATGTACTGTTCCGTAACTTGCTCTTTTCATGTAATATTGCTTGGGGCTCTTGCAACACCATGGAGAGGTTCCTCATCCTTTCCAGTGACGACACAATATTATACAATGAGGATTCAACCATAAATTATTTAACATAACTCTCCTTCCATAGGGAATGAAATTTTCCAATGTTTCATAATTACAAGCAATATAGCAAAGAATACTAAATGCATATTTGTGCACAGGAGAAAATATTTTAATAGAATAAGTCTTAGTGATTGAATTACTAAACCAAAGGGCATGCCCTTAAAATTTTAGTTTTGATAGCATCAAAATGCCCTCCAGAAAAAGATATTAACACTAAAACTCTTACCAATTGGATATACAATTTCCCACTTTATTAAGCCTTGTATCCACACACAATATTGTCTATTCTTATTAATTGCAGTCACTATGGTGGGTGAAAAATATATCTCATGATTTCATTTTGCCTTTCTCTGACTAAAGGGAGTTAGCCATATTTTCAAATTTCTTTTGACCATTTGTGTACCTGTGAATGACCTGTTTTCACCCTTTGCTCATTTTTCTATAACCAAGTTTGAAAATGCATGTTTTGCTCATTCTACACAGTATTTTGCAGTTCTTGTCAAGTTAGTTGCCAACGTTTAGAAATTGGAATATTTAACATTTTTTAAATCTATATTTCTAGCCTCTCCTGAATATTTGAAGGCACTACAATGTTAGGCCCCCAATGGCAATAAATGACTCGAACGGAAGAAAGGCTCCTTCTTCTAGTGAAGCAGGTGTTTCCTGGACCCCATGTCCCCTTGCAACAGGTCGCTGATCTCTTCCAATGACCTGTCTAATCCCTTTAGGCACTTGGTTTTGCAAACCCTGTTCTGTTTGGTCCTTTATCGTTCTTTTTCTTAGTGATTTATATGAGCTCTTTACATATGTAGCTATATCCATGTGTCTCTTTAATACCTTATAATATTTTCTGTTACTAATTCCCTTTCAGAAAGCTTTGTTTATGCTATCTCTTGATATTCAGGAATTTTTAGTGACATCTATAGGTTTATTTCACTTTAGGACCACTAGGTTTTGTAGTTGCTTAGGAAGGTCTTCCTCAGTCCAAGTTTATAAAAAGTATTATTGTTGGGGAGCCTGGGTTAAAGCCTCTGCCTTCAGCTCAGGTCATATCTCAGGGTCCTGGGATCCAGCCTCGAATCAGGCTCTCTGCTCAGCAGGGATCCTGCTTCCCCCTCTCTGTCTGCCTGCCTCTCTGCCTACTTGTGATCTCTCTCTCTGTCTCAAAAAAAAAAAAAAAATCTTTAAAAAATAAAAAATATTACTGTTTATGTTTTCTTAAAATGCTTATAGGTACACCTGCCCAATTTCATTTTAGAGTATTTCATCATTTGCTCACTTATTTGAAATGCCACAAATAGGAGTATACTATTTTGTGCATCTTTTAAAACTAATGGTGTAAATACTGTGTAAATACACTATTTAAAACTAAATAGTGTATCTGATACACTAATAATAGTGTATCATTATTATTTGAAACAATAATGTTTCAAAACATTATTGAAATAATGTTTTCATTAATTTCATTTCATTCAATAATGAAAACATTATTTCAATAATGAAAACATTATTTCATGTTGGTCTACATAGATCTACCTGACTTATAATAATTATATTAACTCCATTATCAATTTATTTTATAATTTAACCAGCTTGTACTTAGTAAAAATTTAGATTTGCCTAGTCTTAGGTTACAACAAACAGAGGCACAATAAATATTTGTTTTGTTATGCACCTATGTCCTAGCTATCAGTAGAATCAATTCCTAGGAGTTGAATTATCAAATTTAAAAGTATGTTTATCTTTGAAAGATATTGCCTACTTACCTTCTAAAGATAGCGAGGCTTATACTCCTACCAGCAATGTGAGGGACTGCCTTTTTCCAGCCCGTGTGTATTATCTAATTTACTGATCTTGCAAGACCACCTGATATATCTGATAGATGAAAAATAGTGTTCATAAAAAAAAATTTAAAAATTAAAAAAATTTAAAAAAAAAAGAAAAATAGTGTTCATGATTTTAAGTTCTATTTATTTTATTTCCAATGAGATCAAGCATCCTTTTAATTGGTGGAACCACTTGTATTTTTTTGTATTTTTTTTTTAATAAATTGCTTATTCAGCTCCTTGGCACATTTTCTAAGATCCTTTTCTTACGGGTCAGCTGATGCTTCATACTGAATGATGAAGTCCTTCTTTTGTGCATTATGAGTATTTCTCCAAGTTGTGGTTCCTAATTTTCCTTTTTAGACTTTCTGTTGTGTAGAAATGTTTTTAACATAATCCCATGTATTAGTGTTTTCTTTTTATGGCTTCCAATTTTAAGTATTATTTAGAAGGGACTTCTACCTCTCTCTTTCTCTCTCGCTTTAATATGGAACACATCATAAATTTGTGTGTTACCCTTGCTCAGGGGCCATGCTAATCTTCTTTGTATCTTTCTAATTTTGGTACATGTACGTCCTCATGAGTACCTTTCTATCTCTTAATTTTCGATCTGAAAAATCTCCCATGCTAGCAGTCGTTTTTTACATTTAAATTTCTAAGTCATTGGAATGAATCTGGTGTCAAGTCACAACTTTTTTCAGCTGTCCCGATCATTTATTAAATGATCTGTCTCTTCCCAGCTGCTTTGGAATGATCCTATATTAATCCCCTTTAGTATCTGGGGCTACTTCAGGACCCTCTATACCATTCCAGTAATTTGTCTGTCTATTGGTTTGCCAAAATCAAACCTTTTTAAGGATTGTAGCTTCTTGATACAATGTCACAAATTAGAGTCTTAGTCCCGTAATCAGTATTTATTGAGCAATACTGTCTTGGTCTAAAAGAAACACAAAGGAAGTTCGGACTCCATCTTTGCCCTTATTGAGGATAAGAAAGAGATGCTGCCTTGGTAAACTCATGAGTTTCCTCTATTCTACAACTCGGTGACTGGCTCCAAGCTCGCTGTCGGTGGCACTTAGAGGACACAAGATGAAAAGATAAAGGTGTTGCTGGAAATAGAGGGACAAGACCCCATTCCTGACTTCGGGGATATCTTAGGCCACCCCCAGATCCTTTTCTCCCCAACATGGAAGACTCTCTATAGAATTTTGATACATGTATTCATATGCTCTAGGCAAAAGCATTTTGGAACATTCTGAATTCAAGGCCACTATTCGATATGTTTTCCTTTGATCTGACAGCAGTCATACTCCAATCTGCTTATTTCATCTCCAAAGCCTGTGCAAAGTTTCCTAAATAGCTGAGTCACCACAACACTGGGCTCATGTCATTTGTACGAATATGAGAAAAAGCTAAACATTTTGCTCCCTCTTCTCAAAATAGCAGCGGAGGAATGATCCACTCCCCCCAGATAATTGGCTTTAAAATGCCTCAAAGAGACAGCAAGATTAAACATTTAGCTGCTCCCCTGTGGGGGACCTTGGAAAAAAGCCACACATTGAGCAAGATTTAATTTTCTCCCATTTCCCCCCCAGGGTGTGACTTCTATCTCCCTCCAAACAAGGTGAGAGATCTAAGATAGATGAACAGCTTCTCAGTGGTTGTGGGGTGGGAGTGCTGAGGAAAGCTGAAACAGAGGCATTCAAGTTGAGCTCTTTCAAGAAAATCAGCAAGTGACAAATAACATAAAAGATAACAGCAGCCACTTACCTCCGGCACCCCAGAAAAAATCACACAGATGTCTGGCAGCTTCTCCATCCCACAGAACTCAGAGACTTCATGGAACTGAGAAATCCAGTAAAACTAGTGCTGAGCTTTTCCAGAAGCCTATTGGAATTTTGCTTCCTTGTTCCTCCTTTTTGGGAGAACTTTTCCCAAATTCAAAGTGTAAAGCATTTTAAAGATTTTATTTATTTATTTGAGAGAGTGAGCATAAGCAGGGGGAACAGCAGGTAGAGAGAGAGGGAGAAGCAGGCTCCCTGCTGAGCAGAAAGCCCGACATGGGACTAGATTCTGGGACCCTAGGATCATGACTTGAGCTGAAGGCAGATGCTTAACTGATTGAGCCATCCACATGTCCCAAAGTGTAAAGCATTTTAGAACTGGTTCTGTCAACTAAAGGGATTTAAGTCAAACTCAAAGTCAATAGAGTAAATCACGTTTCTCATGTTAAAAACAAGACAACTAGTACCAAATGGAGTCACTTATGCTAAGCCCCGTGTCACCAAAGAGATTTAATTAGTTTCAGCTCTCCCAGAAATGGAACCTTAAACCGGTCAGTCAGGAATCACCTGACCAGCACTAACTAGGTAATCTGACTGATGGTAATCAGTGATGGTAATCTGACTATCTCCTAAAGGAAAGTAACCTTGCTTTAACCAACCTGCATCTTTGCCCCATGTAACTTTCTTGTTCCTGCTCCCTTCTGTCTATAAAAGTCTTCCATTTTCTATAGCTCCTTAGAGCTCCTTTCTATCTGCTGGATGGAATGCTGCCCAGATTATGAATTGCTGAGTAAAACCAATAAGAGCTTTAAAATTTACTCAGTTGAATTTTGTTTTTTAACATTTGATATAAATATACATCTAGGTAGATAGATGATAGATGGATGGGTCAAGAGAGGAAAGATAGGTAGAGAGATAAAGAAAAATAGGATTTAGTTTTTAGACACATCATTGACTGGGGAGAAGTATGGAAGAGTCCTGAAAAGAATTAGAAAAAAGAAGGAAGGAAATAAGAAAATAATTATAGATGAAGAGCTGGCTCTATGAACTGTCAAACTTCTGTGTGTGTTAGTAAAAAAATAATGAGATGGATTTAACCTCATGAGAGGTTAAATTTTACCCAATATCATAGTTTTCCTTTGCACTGTTAAATATTTCCATCCTACAAGATGCATAAACTTTAAAGATGAATAGAATAAATATTCATCAGGTAGCTTAAGACACAAAATGGTGCAAATACAGTGGAAGCCTGCTTCCCTCACCTCTCCCCACCTGCGCTCTCTCCCCCCAGCCCCTCCCCATGCTCCCACTCCTGGCTCTCTGGAACTTGGCAGTTATAAGTGCACATATTTACCCCATAAGTACAGTTCTGTGCACCCATATAAATGTATAGTATTCTTTTGCATGCTTTTAAGCTTTGACATAAATGATAAACTCCATGTATTCTTCTGCAAATTTCTCTTTCTAGTTCAACATAAAAATTGAAATTGATCATTATTTACTCTGTTTAGCTCTGGCTCATTATTCTGGCTGATTTGTAGTACTACATTATGTGAATGAACCACATTTAGGTTGTTTCCACATTTCAAGCTTTTATAAACAATGTTGAAACAGTTTTCGAAACAGTTCTTTGAGCATAAGTGTGAACAGTATTCTGGGGTACAAAGATAGGATTGGAATTTCTGGGTCAAGTAACATAATTTTTCAATCCTTTCTTTACTATTTTCTTGATTTATCTATATATTGACCAAAAAATGATCACTAGAGAACACATATGAAAAATGTTTAACTCAATGGTTTATTGAATTCATTGTAGAGACTGTCCACCTTTGTTTTCATGTGAAGAACTGTGAAATTAGAAATACTTTGAATTATAAAGTATACTGGCAAGTGACTAAAATATGCTGCATTTTTTTGATACAATGCAAAACATGAAATCTTGCTATTCTTTCTGATGTCTGACACGTGTTACCTAGTCATTCTTCCAGGCCATGCTGTCATTCAACTATGAAGATAACATTCAGGCATTTTCAAATGTGTCATGGACCATAGCACCTACAAGCCATCCCCGAAGAATCCCCTCAGAAACTAAAACCAGCAGCTAAGAGAAGACTAGAGATAGAATGGACAGAAGAAAGACATGTGGTGAGCACTGAACCCACTTAGAAAGATCCAAAATTACAAAGCACTGTGTACTGCGGGTTATATGTAACTAATGAATCATTGAACACAACATCAAAAACTAATGATATAGTGTCTAACTGAACATAACAAAAAAATTACAAAGCAGCAGTCATTATGGTTCAAAATCTAATCCTACAATAATATTGTACAAGTAACATGAATGCAAAAACCTAAATGTGGAGGGACTCACAAAGGTGGTGGTAAATTGCTTAGCTCCTATCTTAGATTTACAGGACTGTATAGATACTTCTTAAAGCTCATAAGCAGTTTCTTTCTTCATTCCACAAATTTTCCTTGAGCATTTACCATGTGTCAGGCTTGGTGCTAAGTACCAGGAATGCAATGACAGAATAAGAATAGCCATAAGGGCAACAAGCATTGAATGACTTACAAAAGGGGACACCTGGTAGGCTCAGTCGGTTAAGCATCTGACTCTTGATTTCAGCTCAGGTCACCATCTCAGGGTTATGAGACCAAGCTCCATGCTGGCAATAGAGCCTGCTTAAGATTCTCTCTCTCCTTCCCCCTCTCCCTCTGCCCCTTCCCCATCTAAAAAAATGACTTACACAAATAAATAAAAGTAGGACGCTAATCTGATAAACAATATAGAATGAAGGTCCATGGATACACACTTGGGGGGGATGTATATCTAGTCAAGGAAGCCCAGTAAGGCTTTGCTGTGTATGCACTCCTTGAGCTGAGATGGACCCCTACTATCTACCCCTACAAGATGAAGTCACAAGGGATAAGAGGAAGTCAGGGGAGCAGTGGGCACAGAAGGATAGAACCCAGGATGTTCCAACACCAGATCAAAGAAAGCACCAAACCAAGAGAAGTGTCAGGGATTGAGGGGTTGTCAACAAGCAATAAGACAAGAAGTCATTAAATACACAGAGTTCAGAAAATTATTCGAAGTCATGGAATTATCCACCTTATATCTGTCATCGTCCAATCGTTTCTACCAAAAACACCATGCTTGACCCAATTTCTTCAACAAATGACAAGGAAAAGATAAGAACTATATCAACCAAAGGTAAGGTGTGGATTTTCTTTGGATCTTGGTTCAAGAAATCTAATTGTAAAATGACACTTATGGGACAATCAGGGAAATTTGGACCGTGACTGGACATCAGAAAACAGGAATTCACTGTTTTTCCATGTGATCATGGCATTGGGGTTACACCAAAAATTAAATAAATGAGTCCTCATGTGTTAGAGAGACATTCTGAAGTGTTTGTAAACGAAATGATAAGATGCCCAGATAGGGTGTCCATTGGAATGGTCTGGCATGAACATAGGAAATGGAGCAGAGATAAGGTCACGCTTGCTGAGAAGAGAGGAGCATGACCTGTGTACGCGTGTTAGGAACTATCCCATGCTGCTTTTTACAACTGATTCTTTACTTCCTTTACTCTCTTTCTTTGGCTCTTAAGACACTAGGTTGTGTTTAGTTTTGTTTTTTCTTTCTGGGTCAGACTACAGCTAGTTATTTCCAGTTGATAGGGCTTGTTTTCACTGCTTTTCCAAAATTCCATCAGGTGCAAGTATCCAAGGAGGAAGAGCCCATGATTCCACTTTCTCCTGCTCCCACCTCAGCCCAGAGGTCGTCTCTGCAATAGCTTTCAAACGCCCAGACCCAAATGGAAACTAAGTGGGCAGAAGGTGATAAATAAGTAGCACGGGTTCGGGCCCCTACATTGCAGACCTGACACACACCTACTTCTCTCTACTGTGTGAAACTGAAAAGAGACTTATGGGGTTGACCAGATGGAAATAATAGCAGCCATTCTTGGTTGTAGGCTAAGGAATAGTCTAGACTGAGACAATAATATCAATTCTCCTGTGTGGAAAAAGCAATCCGAAAAAGTGAGGCACTTGCTGATATTAACAAAGCTCTTTATCTGCCTAAATTATTAATGACCTAAGGAGTCCTTACCAGTAGGGCCCAGTCTCGCCACTGCCCTGCTCTGTATCCCAGAGAATTTCCCTCCAACCTCTGTAATGTATGACAGTGATATCTGAGTCAGCTGAGCACTGGGAAAGGAAATGAGATTCTAAATATGAGATGCTGTAGGGAAGAATTAGGCCTCTGCTCTTGGTGCTTGTTTTTACACATAAAACAAATTGGAGAATCTGATGTTAGTGATCGGTAGCACTCACGATGCTCATGATACCACCCTGGGGGTGCTTACGGCCCTGGCATTCTCTTTACCTCCTCTAAATAAGCATTCAGATTCAGTTCAGCCAACTCTGAAGTGGCCATGAGCTTGGCGGTCAAGCTTCTCAAAAACATTCTGCAGTGCACCCTCGTAAATTTCTTCCCTGGTCTTGAGTCCCAGATCTTGGCGTCTCAGATGGGTCTGATGATTAAGAAAGTGTTCAATTCTTTCAAGTTAATAGATTATTGATCTGTTCCAATATAATGAGAACCTTTTTGGTTCCCATAGCACCTTCTGGGTTCCTAAATAGGCCAGGCTCCTCTCAGTCTTGTTAAAAGCCATGTTCTCTAATCCTAACAATATTGTAAGGGAGATGAGACATTAGTAAGATTTAGGAATGTTAAGCAATTTGCCCAGGAACAGACAGTGACCCAGCAGCAAATTCAGACTTTGAGACCAACCTTCCCACCCTGGAGGCCCGAGCTTGGGTCCTGTAGCTCAGGGCAGATGACCTTGGAGGTCAACCTATGCTAACTTTCAAGTCACTTTGTATGTAAAAGTAAGAAATGCTTAAATGCTTAATTCAGCCAACCTGGCAATAGGTTCAAGAAAGAGAAGGAAGGAAGGAAGGAAGGAAGGAAGGAAGGAAGGAAGGAAGGAAGGAAGGGAGGGAGGGAGGGAGGGAGGGAGGGAGGGAGGGAGGAAGGAAGGAAAGAAGGAAGGAAGGGGAAAAAGAAAAAGAAAAAAAGAAAGGAAAGAATGATATCAAATGATGACTTACTCTCCTCTAAGTATCTACCCTTCTAGTTTTGAAGGAAACTAACTAACTCTAGCCTTAACCCTAGGATCACAGTATTCCCTGCCAATGCCCCTTTTCTGACCAGGTGGTGAATACCCATGGTTTCCTGGGGAAGATGATGCTTTCTTCTCACTTTCTTGGCTCATGTAGCTTGTGCTAAGCTTTGCTCCCTTAAGCGGCACTGCGGAGGCTCCTCCAGGACCCGAGGCCCCAGCACGAGCATCATCAACTCTAGCCTGACCACGCAGCAGGGCTCTCGGCCTGTGACCTGCCCCCTGCCTGCACGAGGCTACAAGGTGTTTACTTTGCTGCTGTTGTGCTCTTCCTAGTTTTGACCAAAGCCCCCTTATTCTTTGGAGGCAATCTGCACAGTATCTTTTCTGTCCATACTGAAATCTTTGTTGACGGTAGAGAATCCTACCAAGACAATCAGTGCTTTCCAAAGATAGCGCTTGCTATAAAATTTCTCCATATGGTAAGTACCTCTCTGTTTTTTCTTATCTCCAATCTACATGTACTTTTCTTGTCTTTTTGTTAGCGTGTGTTTTGCATCTTATAGTCAGTTTTCATCCTTCCATAGAATGGAGAGTGTTTAATAAATTCTTTTTTTTTTTAATATTTTATTTATTTATTTGACAGAGAGAGACACAGTGAGAGAGGGAACACAAGCAGAGAGAGCGAAAGAGGGAGAAGCAGGCTTCCCATGGAGCAGGGAGCCTGATGCGGGCCTTGATCCCAGGACCCTGGGATCATGACCTGAGCCAAAGGCAGACGCTTAACGACTGAGCCACCCAGTCGCCCTGAGTGTTTAATAAATTCTTAATAACTGACATGCTAAGGGCCAACTACAATGAGATGTTGAAGGAGATGTGGTGAGTTCTACTATTCCAAGTTTATATTACCTTTGCACTCCCAAACATTTTATAGTGACATCTGTATTAAGACATCAAGAATGAATCCTGAAAATTGAGTGAAGTATATCTCAAATTGAAAATGTACTAGTCCTTTCTTGAGGACTTGGGCTGTGCCTTTTAAAACTTTGTTTGCCTGTCTTTTCTGCTAGAGCTTCCAAAAGAGGGCCTCAGACAAAACCATCAGGCTGATAATATGAGCTACAAGTTGTCCATATGTAGCTCTATTAGCTACTAATAGCTATTAGCTCAGAAAAAGATGAGGTCATCACAAAGCACTCTGTTCAGCAGGTTCCTCTCTGTTTTATGACAGCATTGGGTCTAATGTGAATAATGATACGGGTCCCATATCTGAGACCCTTCCTCCAAGGAGCCCAAAGTGCTCGGCAAATGTTTTCTTATTGATTTTCATAGCCCTGGTGCCACGGTCTGAAGGCACCAGAGGAAGCCATTTGGACCAGGGTGCTGCAAGTCAGAGGAGAGACCAGCTCAGTTCCCATCAGGGAGTTGGGATTGGCTGCCCTACCCAAAGCCTGCCCTTCACCACTTCCTCCTCCCAAACAAAAGGAGGCTTCTCCAATGAGAAGCGCAAGGTTTTGGGTTTTTTATACCTTCAATGTATTCAGTTCTCAAAAGCATTTCTAAATGGCTGTTATGCTTGTGGAGGGTTATCATAGGATGAGGATTTCCCTATTTGGAAAAAAAAAAAAATTCCCACCATTCAGCCTGCTTTCTTTGTATCCATGACACAATGGACAATAAGAGACACTGAAGGTCAATGAGCAGTTTCTGGGGGGAAAAAAAGGAAGACAAGAAGGAAAGGAAAATTTTTAGAAACCCAAAGGAAATATTTCCTTGACTTTAGCCAACTTAAAATATATATATTTTGACCTTCCGGAACAAGTTAAAAGAAGAGAAGTCTAAAGCGTGCAGCTTCCTGACCTGATAAACTGCTGAGTTTTCCTGAGACTGGAATACAGATCGGTGAGGGCCCCGAGTGTGGCTTGCTCCAAGAGAGAGGCCAAGAGGCCAGTGACAGCTTTGTGTGGTGACAGTCTGGCTCCGGACATGTCCTCAGGAGGCTGCCACAGAGTTGATCAGAGAGGCCCACGTGGGCCTCACGGAAAGCAGAGAGCCCTCCGTGGTTTCTCCGTTGTTTCTGTTGGGACCAGAAAACTCTTTATTGGGAGAGCTATCCTTTGCTCTGTAGAATATTCAGCTGCGTCTCAGGTGTCTGCTCACACAGGCCACCAGCATTCTTGCTGAGTCATGCTTGTAAAAAAAAAAAAAAAAAACCCAGCTCTAGACATTGCCAAATGTCCCCTGAGGGCAAAATCATCCCTGGTTGAGGGGCACCTGGGTGGCTCAGTCAGTTAAACATCTGCCTTCAGCTCAAGTCATGATCCCAGGGTCCTGGGATCGAGCCCCGCATCAGGCTCCTTGCTCAGTGGGGAACCTGCTTCTCCCGCCCCCTCTGCTTGGGTGCTCTCTCTCTCTCTCTCTCTCTGACAAATAAATAAATAAAATCTCTACAAAAAAGAAAAAAATTATCCCTGGTTGAGAACCACTGTCCTTTACCAACCACTCTGGAAAGTTTTAAAAACTAAACTTTCCCCAAGAGTTGGCTATTGTCAGCTATTACCTAAAATGCTATTGTTCCGTGAGGAATGAACCAGAATATCAAAAGAAATTCAAGACACCAGCAGATCCAAAGGACTCATACATCCCTTAGCAAAACACAGTGCTCCCTCTCAGAGGCAGCTGCTTGGCCATCTTTTCCAAGGAAAACTGAAAAAGGCCTTTCAAACCAAAGTGTTTGCTTCACTCCCTAAGGCTTTAAAGATTAAGAACATTTTCCCCTCTCTGTCATTACAGGTGTCATTAAGAATTTGCTGAAATGTTGTCCTAGCAATCAATTTTAAGATGAATTGCTTTGCCCTTAAAAATGCATTAGGAAGACAGGGTGGCTTCCTGATTAACCAAGCAAATTGATACACATTCTAATGGTGTTACCACTACTGATAATTACCTATGGATGACTAAACTAGAGATTTTCAGTTAAAGAGGAAACTTAAGTTTCTTTGCATTTTAATGTTTTTGGTTGTTGGATGTTATAAGAAAAAATAAGTTCTCAATCATCAAGAGCTTTTTTAAAGTGACTGGATTTAGTTGGTTTACAAGCAGTGCAGGGGTCATTAACCTGACTGCTACGAATATTCATTAATTTACTTACCATTGCCTTTTCTTTGAAATGTTCGTTGATGGAAACAGTGTGGTTCCCACGAACTGAATTACTGGCTGCAAACAGATCTATTATCCTTTACAAGGAAACAACAAAAGTGGTACTTTCTGAGAGAGGTTACCTGGCACAGGACATTGCTGGTACAAATATTTTGAGGTTGCTGGGACATCTGGATGGCTCAGCCGTTTGGGCGTGGGACTCGATTTTAGTCTGCTTGGGGTTTTTTTTCCCCTCCTCCCTCTCCCTCTATGCATACCTCCCTCCCCTCCACCCCCCACTCATGTATGCTTGCTCTCTCTCTCTCTCAAATAAATAAATCAATCTTTTAAAAAATATTTTGATGCTGCATTAGTAAGAATATACAGCTATGCACATAGATCAAACAGAGCCCCGCAAGGAATAATGGGACTACAGGGAACATTTTTTAAACAGGATAAAAGCAAAACTACAGGAAGCCAGAATTTGAAGCCAAAGCCTTAAAAGCAAGCTTGAAGTAACTGAAATATCAGCTACATGCCATTACTGGAGAGAAATCAGGAATTAAGTCCTTTATTTCTATTTACAGACCTTACAGTGTAGGTGTTATTCTAATTTTACCCAACCCTAAGTGGCGCAATGTGACAAAGATAGCATGGGTCTGGAGTAAGCCAGGCTTTCCAAGTTCCTGGAGCTTTGCGACCCAGGGCAGGCCCCTGGCAGAGCTGTAGGTTGGCCCTGGATTCCTGGGTGCCACCTCACAGATTGTATAGGAAATACTGTGAAATGTGATTGGGTAAAGAGAGAGCAAAGCAATTCCCTGCTGGGCAGCGCTGGCTTCGCCCCCTCGAACCCCCACTAGTCATGGAATTTTGCATTTCTCATCCTGTCCACCTTAACAACTGCACTGGTCCAGGTCCAGCAGGAAATGGTTAGGACATCCAAGGGATTTAACCAAGGAGGGATATTTGCAGAGATGGAAGCTGGGTGGAGAGAATTAGGAGGAGAGAGAGTGGATGGGGGGATTAGGAAGAGACATTGGAGCCTCTCCCCACCCCACAACCCCCAACCGCCTCCCAGCCTCCCCAGGGCCTGCTGGGAATAAGAACAGTAAGAAGTTGCCGCCTCCCCTGAGCCTGAAAGGGGCAGTTACTGCAAGGTGTGGAGAGTGAGCTCCCTGTAGAAGGGTCATGAGCTATGAAGAGGAGCCCCAAGCACCATGGTGAGGCCAGAGGGAGCGGGAGAAATAAACACCCTGTGATCCTGTGCACCGGCACGAAGTCAGAGGGCGAGGGAGGCCAGGGGGAGCAGTGCGGACGCACGGTCCCAGTGGGCAGGCGGGGTGAGAGGATCCAGGTGCTCGAAGGGACACGGTGTCACCAGTGTAACCCACTCTGCAAGTGGACAGAAGCTCTCAGACACCACTCTGCTGCCCCTGGCACCCAGAAAAGGCGTTTTTCCAACTTTTCTCCTGCTTCCCAAACGAGTTTGCTACTCACCCCCTTCACATTCATCAGCTCCAATCATCCCCAGGTCCCAGGGCTGACTGTAATTTTATGGGGACGAGACCTGAACTTGGCATCCAGCGCGAGGAGACGTTCCATTCACACCTCTATCTCTGACGTTTCTACTGAATCAGGTTTGTAATTGGGATGATGATTCCTTAAAGAAAACCTTTTGTGAGAATCTTTCTCACGCGCCACTTGGAAATAGATCACCATCAAGCTCAGACTGCGCTCTTCCAAAATAGTTCTGGTCTGTAGCGTGGCCTTAAGTCGAGATATTCTGAAAAGCGGAGATCAAGACAGCATTGAATGGGCAAGGATTTTGTAAGGAAAGTGCCTGTATGAAAAAGAAATAGGAAGGGGGACGGGAAAGTCTGGGAGAGCCATCGGAGGACAGCACAGGTGGGCCCTCACCTGAAGAAGCGAGGGAGAGGACAGGGGGCGGAAGTGTCCTATACTCCCCCGCAGGACATCTGCCGAAGATCGCAGGGCCATCCCTGAGCAAACATCGCCCAACAAAGGAGCCCCATGTCTCTCAGGACCAGATCTGCTTCAGGATCCTCAAGGCACTCAGTAACGGCGATGAGCCACTGGAGAGAGGCGTGGCCTCAAAGGAGACCCTGGGGGACGTCAACCTGGCCGGTGGGCTCACTGTAGTCCGGCGTCCACCACGGGCATTTCCAGGGATGCCATGATTACACAGTAAAGCCTTCAATTTGAACGATTGTATATGTGTGCATTGGGAGATGGTATATGTGGATTAATACTCTAATCAGATTGCACACTCTAAGGAGGGATGCTTCGTGAACGTTTAAAGATTCTAATCAAATCCCTCCCTCTAGAAACTACCGCAAACCTTCAGTTACCTTAATTCTTAAAAGGCGGAGGTTACCATGTATGTGTTAAATGGGCCACAAGGATCCACCCAAGACCAGATTTTAGTGCATTTTTACACATCCTTGACGATCACTGTTATGTTGCCTGTTAGATTTACAGGCATTGTGGATTGTTCTCATAGTCTTACCACCTTTTAATGCCCATAGCGATGGGCCCTATTTCATGGCTGATGTTGGAAATTTCTGTTTTGTCTGCACCTCTGCCTGGATGTGAGGCATCTTTTCAAAGCTTATGGCTTCTGCTACTCTCTCCATTGTTTTTCTGATTTGATTCTCATTGTTAGTCTATATCTTAACCAATTTCTTATTTCTGCTTGTTTGGGGGTTTAACATACTTTCCCTTTTCTGTGTTCTTGATGGGGAAGCTTTGATGACCAATTTGTGAGACCTTTCTTCCTTTCTAAGCTAAGCCTTTCCAGCTGTAAATGTCCCATTAGCGCTGCATTAGCCACAACATAAAAAAGATATATTGCCCTTCAATTCAAAACTTTAAAATTTCCTTGGAGACTTCTTGGACTCCCAAGTCATATATAAATATGTTATTTAATTTCTAAATGCTTGGGAATTTTAAACGTGTTAAGGTTGGTTTTAAGGCCAGGAGCGTGGTCAATCTTGGTAAACATTCTGTGTGCACTTGAAAAAAAATATGTATTCTGCTGTTGGGTTTTATAAATATGAGTGTTTCTTAAATGTCAACTAGGTTGAGTTAATTTATAGTATTTATGTCTTTATTTCTAGTGGTTATTTTCCTACCAGCTCTCTCAATTACAGAGAGAGGAGTGTTGCCGTCTTCAACCATAATGGTGGATTTGCCTACTTTTCCTTTCCCTTCTGTCAGTTTCTGTTCTGTGTATTTCGAAGCTCTCTCGTTCAGTGACTTCACCTTTAAGATCCCTATGTATTCTTGGAGACACGACCCCTTCATCAGGTCATGTCCCTCCTTACCCCTGATAATATGTCTTGTTCCAAAGTCTGCTTTGATTTTAACATAGCTGCTCCAGCTTTCTTTAATGTTTGCCCCACAGAATCTATCATGTTTCTACTTGTTTGCTATTTGTCCCATTTGTTCTGTTTCTTTTTCCCTCTTTTCCGGCTGTCACTGAGGTTAATTGGACCTTTTAATAATCCATTTTGTTTCCTCAATTGAGTTATTATTTATACTTGTTTTGGTGTTTTTTAAGCATCTGCTGGCTTTTAGTGAACCTCCTCCCATGTGGTTTCAAGCCACCAGGACACAGTCCCCCAACACACATACACACACACACACACACACACACCCTTCATCCGCTCTTCAGTTCTTTGGCTGGAGACTTTGACCTTCACCGTGACAGGCTGCCTTGGGAGCTTTCCCTTCCCCAGAACTTTGTAGCAGCCCCAGATGTACCACATCAATGATGGGAGCTCCACAGTCTTGCTCTTGGCAATGTTCACCCATGTTTGCTCCCTGACCAACGTCGGCAGTTTATCAAGGTTGACAGTCCGGCAGAAGCTCGGGTTCCTCTTTAAGTGGTAATGGCTCACACCAGCCATCCCTGGGTGATATTTGTCAAAATCAGCTCTGTGGTGGTGCTTTGCCTCCAGCATTACCCAGCCTCCCACGTCCGTGGCTGGGGCTCACATGGCTCAGAAGTTTCCGGGTCTTCCCCCATCTGCTTGGCATGTCAGCACTGCTGTGGCCGTGTGTTTTGTTTTTATATATTCTATCAACACATCATGTATTGCCACTATTTTTGCTCTACACAGCTAGTTTTGTTTTAGAGCAATTAGAAAGAAGGAAAACATTATTTTTTCCTTTATGTATTTCATTTCCAGTGGTCTTTATTTCTTTGTGTAAATCCACATTTCAGTCCAGTGTCCTATTCCTTACTGCCCATAGAACTTTCCTTAGCATTTTCAGTTTCTGTTGGCTGGAAAATAAGTCTTTATTCTCCTTTATTTTCAAACACATTTTCAATGTATGTAAAATTGTGCATCGATAGTTATTTTCTTTGAGCTTGTTAAAGATGTCTCTGGTCTACCTAATTTCTGACATCTACTGTAATTATTTTATTTATTCCTCATTTGTAGTGTGCTCTTTTTTTTTCCTATCTGTCTGCCTTCAGAATCTTCTCTGCCTCTCTCTCTGTGTGTGTGTGTGTGTGTGTGTGTGTGTGTGTGTGTGTGTGTGTGAAATTTAAATGATATCCTTAGGTGTATCGGTTTTTTCTTTATTTTGTGATTGGTTGGTTTTCTCTCTTGTTTTGTATTTAACTTGCTTGGTATTCTCTGAGCTCTTTGGTTACATGGTTTGGGATTTGTCATTAACTTTGGAAAATCCGCAGCAATTGCTACTTCAAATATTTCTTCTGCCCCCTTCTCTCTGTATTCTCCTCTTGGGATTCCAGTAACAGGTGCATTAGACCCACCGATGCTGTCCCACAGCTCTTGGATTCTCTGTCCTTTTTATTTTTTTTCTTCTTGTGGTTCAATTTACATCATTTCTATTTACCTACCTTCGACTTGACTGATTCTCTTCAAAGGTGTTCAATTAAGTAGGTCAAGGCGACCACAGTCTGACTCCTCTGTCAGTGCTAGTTCCCTTGGAGAAGGGGGACTGGCCTGATGGTTGTGGGCTTCAGAGGCTCAGGCCCTTGGTGCCCACTGCCAGTCCTGCATCGGCACTGGGACCTCACGGGACTGGGGGTGAAAGGAACTTGTGCAAACACGTTGATGCTTCTGCCATTTGCTGGATTGTGGGGAATAAATTGCCTTGCTCAGACCCAGCACTTCTGTTGTCCGCTTTTGGCATGTACAGGGTAAATTACACTTACGATGAGGAGGGGCTCTTCCTGACAAGTACATTACTTTGTTTACTTTATACTGTCTGTCTCCTGTCGGAATAGAAGCCAAAAAGCCCTTCTTGCAACAGTTACTCATCCTACTAGGTGGCCCAAAAAAAATGATTGCATGTCTGTGCCCAAGTGTCGTGATCCTGGGAGAAAGAGGAACTCGGATCTCAAGTCACAAAGACCCAAGAAAGTGTCCTTCACTGTCATTATTGTGAATTCTGTAAGCCTAATATTATCCTTACATTGTCCTTACTATTATCTTTGACTCCTCCAGAGTGCCTTGTGCATATGCCTTATACACTAAGGCTGTCAATAAATGTTAAACTGGTGTGTGCAGTGTTTCCTGGGCTTTGGTACTAAGATGAATCATACAGAATGGTTGATATTGGACCATTGTGATTCTCAAAAATAGTAGCTAGATGTGGTTCAGCTTAATGCTAAGCTGCTAACAATTACCTTTAAATCCCTTTTTGAAAGCATCCCAGGCTGAGAGCCAAAATGCAGAATTAGAAAGATAGATTTACTACCAAAGATTGCAAATGATGAGACCTGGATTTCCATTCCAGATCTATTCCTCAGCAACTTCTTTGTCACAGCCTCTTCGGTACTTCGCTGCACATCTGCCCTGAACGTGGAAGGGACACGTTACAAAATATGAATCTGAAACGATGATAGGAGTCATGAGAAGCAATACTGCGTCCCCTTAGCTTGGCTTTTTACATAGGAAATAAGGCATTAGTAATCATGATATGTTAATGGAATAAAAATTGCCTCTTTTTGGGGGGCATTTTGCAATAGATATCGAATCAAATATTAAATGTGAATGCATTCTGCAGCAGCCATTTGCACCTCCAGAGGCCATCCGACAGAAACATGTGCCCCATGCACACTGAGAACCTTACCCCATGTTCACTGCAGTCCTATTAATAGTGGCAGAATACCGGAAACAGCCTACATGCTCATCAATATGGGAATGCTTACAAAACAAACTGCACTGTGGCCATATAACAGAATACTATGGAACTCTTGGAAATACCGAAGGTAATGTCTGTATCGTAAAAACATATCCAAGACCTAGGAAAGGCAAAGAGAATATTGCTAAATACACCAAGAGCCTACTAAACACACCTTATTTGTATTAATGTCTTAAAATGTTACATATGTGATATTTGTGAAGTGAACAAAGCCATTGAGTATGTGTATTTGTATGCAACTATGTGTGTATGCGTGTGTGTGTGTGTGTGTGTGTGTGTGTGTGTGTGTGTGTGTTCAGGGGTGGATTTGGGAAAAGGAAGGCAAGAGGATCCGAACTGTTAGGGTTTGATGAGTAGTCATTCTGAGCACAAAGCATTTAAGACAGAATTGGGGTTTCATGGCCGTTGAATAAGCTAGAGGAGTGGGCAGCAAGAAAGCGGCCACCAAAGGTCAGAGAGGTCCACGGTGAAGCCTCAGCCTAGGCCCCCAGCAGATGACGGGGGAGAGCTGGTGCCCATCACAAGCACAAAGCAGGGGTCCCGGAAAGGGCTGCAAAGCTGCTGTGTCCATGGAGTTGGAGCCCGTGGAAAGGTCTGAGAGCCTGACCAGTCTGCCCCTAACGACTCACAGAGCGACGCCCCTACTGCGTTTCACCTTCCAGATCTCATGAGCCCTTCTCCTGGGGCAATTCTAACCCAGAGCCAAACAGCACAGGGAACTGCCCCTCAGCCTCAGGTGGGATGGCAGGGCTCCTGCTTAGGTGAGGATCAGCCATCCCGATATGGACCTGTACTTTTTTTGATATGGTTAGATTCCCCAAACATTGCACCTTCTACTGAATCACAACTCCCAGAGTTCATACAGCCCCCACCCCTACCACTGAAAATCCACTTGGGAGAAATTTGTTTCTAACACAATTACTGAAAATGTGACCACAGCTCCTGTTAATTACCATCTTTTTTATTTTCATTTGAACAGAAATAGATCCCAGCAAATTGATGGGCGTCTATTCAAATGAATCACTAAAAGCCTGCTGACAGCTGCATGCAGAGAACTGTAAATGCCTATCATAGTAATTGATGAGACTTTGAAAAGCAGTACACTTTGCTTGTTACTTTCAGTCAAATGAGAAATCCACATGGGGCTTACCTCAGGACTGTTTACCATATATACGGCGTCTTGTGATCCCTCTCTTCTGGCCAGTCTGTTTCTTGCCATCAAGGCAGTTACATTTATTACCTAGATGGCCACTTCCCTCTTGCATGTTGGCAAGAGCCCCAGTTTTGCTCTGAGACTCAGGTAAGTCGTGACGGATCCAAGGCAAACCCGGCAATCCCGTCAGGAACTGGTTCAGCAGTGCCCAAGTGGACCCTGAAGGGAAATCTGCCAGGAGCGGTTTCTTGGAAAGGTTTTCCTCATTCAAAGGGCCCCGAGGAGGAAAGCTCCTCTCCTCACACCAGACTTTATGGGGTCATCCTGAAGCCATGCTGGCACACAGTCTTGGGACAAAGCCCAACGTGAGGGCAGCACAGAGAGAAGATGAAGGAAACTGGTATCTGATAAGATTCTGGAGTCACCGCTGTGCTGTGCCCCTTCTTTGGTTTTCCAGGGACTTTTGACCCTCGATGTCTTTTGCTTTAAGTCAACTGACTTGAGATTATTTGCATCCCCAAATCGTCTTATCTGATAATGACTGTTCTTATTAGAATTCCTTAATTAAGACTATGGTCATCTTTGTATTTTTTTAATATAAAGATTTTTATTTATTCATTTGTCAGAATGAGAGAGAGCACAAGCAGGGGGAGTGGCAGGCAGAGAGAGAAGCAGGTTCCTCACTGAGCAGGGAGCCCGATGCTGGACTCATCCCAGGATCCATTGATCATGACCTGAGCTGAAGGCAGATGCTTAACTAATTGAGCCACCCAGGCATCCCCTTGGGTCATCTTGGTAATAAAATTTAATGATAGTGGGAGTGTTAGGTTATGTGAAAGACTGGATTTAGCATTACTCGAGCCTCTTAGCTTCCATATTCTATCAGTTGTTCCCTTATTAGATAATGTGACTGCTAATATTTCTACTCCATCGTGTTATTAGTTGCTAACTTGAACCCGTTTCAATGGATTTGAATGAAAACCGGTAACAAAATCAGGTTCAACTCCAAGAGGAGACACTGGTGGAGAATCAAAATGGTTTAGGAGAAGTTGCATACGTGCTGGTGTAAATATTTATGCCACCCCACGGTCACTAGGATCTTACCAGAGCAAGCTGAAAAAAACCACTGCTCTTTGAATGGTAAAACTTGTCTTATTGGTTTTTTACTGGTTTTATTAATTGTTTTTGCTTGTATACTTCCTATTAAAAGGCTACCTCAGTAATAAATGGGAACTTTCATTTGGGGAAAAAAAAAGACTATTAAGGTAACATCTTTTGGGACATTCCTCTTCTTACCCCTCAGAATACATTTCGTGATTTGTGTACAGTATGCGCTTAATCAGTGTGAGAATGAATGAAGCAAGCACCGAACTGTCTTGGTAATAAGACACAAGGCTGGGGCACCTGGGTGGCTCAGTCGTTAAGCGTCTGCCTTCGGCTCAGGTCATGATCCCAGAGTCCTGGGATCGAGCCCCGCATCGGGCTCCCTGCTCCACAGGAAGCCTGCTTCTCCCACTGCCATTCCCTCTGCTTGTGTTCCCTCTCTCGCTGTGTTTCTGTCAAATAAATAAAATCTTTAAAAAAAAAAAAATAAGACACAAGGCTATTGCTTCTGTACCTCTGTCACCAGTAAGTGGAGTGAGGGCCCAATCTGGGCTTGTAACCCGGCTTTGATTCTTACCAGCTGTGAGATTCAGGAACATCACCCAACATCTTCTAGAAACACGAGTGCTCTCATCTACATGATGAGGATGCTAGCAAATATTCTTGCAGAGGGTTGTCGTGGTGATTAAAGAAGCTGATGTCTGCTCCCTCCCCCTGAACACACACACATACACACACACACACACACCACAGTAGAAGTAATAATAATATCATAATCTCAGGTTCAAGACATCCTGTGTTCTAGGGCACCTAGGTGGCTCAGCGGGCTAAGCATCTGCCTTGAGCTCAGGTCGTGGTCTTGGGGTCCTGGGAATGAGCCCCACTTTGGGCTCCCTGCTCAGTGGGGAGTCTGCTTCTCCCTCTCCCTCTGTGCTCTCTCTCGCTCTCTCTCTCAAGTAAATAAATAAAATCTTAAAAAAAGAGAGAGAAGAAAAAAAAAAAGAAACCCTGTGTTCCAAAAGGCAGACATGCTCAGCCATTGAGGACTGTTGTGTCTATCCCAGACAGAGCACAGAGAAGAAGCGGTTCTTTGTAGAACCGGGTTCTTTGTAGACAGCAGCGCTGGCTCTCCTGGCTCGTGTTCCATCTCGCCTCCCAGTCTGCCTCTGCGACGGACAAGAGAATCGGTTACTCCCTGCCAGAAGGACAGAAGGACCAACATCAGTGGCCGACCCAGGGCCACGTTCCAGCAGGGACCGCGCACTTAGGTTATGCTAGCCTGGGCAATGTTAGGCATCAAGGCTAATGAGATACAGTAAGCTGAAACCTGAGAATTCCCACGTCAGCACTTGTCTAATGTAACATTGAAATATTTCCACTCAAGATGCCAACCTGAATAATTTAAAGATTTTAGAGACTGGGGAGTTAATAACTTGCAAGTTATTAACATACTCATTCGGCCAACTCTAGACATCAAAGGGTCATCCGTTTTCTACTAATCTTTCTTCTATATGAAATTATAATCCATGTGCTCCAGAGAACCCTACTATAAATGGGACCCTTGATTTGGGAGCTGAGTCCTCACAGGGCAATGGTTCTCAGATTGGGGTCCCTGGACAAGAAGCATCAGCATCACCAGGGAACCTGTTAGAAATGCAAATTCTCATCCACACCCCAGACCTACTGAATCAGAAATTCTGCAAAGACCCAGCCATCTGCGCCTTAACAAGCCCTCCAGGGGATCCTGATGCTCATTCAAGTTTAAGAACATCTGTGAGAGAGGATAGGAGGAAATTAGCAGAACAAGAAATAGCTCAGACAGATCCTGAAAAAATAAATCTGTAATTATAACAGCTTAAAACCAATCTATAAACACCCAAACCTCCGACAAGGTAAAATAATAATAAAAATACCCTAAAAAAATACCCTTTCTATCTGTATAAACTCCCTTGGGGACAGATCCTTTGGGACTCAGTATTCGATGATGCCCAAAGCATTTAGGTTAATTTAGAACAAGAGCCGACACAGAGCACTGCTTGTGTGTCAGTCTCTCCACTAAACCCTCCATTCTCTCATTCAATCCTCACAACAAACTATGCCATGAGTGCTATCGTTCTCCTCGCACAGGTGGTTAATCTTAAAACTGGGGAGGGGTGAGGGGATGTGCCCAAGTAAATCCATGTACACCCGGGACACAATCGAGCCGGTTTCCAGTCCTCTGTCGTGTGCCATCGGGACCCAGTTCTCCGAACCACAGCACCCGACAGCCTCCCTGATTCCTCTAACAGGCACTGAAGACTTACCACTAGCAAAACACTGCCCGGTGAGTGGAGGAGCGAAACAAGAAAGAAGTGCTGCCCTTCTAGAAAAAGAATGAACCATCCAGGGAGGAAGGAGGTGAGAACGTGCATCTCTGATCCCAGGGGGACGGAAATCGATACCCTAAGTAGTGCAAGCGTGGTAAGGTGGAGGCGAGGGTGAGGACAGTTAAATTCAGCTGAGGATTCGGGGAGGGTTTCAATGGGCAACGAGAAGGGAAAGCCAATCCACAAAGAGAAGAGAGGGTGAGCGGAAGCGTGACATGACAATGGATAGCAGGCTCCGGGCAAGGCACCCAGCCCAGAAGGGGCAGCGGGTGTGTGGAGCAGAAAATACATTGGAAAGTAGAAAAACCCCATCCCGGAGGGCCAGAGGGCCTTGACTCCCACAGTGAACAGCTTGGATTTCTAGTAGTAGCTCACCGTGAGTCATTTAAGAATTCTGGAGCATGGGTACAGAATTTGCCCAGAAGACCTGGAGAAGGAGAAAACACCACCCAACAACAAAGCAAAGAGAAAAGAAAAGAAAGGATAGGAGAAAGAGAAGAAAATAAAGCTTAAGAACACCTATTTTTAAGGACTCCCCAAAAGAGAAACCACTGAGATAAAAAAGATAATTTGTTTGAAGGAAACAAAGACTTTGAACAGAAGGTAACCCATAGGAATGAACGACTTGAGTGAATGAAAACAATTAGTAGACAGCATGAAAGGTTACAGAAAGGTCAAGAGCATCAACATGAAAAGTAGATTCTTGGGATCTGGAGGTGGGAGAGGCAGAGTGGGACTCGTCCCCCACCCCACACACTCACTGGAACAGGCCCACATTGTAGTATTTTGTAAGCACTAATTACGAGTGCTTATGAAATGCGGAAGGATGTTTTGGAAAACAAAATACATTCCTCTGACATTTCAAACTCAGGAAAGAAATTTCTGGGAAAACATACTGTGACAATTTTTTAAGTCCTTTAGGTTACCTTCCCAAAGCAAAAGGCTTTTGTCCCATAAACTAGTCTCATATTACTTCTCCGAAATTCATCACTTTCAGAAAAACTGGCTTACTTAGAAAATAGAGGAGGTGTATTGATCATAATAGATTGCCTTAATTGAGGTTTTGGTTAAAAAAAATAGAAAATCACACAAAATAGCTTAGACAACATGGCAGAACATCTAGAAGAAGAGCACGTGCTAGAATCAGGTGGCAGGACAGGCTGCCAGGTCTCCTGAAAGAGAAGAACCAGAAAGTGTCAAACAGATCGGGGACGTCATCTCTGTCTTCAGAGTCAGCTGTGGTTCTATCCCAGCTGTTTGTTCAAAGTCGGTTCCATTGCGGATCCCATACAGCTGCTGTCTCTACTTCAGTGTAGACCCGTCTACAGATGAGTCAAGGGTTCACATTTCTTTCCACTCTGGGCATCTAACAGGGAGTAACGAGCATGTTGAGAACTCAATCCTAAATCTGAGGCAGGAAACCTGAGTAGCCCAGCCCGAGTCAGGGATCAGGAAGCATGCCCAGAAAGAGCCCACTCACGTGTTAATTCTGCACACCCGGAGGTGGCAGGTGGGGCCCTTCTCAGGGTCCAGGCTGGGCAGATTCCCCGAAAACCATCCAGGACAGGTTATGGTCCTGAAAAGCCACGTGCATAGCACAGTGGAGTAAACTGAGTCCTGCTCAAAATGCACCACAAATAAGGAACATTTATATGGCAATGCTGATGTTAAAAAACCGTTTTCATGTTATTCCAGCCATGCCCACAGCAACGCCCTAGAGGGAGCTGGTATATTCTGCAGTGCCAAGGCGAAACCCAAGGTCTCTGAGGACAGGCAAGGGATGGCGTGTGGTGGCTCGGGCGATCATCTCATCAGCAGCAAGCATCAAAGGTGTGGGTGGAGGATTCGGATCGCAGTGCCAATTGTTCGAGGCACATGACGCCGACATCAGGGGCTAGTGCCAGCCGCACAAAAAGATGAATAGCAAAACTAGATCACATGTGATAGAAACGAAGTGAACCCTTAAGGAAGTAAGAGCTGCGGAGCTCAGAGGAAGGAGAGGATTCGGGGCAGCGGAGGAGGCTGCCCCAAGGAGGGCGGACTCCAGGGGCTCTAGGACACGTGACACATCGACAAACCCCGAGGCAGAAGAGTGTGTAACATCAGGAATTGCACGGAGGCTGGCTCAGAAGCAGAATTATCCTCAGGTGTCTGCTTCATATCTACGCACACACAGAGAGCACAGAAAACATCATGAATCGGGTCCTCCTTAGCAAATGAGTTTTTCCATGCTAGTGAATTTTTCAGCCAACTGCAGCTTAAAATACCAAAACGTTTCTCCAGAGATTTTATTTGTTTATTAGAGAGAGCGAGACAGAGATCATGAGCAGAGAGAAGGGGGGGAGAGGGAGAGGAAGAATCAGACTCCCCACTGAACAAGGAGCAGGATCACAGGACCCTGAGATCATGACCCAAAGGGAAGGCAAACACTTAACCCACTGAGCCCCACACCCTGCCACCGACCCAATACCAAGCCATTTTTAACTGAAACCATTTTGGATGGCAGTAGTTCTCAAATGAGATGATCCCTATAAAGCATTTAGCACAGACCCTGACACATAGCGTTCCATAAATGTTCATTGTTATCGTTGGTGATATTCATAAAATGTGTTACATAAGTCCCTGCCTTCGGATCAGAGTAAATAGAGTATAATTTAAATTTCCTGGATGGCCAAAGATCATTATGAACATTCGTGGTTTAACTGAGCTGTGAGTATGGGGATGTCTTGAGAGTCACTGCGGACCATGGGGTTGTTTGTCCCATGGCTAATACTGGAAGTGGTGGTCAGCTTGGCTTTCCCTCCTTTGATGTCAGGCTGCCCCTTCTCATGGCTGTCACTGTGCCTGCCCCGGCCATCTCCACCACTGCCTTTAATTTCCCACAATTAATTATCTGGGAGCTGAGACATTGAATCCTTCCAATCTTAGAAGAATATTCTGTCATTGAGCAATGCATTCACTCTTCTGTTTGTCCAGACAATCTTGATGTTTCCAGTTCTAAAATCTATGAGTCTATTAACTGTTTCATTCAAAGTGAGGGTCAGAGGTTTCCCAACAGTTTTGAGCTTGGGGTTCTATTTTGTGTAGTTCTAAGACTACTCTAGGGAACTGAACACTTGTCAACTTCCTGACAACCCAAAAATTAAAGTCTCCTTGGATTTTCAAAGCAAAGAGAAACAGCAGCAAGAAAAAAAAAAGAGAGAGAGATTGATTTGCCATGGTGTTAGCATTGTCTTCACTAGACTGCTTAAAATTAAATACGACTTAGGAAGGTTCTTCTTCCAATGGGCCTGGACCTTCCCCTTGGACAGACAGAATGGGAGAGCCCAGAGAAGCATTCACCTCATGGAGGAGGCAGATGAAGGAAGAGCATTGAATCTTAAGCCAGAAGACGAAAGTTCTAGTCATCACACGTGATCGGAAGCTGCTCAGATAACCTCTCTACACCTTAGTTTCCCTATTCATAAATCTGGGATTATGTAGCTTAACTCATTGGAGTGTTGTAAGAATATCTGTGTGAGTCTGCAAGGGCAGCCATGACAAAGGGCCACAGACTGCGAATTAATTTTCTCATGGTTCCGGAGACCAAGGTGTTGGCAAGTTTGGTTTCCTCAGAAACCTCTCTCCTACGCTTGCAGATGGCTGCTTTCTTTTCATGGCCTCACATGGCCTTCCCTCTGTTCAGGCCCAATCCTAGGCTCTGCCTGTCCACATTTCCTCTTCTTATAAGGACACCAGTCAGGTTGGAGTTGACCTAAGGCCTCCTTTTTTTTAGCTTTATTGAGATCTAATTGACGTATAAAATCATAGAAATTTAAGATGGACCATGTGACAATTTGATAAACATGTATGTTGTGAAATTACCACAACAGGGGTAGCTAACCCCTCTATCACCTCACATAATTCCCTTCTTGTATGCGTGGTGAGAACATCTAAAAATATTTAATTTTCGAGTATTGCCTGCTGTGTCTGCTCCACCAGAACTAAGCGGGTTAAAACATGGAACGCAGAGGGGCGCCGGGATGGCTCTGTCAGTTAAATGTCTGACTCTTGGTGTTGCCTCAGGTCATGATCTCGCCGTTGTGGGATCAAGCTCATGTCGGACTCCTAGCTCAGCGTGGAGTCTTGCTTCCGACTCTCTCCTTCTCCCACTCTGCCCCTCCCCTAACTCTCTCTCTCTTTTTCTCTCTCTGTTTCTAAAACAAATAAATAAAATCTTAAAAATAAAAATTTAAAAAAAATAAAGACATGGGATAAAGGCGTCTTGTTGCTTTTCCCCTGTCTGGAGAACCTCCTGCCTCCCATGACCAGGGCACTGTGTGCTTCCAGTTACACATACCTCTTCCTCTTCTCAATAATCCTTTGCAGAGCCAGATACTGAAGCTTGAGAATGTGCAAAAAATTGCCAAAGGCTGGGATTTGAACCCAGGTCTGCTGTGTCAAAATCTAACACTTTTCTCTTTAGAGGCAGGGTATTATCAGTGAGGGGGAGTCCCAAGGATAGAACCAAGTGTCCCCATGCTTCAGTTCTCTTGTGAGTTTGGAATGAGGGCATTTGGCCAATCCCACTAAGAGTGGGGTGCCAAGAGGCTGAACCAGCTCACCCAGAGGATCTGTTTCTTTCTTCCTCCCTTGGCCTCTGTCCTTTGCTGACTTCCTCTTCCTTAGACAGTAGACCCTGGTTTTCTGGGAACTCACCCTGGGGTGGGGGCAGGGAGGAGTGACCTACCCACTGTTTTTCTTGGTCCTTGGCAGCTTTGGCTAGGTGGGCAGATCATAGGACAGATTGATTAGAAGTCTTCACTGCCTCTGCTTTCTCTACCGTTGGTTACTAACATGAGTGCAAGGTCGAATATACCACAACAAAGCTGAGAACAAGAAAAGAACTGAGGACCACGTTTTCTCTCCGAAACTGTTCATGGATTAACATTTTTTTTACACAGATTTTACATTTTTTTACATGGATTTGCATTTTTTTTTTTTACATAGACTTTCACAATTAATACACTATAAGGCCAACGTAAGTCTGGGCAGTCCCAATAAATTGGGAAAATAAACATGAACAAACAAAAAAATTAAAAACTAAAAGAGAGCTCAGAATTGCTAAATTTTATCCTATTCCCCAAGTCCCAGGGGATTCAGAATAAGAGATTCATGAAGAATAATGTGGATCGCTCCCTAAGGAAGGCATAGTCCCTCTCTTTCCTACTGTTAACTATAACCCCTCACCTCAGATTGAAATTATTTTTTTGATGTTTCTATATAAGAGAAAGATAACACCCCAAATTTGCAATACTTGTAGGAAGGCTGGAATCAATTTATTTTCTCATACTTAGATATCTTTGCATCTAAGAAATTTTCACAGCATTAGTTAAAATTGGAGATTTGTAGGAACACATCTAAGTGGAAAGTTTATTTGATTTGCAATGTAATCCCATCCTGACTATGCACACATACCTTAGGCATAACAGGGGACAAAGGAAGCTGGAGTAGATGTTAATATTCTGTCTAGACATAATTTGATTGTGTCTAATGCAGGAACCAGGCACAACAGGGATACGGAAATTTATAAACAAGCTTTTAATATCCGATTCTGACTCATTGTCCAAACAAAGACATGTTACTACTGAAACTTCAGAAGGCCTTAGTAAGTAATGAGTCTAATCCAAATCTATAGAAACTGTACCAAGATGTAACTATATTTTCTCCTACGCTAAATCATTTTATGGAACAATTTAAGAAAGAAATATATTTATTTAATTCAAAGTCACTGAAGTCAATACCCCTCGGTAAACAATCTGATGGAATTCCTAACACAAAGTGTGTCAAGTTGAAACAGATGTTGGTTTATGGAATTGTTTTCTTTCATTCTGTATTACGAAGAGGTTGGTTAATTGGCTAGTTAATTCTAAGCATATCTTCAGAAGTCAGTGAAAACCCTGTGAAGCATCATGCTTTTTTACAACAGACATTTAATTACAATGATGAATACAATACACTATCTTTCCATAAGGAAGTTCCAGTTAATTGTGTAAGTGAAGCAGAAAAATGTATGCACACAAATACGAAGGTGGTGTGTATTCAGGGGGAAAGAGATAGAAGATATAATACTGCTTGGATGTATGATGATAGCAAGAGATTAATGTTAATATTTTAGGTGTACTGATAATAATGTAGTGATTTCTAAAGATCTTTACCTTTTAGAGATATATTCTGAAATGTTTATAAATGAAATGTTTTTTCATTCTGAATGAAATGTTTTTCATATCTGAATTTGCTTTAATGTGTCTCAGGATGGATAGAGTGGGTGGGATAAAAGTGAAAAAAAGAGATCAGCCATGAGATGATAATTGCTGAAGATGATGAGGAACCTTTTGCATATGTTTGAAATTTCAACAATAAATAGCGTGTTTTTGTTTTTGTTTTTGTTTTTAAGTAGGCTCCACATCCAGAGTGCAGCCCAACCCAGTGCTTGAATTCACAACCCTGAGATAAACCCTGAGCTTGGATCTAGAGTCAGACACTTAACCGACTGAGCCACTCTAACAATAAAGAGTATTTTTTTTTAAATGTCAAGATGGGGTGTCTGGGTGGCTCAGTGGGTTAAGCATCTGCCTTCAGCTCAGGTCATGATCCCAGGGTCCTGGGATTGAGCCCACATGGGGCTCCCTGCTCAGTGGGGAGTCTGCTTCTCCCTCTCCCTCTGTCCCCCTTATGCACTCATTTTCTCTTGCTCCCTCTCTTGCTCTCTCTCCCAAAAAAATAAGTAAAATCTTCAAAAAATTATTTTTAAATAGCTTAGGAAAATTCAAAAATGAAATTAAGAAAACAATTCCATTTATAATAACATAAAAAGAATAACATCCTTAGTAATAAATTTTTTAAAGGAAGTGCCGAACTTACAGTACCCTGAAAACTAAAACCAATTAAATAAGATCTGAACAACTGGGAAACCATTCTCTGTTCATGGCTTGAAAGACTTATTGTTAAAATATTCCCCAAACTAATGTGCAGATTACATGCAATTCTCATGAAAATCCCAGCTGACTTCTTTGCAGAAATCAATAACCTGATTCTAAAATTCACATGGCATTGCCAGGGATGCAGAATAGTCAAAATAATCTTCAAAAAGAAGAATGAAAGGAAGTCTCATGCTCATCAATTTCAAAACTTACTGCACAGCAATGGTATCGGAAATAGTATGGTTCTGGATCAAGAATAGACACATAGATTGATGGAATAGAATTCAGAGTCCAGGAATCTGTGGTCCATTCATTTTCACTAGGTTCCAAGACCACTATCCAATGGTGGGAAAGAACAGTATTTCAACAGAAGGTACCGAGACACCTGGATAGCCACATGCAAAAGAATGACCCATATACCAACATTATGTCAAAATGGATCAAAGACCTAAATGTAAGAGCTAACACTACAAAACTCATTATCGCGGATTTAGCAAAAGATTCTTAGATATGACACCAACAACACAAGAACAAAAGAAAAAAGGAGATAAATTAGACTTCACCAGAAGATATTTCTGAGTGAAATGAGAAAAATTTTTCTCTCAAAAAATTGAGAGAAAAATTTTTCTCTCAAAAAATTTTCTCTCAAAAAATCTCTCAAAAAATTCTCATTTTCTCAGAATTTTCTGAGAAAAATCTGAGATATTTAAACTTTTATATCTCAAAGGACGCCATTAAAAAAGCAAAAACACAACTTATGGAATGGAAGAAAAGTATTTGAAAATCATGTATCTGATAAGGAACTTGTATCCAGAATATATATATTTAAAAACCCTTACAATTCAATAATAAAAAAATAACTCAATTAATAAACGGACAAAGGATCTGAATTGACATTTTTTCAAGGAAGATGTAGGAATGGCCAATAAGAACTTGAAAAAATGCTCAACATCATTAGTCATCAGAGAAATGTGCATCTCAACGACAATGAGATACCACTTCGCACCCACTTAGATGGCTAGAATTAAAAAGTGAGATGATAAATGTTGGCAAGGATGCGAGGAAATTGGAACCCTCGTACATTGCTGGTGGACATAAAATGGTGCAGCCATTTTGGAAAAGTTTGGCCTCTCCTCAAAGGATTAAAACATCAAGTTACCATTTGACTCAGCAATTCTATTTTGTAGGTATATATTCCTAGGTCTGTTACCTTAAGAAATGTTTGCAGCACTGTTACTCACAGTAACCAAAAGGTGGAAACTGCCAAACAGCCATCACTGCACATAGTGCAGTATTTTGGATAAACAAAACGTGCTATGGCCACATAGTGGAATATTCTACAACATACTACAACATGGATGAACCTTGAAAGACATGCTAGTCTCAAAAGACTACATAGTCTATTATTACATTCATATAAAATGTCCAGAACAGGGAAATCTACAGAGACAGACAGTAAATTAGTGGTTGCCTAGGGCTGGGGGGAGGGGAATTAGGGGATGATAGCAAAAGGGTATTTTTGAGGCTTCTTTGTGGGGTAATGAAATGTTCTAAAATTGACTGTGGTGACAGTTGCACGTGTCTATGAATATACTAAAGTCATTGAATGATATACTTTAAGTAGGTCAATTTATGGTATTAAAATTATAGCTCAATAAAGCTGTTTTTCAAAAGGATCATCAGACCACACACACACACACACACACACACACACACACATTTGGAACAGACCTGGGAATAGGGCAGTGCAATAGTGGCATAATTTTTAGATCTTCCCAAATTGAAAAATCAAAACAAGAAATCCATAGAAAACAATTGCAACAAAACTATGGGAGAAGGTATTTTTATGAGCCCCCCAAATACAAAGGGGTAGGGACAAACCATCGACAGAAAACATGCTTGGGAGTGTCAGCCTGTGTGCAGAAGAAAGCAGAGAGAAAACCAGCACTCCAAATTCCTCCAGGGAGGTGATGACTTCCTGATTCCAACTGTTTCAAAGTTTTTGATTAAAAGTCTAAAATTTTTGCCTTTGTCATTACCCTTTAGAATTGCAGGCTATTTTTTAAACAAAGATCCTAGGAAAAATAAAACCAATATACAATACACCCCACCTCTGCACAACTTTGTGTCACATTCGAATGGTGACTTCACCTTCCCTTTATTTTTTTAGCCAGATCATGTCCTGTCATTTTTAAAATTCCAACTCAAACCTCATCTCTTGAAGAAAGCTTTTTAGAATTGATCCTTCCAGATTAACCACTTCTCCAGGATGACTCAGGACGACCCCCTCCAGTTCTCAAATGCCTAGTTTCCACTGAATTAATTTCCTCTCCTTGAGGTTTTGTGCCTTTTCCAATTGAGCCTGTCCAATAAGATGAGACATTCCTGAAGAGGAGGCTGTTTTGTCTACATCCCCCACTGTGTCTAGGATATTAAGTAGCAAACAACTGGAAGGCAATTCTAATGCCAGTTTCTGAATGATTGTGGGCAACTGGGGACCTTTCAATGCAGCACTTTGAACAGCTCACCAACAAATGCATGATTTCTGCTTGCTCATCAAAGTGCTATACTTTGCTTTAAAATGATGAGCCATCTTAAAGAAAACCTCAGTGCTCTTCCTAAATAATCCTGAAGAAAGTGTTGAAAATACTGCACTATGCCCAGTAAAGCTCCCAACAGCTTTTCTGTTTTCTAAAACAGAGCTTTAACTGTTTTTAATTTAAAAACAGTTTTTTTTGTCTCTAGGTGAACCTCAGTTAAGTGCTAAAACACATTTTTGGTAGCCCAGTCTGAACATAATTTGCATTTGGCTAAAGGAAAGAAGAGAGGGGGATACTATGGAAAGCCACTTGATGAAGCATATTTTAGAAGGCTGTCCTCCCACATGAAGGGTAATAGATAATACTGATTTGCAATTTAAACACTAATTAAAGCAGCTATGTAATGGACCATCTTTTCCAAACAGTTTACAAAGCCTTCCTTTCGATCTCAAACAGGTTTTGCCTCTCCTCCTGGGAAAGGAAAAACCAAAGATGGGCTATTAACACTTTTTTTTGCAGTCGTTTGCATTTGCACTCTTAAAATGGTCCGTAATCACTATGTAACTGTGTAATTAGAATGCTTAAAATTAATTGGACTTTTAATAATGGACAGATTCACAGTTGATGAAGGTGACCATTTAAAAGGCAACTTACAAGCCTCAGTAACAAAGGGAAAATCCTGAAAGCAGCTTGGGACCAGAAATCTGTAACATACAAAGGCAAAAATATTAGATTAACAGCAGACCTATCCACAGAGACCTGGCAGGCCAGAAAGGACTGGCATGATATATTCAGAGCACTAAATGAGAAAAATATGCAGCCAAGAAT
>CM053610.1:44201594-44219479 GCA_028646535.1 Procyon lotor
GGGAGGGTATGCGCTGTTAAGTGCTGTGAAATGTGTAAGCCTGACGATTCACAGACATGTACCCTGGGGCAAATAATACATTATATGTTAATAAAAATTAATTAAAAAAAAAAAAAAGGCAAGGAGTCTGCCGTTAAACTTGGTAACAACCATTTTCAAAAGCAGACTTTGTGAATTGTGGTGTTGTGTATCTGAGGGCCGCTTTTTTTTTCTCCACTGATGGGAAGTTAATACTCAACACACTCCGGAGAAATCATGTTCTTTAATGGCTAATGCAAACTTCGCCAAATAACAAATTGAAAACGTAATTTGCCTGTCTAATGCTCTTCCCTGGAGTCCGTTGGTCAATAAGCATTCACTGAGCGTTCATGATCACGGCTGGCCACGCCCATGAACCACCAGAATCTATTGCTGGCTCATCAGAAACCTCACCCTAGCAGAGAAACAATGCTACCAGTCAGATATACAAATGGCCGTTCACTCTTCCCTCCTGTAAGATGACAAAGGAGGGAAAGCCTTAAGGAATTAGTGGGGAAACTTCTTTCTTTCTACTCCATTCCTCACAGAGTTCAGCATCCGGGGCTTTGTATTTTCTTCTTGTAGATGTTCCAAGTTCTACAGAAGCTTGGAATTAAGCACTTCGAAAAATACCAGGCACATCAGAGTGATCTACTTCTGAACTTGGACTTAGCCGACTGCCAATGAAATCCTCTGTTCTGATGCTCTGGTGCATGCCAACAAGGGAGGACCAAGGAGGTGAAAAGCCCTTGTGTGAGATCTGCAAGGGCCTTAAAGGTCCTTGGCTCCTTCATGGGCCCCACTCTGCCCACACCCTCCAATGACTCTGCTGGCCCCATAGAAACAAACCTCAAACACTAGCAGGCAATAGAGGCAATAGAGGCCACCCCATAACTGGCCCCCTATACTCCGTAACACACATACTTATGGGGCAGACCCTCTCTGACTCTGTTACCAGCTTCCCACTTACTTACTTCCCATGGTTGTGACCGTCCTTGGATTCTTTGTGTGGCTTATGGGTGTCCCAACTATGCCAGCTCTCAGCCCTGCTCAGTCCCTTGGATATTTCTTACATCCTCATTGCCTTGAGTGAAAGAGACTGCTTTACAGCCAACACTGACTCCTGAAAGTGCCATCCCAGTGCCCAGCGTGCCCCTTCAATAAGGGACTTGTAGGCATCAGAGGGGAAGTGAAGTGTGGCTGCACCCTCTGAATATATTCCCCAAATTGTCACCTCTTCAACAATTCTCCAAAGATTGTCCACTCCTCCAAATGCAAGACCACGGCGAGAAGACGCTAGGGCAGGACCCCTGAATTCCAAGTCCACATGCGGTCAGACCGGCGTGGCACAGAGGGTCAAGAAGTGTTCCCCCAGCCCCCAGCTTCACTCCTCGGACATTCAACCCCAGCCAGGGCTCTGCCCAGTGAGAAGAAGTTCTGGGGAAGAGAGGCAAAAATCTCCTCTTCTTTGCTCTTTGTTTTTTGTTTTTTCCTCCAGTTTTTCCTGCAGACATCTGTTGGGAGGCTGTCTAGTGGAAGTGATCACACAGGCACTTAGCTTACTTGCTGATTGTTATAAACCTGACCATCTCCCTATCCTCTCTGCAAACTGTAACTCACAGATGTGGGACCATTGCCCTCAAGAGCAAGACCGCTGCTCAGAGGGTAGCCACAGGCAATGCTGATTCGGAAGGCAAGAATTGAGTGTCCATTCTTCTGGTTTTTTTAAGGACCAGGGTATTTGTGAGCCTGATGAAGCAAGATTTGTATATAAAACCGAGAAAATACTTATGCCATCTGCTAGGAGCCAGGTCCTGTGTTCAGTGCTTTCAATATTGACCCAGAATCTTTTGTTTCGTAGACGATTTGAGTATGGAAGCTTTGATCGGTGTGAATGTAGATTTGATCAAATGTTCACTTGTAATCCTCAACTTATTAATTTAGCTGTAATACATGTTACAAAATATATTCAATAATACATGAATGTAGAAATACTAATTTTTCCATTCTCTTATTTCTTCAGTTTTATTCAGACGCTTTATGCAGTGTTGACATAAGTATCTCTCATTACCAGAGCCAATTTGGAGGCTCTGAAACAATTTTCTAAAGCACACAACTTTTAGTTCTTGACCAAGTTGAGATCTAAAACTTGAGATTTATTTATTTATTTTATTCTAGAGTGGTGGAGAGGGAGAGAGAGTTACAAGCAGACTCCCTGCTGAGCACGAGCCCGACATGGGGCTCCAACCCACAACCCCGAGATCAGGACCTGAGCCAAAACCAAGTCAGCCGCTTAACCAACTGTGCTCCCCAGGCACCCCAGAGATATAGAACTTTTTGAGTAGTGTATTATGCTGCCAGTGGAAAATTCCACTCACACCACAAATATCCATACTCATAATTTACTAAGTGCATGGTATGTGTGGAAGGCTGGTTTGTGCAAGCACACCCTGACCCTGGTAATCGCTATCTTGAGAATGTACAGATCCCATCCTCCCTCTCTGTGTTCCTCAGGCTGAATATGTAGAAGAATGTGTTGTTCAGCATTCAAGGTTAGGGGCTCCGGGTGTAACCAACCCAGAGTGTCTCCTCTGTAACAAAGAATGTCCGGGTGGTAGGCCTTGATCTCCTTGGAACACGGCAGTGCAAGGAGGGAAAGGCTAGATACAGATAGCTGCGATATTAGTTGCTACACTATAAAAGCCTGCTGAATGTAGATTCCAGGCTTAGAGTCTATTGGGGTCCAACTACACGTTAAGATAGTTGACTTTTTCATGCATCATGTATACAATCTCTTGAGTAATGACTCTATTCCTTTCTTGAATGATCTTTATAAAGCCTGTGTGCTATGACATTCAACAATTGAAAGTTAAGGTCATATGCTCAGGCTAATTCTTAAACCTGTGCCAAATGTCTTCCTTTTCTTTTTTCAACAAATCCTTCCTTAGGTGACCTTTACAGATATCCCAAACTATCATTTTTTAAGTCCTCTCTCTCTCTCTCTTTTTTTTTTTTTTTTTGAGATTTCATTTATTTGAGAGAGAGAGAGCGAGAAAGAGAGAGAGACCATGCACATAGGGAGCACGAGCAGGGAGGGAAGAGGTAGAGGGAAAGTGGGAAGCAAGCCTACTTCCCTCTGAGCAGGGAGCTCGATCCCAGGACTCTCGGATCATGACCTGAAATTAAGGCAGATACTTAACCCACTGAGCCACCCAGGCACCTCCAAGTCTTTTTCAAGTTTAAATGTTGTTCAAAATAAAGTAATTGAGTGCATCCCATTTTATGAATCTTTGTAATGACAAGTACAAGGTGACTTCTTTTCTGAGGAGTGAACTTTAGAAGAAAGAAAAACCCTTTCCCTTATATTAGGGAATATATGATATATCAACTTGTTTGATCATCACAATGATATACTGAAAGGGTATAAAAGTGAAAGATAACTTTATAACGGAAGAGAATAAGCCCTACTCACTGGTAGGGATTTGATGGCTATCAGACCAAAGATTTGGAACAATATCCAATATTATTGAGCATTTATAATATGCCAGGCACTTTCCTAAGTGTTTTACATGAATTAACTCATTTAATGCACAAAACAACACTATGTGGCCATACTATTATTGATCCCATTTAAAATAAGAGAAAACCAAGGTACTAGGTACTTTTGTTTAAAGTCCTTGATCATGTATCTCTTACTCATGCTAGACAACTGCATGAGAACATATATTTTGTTCCTTCTAAAAAAGTCTAGAATGTCAATGGTTGATTGCACTTGGAACCACCAAGTGATGATTGAGCCCTAACCCAGACCAGCTCAGGCCCCATCTCTGGTGTGTGTTTGTGTGTGTGTGTGTGTGTGTGTGTGTGTGTGTGTGTCGTCTGTGTGTGTGTGTGTGCGCGCTATTTTTTGTAAATGCCCCAGGGGACTCTAATATGCCACCAAGTTGAAAGTCCTCTGGCTAGATGGATGGTTCTCAGGAATCTAAATGAGATCTTAATAAACTATTACCGCATCACCATCACCATTGTCACCACAATCAGTCTCTCAATGGAAACAAGCAACAAAGTACAGACTGAGCTAAAGGAGAAGCAATGACAATAGAAACAAAGACACAAAGACACTAGAAGGCAATCCAGAGAGCTGGTGCCATTGTCCTTAGGAACAACAAAGGTTATGGTCTCTTGTCTGCCATGATAGAATTGAGGTGTCTCTGTGCATACAGCCTCCTCCTTATAAGCACGTTGGCACTTCACTTTTGAATTGTGCAGTCATTTTAATCCATACAAATGATTGCTTCTTACCTGCATTGATTCTACCACCGCACAAACTTGCACTGAAAGCCTACAATGCACAAAACACCACAGAGAAATAGGAAAATAGACAAGATGTATTCCCCACCCTCAAGAAGCTCAGTCTATTAGGAAATATAATAAAATTTTGAGAAAATTCGATGCAAAAGGGATGACTTCTAGCCAGGGATCAAGAAAACTTTCTTAATGACTGAGTGACCCAGGATCCCCTCAAGAAAACTTTCTTGATGGAAGTGCTATTTTAGCTGGACAGTGTGGATGATGAGGGTTTTATTTCATTTCATTTTATTTATTTTTTATTTATTTTTTATTTTTTAAAGTTTTATTGATTTGTTTCAGAGAGAGAGAGCGAGCCTGCTAGTGAGAGGAGGGGTAGAAGGAAAGGGAAACAAGCAGAGTCCCCACTGAGTGTGGAGCTCTACCTGGGACTCAATCCTGAGACGCTGAGATCATGACCTGAGCCGAAACCAAGAGTCAGATGCTTAACTGACTGGGACACCCAGACACCCCAGGGTTTTAAAGAGCAAAGAAAAGAACACAGAATTAAACTCAGAGAATCATAGGAGTCAGTGCAAGGGGGCCCCCTGAGAACAGTGGCTCAGTTCTACTTGTGTTAGGTTAATGAGAGGAGGAGAAGGGAGAGAAGCAGATGAAGTAGCCAGAGGTTCAAGACCTGCCCTCTTTGCCCTCAGATCCCTTTCTTACCATTCCTTTGCTCTGTTCAGTATCTCACGGGGGCTCAGGCTGCACTTCCCAGCTCTCCAGCCAGCTAGCCTACTGCTGGGTTTGCCAGGAGGCCTGGGCAGAAGGCTAGAGGCAGGCAGCAAGAAGAGAGGAGCTGGGGATGCGTCTAGCCCTTTTCCTGCCTCAGACCCAGCTCCAGCACTACTTGTTCCCTCCGTGGCTTTAGCTCCCACTGGAGAGGCTCACAGGTGCTTTCTCTGGCAAGACTGGCTCCTGTCTCTGACCCTCTAGGCAATCAGAGACGATGGGGGTGCCTCACTCAATCTGGGCTACCGTATTGAAGTACCATAGCCTGGGTGGCTTATGAACAATAGAAATTTCCGTCTCACAGTTCCAGAGGCTGGAAGTCCAAGGTCAGGGCGCCACCATGATGGAGTTCTGATGAGAGCCCTCTTCTGGCCTGCAGGCTGGCATGTTCTTAGTGCATGCTCTCAAGGCAGGTGCGGGGCGGGCAGGTAGAGGTGGGGTGGGGAGGAGGGGGGAACTCCAGGCTCCTCAACCCCTCAGAAGGACACAAGTCCCACCTGCAAGGGCCCCACCCTAGTGACTTCATTGCCTCCCAAAGGCCCCATCTTCTAACACCACCACATTGGGGATTAGGCTGCAACATACACATTTGGGGGCAGTAATGTTTTGCCCTTGCCAAACACCGGTATGCTTCACCATCTCAGCTGTCACCATCGTGACAAATTCCATGTATTATATGGGGTTTAAAATATCTCAAGTAGCTGCTGTTTTTCTAGTCGGGTCCTAACTGAACCAAGTGATCATTTAGGAGGGAAAAAAAAATTTCGTGGGGTCTTTAAGAACGGGAGGATTGCATAAGAATCTGGTTTCAAGAATAACTCAGGGGCACCTGGGTGGCTCAGTGGGTTAAAGCCTCTGCCTTCGGCTCAGGTCATGATCTCAGGGTCCTGGGATCGAGCCCTGCATCAGGCTCTCTGCTCAGCGGGGAGCCTGCTTCCCCCTCTCTCTCTCTGCCTGCCTCTCTGCCTACTCGTGATCTCTCTGTCAAATAAATAAATAAAATCTTAAAAAAAAAAAAAAAGAATAACTCCATCAGTAAAGACTTCATGCTTTGAATCCTAAACCTCTTCTGATGCTTCTTGTCTGACTTAGGGAACATCCCACATTGCAGACTGCAGTTTCTGCCTTACTATTCACTTTTCTCTGGGTTTCTGCAATTCCGTTCTCTGCTCTCTATGCTCCTTCCTGACATTAGCCTTCCTTTTTTCTCCCTGCAGTGTGTCTCCCTGCACAAATTATTGTGGGTATGTTAGAAATGTCTTCATTTCACTTTTCCTCTTGAATGATACTTTAAATGTGTACAGACATCACAGTTGACATTATTTTCCCCTTTGTACTTTGAATGTGTCCCATTGTCCTTTAGGTTCTATTTTTGGTAGTTGAGCTGTTCACTCATAACATAATCATTATTCTTTTAAAGTTGATAACGTCTTTGCCCTTCGGTAACTTCCAGAAGTTTCTCTTCGAATTTAATGTTTTGCAGTTTCTCTGGTGAGAGTGCCTTGGAATGGATTTGTTTGTTAATATATGAGGGCTCATTATTTCTTTCCATTCAGAAAAGTTAAAAGGCACAATTTCTTCAAACACTGCTTCTACCCCTTTCTCTTTATTCCCTTGTTTTGGACTCTTAGTCCTGTGTTGGATCTCTCATTCATGATTCCATTAATCCCATCCGGTATTTTCCACACTTCCGTGTTATAGTCTTCCTGGTGTCAAACTCTAGCTCTCAACAGACCAAAATCCAATGAGGTTTTTAAAAAATCGCAATGTCTAAAATTTTCTTATTTCTAAAATATATGTGTTGGGAAGTGGGCATCATGACATCGACACCACTTTTAATGTGGTCCTAGTTTGTTTTTCCATGCCTTTTCAACTAATATACTCCTTTCCAGACCACCCAGCGACAATTTTCCCCATGTTTTCTCCTCCTCCTTTCTCATTTCACCCTGCAGTTATGTGAGGGCTGCTCAGGCTCTGTGTCCCATCCCTCTGGCTTCCGGGACTGGCCTGTGGCCCAGGCACGTCTAGTCATAGATCATATTGGCCGCAGTCATTGGTTCTGGGATAGGATCACGATGAGAGCTTGGCTAATTCTTCACTTTTCTTAGTGGACTGAGTGGTAAAAGTTCCCTATCTTCTTGGGCAAGTGTTGGCAGACTTTTTCTTTAAAGAACCAGCTAAAAACATTTTAGGCTTTGCAGAACAAAAGGCAAAATAAGGATATGGTGTAGGTACTTCAATGGCAAGAGAGAAAACACATTTCTACAAAAGTGTAGAATTTTGGTTGACAAAAATTCAAAATATAATAACTGAGCACTATTTTTCACACTATAAATCTATTAATAAGAATAACAGAACTCTTTCTTGTGAGATATCATTTTGCTAATTTGGTGTTCAATGTTAACGTTCTTATTAAAATCATTTGCAAATGTTCACATGCTAATGCTGAGACGGCATGTATTTCATTACTGAAAATGTCTTTCCGTGCAGGGAAGTGCTGTCAAATATGGATATAGATCCATGATTTTATTGAGACTATTCATTCCTTGGAAAGCAGTGCTACAATTCTATGATTCTTGTGATATTTGCATTTAGCATACCATCGCATTTAAAATGAACCCCTTCCAGTGGAAGGTTGGGGAAGCTCAATTGCATAGTTCAACAGATTCTGCAATATGGAAATTCGCTTTTTGCTTGCATCGAGATTTGACAAACACCGCTAGAACTGCAGGCTGAGCTAAAAATATGTGTGTGTGTATGTGTATACATACATATATATATATGTATGTATGTGTATGTGTGTGTGTAGATATAGATATAGATATAGATATAGATATAGATATAGATATAGATATAGATATAGATATATCCTCTGCAAATTGGTGTGGGAATGGAGATAACATTTCTTAACTTTTGACAGTGTGAGAAGTGTATAAAGCTGCTTGACACTATGTGTGATTTAAACCTTAGTTGTTGCTGAAATGGTTTTTACCACAGTTTAAGTGTTGGCATGTAAGTGTTGTTTTGCCTTCTAGTTTTTGGATGAATTCATTAAGAAACATTATCAAGTCTGCAGCAGAAGTGAATTTCTAAAGCTATGCGATGTGTGATAATGGGGGTCAAGTGCCCTTCTTTTGCTCGGCAATTCCCCGTAAGCCCTGAGCTGAACAAGCACAGTACAACTTGGCCACTCCCAAACCCTTGAACGCCACATGGCCAGGCCACTCAGGTTTTTCAGCTTCCACCTGACAAGACATTCATGAAACTGACACTGGTGAAGCCCATTAGCGTGAATAAAGTCCGCTATTGATGCTCTTTGTTCAATAGCATATGAGATACTTAAATATTTTCCACCAAGTACCTACTGACGAATACTACAATGAGTAAACTATAGGCTTTAAATTTGTAAATTTATACATTTGTCCAACTAAGCTCTTTTTCTTCTTCACATGTTCAGATCACCATCAGAGTAACACATCTTAGTAGATTCCACTTCAAGTTGTACTGAAGGAGTGTTTCTCAGCCTCTTTGGAAACATTCTTACCTACAGCTCTTACCTTTCTCTCTACAGACTATAGGAACTAATTTTTTGGTTACTTCCAGCCATTCATTTCTTAAGTAAACAACAGCTGAGCAATATTTGGTCAAGAGCAAAGAAAAACCACTTGACATCACTTATATTTTATTTTATTTTATTTCTTGAGAGAGAGGGAGAGAGAGAGCAGAGGGAGAAGGAAAGAATCTTAAGCAGGTTCCAGGCTCAGCCCAGAACTCGACTTGGGCTCAATTCCATGACCCTGAGTTCATGACCTGAGTCAAAAATCAAGAGTTGGACGCTTAACCCACTGAGCCACCGAGGTGCCCCAACATTACTTATCTTTTTTTAAAAAAAAGTCTTCAACTCTGCAAGGAACTGTTTCTCACCAAATGGCAGCAGATTTAGATAGGTTTATTTTCTCTGAACACATTTCCTTGGCTAGTGCTGTAAAATATGGTTTAATTAACTCACCACTGGGGGCACATGGGTGGCTCAGTTGTTAAGTGTCTGCCTTTGGCTCAGGTCATGATCTCAGGGTCTTGGTATCGAGTCCCGCATCGGACTGTCTGCTCAGCAGCGAGTCTGATTCTCCCTCTCTGTGTTCTCATGCTCTCTCTCTGCTTCCTCTCTCAAATAAATAAAATCTTAAAAAAAAAAAATTTAACTCACTATTGGTAAATAGTGGTTCTTGTTTAGCTAACAAACGAACTATTAGGAAATTTACTTTGCAGCCTTATTTTCACGTTTCATTTTTGCACAGGAATTCTGCTTGATGAGACTTCCTTTTTCAAATGTTCTAATTTTTCTGCCTGCTGCTTTCCTGTGAATTGGGTGCTAGGTCTGGTAATGCCGATCTATGTCATGTTCACTTAGCATGCTACCGTGTTATCACGTGATTTAAAAAAATGCTTTGCCATCTAATCCAGTAAAGTCATCTGCGTTCTCCCGTGCCTTAAAAGCAGACATTCAAAGTCCACTTTTCTCTTCTTTTTTTGTATTTTGGCATCATGAGTATGCACTGGTCATCAAAGTTAAGATGCTGGGATCTACTGGGATCTATGGCAATTGAATGCTGTCCAGTCGCAACTGAGTCATAGTCGTGTGTGGTGTGCTGGGCAATGTTTTAAGTGATGAGTGCCATAGATGGTCTCTGTCCTGCCTACTCAACTCTGCCCTGGCGGTGCCAGTGCAACCAAATGAAGGAGTGTGTTTATGCTCCAATAGAACTTGATAGACATGGAAATGTACATTTCATATCATTTTCATGTCACAAAGTGGCATTCTCTTTTTGGTTGCTTTTAACCATTTGACTTATAAAACCATTCTTGACGTGCGGGCCTACAGAAGCAGGAGGTCAGCAGGCTGTAGCTTGTTGGCCCTGTATAGTAATCCTAGAACTCATTGGGACAATGTTTCCTTTCCTAAGGTGCACTGCTATCCAGGATAAGAGAATCTGAGTGTGCGTGCCTATGTGTGGGTGTCCATGCGAGTGTGGTAGAGGTATATATAGTTACCGAGCTCCTAACTCTAGGTCCGAAGGCCCCATTTTTTCTTGTCCTTCCCTTGATTTTGTGAATAATTCCAGCCTCCTTCTTTTGAGGACAAAGTTCAATTTTGTCATCTGCAACTGTAACTGTTCTAATAGTACTACTCGGTTTATGGATTGCCAGCAACCTTGGATTGGGTGAAAACATTTGCTTTTCAAATGCTAAGAGAGACACAGTTATAAGACTAATAACACCACACCTGCAGTCTCCATTATCCTAATCTGATGAAAAAAATTGCTTCAGGGATGAGGAGGGTGAGTGGGACGTTTCTCTTGGTGACCGACTCCCTTGTGGCACCTATTGCTAAGTCACGACCCGCATTTTTGCAATATCTGTTATAAGGTGTTATAGGGTGATACAACACATGTAAAAATAGATATTTCCTTTTTCCTCCCTTACTGAAGGCAATTGTCAGCATGCCCTCGGGCCACATTTTCCGCATGACATTTCTGGTCCTGAGAATGTGAAAAATAGGAGGAAATGATCAGAAGAGTCGAAAGTGTTACCAAGTCCATATGTGAAGGATTTTATTGAAATCAACCAATAATTCTACTGTTAATTAGTGATGTTCTCAATCCGGCATTAGTATCAAAGTGTTGAGGAAGCACACTTTTTGCCAATGCATATTTATTGTTGCAAGAGACAGCTCTTCGGAGCAAACACTCTAACAAAGACAGCACTGAGAAAAGCAAGACTGACTGATGTTAATGTCCTCTCTGTGGCAGGCACTGTACGGTCTTACCTAGACTATTCTAACCCTCTCAGCAATCCTGAAAAATACATACCAGTCAACACATTTTATAGATGGAAGCGAAGTACCATATCCTGAGCTACATCAGCTGTGGGGTCAGAATTGGAATCTGCATTCATTTGACTTTAAATACAAAATACTGTGCCCTCTTTTCCTCACAGGTGTGGGTGCTAGCCATCCTTTGGGAGGGTAATGCAGAGCTCTCTGGTACAGGCAACGTTAGTCTAAATTGTGAAAGAAAAGGGCGCCTAGGTGGCTCAGTGGGTTAAACCCTCTGCTTTTGGCTCAGGTCACGATCTCAGGGTCCTGGAATAGAGCCCCACATTGGGCTTTCTGCTTGGCGGGGAGCCTGCTTCCCCATTCCCCCACGCCTGCCTCTCTGCCTACTTGTGATCTCTCTCCTCTCTGTCAAATAAATAAATAAATAAACAAACAAATAAATAAAATCTTTAAAAAAAATAAATTGTGAAAGAAGAAAGTGTGTTCTCATGATACCATGCATAAATACATCTCTCTTCTCAGCAGAAGAGGACATAAGAGTATGGGCATCGGAAAAATCCTTGAGGGTTCCAAGCTGTCACCAATGCCTATGACTCATTTTATTTTGGGACAACGTGCACAAGTCCAATACTACGTCCTATCTCTCTCTCTCTCTTTTTTTCCCCAAAGAAAGGATGTTGCCATGAGGATAAAAAAGGGTGAGATGCTGAACGGCTCACATCAGTGACCACCATGTAATCAGACACACATACCTTTACGTTCTATAAAGCTTCAGGAAGCTGCTCAAGCCAACTAAATGGAATTTCTAAGAAACAGCTCACACAATTGTGTATGGAATGTTATAGGCTATTCTACAAGGCCCATGCTTCTTTGTGGTTATGATATTGCTTTAATTTCAGCAAATCACAAAGCAAAGAACCACCTCTATTTGATAATACAATTCAGAAGGATTTCCTTAGGGAGATTTTGACAGACATCTTTGAGAGGGCTCTGGTGGGTATTTTAGTGTTATTTTTTTTTCAATTGTAAAAATACATTTATTGGACCAGCAGAGAATAACCAAACCAGAAAAGCCACATTTCTGTTACATAATTACAAGGTCATGGCATTCAGATTCTTATCACTTTCGAGTGAGAACAGAAAGTAGGAGTGATCTTCTTGTGTTGTTATTGTGGTAAAATGCACATAAGATGAAATCTATCCTTTTAGCCATTTTTAAGCATATAGTTTGGGGTCATTAAGGGGTTTCATATTGTGTGACCATTGCCACCATCCATTCCCAGAACTCTTCATCTGTCCTAATGACCCATTAAATAGGACTCCCCGTTCTCCTCTGCCTCAGTTTCTCACTGCCACCACTCTACTCTCTGTCTCTATGAATGTGTTGACTCTAGGTTCCTCATCCTACTAGAATCGTGCAGTGTTTGTCCTTAGGTGACTGGCTTATTTCACTACTTAGCAAAATGTCCTCAAGCTTCCTCCAAGTTGTAGCCTGTGTCGGGATTCCTCCACTGTGAAGGCTGAATAACATTCCGCTACAGCATACTGTATTTTGTTTATCCATTCATTCACTATGAACATCTGGGTAGTGTTACTTAATTTTTATTTTATTTAGCAATTCACCTAGGGATATTTCTTCTGAAGTTCTTTTCCAGGGAACATCTCCCTTAAGTAAACCCAGCATTTGGGACCCTGGAATCTGAAGAGAGGAAGGCCTCTGGCAATTTCTTGAGCTGCTATGTTATCACTGCTTAATGTTTCACCTTGAACCTGTAAATGAAACAAGGCTTACCTACTTTTAAAACAAATACACTGACACCTACTTGTACTGAATCTTCTGCCTGCTCTCCTTCCCCACTTGGTGTTTTATTCTGCCCACTTTCGTGTTGTCCCATTAACACCGAAATATTCCTTGTCTAAGCCTGGAACTCTGACGCTACCTTATGATGGAGATCTGCAACCCCCACGAGGTCTTGCCTTTCCTTGCTGTTGGTAACTGAAAAGCAATCAGAAAGCTGCACAGGAAGTATGACATGAGGTAACTGATTTTTTCAGCATGTCTAAATGTGTGTTGTCCTTCAAAATTATCACCTCTTCAAAATGTTCATAGAACTATCTTCGCACCTATGTTATGAGTTCTATTACTTTACCATCACTGGGTGCTGTCACGGCCACTTACCTCATCCCCTACTCGACTTAATTCTGTCCCATCCCAACTTCCCCTGCTGCTGTCATTGACTAGGGGTCCAGTCAGTGAAGTACAAGTGGAGGACGTGAAGATACTATTTTATGTATGTTTGTTTATGTATCAGATGCTCGCCTGCTTGAAGTGCTTTACTAAGTGATATTTAGCTGTACACCAGAAAACCCAATCAGAGCAGCTCTCATTGTTATAACTCTATGGCTTCATATGCTTACAAGGAAGCCATTCTCTTTTTTAAGATTTTATTTATTTATTTATTTATTTATTCGTTCATTCATTCATTTATTCATTCACTGGGGGCAGGAAAGAAGGGGGAGGAGATGAGGGGGAAGGACGAGCAGATTCTTGCTGAGCACAGAGCCCACTGCAGGGCTCAATCCCATGACCCTGAGATCATGACCTGAGCCGAGATCAAGAGTCGGTCATTCAACCAACTGAGCCACCCAGGCACCCCAGGAAGCCACCATTTTCTTACCATCGTCTCCCCTACTTTCTTGTTGTGTCGCTACATCTCACCCCACTCCTGGCCATGTATACCACCACATACAGTTGTGCAGGGGGTGCACTGATTAAGCTCACAACATCACAGACAGCATAGATTTATATATTTACTACGACAACTTCCTGCCAGCAAGAAGTAAGGTGTATTGGGAAAGAAAAGCCTTTTCCTGCTTCCTATGAGAATGCCATATTTTGCATTCTCTGCTTCTGAAGATCCCATGCAGGTGCTTGCTTACACACATGCATATGTGTGTGCATACACGCACAGAATTTTCTCTCCTGACCACTCTTTGTGCTCAAAAATTCTCATTTTAAGCTTTCTTCTCTAATATGTCAAGTACCATGAGGTCTGAAAAGCATGGGTTAGTAGCTGATATCCAATCCACCCAAATAACTGATTAGTTCACGTTGCCTTATAGGACAGTGCTCTGACCAAAGTCCTAGGTCAGTTTTCAGGAACTCTTTATTACCATGCTATCTTCTGGCTCAGTTATTTGAGTCTGGAATAGAGGACTGCCTTTACACTAGACAAGGAAGGATGCTACCTGCAGGATATGATACGGAGGCTTGGCTCAAAATAATCTCCTCCAATGGCAGCTTTTAGTACCTATAATTCGCCAAAAAAAATCCCTGAACTAGAAGGAAACTTGCAGATAGAACCAGGACAACCCAAAAAGCCCTGCCCCACTCTTTCCCAGCCATGCGGGCAGCACTAACATCACAGCACATCTCCCGATGCATCAGGATGCAGGAGCCCTTCCTAACTCCTGCTTCAGGCAATCCCTACATTGTTCCTGCAGTTGGCATGCATTTGAAACCTCCTTGCCAATTCTGAATTCTAGACCAGGAGTCTCATTAAAATGCAAACACCTGCCAGGAAAAATACTTTTAGGCTTCACCCCGGCATACGACATGAAAGTCTTATGTGATTAATTTTTCTCCCCTTTGACCTCTACAACCAACTAGAACTTCCACTGTTCTACTTCTGAAATAACCCTCCACTTTTTTTTTTTATTTATTTGACAGAGAGAGAGATCACAAGCAGGCAGAGAGAGAGGAGGAAGCAGGCTCCCCGCTGAGCAGAGAGCCCTATGCGAATAACCCTCCACTTTATCGCCACACCCATTCTACCATGAGTCCTTGAGAGTGTTCTGGCTCCTGTCTGCTAGGGCTGTTGTGCTCCTCCCACGACCATTCCCACTCTGGCCTCTGCTGCCAGGAGACCTGGAGGATAATGGATGCTGCTGCCCCTGGGGGCAGTGGGGGGAGTTGTGTGTGTGATCACACCCAGTGTCTACAGACTAAAGGCCCTGAGCCTGATCAGGCTTGGCAAGATATTTTAAGGGTGACACCAGAGTATTTTGTAGAAAGGGAACTGTATTCGCTTAGAAAGATAGGAAGGGGAGGCCACGGGGAGGGGGGTGGACAAAACCAGGGTCAACAAAGTGCACTGCATAAAGATAAAGAGGAATTCCAGGGTTGGGGTGGGATGAGAGGGTCTGGGCATGAGAGGAAAGGCAGAGGAGAGGGGAGAAGACAGGTGTGTGTGTGTGTGTGTGTGTGTGTGTGTGTGTGTGTGTGTATAGGGGGAAGGGACAGAAGACTGCACAGAAGGCCATCCCCAATGGTACAGCAGTCAAAGAACTCTTTAGATGACACTGCTGTACGTGAGTACTATAATTAGATGATGAAGCCACGGATCCACAGATGGTGGGTGACAGGAGCCAGGTCTCTCGCTGGGAGGAGCAAGGGAGGAGGCTAGAGGGATCCACGTGGCAATGGATTGGAGTTGGAGACATTCGGGGGGAATACACTTTGGGACTGGGGTGAGAAATATACAAGATGAACCTGGAACGCTTGCAGTGCCAGAAAGTAAGGATAATGGATTGGATAATCAAATAATTGGATGTTTGTGAATGGGTTCGACAAGACAAAACCCCCTTAATAAAGAATTCCAAATAACTTATATAAATACGACTCCCTTGAGGAGGTGGTGCGTACCTCCTCGCTTTGCATGTGTAGGCTGTGCAGAGTGGCTTTCCTGCACAGAGGACGGAAGGGGAAGGCGACAAAGAGGAGCTGCGCAGTGGGAGAACCTGACAAACACACCTCGGCCATCAAGGCCAACATCAGGCAGTCACAGATCATGTAGACAATATGAAGCCTTGATGTGAAGGGACATAAATCCTAGGTGAATGCAAGATGTCAATGACAGGGGAAAACGGGGGCCCGGGCACGCTCTGTACTACCTTCTCAATTTTCCTGCAAGTCTAAAGCTGTTATTTTTTTGAAGTATAAAGCTGTTAAAAAAAAAAGTGTTTGTTTTTTTTTTTAAAAAGACTCCTAGGAATGAGAATGTTTAGATATGCAGTTTCAAATTGTTCACGTGTCTGGCATATTAAACCTTCCTGCATCCCCACGCCTGATGGAAGGTCTAGGGCACTCACTTAGGCTGGTGCGATAGTAGAGTGGAAAACAAAGACCTACTTCCCATCCGTCCCTCTCCTGAGACTCGTGGCAGTAGTGTCCTCTACAAAGGGACTACAGAGCAGGCACCAGGGTCAGCGCCCAGCAGGAAACCAGCAGTGACCTGTGGCATAGCTGGTGTGGCATGGAGGAGAGCATCATGACAGGTGACTCTAGAGTAAAGCTGAGACCCACTCTTCTTTCTCAAATACCTTAGCAGAAGATGTGTTGGCCAAGGTGTGGTCTGGAAAACTAGTCTAAGTATTTCAAACGGAAGGAATGTAATACAGGAGATGGGTGACAAAGCTGTCAGAAAGCTTAAGAAGACAAAGAAGAGGGATTTGGGAAGCATAAGAAAGGATGGAGTGATACCCAGAGCTGAGAAGTGGTGAATAGCCACAGGTGGTCAGCCCTGGAATTGCCCAAAAGAGAAGCCTTGATTCTCTGACAAGATGCTCTGGATTGCTAGCATCTGGAATCACCCGCCTTTGCTAGCAAATGGCTAATGCTAGCGACTTCCAGCAACCACTAGCAATGGCTCCCCCTTTGGAGCCAGAAGCGGAAGATGTCTCTTCCTGCCAGTCTTCCACCAGGACCTCGGAGGGGCAGATCCTGTCAGCGGCTGGACAATGCAGCACACACACTCCTGGCCCCCGCAGAACAGAGCTGAGACCCAAAATACAGAGGGAGGCTGAGATGATCCGTAAGTGACCGGCAAAGAAAGTGACCCCTGACCAGGGCCTGATGGACTCTTGGTTTGTACTAACTCTGAAGGCCTTCCAGAACCTTTCCTCTCCAACATTTGTATCTTCTCTTCCCAATCCCTGCCCCTAAAGCCAACCAAATGTCCCCACTGTGTCCTCTGGGATCCTTTCCCTCCCCAGCACCCTGCCCTTGCTCCCCTCTCCCCCCTGCCCCCTGAGGGAGACCCATGCTCAAGGTGCATGAGTAAAAATCTTACCTGTGCTTTCAGATTCTGCTCATACCACTCCTATTCTGCCAAACCTTCCTCTCACTGTTCTCACCAGGACACAGAGGTGCGCTGACTAAAAGGGGGGGGGGGGGGAAAGCCCTGATTTATAGCAACTGTTCATTTCCATGGTATAAATAAACACCCTCGCTGGAGCTGCTGACATTCAGGTTTGGTGACCATGTACCCGTGGACCCGGCGCCCCGTAGTTCCTAGGAGCATTGTCTGTGGTGAAATTCCTTAGCTCTCCACGGAGCCTGTCCCATAGCGCCCACCACTAGCTACCAGGAATTATAGTGTTTCTGCGCATGTCTTCACTCGGCTGCCAAAGAGTATCCTGGCGTAGGGGAAAGGCATGGGCTGTAACCCCATTCCCAGATTCCCAGGTACAACCTCTCAGGGCTTCCGGCCCTCCTCTATTAAACACCACAGCAGCAAAACAGCGCCCCTATCACATGGGGCTGTTACCAGAATTACAAGAGCCCATGCGTCAAAGCATCTGGCCTTAACAGTCTCTGGCCTGTGATAGAGGTGTGATGAGTGTTTTGTGGGCAGTCTGACAGCAGGATAGCGATTCCCATGGCAAAACTGCTCAGCATGTTGCCCCCCGTTCAGGGATTCTCAGCGAGTTACTGGGGGAGACTAGGGATCCGGGGCGGGGGGGGGGGGGGGCGCCGCTTAGCACTCTAGGACAGGAGCCATATTATGATTCAGTTTTTAATTACACTTTGTAACTAGTAACTGCTCAAAAATATTCTTGTTAACACATCCATAGAAAGAATGAAGTCGTTGATTGCAAGGGGAAAGTG
>CM053610.1:44219579-44244990 GCA_028646535.1 Procyon lotor
GGCCAATTGGAAAAAGACAAGAGAAAACAGAGAAGAGGGGCAGAGGGAATGACAGACCAAACCCCACAGTTTCCCTGATGAGTTTGGAGGGCCTCTTTGGTGCCTCCTTTCCCTCGTGCCTTTGCACCTCCACTGGGCAGAATGCATCCTATTGCCTACTCCCCAGTTCTGGCTTTGGTTGAGCTGGTAATCAGGGTTCTGGGCCACCACTAGCATTCTTGGAGGTGATGATGGCAGCAGCAGCATTTTACCTGCAGCCGCTGATGACATTTCCAAATACTTATTCCAGTGGAGCAGGAGAATGTGGCAATAGTACATGGTGGCAGAAAAAAATGCTCAACTAGGAAGGCAATTCAGTTTTGAACAGAAACAGCGTGTATTTCACAATGTGGTCCTGTTTGAATTGATAGATACCTATCAACTAAATCCTACCTACTAACCGAATAGGCTTGAAATCTACTCACAGCTTCCATCTGATTTTTTCAGTAGGGCAAGTGTCAACAAAATCTTTTCTCACATCTCTGCTCCTCAGCTTTAATCTAAAAACTCACAGGATCATAGAATCTGAGGAGAGCCCAGAGCCCTGCCGGCTCTAGGCGCTTCGGTGCAACAATCAGAGATCGAACCCAAACCCAAAATGTAAATGATAGGTAAACTAAGATAAACAGACAAAAAGCGATTTGTTCCAGGCTCACGGGTGGGCTCTGGAAACCCAGCCACTGTGGGAACCTAGGCTTCTGGCTCCCATGGTAGGGCTCGCTCTGCCTCCAAAGGAAGTAGGAAGTGTCACCCAGCAGCTTCCTTTATACTCAGACTGGGATCTGGGCTCCTTGAAAGTAGGCCACTCCATTTGTGGGCAGCCTGACAGCAGCATGGCACTTCCCATGGCAAAACTGCTCCGCATGTTTCCTCCCATTTAGTGATTCTCAACCAGTTACTGGGGGAGACCAGGGTTAGGGGGAGAGGTTGTATTTGAGTCACACAATCCCGGCATCTGCTCTGTGTAGTTTCCAGGCTGTAACATATGACTGCTTTGATTTATTGCTACCTGTCTATTATTCTTGTAGATTTCTAATAAAGTTAACACAAGTGTTTGGTTTTGGCAAACTGGCCTGGCATTCCAGGGATGCTGCTGGCTCCTCTGATTTCTCCCTGGGACTGAGGATCAGCACTTCTAGCCAGTAGCTCCCCAACATTTTCTGGGTCTCACTTGACTTGGCATCACAGGTCTGTTCGTACCATCTTTTCTTCTCTGTTGGGACCAGCTTTCTGTGTCTCAGATGATAAGCTTGTGGTATCTGTGGACCCTCTGACACCTCCTTGTTTGCAGCTGGCATTCAATAAATGCTTATGGTATAAATACATTCAGCCACCACACACGCAATCCGTACATCACCGCAGTTCACCTCCCTAACTACTTGACTATATATACACTCAACAAAAAGCTTGGAATGAAACACATGTGCTGACATGTTCAGTGTTTTTCTCGAGGCGGAGACAAAACGCGGTTTCATCTCATCTTTTTCCTGGTTTGTCCTAATTCTATACCACCAGCATTACGTTTTCAAAATAATAAACTATTTTTAGAAGAAAGACATCCCAGTCCATCATAGCAAAGAGAAAAGCAACACATTGGGTTTTGACTTTAGCAGTGTTTGGAGGATTAATAATTTTCGCTGCCGCTATTGTAACGAAGCCAACACATCAGCCTACAGAACTAGTCAACTTTCTGAAAGAGGCGTTCAAACAACTTCAAAGACATGGCTAAATTTAGCATAAATATTTCTTTTCCTCAACACATACGAGTCCCCACCCCTTGCCACCCCCTGGTCCTGGTTCGGAAACCCGGCGACCGCGGTCCAGCCCTCGGGTAGGGGACGGACCTCTTAGGTACCTAACCCCAGCTGCACCTCCGGGGAAAAACAAACCGGCTCGCGCAGGCGCTGCCCCTACCCCGCCCCGTCCCGCCCCCGGCTCACCGCCACATTCTTCGAAAACTGAGGCTTTAGTGGCGGCAACTGCGCCTGCGGGGAAAGGGAGGAGGAAAGGGAGAGGTGCTGGGCGTTGGGAGCGCGAGGGAGGAGGCGGGGCGAGGGCGGAGTCGCGCGTGCGCGGTGGTGCCGCCAGCAGGAAACCCAGCGCGCGGGGGCGGAACCGCGCGGGCCGGAGGCAGGGGGCGGGGCTCTCCCCGGCCGCCGCCGCTGCCGCTGCTGCTGCCGCCGTCGCCGCCGCCGCCGCCGCCGCCGCCGCCTCCTTGGTCCCCGCTGCCGCCCATTGTGCAGCAGGCGGCCCCCGCGCGGCAGGGCCCTGGACCCGCGCGGCTCCTGGGGATGGTGAGCAAGGCGCTCCTGCGCCTCGTGTCTGCCGTCAACCGCAGGAGGATGAAGCTGCTGCTGGGCATCGCGCTGCTCGCCTACGTAGCCTGTGAGTTCGCTCCCAGGGCCGGCGGGGAGCCCCATTCATTCCCGGGCGCAGCGGCAGCGGAGCCGGGGGCCGGCGGGCTACGTGCGGCCCCGCTGCCAGATCTCCTGTCCTGCACCGGGCGGGACCTGCGCTCTCTGCTCTCACTCCTTTTCGGGGGCTGCGGACCAGTCTCCCCCTTTCCGCTCTTGTGGCAAAGCAGCTGGCCAACTTGGGCGCAGACCCTCCAGCGCTTAGGCCCCGGCGCCGAGACCGAGCGGCCCGGAGGAGAGGTCCTTGCCCCAGGGCTCTGGGACAGCCGGGCCCCGCGCGGCGAGACGCCTCCGGCCTCGGCCGACCTCGAGCGCGCGGCCCCAGCCTGCTGCCTCAGTACCCCCCGCCCCGACGCGTGGGACTGCTATCCACGTCGCCCCGGCAGCCGGCGAGGGTCCAGCCGGCGATTCCCGAGCGTGCCGCGCGAGGACACCCTGGGGACAGCCATGGCCGTGCCGCCGTGTTGGTTAAGTAGGATAAAAATACTGTTGCCGTTGGCAGAGCCCCCGCTTCGACTGTTTGCTCCGCAGGAAAATTACTCAGCATTTAACTATTGGGGAGCCAAGTGTTGCTGGCCCCCGCCGGCCCATGGCCGCGCCCAGATGTCCGGGGTCTGGGGGCGCGGGGTCCCCGGGGCGCCGCGGGTCGGCCCAGTGGGGAGGCGCAGCGCAGAGAGACCCAGGGCGGCGCTTTGCTGTGTACGGTTCCCGTGTCAGTCATGACTCCCAGACTCTGCCTGAGACAGGGCAGGAGGGACACTTCGCGGGCAGGTGGTAGACCCTTGTCTTCTTTAGAGGCGGAAACTGTCCTTTGCTTGCTTGCTCGCTTTTTTAAAAAGATCTGTTCGATGGGAGTGTATTTTAATTGTTGTTGTTAATACTTTACCAACTACCACAGTTGGATTAGAAATAGCTGCCAGTGTGAGCTCCGTTTGATTCCTAGCCAACAAACAGAAACACTCTTAAATGAAACAACCTGCTAACCGGTTTGGTAACCAGGATCTGATTCCAGAGGTGACAGGGGACTTGAAAAAGTGACTTCAGTTGAGCTCTAGGAAGACGTGTGTTATTCAGACCCAGACTGTCTAGCATAGCCCAGCTCTTCCAGGAGGTGGAGCAGAGAAGGCTCAAGCCGAGCTCTCAGATCCTAGACAGTTTCAAGCCAGGATGAGTATTAGATGTGAGTGAGTAGTTTGAAAGGGAGAAAGCTACCCTTAAGTGTTTGTGGTCAATCTTGAGTAAGAATGCTGAGACCCAGGAGAAAGATCCCTTGCAATTGCATAATTATTGTTATGAAATAATAATACCTAAATTTGAGTGTTTACGTGTATGTCGCAGGCATGAGTCTCATTGGCTTATCTCAACAATCTTAGGAAATACTTTGGTTATTCCCATTTTGGAGGTGAGGATATTAAGACCAAGAGAAATCAGGAACATTTATGGATGATTCCACAGATGACAAACGATAGAGAGCCAAGGTTTGAACTCAAAAAGGCCAGGGAGCTGGGGGTGGAACCCAGGTCTCCAGCAGGCTCAGTGTTGATTATAGGACTTCTAAACTTGGACAGAGGTGTTTAGAATTAATAAAAGGGGATCTAGAGAGCCATGGAGGTTTTTCACCATCCATTCCATGGGGAAATCCTGCCAAATCCTTACCGTTGTCTGTGACTGTGCTTGGTGCCATCTTGGTGCCCAGAGCAGTGGTTCTCAAACTGGAGTGTGCATCAGAATCGCCCCAAGGATTTTCAAAACACAGATTTTTGCCTCCCACTTCAAGTTTTTGATTGAGTAGGTCTGGGTTGTACATTTCTCATAGCTTCACCTGAGAAGCTGTTGCTGTGGTCTGGGGGCCACTGCCTTAGAAGATAAAGTGGCCAAGAATTAGATAATCACCCCAATGAGGGTTAATTTACAAACTGGTATGAAGGAGAGGAATGCATGAGAGCTTATGACAGGGACTCCTGAGTTAGAGTGACCAGGGGCATTTGTTTCCATGAGGAGTTGAGGGTGGAGCTGAGAATTGGAGGATGTGTAGAATTAGGAGGGCTAGGAGAGATGTGTTCCAGGAGGAAGAGCATGTGCAGAGGTCCTGTGGCAGCCAAGAACAGGGAGTGCTATAGGAATGCAAAGCAGGATAGTGTTCTTAGAGCATGAAAACAAGGAATAGTGATGAGGCTGGTCACCAGACAGGGGCCAGAGTGGGCCAGCTTGGAAGAGGACTTGGGCCAGCTTATAAAATCTGTGATTTTAGTTTTTAGGGGCTCAAGAATAGGGTGGATCAGTGTTACTAATGCACAGGGATAGCATATCTGAGACAGTGCAGGGGGAGGTGGGGGAAAAGTTAACAGGTTCCTGATTGGTAGTGTCCAAGGACACTGAAAATGTAAGTCAACAGGGAGCTCATTGACAATCTTGCCTTCCCTGTTAGGAGTGAAATCTCTTTGAAAAAACTGTCCATACTCCCACTTAACACACACACACCCCCGCCACTAGCCAGTCCGCACTGCCTATTCCTCTCCCATGTTCCGCTAGTCTTTCTCCTTCCCCTTGGATCTTTCTGAAAGAGGTTTGTTTTTTTTTTCCTATTTGGGACAGAGTCTCCCTTCCTGCTCTGAGTGAACATTCTGGACCATGCCTAGGGGAATGAGCCCATGCCACCTTGCAATGCACATGCCTGTGTTTTCTTCTCAATAAAATTCCCAATCCTTGAGGATAGGGATTGTCTCTTAAGTGTTTCAGCCTGTGTAGCACTCGTGTCAGTGCTAGTAACTCTTTGGAAGAGCTCAGAGGTTTTATTGAAGATCATGCCAGCCAACTGGGCCGAGGCTCCCCAGGCAAAGGCTCAGGTGGACTTACCTTTCCCTGTTTTTTAACATGCAAATAGTTTGAAAAGTCAGTAGCCTCTGCAGGGTTTGTTAGGCAAAGCAGAGTCCCTGCCTCTCTTTGCCCCCACCAGAGGTAAGCACTTAACTTCCGTTAGCTGTTTGCTGATTTTGGTGTTTGTCTTTGTGCCATAGAAGGATATGCTTGCTGATTTGTCATTTGTAGGTATTACCTAGTGACTTCATTCTTGGGAAGATGATTGTTTATTCTCTTAACTTGCCCTCCTCTCCTGTGTTCACCATTGCCAGTGTAGCTGGAGGTGTAATTTTGAGATCAACACTTAGTATATGCCTGTATGACTAAATGCTGTTTCGATTGCTAGTGAGCCTTGCTGTGCGTGACTTTTTGTTTTCCCTGAAGCTTTTCTTTTCTTCCTTTTTTTTGTTCTCTATGTACTATTTCTGATTCAACTCCAACCTCTTTGTGAGTTGTTTGCGTCTTTCCCCAAGATGTTCGGGAGCAGCAGGACCTCTTGATGGGGTGCCTTCCTGACGAAGCGCCCTCAGAGCCTTTGGACCTGCCCTGCCCATCACAGACGTCCTGTCCCCCGACTTCCCCTTACTTACTTCACACTTCTTTCACTTGGATGTGCACTGTGGAGGAGAATCTTGAGACTGCCACAAGTATCTTTCCTCGCCTTTACCTGGTAGATTGACGATTTTGAATTCTAGAAAAAGATTCCCTTCAGGACTTTTCAGGAATTGTTCCATTACTTTCTGGCTTCTAGTGTTGACAAGTTGTCTCAGGTCCGTCCTTTTCCTTGGGACTTGTGTTTTCCTTCTGGGAAGATTGTGGGCTCTTCTTTTGGCCCGTGGTAGTCATTGTTGACTGCGCATTTCCAGCTTTCTGCCCCCTGGCCTTTTCCTCACTCCCAGAGCCGGGCAGCCTCCTGTAGTCGCCGTGCCCAGGAGCAGAATGGTGGGGCCCTGCTTCACTTCTGGGACTAGTGAGTAGGTTAGAACGTGTTTCCTCCCTTCTGGTTTGATAGCTGGCCATCATTCAAGGTTGATGGTACTCGGTGCGCAGCCCCTTCCCCCCACCCCCAACTCCCTTGGAGTGATTTAAACTTGAAGAATGCATCTTTGTTTTTAAGCCTCCTAGGGTCTGGACCTGCTTAACTCCTTGCTGCAGCTCAGCAGAGCCTGCCCTGACCAACCTGTCTCCTGTGATCCGAGGGGCGCCTGGCCCACCTTGCATGCCTCTGGACCCCGCATGCTGGCTACCGTGGAGTCCCCGGGAACCAGAAACTCTTCCGATTCAGCTCCCGGGATTTTCTTAAATTATTCTTCGGTTGTTTCCTCTCTTCCATTCTGTGTTTTCTCTCTCTAGAATATTATACCGATGCAGCATTGCCTGGTCTAGTCCTTCTATTTCCTTTATTTTTTAAAAGTTTTGTTCTACTTTTTGGAAACTTCTGCTTCGTGTTTTAAGGCTTCTAGTGATTTTTTTTAAAAAAATTTTATTTCTGCTATCGTTTGTCATTTATAAGAGCTCTTTTTTCCTCTGGATTTAAAAAAAAAAGCTAAAAAAATGTCTTCATTTCATGGCTATATTCTCTTCTTGGAAGTTTTGTTTGCGCTTGTCACAGTGAAGAGCCTCTTCCCTTTGGGTCCCTTCCCACGTTTCTTGTGCGAGGCTTTCCTTGGCTTTCTGGTGGCCCGAGGTTGTCTGCTCTTGTTTGGGAGGAGTATAGGTCTGTCCTCCGGGCTCTGAGCTCTGTGACAAGGCTCTGCCAGGCTTCTGCTTGATGGCGAGGCCCAAGTGCCTGCATCCTGGGGGCCAAGTGGGGACAGGGCTTCGGGTCTGAGCAGTACTTTGATCATCATCCCAGGTGGACCTGGGGCTCCCCAGTTGGGAGACCCCCTCCCCAGAGATGGGGCTGCCCATCTTCTGTCAGGGCGGGGAGTGGAGCTGCCCCTTGTCCTGTGGTTCCGACAGATTTGAAAGTCAGACCTTCTGTCCTGGTGGCCTTATCACCCCACTTCCAGATGCACCAGGCATGACCATTCCTGATCTCTGACCCCCCCACCCCCCACCCCGGGGTGTGGCCTGGCCTTCCTCGCTGCCTGCCTCATTCTCCTTTCACCTTCTAGCCTTGTTCTGTCCCCTTTACCTGTCCACCTAGGCTCAGACCTTCAGCAAGAATGAAACAAGTCTACCTGCTGATGTCGTAGTGAGTTTAGGAGCCATTGTTTCACCTTCAGCTCTTGGAAATTTTGTGATGTCCTGTAATGTTCACTTAATTTTTGGTGTATCGTGGATCTTGTGGCAAGGACACTGCATTCACGGTACCTTTCTGTCCTGTTGCTCTTATCCCACTGGAGAGGAAAGTCACCAAATGAAATGCTGGAAACCATACAGAAGCATGGCATTTGCATTTATGGGAACAGACTTCAACCTTGTCTGAGTTGGGCTTCCCTTAGAATACTTTTGCCCTTAAGCTCATCAGCCCCTCGTGGCTAAGGGAGTGTTCTCATGAATTCCCTCAGTAAATATCCACTGGCCTGCTGCCAGGGAGACGCAGGGAGCTGGCACCGTGATGCCAGCAGACTCCAGGGAAAAAAGGTAGGGGAGAAACAAGCAAACAATCCAGGAACTGGTTCCAGACTCACCTGAGCGTGAAGGTCCTCTCTCGCTTGTTAAATGCAGGTTCTCAGGATCCTCTGAGACCCACCAAGCAGGGGCCTGGGCCTCTTCCTCCCGTCCATCCGTGGGGGTTGGAGAGGGGCACCTGGAAATTGTTTTGGGCCCTCAACATTTTATTTTAAAATTTCCACACCTGTTTTCTATTCAGCAAACACCCAAGTACTCCTCTGCACAGATTTACTAGCTGTTCTTATTTTCCACATTTGCTCCTTCTCTCTGTTTTAATGTATACTTTTTTTTTGTTGAAATACTTGAAAGTTACAGACATAATATTGCTTTACCTTCAAATACCTTAACGTAGATCTCCTAAGACTGAAAGCATCCCGTGTAATCTCATACCCTAAAAATTAACATAAATAATATTGTCTAACATACAGTCCTTGTTTGACTTTCCCTCAGTTGTATCATCCACGTCTGTGATGGCCTTTTCTGGTGTTTGTTTGTTTGTTTGTTTGTTTGTTTTTTTAAAGATTTTATTTATTTGACAGAGAGAAACACAGCGAGAGAGGGAACACAGGCAGAGGGAATGGTAGCGGGAGAAGCAGGCTTCCCGCAGAGCAAGGAGCCCGATGCGGGGCTCGATCCTAGGACCCTGGGATCTTGACCTGAGCCAAAGGCAGACGCTTAACGACTGAGCCACCCAGGCGCCCCATTTGTTTGTTTTTAATTCTAGGATCAATCAAGGTTTATATGCTACATTTGGCTGTTAGGTCTCTAACTTTATTTTTCCTAACACTTAACCTTTTTTTTTTTTTTTTTTTAATTTTATTTATTTGACAGAGAGAAACACAGCGAGAGAGGGAACACAAGCAGAGGGAATGGTAGCGGGAGAAGCAGGCTTCCTGCTGAGCAAGGAGCCCGATGCGGGGCTCGATCCCAGGACTCTGGGATCATGACCTGGGCCGAAGGCAGACTCCCAACGACTGAGCCACCCAGGCGCCCCAACACTTAACCTTTTAAAAAAAGCCCAGGCCAGTTGTCCTGTAAAACATCTCATATTCTGGATTTATCTGATTGTTTCCTTATAATTAAATTTGGCTGTACATTTTTTATAATAGTGCTTGTCGATTTGCATTCCGTCAGGGTCATCACACCTCTCATCATACGTTGGATGCCTGGAAGGGCTGGCCATCTCCACACTTCATTTTAAAGGTGCCTTTCCCCTGTACACAGTCCCAGGGGGTGATTCTTGGAGATTCTGAGTATCTTCTTGTCCAGCCACTGCATTCAGCGTCCCTTGGCAGTCCTTGCCTGGATCAGTTTTTACATTGGGAAATCCAAAGTGATGATTTTCTGATTCTATAAGCCCTTCTGTATTTATAAACTTGTGTTCTTCTGGAAAGAACTTGCCTCCCTCATTCATCTCCCATTTTCTATGGTAGTTTCCTGTGCCTGCTGTAAGAAATCGCCACAAACTAGGTGGCTTTCACATGGGAGAAGTTCATCATCTCACAGTTGGGAGGCTGGAAGTCTGAAATCAAGGGGCTTGCGAGGCCGCTCTCTTTCCGAAGGCTCCTTCAAGGCTCCAGATGTTTTGGCCTGTGGCTGCATCCTACCATCTGCCTCTGTGGGTGCTCACATCACCTCTTGCCTGTCACCTCTCCTTTGTGTCCCCTATGAGGACACTTGGCACTGGATTTAGGGCCCAACTGGATAATCTAGAGGGACCTTTTGGTCTCAAGATCCTTAATGATATGTGCAAGGACTCCTTTTCCAAGTAAGATCACATTCGGGGTTCTGGAATGGGGATGTGGACATATTTTGGGGGGAGGTCACCAATCAATTCACCCCTCCCCCCCCCTTTTAAAAAACTCTTTGTGGACTCATAGATTCTTTGAGTCTTTGAGCACTTCCTTGATCTCCAGATGTTCCGGCCTCATCTTGTTCTTTCCCTGCCCCAGCCCTGGAATTAGTTGTTTCTTGAAGGAGTCCTGCTTCCTTTCACTGGAGAACATTGTTAAGGAATCAGACCCTGGGCACGGGTTGTGCTCATTGCCATCGAGGTGTCCTTGGTCCCATCTCTCCCAGGGGACAGAGCCAGGAAACTGAGTTTTCCAATCCTGAGTTTATGCCCAATTTAAATCTTACCAGGTTTCTTCCTTACCTTCCCCCATTCCATATTGCTGTGTCCTTTTTTCCCCCCACTGTGAAAACCTCCTTTCCGACATGAATAAAAAGTTCTTGGCTCTCTGCTACCAGACAGACAGAAATGGTTTCAGAATTACTACGTCAGTACCATATGAACAACAAACTTCAGCAAATGCAGGATTTCTGTGTAGTTCTTTTGGTCCTCACAGTGTGTCCCACTGAGGATATGCGGAGTATTGTGTTCCAAAGCCACTTGCGATAATTTTTTTGATGCCTGATGCAAGTCAGTTTCATTTCTTGGTTTGTGTTCAGTTTCCTTCTTTCCGACTAAGTATTTAAGCCATATACATGGTCCGAAAGTCACAGTACCTAAAAAATTAGTTGCCTCTTGGGGAAATCTCGAACCTTCTGTTTTATCCATCTTACTGCAGATGTCGGCATTAGTCTGTGTGGTTGCGTGCTCTTGCTCAGGGTGTTTACCCAGCAGCCAGCATCCTCTGCAGACTCTGCGCCTCCCTTTCCTAGAAAGCGAGCGCTCCGTGTGGATGCCCGCGGATGCCCCTGCCCCCCCCCCCCCCCCGTGCTGTTGTACAGCTGTATAATACTCCTGTGCATGTGCACCTGTCTCCTTCGGGAGGCATTTCCGTGATGTTGCATAGGTTGCTGTCACAAAGACTGCTCCCGCCAAGGAACCTGCACACACACCCACCAGGGCTGCCAGCAGTGGGTTCTCTCAGCCTCCCCAGCAGAGGCTGTCGGCAAACGTTTGCCCTTTCACCAGTCTGAAAAATGGCATCTCCTTGTTTTAATTTGTGTTTCTCTTATTGTGAGTGTCATGAAGCAGCTTCTGAGATGTTTAAGGGCTATTAATGTATCTGTCTCTGAGAACTGTTTATGGGTTTGCTCATTTTCTCTTGAGTTGCTGGTTTTTTTTTTTTTTCCACTCATTTCTTTTTTAAGTAGCTCCGCACCCAGCTCGGGGCTTGAACTCATGACCCCGAGATCAAGAGTCACATCCTCCTCCTGAGCCAGCCAGAGGGCCCTCTTTCCCACTGACTTTTAAGAACTCTTTATATACGTGTTAACTGTTGTCTGTGAATTATTTCCTCATGCCTGGTGTGGTGTAGAGAAATAATGTTTGGTCTTTGTCCCCTGTTGGCACAAAGGTTCTAAAACTCTTGGGATTTTCTGAGTGAAAGGAGTATCTTTTGTTGCTCTTGAGGATCCCTCTTTGATCACAGCTGAGTTGATGCCAGTGAAGTGATTTAGGCTGGGCTCCTGGGTAGCCAGGTTGGGGCTGGTCACGAGAGGGACCCCTCCCATCAACCTCCAGGAAGGGAGAACAGGGTGCTGGAACTTGAGCTCTACAGAAACTTGAACAGTGGGGTTTATTGAGCCCCCCAGTTGTTGAATGCAAGGCAGGACTGGGAGGGTGTGGACGCTCCAGTCTCCTCCCCATACCTTGCCCAGTGCATCTCTTTCACTTGGCCGTTTCTGAGTTGTATCCTTTATAATGAACCAGTACGTGTAAGTAAACTGTTTGCCTGAGTTCTGGGAGCCATTCTAGCAAATTATCAAACCCAAGGGCTGGGGGAGGGTCACGAGAACCCCCAATTTATAGCCACTTCATCAGAAATATAGGGGTTTGTGATTGGTCTCTGAAGCAGGGGCAGCCTTGTGGGACTGAGCCCTTCACTTGGGTCTGTCCTAACTCTAGGTTGTTAATGTGAGAACCGAATTGAATTGTTGGACACCCACATAGTGAGTGTGCAGAGTTGGAGAGTTGGTTGTTAGTGTGGAAAAAACCTGCGCATTTGGTGTCAGAGGTGTTCTGAGGGGGAGAAACAGATTTTAGGACCTGGGAGTCTTTATTTTCAATGGTTTTTGTATTTCCCCACGTAGTTCTTAAGACACTGGCCCGGGTGTTGGACGAGAGAAATGAGACCGGGTGCTGGGGAGGAATGAGAATGCCCTCAAGGCCCAGGGGTTGGTACTTCAGTGGATGGATAGGATTCGGGCAGTAGGGTTGAAGGCAGTGGGGCCAGCATGACCATGAGCATGGAGGTGACTGTGCGAGGAGCAGGTCCTTCTGGTCCTTAACGGCAGTATTTCAAGTTGGCCTCCACGTACGCTTCATTCAGTGACTGAGTAAACATCTGATCAAAATTCATGCAGGGTGAGAAGGTAGAGATTTCGATGAACATATTTCAGACTATGCCAGCATTAGGGCAGGGCCACATTGAATCAGCCTATGTAGCCGGGCCATTGCGTGTGCCGAGGGCATCCCCCACCTCATGTAGATTCACTGGCAGGGTCTAGGCCTGGTGTGTGGTCCTGCTGTGTAGGCTGGGAGATGAAGAGCCTGGGTGTTGTGATGTCGTGAGTAGATGTTTATTTTATTTTATTTTTTTAAAGATTTTATTTATTTATTTGACAGAGAGATCACAAGTAGGCAGAGAGGCAGGCAGAGAGAGAGGGGGAAGCAGGCTCCCCGCTGAGCAGAGAGCCCGATGTGGGGCTCCATCCCAAGACCCTGAGATCATGACCTGAGCTGAAGGCAGAGGCTTCACCCACTGAGCCACTCAGGTGCCCCAGATGTTTATTTCACAGGCAGGCCTGGCTGCCAGATTCTCTGTATGCGCTGAATCCACATTAATGCCTCCTCCTCCCCACCCCCCACCTTTTTTTCTTGCTTTATGTTCTACAAATGTTTGGGTCTTAGAGGAGTTCCTGCAGGATATATGTGGGAGCACTGATTCTGGGTTGGCCCTTTTTGGGGAAGGGCAGTTTCACTTGCCCTCATCCGGCTCCTTCTGTGATTTGGGGACAGTCATCTAACCATGCTGTTTCATTTTTATGCACTTACAACATGGAGGTACTGTGTTCTCTTATACCTTGCAGGTAATAATACTTTTTAGAAAACACCATGAAGGGGGTGCCTGGGTGGCTCAGTGGGTTAAAGCCTCTGCCTTCAGCTAAGGTCATGATCTCGGGGTCCTGGGATCGAGCCCCACATTGGGCTCTCTGCTCAGCAGGGAGCCTGCTTCCTCCTCTCTCTCTGCCTGCCTCCCTGCCTACTTGTGATCTCTCTCTCTGTGTCAAATAAATAAAAAAAAAAAAAATTAAAAAAAGAAAGAAAACACCATGAAGAATTGACAATTTCTTTAAAGAGGTGATAGCTTTGCTTGATGAGCCACCTGGGAGAAGAGATGTTTCCAGGTGCAGGTGTGAGAAAGTGACAAATGGGGAGGGCCTGTCCTCACATACGAAGGGCAGTAACCGTGGGCAAGCAGGTGCTCCCCAGAGGGTGGGCCAAAGTGGTCTTCCTCTCCCTTTGATTCAGAAGGGCAAGGAGTGAATTTCAAGTTAAGCCATGAGTTTCTTTGAGTTTTGGTTAAAGTTTCTGTTTTTCGAACCAAAATAACTAAGTGCCATAAAGCAACAAACACTTGAATTCCCCTTCTTGTAGTCTTTTTCAGAAAGAGTCTGAACATCTTGGAAAATAAAAACAATTTTGTTAGGGTAGTGAGACCTTGGAATTTTATTCTTAGTATCTTTGAACATTTTTATACTCTTTCTGAAAACAAACAAGCTGTTTCCAAGTGAGAATTCGGTTGACATATGTAAGTGATCTGAGTTTTGTTTATTTATTTTTAAAGAGTTTATTTATTTCGTTTAGAAAAAGAGAGAGTCTGCCCTGCAGGAGGGGAAAGGGAGAAGGAGAGAGAGAATTCCAAGTAGACTCCCTACTGAGTGGGGAGCCTGACACAGTGCTCAGTCTGTGAGATCATGACCTGAGCCAAAACCAAGAGTTGGACTCTTAACCAAGTGAGCCACCCAGGCGCCCATATTTATGTATTTCTAAAGGTGAGAGCAGACAGCTGTGTTATACCAGCAACAGAAGATTGAAGGGGTAGAATGGCTCTGTTGGGATCAAGTAAAAGAATCACATTAATCTGACGCTTTCAGGGGCCAATGACAGTCCTTGTGGAAATGGTCACTAGTGAATGATATGGGGCCATAAATGGTGGTTCTCCTTGAAACTTGCATGTAGCCAAATCAGGATCTTAATTCTGTTCTTCCTCTTAGTTTTTTGTGTTTTTTTTTTAAGTTTATTTTTACAGAATTTTATTCTGATTCCTTAATCTCCTTACTCCCAGTGCATCTTAATTATTTAAAGGACAAAATTCTATCTTAGGCTCTCAGAGCAATGAACCCCCCCCCCCACCACCACCTTCTGCTTCTGCCACTGATGTAGGTGTGGAAATCCAGCATGAGGAGTGACCCACTTTGATAATGCTACAGTCTCAAAGTGAGGCATGGGGGAGTATAATCTCCCCCATTTTATAGATGGGGAAACTGAGGCAGAGGGCAGTTACATGACCTGCCCCAGCTGTTAAGTCTGGTGCTCCAGGCTAATGTAGAGGGACTTGGAGGAACCCCAAGGCTGCATCTACCCCATTTCTTAACTTCAGTGGAGACCTTTAGTGACACTTCTCCTGTAAGAATGTTTCACTTTGAAGCAGCCTCGTTGGGGTGCCTACAAGGTAGAGGGGGCAGGAGGCATTTTAGAGGATCCCTGAGCATTTTCCTTATCTTGTTGGTGGGTGGTCAACTGGCTTTGGTCCTCTTGTTTGACCCTGCTGTAGGAGCTCCCCCTCTTCTTTATGACTCTAACCTGGTTGGTGAGCAGAGTGGGCCCAGGGGGCTGCTGGGTAGTTTGTCTGCAGTGAAGTCCCCACGGCCCCCATGCCCCAGCATAGGTGGTTGGAAGACCTGTTCCTCTGTTCCAGCAGCAGTGTCCTGTCTAGGCTGGGGTGCTGAGTTTGCAAGGCCCGCAGCCCTTCTGAGCCAGAGTAGCAAGCCTTGTATCTGCACCTGCCTGGCTCACCTACCTGGTCCCCCACCACTGAGCACCTGGGACCTTCCTGAGGTCTCCAAGGCACCTGCCCCGCCCCTCACCTGCCACCCACTCTTACCCTTCCCCCTTCCACATTCCTACCTCCCCCTTCTCACACAGCCACTTCACCTAGTTCCTGGTACTCCCCTCACTGTCCACTCACTTCCCCCTTCCTCTCTCTCTCCCTCCTCAGTCTCACCCCTTTCTCTAAGGAACACCTTACTCTACCTGTCCCCTTATCCCCTCTCCTGCTCTCCTCCCCACTCCCCCACCGAGTCCACATTTGCATCTCTTTCCTCCCTCTCCCCGCCAAACACTCCCTCCACACTCACCCCCTCATCTGGCTTCCCTCAATATGCCCCTTTCCTCATGTTCTCCTAGACTGTGCCATCCCTGACAGGGGCTGTGGGCAGAAGGCTGGCATTTTCTAGACCTGTTAGGATGACCTACAGACATAGCCATTGGATGTGGTGGCCACCCCCCTAGTGTTCTCAGGGGCGTGGCGTACCTGGCTGCCTTCTAGATGATACCAGAGGGCACCATGATTTGAGATGTCCTTCCTCAGTCCCTCCCACACCTTCTTTCCCTCTCTACCTCTTCAAATAAAAATGAAAAGGCCAACTTAAAAGCATTGTCAAGATTTTTAAAGTTCCCATTTAAAACTAAATAATTTGTAAGTAGAAAATAGTGTACTTGATGTGGAAAAACTAGAGAATGAAGTACAAAGATAAAATCTCAGTCCTCAAAATTTTAGCATATTAAAATGTCTTTCCATACAGAAATAGTGATGTCTCTTCGTTTTTAATGAGGTCTTTCTTTTTGGCCCTCAGTAAAGTTTTATTATTTCCTTCATGTAGGTTTTATACATTTTTCTGTGAAATTTATCAAGTTTCTCTTTAGCATTCTCAGTAAAGATCCAATAGCAAATATACTAACAAAGCAACTTTTAACATCAGACTGCAAAATTACCCCCAAAGCTATATTCTATTTAAATATTTCTCCTTTGTGCTTTGCACTAATGCTTATATATACACATATTCTCTTTGTGTCTTGTTTTTAGTCATAGTGTTGCACTTTCTAAAAAAGGTTACTACACTTTTATGTGTTACTTCATACCTTCACATTCTGGGTTTGGTCACATGATGGCTCCTTACATTGTTTAGAAGTTGAGGTGGGGCTGTGAATTTTCCTTTTCTTCCTACCTACTTAAAAAAAATTCTTTTTTCTGATGTTCTTTGCCTTCAGTATTCTAAAAATAGATTCATTAGCTTTTGCGATCAGACTTAATCGGTGGTGTTCATTGGAGGCTAGTTGAAAAGGAAGTGCTTGTGCAGAGAGCTCTTGCTTTGTCATTTTTCAGCAGATTCATCATCCACTTGGCAGTAAATGTTAATTGAGTGACCTGCACTGTGCTGGGATCTGAAAATGCACGCCTTCTCTTGACTTCTGTTTCCACCAGGAAGTGGGAAGTGATTGGTCGGAAGGGAAGAGCACTGGGTCAGTTTCAGAGTGAATCCATGGAAAGTGAGGTCTGTGATTGTGATTTAAGCTTTGCAGGCAGCTTTGTAGGCTGTACCTGGACGGTACAAAAGTGATGCTTTAATCTCTCCTGCCTGTAGCCTAGGCTGGGAGGGGTTGGGGAGGATTCCTCTTTCTTGCTCTCCTTTTTCTTTAGTGACTCTGTTTCTTCTTTTTGTCAGAAAACTAATGGGATTCCTTTATTTGGTAGCCTCAGGAGACGTCTATTTCGTTTTCTATTGGAGAGAAGATATTGCCACACTTCCCTAGCTTGAGTGTACATCTGTTTAAGTGGAAAAAGCAAAAGAAATAATGTGGCAACTTTGTATCATGCTAGACATCTGTTGGTATCTGTGAAGCTATAGATAGCAGGGGAGAAGGGAGAGTCCATTTCTTGTCATTTATATCTATCCCCGTGATTTGAAGAATCAAAGTGCTTGTTTGCTTTCTGGGGTGGTCTGGTATTTTTCTTTTTTTTTTGTATCTGTTTCTGTAAACTTGATATTACTGTCTACTAGTTTAGATTAAGCAGCTTTTGAATATTTTGTTTTGTTTTAAGATTTTTTATTTTATTTATTTATTTGACAGAGAGATCGATCACGAGTAGGCAGAGAGGCAGGCAGAGAGAGAGGGAGAAGCAGGCTCCCTGCTGAGCAGAGAACCCAATGTGAGGCTTGATCCCAGGATCCTGAGATCAGATCTGAGCCGAAGGCAGAGGCTTTAACCCACTGAGCCACTCAGGTGCCCCAGCTTTTGAATGTTTAATTAAATAGTACCATGGGACACCTGGGTGGCTCAGTCAGTTAAACATCTGCCTTTGGCTCAGCTCCTGATTCCAGGGTCCTGGGATCAAGCCCCAGGTTAGGCTCCCTGCTAAGTGGGGAGTCTGCTTCTCTTCCTCTGCAGCTCCCCCTCCTTGTGCTCTCTCTCTCTCTCTGTCAAATAAGTAAATAAAATCTTAAAAGAAATAGTAGCACTGTGTAGAACCTTGAGAATATGAGTGGAACGTGTTTACAAGTGTATTGGTGTTCTGATGTGAAGAGGTAGGGGACAGAATACATCTTAATTCCAGCCTCAAGAAATAGATACATAGTTGTGATAATATAGGGTAAATATCATGGTAGCTTTCTGTTGATATATTGTTGCCTCTTGAGGACTTGAAGAACCTGGAGGAAACCAAGATATTTTATGATGGTTAAGTGTAAGTTACAGTTTGGATAGTAAGGTGCAAAGGGCATTGATATCATATATGTGTTTTGGGGCTTAGTTTTAATTCACAGTTTTAACATTCTAAAAATGTGGAAGCATTTGAAAGATCCCTTTCCCTTTCTTCCCCCTTCTATTTCCCTTCCTGTCAGTTACTGGGTGACATTTAGTATGTATGTCTGAATCATCTAGATAGTTTCCTCTGTATTATGTGTTCATAAAATACATTTAGATACTTTAAAAATGTAAATGGTTTTATACCATGGATTTTTCTGTGATTTGCTTTTGTACTTAACATATGGAGAAAATCTTTCAATGCAGAGCTCTCATTTGTCTAAATGGTTGCCTGTGCTTTGGAAGCCATGATGCTGCCTTGCTTAGAATGGACAGAAGCAATGCAGTGTCCTCTCCAGACCTAAAAAATGTATTTCAGACTTTTCTTCCTGCAAGTTGTAGAAATTAAAACAATACAGAAGTATACAAAAAGGTCTTACCCCATGTCTCTCAGACTTCTGTAAAGACACCTGCATGTAGTTTTAAACATGTATATAGTTTTTAAAAGCAAAAAATTGATTCTAAGTTTCTGTTCTCACTTAATATCGACATTTTTACATGTAATAAATACTCTTTAGAGGACCATATATCTTCTGCAAAGCCTATGATTTCTTGCCCTTTTAACCACTCTGGAAAAAAAAAAAAGGAACATCTTGGAGCAAAATGTTTTCCCATGGGAATGTCAGTACAATTCTATTAGATAAACCTATGAGACTGTATGAGTCTAAAATGTTTTATAGCTGAAGGTCGGGACCGGCCACAATTGGTACTGCAGGGAGTGCAGGGCAGGGCCTAGAAGATGCTGCTGTCCTGCCTGCTTCTAGGAAATTGCCTGTTAGAAGCCTGGGGGGAGGCCCCAGGGCGGGACTGCTAGCACAGGGAAGGTGCAGAAGCAGGTGCCTTCCCTGAGGCTTGTGAAGCTCACCCGTTACTAGAGGCTGCTCAGCCACCCCAAGTGGCCTTTTTTTCCTGGGGTACTTCTTCTGTGTAACTGCTCAGGACAGTCAGAGGCCTGCCTGACTGCGTGGGGTTCTGGGTTTGGGTTTGGGGCTCGGCTCCTTCAGGGTAGGCAGGAGGCAAAGATCACAGTTTGGTGACTGCCACCTTTTGAGGTATGATGCTGCCTGACCCTGAACCCCTAATTCTATTAGTGGGAACTGGAGATGGTGAATTTCCCCCTTTCTGCACATTTCCCTTTCTTATTCAAGAGTTAAAAACAGAAAAGTATCTCCTAATTTGAACCTTCTGCTCCATTTAAACAACTCTTTTAATGCTTTTTTATTACAAGAGTAGTGTATTAAAAAAAAAAAAAAAGAGTAGGTAGGGGCACCTGGCTGGCCCAGTCAGTTAAGCATCTGACTCTTGGTTTTGGCTCAAGTTGTGATCTCTGCGTTAAGGGATGGAGCCCTGGGTCAGGTTTGGGATTCTCTCCCTCTCCTTCTGCCCCTCCTGCTCATGCTCGTGTTGTCTCCCTCTGCCTCTCTCAAGTAAATAAATAAATCTTAAAAAAAAAAAAAAGTAATGTATATTCTCACCTTGTTTGAAAAACATTTCAGTTATGCTGCTGCAGAGTTTACTGGAGGGGAGTCCAATATTTGCTGTGTTCTGATATGAGGATTGTTGAGCTTCATCAATGGCAGGCGAGGGCACAGCTTTCCTTGACACGTGTAGGGTTCTGTTCAGGTGGCAGCCGGCAGCCTGGGTGGCTGGGGAGGGAGGGTTTCCCCAGGACGGCAACCGCAATCCAGGCTTTTTACCAAGGTGATGAGTTTGTGACAAACTATGCTTTGAGTGTGGGGAAGGGTGCACTTGCGCTTGGTAGGGAATGCATCAGGTGAGGAGGAATTAAGCCCCGTATCCCGGGTTGACTTAAGATCTGCCTCATTGGGGCGCCTGGGTGGCTCAGGTCATGATCTCAGGGTCCTGGGATTGAGCCCCGCCTCGGGCTCTCTGCTCAGCAGGGAGCCTGCTTCCCCCTCTCTCTCTGCCTGCCTCTCTGCCTACTTGTGATCTCTCTCTCTGTCAAATAAATAAAACCTTTAACAAAAAAAAAAAAAAAAGATCTGCCTCATCGCTAAATTAAAGGGCTGGGGACACACCTGCCTGTTTTGATTCTGCCTATGGTTTTGCTGCTTGACCAACTACTTCAAAACTTAGGGGTATAAAATAGCAACCATTTTATTGTGTTTACGGGTTCATTGGGTCAGGAATTTGAAATAGGGATAGCTCTTCTCTGTTTCATGATGTCTGGGACTTGAGCTGAGATGGCTTAGACAGCTGGATGGAGAATGTACTTCCTGAGGGCTTCTTCGCGGGCACATCTGGCCCCGGAGGACGGGCTCAGCGAGGACTGGCTGTTGGCACCTGCGCCGCACCTGGCTGTGACGCAGCTAGCCACAGGGTGGTCCGACCTCATCCACAGCAGCCCAGGGGCCCCAGAGACAGTGTGCCAGTGGACTCGAGGGAAGAGCACGCCGTTTATGACCAGCTCCCAGAGCTGCATAGTGTCGCTTCAGGCTTCCCCTATAGGGTCACTTCCGGCCTCCCTAAGTGTAACTTCCGGCCTCCCCTATAGCATCACTTCCTGCCTTCCCTATGGTGTCACTTCCGGCCTCCCCTATAAGTGGAAATGGTTTCCAGGTCCACCAGATTTAAGGGGCTGACACACCGACCCCACCTCCTTCGAGGAGGCGTGTCAGAGATTTTTGGACTGGTTTTATAGTACCACCTGGAAAGCCCTGTGTGAAGAACACTAGGACACCACGCAGCTCGGCAGTGAGCAATTGGCACAACGTGAGTCATAGCTGAGACGAGGCGTTCTGTTGTAGTTAACACGCACAGAAAACCTGGAGAGGAACAGTAAACAGAGTCACAGCCGAGCACGTGCGGCCGGGTGGATGTGTTTGAGCTTTGCTGCAACTTCCTCTGCCAGGAATACTAATTTCAAATGAGCTCAGGGTGCCCAGTGTTTGTACAGGGTTGCTGATTTGAATGCTTCTCTAAATTAAAGTGTTCTTGACCTGAGCAAACGGAGGTCGGAATTGTCATTCGCTCTCTTGAGATAGGGGGCCTCTTCAGCATGCACAGAAGCTTTGCTGTCCCCCCGAAGGATTTCATGACCTCACGGTTTCTCAGTTTTAGCTGGAGCACCTGCTGCACGCAGGGCTCATAGGGGAGGGGACTAGCTTAGAGGACAAGTTTAGATAAAAAAACCCAAGATGTCTTTTTTCACTCAAGATGGGGGTGATTCCGGGGCCTTGAATGAGGCTACCCACTTGGAAGTGTTGGCAGAGTGTGGGTGGTGACCAGCCATGTGACCTTGAGCAAGTCTCATGAGGCTCCTCTTGGTTCTGGTGTAAGGCTGTCAAGTGGAGGTGACAGCATGACCCTGTGACTACAAACAGGGAGCAGGAAAGGCCGGTGTGGGGTAACCAGCAGCAGTGACATTGGCATCATTGTGCTTGCTGCTTGAACACCTTGGCTTTGTCGTGAGACTCCCCAGGGATGTGGCCATCGCCTGGCTGGGTGCACAGTCAGGGCCACGTTCTCTTGAGCCTTTGACATGCTGGCCCAAGCAGGTGCCCTACCCGCCCGCACATCTAGTGGGTGCTGGCCTTCCTGGCTCCCAGCCTCTGTGTCTCCTTGCCTGGTAGACATCTTTAGCCCAGATCACTACAGGGTGCTTCTATAGCGGGAGCGTGTGCTAATCCCAGCCTGCTATCCCCTCCCGAAGGCCTCTGGTGTTTCTGTCTCCTGATTACAGCCATTCACCACCCTCTTCTGTCCTCGGCATTCTCGACCCCTCTGTCCCTCACAGCCCTACTTCCGGCACACTCTGTGATTGCTGGTCGCCCTCTCACCAGAGGCCTGCTGTCTTGGAATGCTCGAAAGGGGAACCAGGGGTGCGCAGATTTTGTTCATCAACAGAATGCCCATGGGGGGCTCGGCCCATCTGAGCCTCCACGTTCATCTTTCCCTCCCAGGGTACTTCTGCTAGCATTGTCCTCCCCCCCGCTTCACCCCTGAGGACATCGTCTTCACAAGCCAGTAGATGTCCCTGTTGTGTGCTCCCTGCACCCCATCTCCACATCAGTGACCTATTGCCTTCTCTCTGCTCTCCAGGACTGGGTCACCGGCAGCCTGTACTTCCCTGATGTGTCTTACATAGAGGTGGCTTTGGGCAGTTCTCCCCGTAAGGAGAAGACCTCCTGCACTTGGGTGGCACCTCGTCATTCTGGGATCCCTTAGAGCAGGGCTCAATAAGCAGTGATGACCCATGGGCCAAAGCCAGCCCACCCCTGAGCTAAGAAGGTCTTAACAGTTTTACCTGGTTGAAACAAAGTCAGAAAAAGAGTGCTAATTCATAACACACAAAATCCTAATTTCTGTGTCCTTGAATGAAGTTGTGTGGGAGCACGGTCACGCTTTTGTGAATTATCTCCTACTGTGTAATACTCTAGTGGCGACGTTGAGCTGTGGCTTCAGAGATCATAGAGCCCACAAAACCTAAATTACTGACTCTCCACCCCTTTACAGAGAAAGTTTGCTGACTCCTGCCTTAGACCAGTGATTCCCAGTTGTTTGGGAGAGCTTTTCATTCATGCATTCATTCTTTGAGCACATATTGAGTGAGCACCAAATAGTACATGGAAGTATCTCGACGTCATAGGGAACAGCAATGAACGAAGTAGTCTTTGCTGTCTTGAGGCTTCCATTTTCTTGGCTGGAAACATACAATCACAGAGCTTTATAGACAGACGTGGGTATATTATCTGTTAATAAGTGCCATGAAGAAAAAGAAAACAGGTTGAATGTGGGTAAGGAGGAAAGATGGAGTGTGGGGGAGCACTGTTAGGGATGGATTGGTCAGGAAGACCTCACTGAGCTGATACCTGGATGAACTGAGGGAGGCAGATAAAGAGGCATTTGGAAGAGGAGTCGGTACAAAGACCCTGAGGCGAGCTGAAGAACCTACCAGGCGCCAGAGTGGCTTGAGCCTGGACTGTCTGAGCAGATAGATGGGCAGCAGGCAAGGTGTGGCTGTGGCAGGCCACCAGATCCCTTAGCATGCAGGCTCTCCACATTCTGTCTCCACTGCCTCTCTCTGCAGGTGACTCTGCCCCTGGGACATTTGAAAAAAAGGCAAAGCCCAGGCCCCTCTGCAGAGGTCCTGATTCAGGAGGTCTGAAGTGTAGATCGTGTAGGGCATCCCAGACTCTGGGAAGCCCAGTGTTTATCCCTTGAGACTGGAGAAGGCAGACCCTCCCTCCACTCTCCCCCAGCCCCCCTGCCAGTTCCTAGTCATTGTTAGGTCCTGGAGAAACTTTCTGGTCTAAAGGGCACCATGGGTTAGGAGCCCTTTGCTGCAGGACCTCACCAGGTGCTTGGCTCCTAGCAGGGGGCTCAATATCTAAATATTTAAAAAGAGACTTGCATTCATGCGGGTGACTGTCCTCTCCTACTGGAGTTTGCGGGCATGCCACTTCTCCTGTCTTTGAAGGACTGTTTATGAGCTGGGTCAGTTCCCTATTGTCTCGTGGGTGGCCGGTGCACCCCACCTTTTCCTGCATGAGCAGGGTCAAGCCATTTCCCCTTGTGGTTCCAGGTGGCCCCTACCACGTCTTGTCAGCTGAACCTCGCCTCCTCCCCTGGCCCACCTCACTTGGGGTCCTCCCTGACCATCATGTGTATGTGTCCACCGTACAGGTGAAGTTGTGCATGGGGTCTTAGCGTTCTGTTCATCTGCAGGCTCCAGTCTTGTTGGATGGCTGGCTGGTGGCTGAGCGAAGAAAGGATTTTTGCAAAAATGAAGACAGAAGGCAAATCCTGCATGGGTTCTCCAAATGCGGTCACACTGTCTAAGGTCACCAAGCCAAGTTGGTGAGCCCCTGGCGTGCTGGTTTATAAGATGTCTGATTGTCTGGGCTCGCCTGCAGGCACTCTGGGCAAACAGCGTCTAATAGAGGTGTGTGCCCGTTAGCCGGGCTGGAGAGTGGTTTCCCTGACTCACACTCGAACTTCCTCTGATTTAGGATAAAAGTCTGTGTGCTTTCTAGTGAAAATGGTGATCAGAATGCCCAACAAAAACACGCTAAAGCATATGGCAGTCATTTAAAAGGTACAGGTGTGAAATGGAAATGGTTTTGTTTGATCCAGTGTCAATAACAGTACTTAAAGTAGGGTCCTAGGATTCCTGGTGAAGAACCCCCACCTTCTGTGCGGCCTGGCATTCAAGGACTCAAAATCTGTCCCCATTCGAAAACATTCTAAAACCAATGTGCCTCTGAAATTTCAAGCTTTTATGGGGGATTTTTGAGAGCTCTGTATGCTTGGTTTTGCCTGGACTTTCAAGGATTTCCCCCCTAGACTTCCTGAAATTCACTCAGGAATGTGGTGGAGACCCACAGGTTTCAGATTGAGAAATTGCGTTCTAAAAGGATTTGTCTCCAGTGCTATCTAATTAATATTTAAGAAACCACGTTAGACTAATAGGAACTACAAAAGTATCAAACGAGCATTTTAATTTCTTCTTTGTTGGAAAACGATACTCCTTTTTAATCATACTCTTAAAAAAAATCACTCAATTTTTTTTGCCCTAAGTGAAAATTTCTGTGTGAAGGATTTTCTTGAACAGGATTTCCCTGCATAGCATGAAGTCTGGATGCAGACAGAGAATTGGAAAGCCAGTGTGCCTCAGATTGTGTGCAAAGTATTTTTAATATAAAAATCAGAATAAATTAAAATATCTTGAAAGCTGTGTAAGGGAATTTGGTTTTAAGCCCTTTGTCAATGGTGGGCTTTTCTTAATGCTGAGTCCTTGTATGGTATGTAATTGACTTAATTTAGTTCCGTTTAGTTCAGGTATCACCTGTAGAGTACAGCTCTTAGTAATTCCCAGCGATCCCTGTATCACCTATAGAGTACAGCTCTTAGTAATTCCCAGCGATCCCTTTGCGACACTGTAAGATGGGTCAGATTCCCTTAAGCAGATTGCAGAATTCTAAAAGCAACATTAATTTTTAATACTGTGTAACTTTTAAACATTCCAGGCCAGTCTACACAGAACACGGGGAGCAAGGCTCCATAATTGTTGGGGATCGCTTGTGTTTTCCTCCTTGGAATGAGTCTGTGGCAATTTGGCAATTCGGGAACTTTTCCTGCCTGCTGTTTGTCTTTGGTCTGTGCTGGGTGCTAAGTCCTTTTTGTTCTCTAAAACAAAGCAGGCGGAGCTTTTGAGAGTTTAGAAGGAGACCAGCCACACTTGACATACAAACATCTTAAAGATTAATTGGTAATAATACTTCTGAAGAGAAAAAGTACTAAGTAGGGGATAAATGTAATAGAGTGAAAACATTCTTTGACCTCTTCCTTTCAACTCGTTTTGGTGGTTGACCTGCTTGTTTTTGCTGTTGCAAATGTGAATCAGGAGCCCCTCCTCTTGCAGGGAGACCCACCTGTAAACTGCCAATTAAGAAGTGTTTCGTGGGTGCTGTGACACCTCAGATGGCTCCTGATGTCCCCTGAAGCAGGCAGGGAGGTTGGGGAGGTTTTCCCAAGAATGTCATGCTCAGGTGAGGTGTGTGCACTCCTGGCCAAGGAGAGCACCAAAGATGGACCTGCTTTAGGGAGGGTGGAGGCTGGGAGTGGGCGGGGGGGGGGGGGG
>CM053610.1:44245090-44291143 GCA_028646535.1 Procyon lotor
CAGAGCCCTCACCTGCTTCCCGGGGGTGGGGGGGCTGCTCGAGCAGGACCAGGAGGAAGGGGAAGAGGGCTAAGAGCCCTGGTGTCTGTACTTCAAGGAGGGAGAAGATACCCAGAAAGAGGGGCGGCCTTACGTGCTCTTAGATGGTCTAAGGGATGACAGAAGAATCGAGAAACATCTTTGAGACAGACCTTTTAAACTGACTCAAGAAAAGGCTAAAAAGCAAACGAATAAGCTAGTAACCATGGAATGATTGGAAAAAGTTGTCAAAAGGCATAATCCATCCTAAGGCATCTTAAGGAGTGGTTAATTCCCCTCCTGAGTTTCCACAGCCAGAGAGGGACCACTTCCTGGAGTATTTTGACAAGCAGCTGAATCCTCAAGCGAAAATTGAGGCGATTTGTTTATTTGAGGAACTCAGTGAAGAACAGGGCCTGTGAGGTTTGGCAACTGCGGGTTCGTCCACAAGACCAGCTGACCTCTGACCCACGGGTTCCCAGGGTTTGGGAATCTTCCCTCCTTTTTAAAAGCAAGGTAAAAAGCAAGGTAAGAACATAGATACAAGGAAAGAAACAATTATGTCACCATTTAAACAGTATTTTGGCATCTTTAAACAGTCTTATTCTAGGTGGTTTTTAGTAACAAATCGAACTGCATGTATATTTTCTCGTCTGGAATTGTCATAACTGCATTATCATTTATAGTCATAACCATATTTTTAATCAAGATATAATTGATGTGTAACATTATACATAGTAATATATTAGTAACATGTAATATTATGTATTAGTTTTTATTATATAATAGTTAATATCTACCTATATATATTTATATGCACAGTGTGTATTATGTAAGTAGTTACCATCCATCACCTCACATAGTTACACATTTTTGTGTGTGTGTGTGTGTGTGTGTGTGATGAGAACTTTTAAGATTTACTCCTAGTAAATTTTCCACAAGCAATACAATATTAATAACTAGTCACTGTACTGTACATTACATCCCCAGGACTTATTTTGACAACCTTCACCCGTCTCATCTACACACCCACCTGCTCACTTCTGGCAACCACTAATCCCTTCTCTGTATCTATGAACTTGGGTTTTTGTTTCACTTTGTTTTTGACATTACACATATAAGTGAGATCATACAGTATTTGTCTTTCTCTGTCTGACTTATCTCATGTAGCATAATGCCCTTGAGGTCCATCTATGTTACCTCAAGTGGCAGGATTTCCTTTTTTTTATGGCTGAATAATCCATTCATCCATGGATGGAAACTTGGGTCATTTCTATGTCTTGGCTGTTGTCAGTAAGACTGCAGTGAACATGGGGGTGAAGATATCTTTTCAAGTTAATGTTTTTGTTCCCCTAAGATAAATACCCAGCAATGGAACTGTTGGATCATATGGTATTTCTATTTTTAATTTTTGAGGCACCTCTTACTGTTTTACATAGTGGCTACCCCAGTGTACATGCCTGCCAACGGTGCATGATTATTCCGTATTCTCCATATCCTTGCCAATGCTTGTTATTTTTTGTCTGTTTGATAATAGTCATAGTGATATTTAGTGGCTTTCCAATTTCATTGAATGGCTGTATCATAATTTAGATAGCAATTCCCCAACTGTAAGATATTTGGGTTTATTCCCTCCTTTTTTTTTTTTTTTTTGTGTAAGTAAAGCCATGATTTGTGAAGGTGGCTTTCCTGTGTTTATGTATATCCTGAGGATAATATCCAAAAGTAAGCTCACATAGTCTGAAGGTATAAACACTGTTTTTTTAATGGATAAAGAATATAGTATAGATTTATTTTAATTTTCCCATTTCTTGCTTATTTGCCACTTTTATTTAGTTATTTATTGCTATCTTTTGTGTCAGTTGCTTACTACTCTGTTTGGAGAGGAATGTGCTTATATGGAATTAGCAATGTGTGATTTTTGGAAACTGAGTCCTATTCAGTAGACATTTATTAAACCCCTACTGTTACCAGACGATGACAATAAGAAGGTGCCTGGGAGTAGATCCTAACCTGAAGGCCTTCCTAAGCTCACAGAATCACCATCTCCAGGATTGGGGGGGGGGAGGGTGCGGGGGGAATGTTTGCATTTGCTCTGTCATAGGAAAGGTTTCTTTATTAAGTAATTCTCTGTTCAGTGACTTCATGTGGTGGCCCATAGTCTAGTATTACATTTTAAAGTCATCCATGGCAAAACTTCACTGAGGCAGCTGGGCTGGTTTATTCACATTTATTGAGCACTAGCTGTGTACATATGATAACCTGTCCTCCGGGTATCTGCAATCAAGGAAGCGGGCCAGTAGATGGGAAACTAGAGAGATGTGGGAAGTGTGAGAAAGGATGGGCTTCCAGGTGAAGTTAAACCACAGCGTCAGGCCATTATCTAACCTTTCTGGGTTTTGGTTTCATGGACATTTAAAGGAAAAGGCTGGACCAAGCCCTAGGATCTTGCTCTCAGACAGGCAGTTCTTTGATGCTTGTGACTGGCTCTTCCTCAGACAATGGTTGGAGACATACTATTTATCAAAACACAATTACAGTTCAACTCTAGATCCCAAAAGAGGTATTCCAAAATTAAAGAGATGTATTGGATCCTCTTTTCATTTATTTTTTAGTGGGACTTAATACTTCAAAAGTGTTCATTTTGTCTTCCTAAGCTGTAATTTAGATTTCTTAGTGTACTTGAAAATATTGGTTAAACATTAAAATTGTGTTAGTTGGAATCCTTGAATATCACGAAGTTAAATATTGACCTGTTTTCTTTTTTCTCTTCCAGCTGTGTGGGGCAACTTCGTTAATATGAGGTAACTGTTTTTAATAATTTGGATGCTGTGGTCGGGTTTTATAGATACATTTCAGTTATTACAAATAGACTGTAGATGGCATGAGCTAATTGAATATTTTAAAAATGAAATTTCTTTTTTTTTTTTTTTTTTTTGCCATTCACACCTGAGCTTTGTCTTTTTTCTTATGGATATTCTCGAGGAATACACATCTGATTTTACTATTTACTCAGGTAAAGCCCATTTCTACTGGCTAGCTCCCCTGCATCACCTTCCTCAGGGTCCTTTCCCTCTTTTTGTACACCGGAAAGGGTTGACCCTAGCTTCTGCCCTGCTAAAATGTGATTGTGTTCCTGGGTGGCTTGAACAAAGCACGCGGTGGGGCCGTGCCTTTCTAAAACCTTTTGAGAAGGGGGCTGTCTTAAGGGAACCACGGCTGGCCCCTGGCCCTGGGAGCAGACCAGTGGATTCTGAGACCACAGGTTTATCTCAAGATTCAGCCTCGAGGAGCCTTCCGGCCTGAGGGTGCGTTATTTGTGCTTTGTGATAAATGTAGGAGGGACGCTAGGAAGAGTAAAATCCTGTGTTGAGATTCTTAAAATAAAAAAAAAAGTTAACAAGCATTCATTGTAAAAACAAGTCTGCCCGCTGTTAGTACAGTTTTACATTTAAAGAAAAATTCGTTCCACTTTGTATTCCTTGGTATTGAAAATAAAAGAGCAGCAATCACAATTGGCGAGCTGGCGGTGGGCTTGGCAGTCGGATGCCCCTGCACTGGGCTACTAGGGTAGAGCATTGCTGTGCCCCCGCCAGGCTTTTCGTATTGAGTAGGCTTTGCAAGGCCAGTGGGCCGGTGTAGGTCTGGGCATGAGTGTCTCCTGACAAAGGCATCTGTGTGCGGCTAGGAGGGGTGCTCAGATCCCATTTAAAGGAACTCTGTTTTTTTACTTGGCAAAGCTCCATTTTGCCTTAAATGCCCAGGAAAGCCCAGCGGAGAGACTTGGACTCCTATAGACACACTTCCTGCCTCCAATTTAAAACCCCATGTTGAGTATAACGTGAAAGTGAGATTATTTTAGTGAACCAGAAATAACCCTTACGAGGTAGAGGTGAGGGGTGAGATGAATTTGAGATTTCCTCTCCTCCATTACCTTTCGTCCCTCGGGTGCACCCCCTTCTGGAGCGAATCTGGAACCTGGGACTGACGTTTCTGGGAAGGGGAGCGGCGAGATGGTCTGCAGCCTTTGGTTTGTGTTGTCATTTGTTCAGAAATAAGTCTTGGGGTCATCGGGCCTCTCAGTGGATCTCAGTATCGCAGCTTTCTACTCAACAGGTCTATCCAGGAAAATGGCGAACTCAAAATCGAGAGCAAGATCGAAGAGGTTAGTTCCCTTTCCTGTATTTTGCTTCTGTTTTTTTGTTAAGTTTGTCAATTTCCATTCTTTCACCGGCGCTGGTACCTTCCTTGTGGGAGCCTGATGCTAGCTCATGACTTTGAAAACGTCTGTTCAAACACTACTCCCTTACTTAGAGGAGCCTTGCCATCCGTTATGCCGTGATTCCACTTGTGTGTCAGCATTTGTCCATTTGAGTTTGTCTGACTTTTCAAGTGACCCTCCCAGAATTTCTTAGAAAAAGGGAAGTAAGTTCTTTTACCAGGAATAGAGGCAAGTGCCAGCATCCGCTCACCCCAGCAGGTGCTGTAGGGAGAACTGGCCCAACTTGGATGCCGGGACTCGGGGAACATAGGGAGCGTCCACATGCACAGATGGGGAAGCCCACACCTGCTCACAGAGAGCTGGCTCCTCCTTCTTATGTACCTTCTATTTAAAAATAATTGCTTATGTTTTTAGTCAATTAATTGTAGACATAGGTACACGAGTGTAATGCGGGCTGCGGGAGGAGATGGGGAGTCAGTCATTTTGATGTGAGGCCAAATGTCACAGTCGCGGGGAAGCTCTTGGATTGCTCTTGTCCTTCTGTTCCAGCTCCTGGTGTTAACACACAGGGATGTGGGTCTGCTCACAGCCTGCCCTTCTTTCATGTGCTGAGTTGATGCTGTGGAGATAATGGGCAGAAACTACAAAGCAGCTTAAGCTTTGTGGGCAGCTTAAGAATTGAGGGGATTCTTGCACTCCTGAAAAGAAGAGGGCAGTATTGAACTGCCTATTTTTGTGACCCTCAGCCACCTTGCTTGTTGTAAGGTTAATTTAAAAGGTTAATTTTAAAAGGTTAAAGGTTAATTTAAATTAAATTAATTTTAATTTAATTTGTGGAGTAAGAGTTCCAACATGCAGCGTATTGTCTAGATTCTTGACTTGTGATTCAAGCAATATAACTTAATTTCAAACTGGAAGTGGATAGTAGAAGAAATTAAAATCTGTCTTGCCTGATGTCCTGCCCACGTGAAAATCATAGAGGGGGGAAGTGGTGGAAAACTGTCTTTGCTTCAAAACTGATGTTGGCTATTTTTGTTTTAGATAGTTGAACCACTACGAGAGAAAATCAGAGATTTGGAAAAAAGGTATGTGACCTTTTGGAGTTTTTTTGAAAATACTACTATCTTACTGACTTTAGGTCAGCATCTAATACAAATTCATCTCAACTGAATAATTCTTTTTCTTATCTGTGTAATTCCGTAATATGAAAGATACCAGACACTCTCAACACCAGAACTTTTTCTATGAGAAGGTAGATGTTTACTGTAAAATTTGGATGCAATGTTTTTAAATCTTTTTTCTTTTTGCTTTTGTCATCATTTCTTATGAAAGCCATGGAAGCTTTTTTTCTCTCTAGAAAAAAATTATTTTAATAAAGTTATTTTTTCAAGAGTCTTCTTGAAGCCCAACTGCACAGATCCTGCATTAAAAGTCCTCTGTCAGGTTGATTTCCACAAATCATGGTGATGTAAACAAATGGCCACATAAATGTTTTGTTGGTTTTTTTTAATCCTGATTTGAATATGATACTCAAATAGTCCAAACATTAGAAGAAGAGAGGATCTAAGTGTGTTGCAATCTTCCTTTTCCAAACTCTGTGAATTTCTCAGTTCCTGTAAATTCATGGCATCCAAGTTGAAGCTAAGGCTCATCTTCTTCTAAGTTATGCAGGGCATTCCGGTGGTTTCTCGCATATATTGATTAGTCTGAGAGAATGCCAAAACAAGAAAATAAAGCAGGAGGACCTCAAACCTAGTACTGTGTAAGTACTATAAAAAATTAGGGTCAGTTATTTGCTTGTCACCGTACGTCAGGAAGGTTCCAGAACTGAGTCCAGGTAAAGCAGACAGAAGGGATGAATCCTATATTACAATGAGAACTTATTTGAATCAGATTCCAAAGCAAGTTGCACCTCACCCTTTGTCATGGTCTTCCACACCCCCTAGCCCCCCCCGGCCCTCTGCCTGCCATGTGTGTCTCTGCTGCACCCACATTCCTTCTCTAAAACAATTGAGCTCCAGGCACTAGGACTTTTTCTTGAGTTTATTGAGAAAACTGTGCGTCCAGAGTTGGGTCTTCAGAGGTTTAAAAAAGAAAAGTGAAAACACTCACCCAAAGTTTATTTAATGTTTTGTTTTGTCTCTTTTTCTTGGAATGAGTTTGGATGATCTGCATCAGGATTGTATGAACCTTTTGTCAAGCCCAGATTAGAAAGGAAGAAATGAAGAGCCAGTTTTTCTTTGGGTTCGGTATTTTCAGTAAAAGATCAAAGAGAACTAAGGGTGGAGAAGAGTCATCAAACAAAATGTGTTCATTCATTTTCTTCTTGTCTTCAACTGATAGTTTATATGCAGTCAGGCAAACTTAATTTCAGCTCTTATTGGACAAAAAGTTATTTTTTAACAGATCAAGTAATATAAATTTGTTATTTGTACTTTAAATTTTCTTACCATCATTTGGGCTGAAATTATGCTGTTTTATAACATTACGTTGGATGGGAGCCAGAAATCCCAGTCTTTGGTAAGACTGGAATAATTTGAGAGTTTTAGTTGAAACTTAAAATTGTTTATGGTAAGAATAACCCACTAGGTTTTATGTTGCCCTCCCCAAAAAAAATTGCTCACCACTGATACCTTCTTTAGAGAGTAGTATTTGTGAAAAGTGAATTAATTGGATAACTTCCCTAAGGCAATGGTTTACACACATGATCTTTTGAAATGAAGAATTTTATGATTCCTTTTGATACTTTTGTGATGTTCTTTGTCCTTTTATATTCAGAACGTGAAGCACGAGTATAAATATAATCTTGAAGAATGTACCAGTAACTCATTCTTGTCAAACTGTGAGAGTTACCTTTAAGATAGGTGCAGAGGTTAAGCGTTTTCTACTTATTTCTGCTTTACTAGTTCCTGATCCTAAAATGGTTCTGGTCTCTAGGTTGGTGAGCAAGTCAGGTGACAGATGAGCCAGGGTTGTTGTGTTAGCTAGAAAGTCAAGTATGGATATGACTTTGTGGTAGAAATCAATGGAGTTCTGTCTGGTTTTATTTTTCCTGACTGATTTGTATGATAAGAATGATCAAACACCCATCTTGATATGAGTGAGATCACAGTATAACTGGACTATGTTGTCTTGATGTGCTTGTCATTTTGGGGCAAAGTGACCCCCAGGAAATAAGGATTTTTTTTTTAATAAGGATATTTTTGAAAGGTAGGGATTATATGTGTAGGGAAAAGAAATGGGAACAATGCCATTCTAGAAGCCCGAGTAAGTGGGTTATGTGAGTTTTTTCTCTTCTGTACTACATCCCTCATTTCTTAACAGTTTGATTGCCTGCCATTTAAGTTCATCTCAATATCTTTAAATGTTCTATGAATAGATAGCAAGTAATGATGAGAATTTGAATTCTAAGTAAAAATGCTTCTTGCTGGCTACCTTAATGAACAGGAAGGTTAGAGTCTGGAATGGCATAAAATAATTACTAAAGGATTAATTTGGGGGGAGAAAAAAGATCCCTTATTCAACTCCTGCTTCATTTACCTCTCTTGCTTATCTCTCTCACACTCAGAAATGCAGAATGCAGGCTACATTTGTGCAGGGCCTCACCTCTCTATGTTGTTTGCTTCTGTGTCCTCAGTGTGTGGCACAGAACAGGGGCCCGATAAAAAATTCCTGAATAAATGAATATATGGATGAGCCAGTACACTGCTTCATAGGGTTTTAACCTACTTCAGGCCTTTAAAGAAGCCTGTGCCTTTCCCTTGCTCACTTTACCCAAAGCTGGTAAAGTACAGGAGGAAATCTCAGTGGCATGCTGAAGGAGTGGCCCAGCTAGCACCACATCAGAGTCACATCATACAGTCCCCTCACGCAGTCCCCTCATGCAGTCCCCTCAGGGTCACCTCTTGTAGTCCCCTCACGCAGTCCCCCTAGAGTTACTTCACACAGTCTCCTCATGCAGTCCCCTCATGCAGTCCCCTCAGAGTCACCTCACACAGTCCCCACATGCAGTCACCTGAGAGTTACCTCACACAGTCCCCTTACGAAGTCACCTCACGCAGTCCCCTTAGGCAGTCACCTCAGAGTCACCTCACACAGTTCCCTCACACACCCTCCTAGCTCTGTCATCTGTGACTGCAGGAAGGCAAACAGTGTGAAGTGCAGACGGAGGAGGGCCCTGAAGGAGCTTACCCCTGCTTTTATTTCTGGTTTTGTGTGCCTGACCTCTCAAAGGAAGAAATGAAGGTTATAAGAGAGTTCTTCCAACAGTTTAATAACTTGTTCATACATCTGAAATCTGAAACTTGCATGTTGAAGAAAAACAAACAAAGAAGCCCAGCCATTGTTTTTGTTTCTTAAAGGGTTTTAGCACCCAGTCTTTGAAGTAGGTTTATCAGTCTGTACTCCACATGTGACCGTGCGTCAGGCAGTTATGTTTTTGCTTCAGTTTTATTGAACTGTATTTCCTGTAAGAAAACTGTTTGCTCTTTTTCTCCCTGGCACAAATGGGCAACAGTGGGCAGGTGGGGAGAGGGTCAGCCTGGAAGGAGAGCGACACTGTAGGTGCGCCACACGGCTGGCTGTGGAAATTGGGATTGAGGCCGGAGTGGTGGGTGTGGGGCGCTCAGAGAAGAGAATGGATGTCAGGGCTGAGTGAGGGGGGGCACACAGCCAGTGTTGTGGTTTGTTTGGCCACCCTCCAGCTGACTGATGGAGAGAGTATTTGGAATGACAAGAAGTGTCACTTCACAAACAAGACATCTGTCGGGCTCCCAGAAGGCTTCCACTGTTGGAGCAGGCAGAATGTGCCCTGCCCCACAGCCGCTGTGAGAATATCCACTTGACCATTACCGTGCGGCCTGTGGTGAGACAGCTCCTGTGGGCAGCCCTCTGGGGAAGGTGCTGTGATTACCCTTGGACAGCAGGAAGCCCTGAGGTGCACAGAGCTCTTGGGGGTCTCCTTCTGGGTCACAGAACTAATAAGGGGGAAGGCGGCCAAGATTCTCACTCATTCCCTCAGGTTCTCCCACCTGCCTGCTTCTGGTTTTGTAGTCTGCAAGGGGAACTTGACCTTTGGAGAATCTGGAAGCTCTTAATAATGGAATTCATCTGCATTGTAAAAGAAAGCCCTCCTGCCCCAAGCTCCAATTTAAGCATGTTTCCACTCTTCCTAGAGATGAGAAACACTTGCTTCAAGGTCTTCTGTCTAATGACCTGTCATAGTCTGTTCAGTTCAGCGACCATTAAGGAAATGCCTTCTGTATCCCAGCTGGGGAGGTAGAGAGGATGAGACAGTGCCCCTGGCACCTCTCCAATTAAAATAATGACTGTAAAGTTGGTTTCTCTGGATTTACTAAAAGCACTTTTGTTCCTAACTGAACCACTTAGCCACTTGAAGAATGGATATTTCAAATCTGCCTTTATCAGCTCTCATTTGATCTTTTATCTGCTGCTTGCACTGCCCTGCTCCCAAAACATCCGTAGGGTTTGGGGACCCATGGGACCTTTTCTGGGGGGAAGAGGCATTGTGAGATGAGACTTAAGGTGTGTTCAGAGCAGACCGTGGGAGGCAGAAAGTACCGCTGCCCCGCCATTTTGTCTGGGGGCACTGGTGCAGAAGGAGATGCTGCAATTGTGAAAGTGCCAGAATGAGGAAACGGGCTTAGTTAATTTTTTCTTTTCTTCCCCTTGCAAGGCACGGTGTCCTGCTTTGGGTCTGTGACTGACTTCACGCAGCTGCTTTCTTCCTTCCAGACCTCGACAGCATTGTAAGGAGGCCACTACCTCCATTATTTTGTGTTTAGCTCTGGATGCTCACAGCCTGTACCTTGGTAAATTTTCCCTCCTCCAGGATGGAATCTTTGTCCTCAGGTTGATTCTACACAAGGAGCAGGTTGCATATTTCTTTAATTCAAATGAGCCGATAACCACCTGGATCCTACAGCCCTCACTTGGAGTGGATAGAAGGAGTGGACAATAATAGTGGCACAATCTAGCCTTCGTTTTGATGGTAGTAGAGAAAATCTTTACAGGAGAGGTTTGACTTTTCTTTTCTCATCTCTTCCTGTTCTACAGCTTTACCCAGAAATACCCGCCAGTAAAATTTTTATCAGAAAAGGACCGTAAAAGAATTTTGGTAAGTTTGTACATCTGATTAATATTTGTAATATCAAATAGAGGTATAATTCACATACTGTAAGTCACCCGTACAGAATATACAGTGTACTGGTTTATAGTATGTTCACAAAGTCCTACGACAGCACTCTATTCTAATTCCAGAATGTTTTCATCTCTCCAAGAAGAAACCCCATCCCCATTGTCAACCATCCTCCTAGCTCCTGGCAATCACTGAAACTACTTCTGTGTCAGTGGATTTGCCTGTTTTGGATATTTCCAGTGAATGAAATTATGCAATATGTGGTCTTTAGGATCTGATTTCTTAGAGTAATGTTTCTAAAGTTCCTCCATTCTGTACCACAACTCAGTACTTCATTCCTGTCTGTGGCTGGATAATATTCCATATTATGGAGGTACCACATTTTGTTTATCCATTTATCAATTGATGGACATTTGGGGTCGTTTCTTCTTGGAGGCCACCATGCAAAATGGGGCTATGAAGCATAGGTGTACAAGTTTTTGTGCAGACATAGTTTTTCACTTCTCTAGGGTATATACCGAGTGCCACTGGCCGATGAGACTAATCATGTCCCATTGAATTGTCTTGTCACCCTTGTCAAAAATCAGCTGATCATACATGAAAATAGTTTTTTCTCGGCTCTTAGTTCTGTTCCATTGATCCTGTGTGTTCTTGTGCCAGTACCACTGTCTTGTTTACTGTAACTTTATAGTAAGTTTTGAAATTGGGAAGTGTGAATCCTCCCAGGTTGTCTTCTTTTTCAAGATAGTTTTGACTGTACTGGATCCCTTACAGTTCCTGGTAAATTTTAGGATTAGCTCATCCGTTAGTTCAAAGAAGCCACCTGAGATTTCAATACAGACCACATTGAATCTGTGGATGAATTTGGGCGGTATTTTCATCTTAATATTGTCTTCTGATCCTTGAACATGGGGTGTCTTTCTATTTATTTAGGTCTTCATTAATTTTTTTAACATTCCTTTTGTAGTTTTCACAGTCTAAGTTTTACACTTCTGTTAGATTTATTCTGAAGTGATACTGATTTATTCATCAATATTCTTACTGATGTTTAGCATAAATAGAATTTTTTTTTTAGTTTCATTCTTATGTTTTGTATTACAAGTAAATAGAAATACAATAGATTTTTGTGTTTTCTTATACCCTGCAACTTTGCTGAAATCATTGAATCCTAATAGTTTCGAGTAGATTCCTGAGGATTTTTTATGTCCTGTTCAGGATCATGTCGTCTGCGATCATGGGTGGTTTAACTTCTGCCTTATCAAGAGGGATGCGTTCTATTTCACTTCCTTACCTAATTGTCCCAGCTGGAACCCTAGTACAGTGTTGAATAGAAATGGGAAGAGCAGACATCCTCGTCTTGTTCCTCATCTTAAGGGAAAGCTTTTAGTTTTTCACCATGAAGTGTAATGTTAGCTGAGAGCTCGTTATGGATGCCTTTTTTTAATCAGGTTGACCAGATTCCTTTCTAGCCCTGGTTTGTTCAGTTTGCAACCCATCTTGCATATCTGGGATACATCTCTATTCGTTAATGTGTAATCCTTTTTTGTATACTAGTGGATTTGATTTGCTAGCGTTTTGTTGAGGATTTTTTTGTCTGTATTTATGAGATGTTTTGGTCTATAATCTTCCTTTCTTATGATGTCTTTTGCTGGATTTGGTGTCAGGGTAATACAGACATCATAGGATAAGTGGGGAAGTGTTCCCTCCTCTTCTGTTTTCAAGAGTAATTTGTGAAGATTTGGTATTCTTATTGAAGTATTTGGTGAAATTCACCACAGAAGTTATCTGGGCTTAAGCTTTCTTTTGTTAATTTTTTTTTTTTTTTTTTTTAATGTTGCTAATTCAGGGCTACCTGGGTGGCTCAGTGGGTTAAAGCTTACTCCGTCTTCGGCTCAGGTCGTGATCTCAGGGTCCTGGGATCCAGCCCTGTATCGGGCTCTCTGCTCAGCAGGGAGCCTGCTTCACCCTCTCTCTCTGCCTGCCTCTCTGCCTACTTGTGATCTCTCTCTCTGTCAAATAAATAAATAAAATCTTAAAAAACAAAAACAGAAGTTGCTAATTCAATCTCTTGTTATAGATCTATTCAGATTTTCCATTTCTTGAGTTATTTTAGTAGTTTGTATCTTTTTAGAATTACATTGCTTTAGCTGCTTACCCTAAGTTTTAGTGTGCTATCTCTTCATTGTCACCCATTGTCATCCATTTCAAAGTATTTTCTAATTTTCCTTGTAACTTACTCTTTGATCCTTTAGTCATCTGGGAGTGTGCTGGTTAATTTCTGCATACTTGTGAATTTCTCAAATTTCCTTGTTACTGAGATCTAATTTCGTTGTAGCCAGAGAACTTACTTTGTATGATTCAATTCCTTTTAAATTATTGAGGCTTATTTTATGGTCTAGTATATGGTATGTCCTAGAGAATATTTCATGTACTTTTTTTTTTTAGATTTTATTTTTGAGTAATCACCCAGTGTGGGGCTTGAACTCACAGCCCTGAGATCAAGAGTCTCTTGCTCCACCAACTGAGCCAGCCAGGCGCCCTTCATGTACTCTTAAAAGGACTGTGTATTATGCTGCTGTTGAGTGTTCTGTAGACATCTGTTAGGTCTAGCTGGATTATAGTGTTTTTCAAGTCCTTCATTTCCTCGCTAATCTTAATAGTCTTTCCATTATTGGGAGTGAGGTGTTGATGCCTCCAACTATTGTCAAAATCTCTAGTTCTTCCTTCAATTCTTTCAGCTTTTGCTTTGTATATTTTGGGTCTCTGTTAGGTGCATAAATGTTTATAACTTTTATATCTGCTTGATGGGTTGACCCTTTTAGCATTATAAAATGCCCCTCTTTATCTCTTAACATTTTTTTGTCTTAAAATTTATTTTGTCTGATACCATCATAGCAGCTCCAGCTTTCTTACTATTTCTAAAAAAGTATACGTTCTATTTTTTACATTCCGCATACATTGTATCTTCCAGTCTTCAGTGGGTTCCCTTAAGATTTAGAATAGCTGGACCTTGTTTTGTTTTGTTGTTTTCCAGTTTGGGTGCCTTTTGGGTGGTGGGCTTACTCCATTCACATTTAATGTTATTACCGACATAGTTGGATTTATAACTGCCATTTTATTTTGTGTTTCCCGTATGCCTCATCTCTTCCTTGTTCCTCTGGTCTTCCATTTTTCTTGTCTTATGCATTAAGTAAATCTTTTCTTATATGACATTTGAATTCCTTTGTTTTTTACTCTATTTTAAAAATTCATTTTGTTGCTATTTATTCTAGTGCTTGCCGTCTACATTTTATCTTAGAATGTTCTGCATCAGCTTTCTAGTGAGTTCCAGTGAGATACAGAAATGCCACTCCCACATAGTTCTGTTATGCAACCCTTCTTGTGATACCATTTCTCTACATTTTATATATCACTTTAGCCTAAGTTACAAATGCCACAATGCATTGTTATAATTATTTTATATTTTATAATTTCACATCTTTTGAATAGACTGAGGGAATAAAGGAGAGTTAAGATGTGTTTACAGAATTTGTTACGTCATCCTTTTCATCACTCTATCTAGTTTCCTTCATTGTTCCTGTGAGTTTGAGTAAACTTTTGATGTCATTGCCTTTATAGCAATACAACTTTGCTCCCACCTACTCTCTTCATGCTGTTGTTGTCAAATGTATTTTTTTTTCTATTTTACGGTAAATAATATAGTAATATGCCTATTATTTTATACAGTTGTTTTGCTGTGGTGGTGGTGGTAGTGGAATGTACATAACACAGTTTATCATTGGATCATTTAAGTCTATAGTTCCCATGTAGTATATAGTATATGTTCACATTGTTGTGCTATACAGTTTGGTCTTTAAATTGTTCAAGAGGAGAAAGGAGAGAGTGCCATTATATATCATCGTTTATAATTACCTAATTCCCGTTTGGTTTCCTCTGTGGGAAATGTTGCCTGGGATCACGTGCTTCAGCCAGAAGAACCTCCTTTAATATTTCTTATATGCCTGGGCTGTTGGCAATGAATACTCTCATTGTTTGTGTATCTGTTTTTAGTTTTAGAAGTTTGAGTTGTATATAAAATTCTTGGCTGACAGTTTTCTTTCTTTTCTTTGAATATGTTACCATAGTGCTTCCTCCACTAGTTGTGATAGACAGTAGGCTTTTAGTCATGTTGGGGGTCCCTTGCACATGAGGAGTCCTTTTCTTTGTCTCCTGTCTACGTTCCATGGGCCGCTGTCACAGTCATGAGTTTAATAGCTTAAAACAACAGAAGCTGAAGCTCCCCCGCTACTGGAAGCTAGAATTCTGATGTCAGGGTATTGGCAGGGCCGGGCTCTCTCTGAAGTTTCTAGGAGGAAGTCTCTTTCACGCCTTGCTCTTAGCTTCTGGTGTTGCCGCTAGTTCCTGGATTCCTTGTCTTGTGGACACATCCGCCCAGTCTGTGTGTCCATCATCACACGGTGTTCTCCTGTGTGTCTTATACTGGATCCGGGGTTTACCCTACTCTGGCAGGACTGGATCTCAACTGATTACATCTGCAGTCGCCATATTTCCAGATGAGGTCATGTTCTGAGATTCTAAGAAGGATATAAGTTTTGTAGGGCAGTATTTAACCCAGTACAACTGCTTCCAGAATTCTCTTTGTCTCTGATTTTCAGCATGTTCAGTATGATCTGACTCCAAGCATCTGTGCTTGCATTTATCCTGCTAGCATGGAGTTTGTTCAGCTTCTCGAATGTGTAGATTCATGTGTTTCATGAGGCTGGGGAACCCTTCAGCCATTATTTCTTTAAATATTTTTTCTGTTCCTCCCTTTCTTCCTTTCTGGGGCTCCCATTACATGCATGTTGGTGTGTTTATTGGTGTCTCTTACTGGTCTGAGGCAATTCACTTCCCTTTCTTTTTTTCCCCCTCTGCTCTTTAGGTTGTAGAAACTCTCGATTTATTTCAGCTTTTTCCTTCTGCCAGATCCAATCAGTTGTTGACTCTCTGTCATGAGTTTTTCTATGCTTATCAACCCCCAGATTTCCATTTGTTGCTATTTTATAATTTTTCTCTTTTTAGTCTCTGTTTACTTCTTTAAGCATGGTTTCCTCCCATTCTCGTGAACTTGTTTATGTTGGCTGGCTTGAGGACTGTTGAAAGTGACAGCTGGGCCCTGACACAGGCAGTTTTTATTGCCTGGTGGTTTTCCCCAGGTCCAGGTCCCACATTCCTGTTTCTTTGCATGTCTCCAAGTCTTTTGTAGAGAACTGGGTATTTTAGGTAGTATATTGCAGCAACTCTGAGTAGTGTTTTCCCCTTTCACCAAGCCTTGCTTTATTTTTTCTTGTTTATGTACTTGTTTAGTGACTTGGCTGGTCTCCTTCAGTGATGTCTGCTCCCCTGGAGTATGGAACTCTGATGGTCGCTGCCCAGAGGCCGCAGCCTTGGGGATGGACACAGGCACCCTGGGATGGCAGTGGTTCTAGCAGGCTCTTCTTGACCATCTCTTAGCCTGACTGCTCTGTTAATCTGTCTGCCTTGTGTGGAGTCCCACTAATCGTTAGGCCCTAGTAATTGCTAGTTGAACAAGCTGTGCTTTAACGAATGCTTTGCATGATAAATCGCTCCTCAGTCTGATCCCGTTAAATTCTCCTTTGCCATGGTAGATTTTTAAGCCAGTCCTTGAGGTTTGCTCTGACCCCAAGAGGACTGTTAGGCATGTGTTTCCCTGGCTCTCTCTACTAAACTAGCTGGCCTGTGGCTAAGCTTGTTGTTCCCATAGAGCTATCAGGCTCTTTTCTGTTGCTTACCACTTAAATCTCCCGCATTTTTGAGATAACCTTTAGGCCTGAGCTTTCCCACTTTCTCTTTCAAATTAAGTCTCCCTTTGAGGAGAGCTTTGGAGTTCTTTGTGTTTGTTTGTTTGTTTGTTTTTTAATTTTTTATTTATTGAGAGAAAGAGAGAGAGAGTGTGTGCATTGAGAGGGGAGAGGGTCAGAGGGAGAAGCAGACTCCCTGCTCAGCAGGGAGCCTGATGCGGAACTCGATCCCTCTCCCCAAACTCCAGGATCCTGACCTGAGCCAAAGGCAGTCCCTTAATAGACTGAGCCACCCAGGTGCACCTGAGCTCTTGTGTTTTTATTCACTGTCTCTGCCCCCAGGGGGAAACCTCTGAGCCACTACGTGGAGCTGGAGGAGGGAGTGACTTTCTTGCTTACAAGCTGGGGCTGGCAGGAGCAGTACCCCTGGTCATTTTGCCTTGCCTCTCTGGGCATGGAATCCACTCTGTGAGTGAGCCTGGCCAAAGGTGACCCCAGTCCCATTACTCAGTCACCGCCTGCCGTGCCTGGAGTAGAGCCCCGGCCACAGGAGTGGGAGCTGGAGGAGGAAGGTCTCTCTTAACCACTGGCTCATGCCTCAGGAATGGAGTCTATGTGGCTCACAGCCCCCTGGAACGAGAAGTGGGGGGGAGGCTGCCCGTCCTGGTGAGATACCATTATCTTTTGACTGGGAGTGCCATTGTTTTGGCCCCACCTAATTCCCACCCACTCTGAACTATGAGGGCGAATGGTGAAGGAGAAGTGGGCCATGGCTCTGTGTCACCGATTTTCTCTGTTCTTATTGAATTTTAGTAGATTTTCTTGCATAAATGTTTCTTCATTTGCTCTGTACCTTAGAACAATTTCCAGAGGCTTTATTATTTTTTAAAAAATATTTTATTTATTTATTTGACAGAGAGGAGAGAGATCACAGAGGCAGAGAGAGAGGGTGAAGCAGGGTGAAGCAGGCTCCCTGCTGGTCAGAGAGCCAGATGTGGGGCTCAATCCCAGGACCCTGAAATCATGACCTGAGCTGAGGCTTAACCCACTGAGCCACCCAGGCGCCCCAGAACAATTTCCAGAGACTTTAAATGGTTAGGCTTTTTAATTCTCACCAGTTACGGTTCGTTTGCTGGGGGACAGGTCTGTGGAGTGCCTCACCTAGCCATTCTGTGAGAAATGTTTTATCTGTGGCTTTGATATGGAAATGGTTGGTACACAAGGTGGTTTTTTGGTTCTTTTACCTGCTATCTAGGCTTTAGTACTATGTATCCCAAACATTAAAGTACTAGTCTTAAATCCATATTAAACCCTGTATACCTGTAATCTCCATTTTCTTCTGGAAGTTACAGAAAACCTCTGGCCTTTTTAGATGGTTTACATAAATCTCACCCTGAGCAGACTCAAACATCTATTATACTTGTACGCCCATCTTTTGGAATTATTTCTACCATATCAGAAATGTGTAGGCACTTAAGCATGAATTGAGAAATATACCCGTGTCTTCAGCAAAAGAGAAAAATTAATTTCTCCAATATTTCTGCTGCCACATGTCGAAGTAACCAGAATATTTGATGCCCTCCACTAACATATGAACCCTGCACAGGCTTGCAGTGGCTATTATTATATCCCCGTGGGATCATCTTCCCATCGATGCTGAGTATTACTGAATTTATTTCACTTTTCCCATCACCACAATAAATGGGCTAAGCGTCCCTCACTCCTCAGCCGTCTCATAGGTTAAGCCACATTTCAGAGTCATCTGGTGTTACATTGTTGCTAAAACCCAAAGCCTTTTCAGTGGTTGTGGGAGCCTTGGCACAAAGAAGAGGTTTGTCACAAAGGCATTCTTCTTGCTGACTTACTGAGCAACATGAGTTTGAATGCCGCCCTTCAACTGGACCAGGTTCGAGGCCTGTGAGCTCCCACAAGAGCAGGAAGTACAGGTAGATGAGATGAGCTCATAACTGCAGAGCTGTGTGAAGCTGCCTGGAGCCCATTCAGTTCCACTGGAAGAGGTCTCCTTCCTTTCTTCCTACTATCTTTTTGAGATGTTAGCTCCTTGTTATTCAAAGGGTTTTGCCTGGGTTTGGCAATTCATTTTTCCTGGGGGAGCTTGTAAGTGATGAGATTCTGTCAGTTTCGTTTCTGTTTGAAATGCTTCCCTACTGGGCTGAAATTGATTAGGGAGAGACATTGTATAACCACCCAGCTATGTTCCATAAATCTTTAGGTCTTTTTAATAGAAAAGACTTGCTCAAGAAAAACAGTTCAAATGCATTTCAAGCAAGGCTGAGGTGCTTTCAGCAAGTTTATGTCACCACTAAAACTAGCGAGATGTTGGAGGCAATCGTGTATAATTTAGTACACTGCATTTCTGCTGGCTCTGAGTAGTCGCTTGGTTATTTTAGGTATGGAGATAAAGTTAGCATGCGACAGAACATCTTAGTTTAAGAAATACTTGCATATAGATATAGAGTTATATTAAAAAGTTAAATTTCTTCGAAAAGATGTAATTTTTCTGATCTGTGAACTGTGGAAGGCTTGAGAAAATGCAAGGAAATGAAGGCCAAATAAAATGAGTTTTCACCCCTCGAGTTAAGCACTTGTAGAGCTAGATTTGGAATTTATGTGTTTTTCCTGAAAATTCTGTCTTTGAATCATCATTCAGCTATACAGGTGAGATGTAGGAGTGCTGAGGATAAAACGTAGTGGAGTGACTGAGATTAGGAAGATTCTGAGCTTATTCTGTCCCCTCTAGTAATCTGGGGATTGTGGTCAGAAATTCCATTCCCCTGGTTGTCTTTTTCCTATCTGCGAAGCAGAGAGCATCTAGGAGATGGTGCTCTGCGTAAAGAATGAATGCAGCTGACGGAAATCTGTGGAGCGTCAGGACCTTCCAGCCATCCACGTTCTCAACCATGATACAGCTGACCCTTGAACAACTCAGGGGTGAGAGGCGCTCACCCCCCACCCCCGCCACGTGCTGTCGAGAATCTTTCTGTAACTTTTGACTCCTTTTGCCTGCTCTTGACTGGCATAACACAGACAGTCACACATGTCACACAGTCACACAGACATGCACACATGGTCTGTGTGTTACGTGTATTACATATTTTGTTCTTACACGAACATAAACTGGGGCAAGGAAACTTTTGTTAAAAACATTGTGAGGAAGAAAAACTATAGTCTCAGTTCTGTCCTGTGTGTATCGAACACAAATCGACCCAAGAGTGGATCCATGCATTCACACCCGTGCTGTTCCTGGCCCAGCTGTGTTTGTATTGTCGGCAGAGCACATGCAAATGTCCAGCTGGTGTGGATGTGCTTCTTCCATGGCTGGCATGACCCCTCCCTGCCCCCCAGATCGACCTCCTTTGCCCCGGGCTGCTTTGCTCTTTCACCCATGGTAAACATTTGACTTATGTGTCAGATTTTATCTGCACTTCATGGCAAACTAAATGTTTTCAAACCATATGCCTAGGGGCTTATATGGGTTTTTTTTCTTCAGTAAAAAGAATTGGAAGAATTGGCTTTTTTTTTTTTTTTTTTTCCTGGTGTTAATTCTTTCAGTTTGGAACAGGAGGGTGAGGTGAACTCAAGTTTTAATGGCAGAGAAGGCATAGCGGAGAACAGGACAGGACAGAGAAGGCAGTTCCTCATGGCTAGTCTCCTTTCTGAGTTTTTTCTTGTCACTCCTTCCTCCCTGAATGCAGTCCGCTTTCTCTGGCCCCCTCCACTTACACCATGTAATTGGAATAAAGTCTTTCTGTTAGTTTAAACAGTGTCTTTCAGTCATGATTGCCTCTTCACACTGGTTGTGGCTCAGGTTTGGGAAGCACAGTATCGCCTGCCCCCTGCCCCCTGCAGTGGCATCCTGTCCCCATGGGGCCCGCTAGTGGACCCCACGCCATGGTCGCGCCCCCACTCAGACAGTGACGAACAGTAGAACTTAATCACTTAGGGCTCTGATCTGCAAACAGTATCTATTGCTTATTCATTTGTTCCCATAAGCAGGTGGAAAGATAATCATTTTTTCTGACGTTTTTGTGTCCAGTTTAAAAACCACCTGTATTATTTGGTGGTTCACCGAATCTGCATGTTGCTAATCACTTTTTTTTTAAAAGATTTTATTTATTTATTTGACAGAGATCACAAGTAGGCAGAGAGGAAGGCAGAGAGAGAGGAGGAAGCAGGCTCCCCGCTGAGCAGAGAGCCTGATGCGGGGCTCGATTCCAGGACCCTGAGATCATGACCTGAGCTGAAGGCATAGGCTTAACCCACTGAGCCACCCAGGTGCCCCTGCTAATCACTTTTTAAAAGAAAGCCATTCTGAAACTTTGCAGGAGCAGTGGTAGAATTACATGAGTGATGTGCAGTGTCCTCTCCATTATTAAAGAAGAACTTTTTGATGTAAAAATCTGTCAGAAGAGACATTTAGGAACCTGAAACTACTTTTCTGCACTATTGAGTGGTTGGTAGGCTGCTTAGAAGTCGGCGGTAGTGTGAGGACGTGTTCAGGAGGAAGATCGAAGATGCTGTCCATAAACTCTTAGTGTCTTCCTTGCTCTCCTCCATGTTTTAAGTTGTGGCTGCTCCAAAGTCACCGTGTCCTCTTGTGCTTTCTCTGGGGACGTGGGGCGCGTGCAGATAACTGGAGGAGCGGGCTTCGTGGGCTCCCACCTCACCGACAAGCTCATGATGGACGGCCATGAGGTGACTGTGGTGGACAACTTCTTCACGGGCAGGAAGCGGAACGTGGAGCACTGGATAGGCCATGAGAACTTCGAGCTCATTAACCATGACGTGGTGGAGCCGCTCTACATCGAAGGTGAGAGAAAGCGCCCACTGACCACGCGTTGAGCCTGGTGGGTGGGCTCCCCAGAGCCACCGGCCCCAGCTGGAGCCTTCTGCCCTGGCCACAGTGACTGTGAGCTGTGTGGCTCATTTCTGAAATGGTCTTACTGGGTACAAGGCACTATCATAGTTTCCGTGATAAAGAGCAGTGATGGCATTGTGGGCATTTGACAGCACTATCCCCAGCACTCCTGGCTCTGAGCATCGTGGGCTGTTCCAGAAGGGCTTGTGCAGTGCACGACCTTCCCCACTGCATAACACATCTGGTGCCTGCTCCACTTGCATGAAAGTATTTTGAGCTTCCTGTGGCATGCTGGCTTGGTGTGGAATGCTGCTTACCAGTGAAATTCCACATCAAGAGTTTAAAGCCTCAGTAACTTTGCCACTCTCAAGGAGTCAGGGATTGGGGGCTGTAGTGGGTTGGATGGTAGTCCCCCAAAAAGATATGTCTGTGTCTTAATCCCTGGAACCTGTGAATGTGAGCTTACATGGGGGAGAAGATCTTTGTTAATGTGATGAAATTAAGGATCTTAAGATGAGATCAGCATGGATTCCCTGGGTGAGCCATATTTCCAATGGCAAGTGTCTTTATAAGGGACAGAATGGAGAAGTCACGGATGCCTGGGGAGAAGAGCGGGTCTCACAAACACTGAGGCCGAGATTGAGGCCATGCAGTGCCCTGCTGAGGACCGCCTACAAGGCAAGGAAGGATTCTCCTCTGGAGCCTTTGAGGGAAGCATGGCCTTGCCAACACCTTGTTTTCTAGAAAAGTGGGAAAAGAAGTTTCTGGTGTTGTAGTTCATGTAGGGTGTGGCACTTTAGCTACCCCAGCCTCAGGAGGCTAGTGGGGGGATTGTCTGAGGTGTACTGATGAGAACCTCTACCAGGTGCTTGCTTAGCAGGCCTCTTAGGATCACCAGCCTTCGAGTTCGTTCTCCCTGAAATCTGACTGGAGCCCCAAGCGGTAAATGGTGTCCACCCTCCCTTGAATATTTATGGAAAACTGGCATTGGGCTGTGGTCTGCCCAAAGCCATAGGGCTGTTAAGCAGTCAGGCCAGAACTCAGCCTCAGGTTTCAGGCTCCCAGGCTCCATCATGCCCTCCCACATGGATGGTGTGGTCTCCTCCATGTTACAGTCGTGGACTTCTTCCCGTGTCAGTGCAAGGTGTCGTGGAGGGCTGATAGAGTTGCCGAGCAGCGTTTATCATATGGGTATACTGTGCTTTAGTTACTCCTATCCTTAAACGTTCGCCAGTGTTTTATTACAGCTCTCTTCCTCTGAATTTTATTTCCTTAATAAAAGACTTTGAGTGGGAGTTTTGCCAGATGCCCTGTCCTCCTTGTTCGGCATTGTCTGTTTCACAAACATAGGAGTAGCACTGAGCATTATCTTCAGAAACTACTAACAAAATAGTTTGCTGATTTGATAGAAAACACATGGTTTTTTGACTAGAAAAGTTAGATTTTTTTCCCCAACATGTTAAAATTCACAAAAGAAATTGAAATAGTTCTTTTACCTTTTTTAAAAAATTTGCTTTTTTGGGGCGCCTGGGTGGCTCAGTCGTTAAGCGTCTGCCTTCGGCCCAGGTCAGATCCCAGGGTCCTGGGATCGAGCCCCGCATCGGGCTCTCTGCTCGGCAGGAAGCCTGCTTCTCCCGCTACCGTTCCCTCTGCTTGTGTTCCCTCTCTCGCTGTGTTTCTCTCTGTCAAATAAATAAAATCTTTAAAAAAAAAAAAAAAAATTTGCTTTTCGTAGGAGTTCTTTGTAAGAGGGATATTAATCATTTGTTATATATTTAACATTTGCCCCTCCCCCGATTCTAGCTTTTGCCTTTTAATTCCATTGAAATTTTATAATTACAGTCTCATCTGTATATTTTTCCCCTTTGCTGTTCAATTTCTTTTATGCTCTCAGTGTCCCAAGAATAGAGAGAGATTCAGCTGTGGTGTTTTTGTTTATGTGATTTTTTTTTGAACACGTGATTATTTAATCCATCAGGGATTTCTTTTGGGGTTAGGCTGTCATTTGTGAAGTGAACCGGATGATCTAGGTGATAGATATATTGGCTCACATCCCCGCTGGACTTGATCCTTGATCATGGGTTTGCTGGGGTGGGGGTTCATTGAGGTAACGCACATGATAGGGCACTCACAGGCAGAATTGCAAAGTGTTGGAGTCTGCGTGTTGCAGTGAAAGGCCTCACTCATGGAATTAAGGTCATGAATCAGCTGGTAGCAGTAGGACACCCGGGTTACCTGGGATTATGTGGGTGGGCCCACATAATCACGCAAGTATTGAAAAGCGGCAGCGGTAGCAGGTGGAGGAGCTAATCGGAGGTCTGGTAGAAGGGATGCCTCCAAGACACAGGCTCTAGAGAGGTCAGGGGGATTCGAGGTAGAAGGAGGACTTGACCCACGGCCATTGGCTCTGAAGGCAGCCTTGCGCTGGAGCTTGCAGGTGGCCTCTGGGAGCTCCCAGCCCACAGCTAGCGGCAGGGAGACGGGGACCTCCGTGCTGCAGCCTCAGGGACCTGAATTTTGCCAACAGCTTGAGTCACCTGCTGATGGCAGGAATGCAGCCCTGCTGACATCCGATTTCAGCCTATGAGGGCAGAGAGAGAACCAGCTGAGCCACATCGCGCCTGGCTTCTGACCTGCACCCCTGCTAGATTATAAATGAGCACTTTTTTTTTTTTTTGCCTCAAAGTTTGTTAGGGCATCAGTAGAAAACTGCAGGGCTTAACACAGGGGCTGGCCCCTCCTAAGTGCTCCCCAAATAATAGCTGCTATTATTATTCCTCTTTCCCCTTTTTTTGCACATGGCAGTAAACATTTGTGAAATATAACTATTACATAATTTCAGTACTACTGAGAACCCAAAACTTAGGAAAAACCGTATGTTGGTAAATAAGTTCTCTGCTTTGCTTCTGAGCTTTGACACCAACACTACCGGAGATTGTTTCTCCCACTTCTGGCAGTAGACTCCGCGTGGAGACACACGTGAACGCAGTGAATGGACTCCCACAAGAAAGGGTTCACACTTCTGCCCTTTGCTGGCAGGGGAAGCGACCCCCCTCTGGGGGAGCTGAAGACATTTCTCCGCCTTCATAGTCTAAAGCCTGTTTTTCACTTCCTCCAACCTCAGTGTAAGATTCTTACACGTGCCCAGGACAGTCTCCCCACCCCCTCGCCATCTCCTCACTCTTCTGCCCCCACAGTGCCCACCTGACTCAGCCCTAGACAGGGAGAAGAGCACCCATCACTGGATCCCACTTGTGGGTACAGCTGTGCATCCCAGAGGTAGTGATCCTTCCTCCCCCTGAAGCCAGGGACAGCATGAATTTAACCAGATGAACTCAGTTTGGTTTGCCCCCTCCCCTCGGTGTTGCATTGTCACACAAAGGACGACTTGATTTAGGGCACCCTTGAGTTGACTGTCCATGCCTTGTGCTGACAGTGCCTGCCATAGTTCACTTCCCCATTAGTTTTTCCTCTGACCCAATGTCACAGCCTGTGCTTATCCTAAGGGCATTACCATTTGGTGTAGCATGCATGCCAGGCTTTCAGCCTCGACGAACAAGATGTCCTGTTGAGGGGTGCCTGAGTGGCTCAGTCGTTGAGCGTCTGCCTTCGGCCCAGGTCATGATCCCAGCGTCCTGGGATCGAGCCCCACATCAGGCTCTTCGCTCAGCAGGAAGCCTGCTTCTCCCGCTACCATTACCTCTGCTTGTGTTCCCTCTGTAACTGTGTTTCTCTCTGTCAAATAAATAAAATCTTTAAAAAAAAAAAAAAAAGATGTCCCATTGATGTGACAGAATTACTGTCCTCCTCTATGTGGGACAGTATGTCACAAAGTAGGTACACCCAGTGTTCAGGACACAACTCTCCTTTTGAGACCCTCCTCCCTAGTAAAAGAACCTTCCCTTGTTGTGGTATTGACACCATAGCAGGAATGTTCTTCAGCTTTCAGAAGTATTTTATGAGATTTGTTTTGGTTTCTTTGTTTTTCCGGGGCTGGCAAGTTGGGTTATCACGGGGTAACAGTGGTGTCCCTTAATTTGGCATGTCCTCAGAGGAGCTTCATTAATTTTCCTTCCACACAGATTTCCTCCTCTTGTTATTTTCAAAGTGTAACTGTTAAGTTTCAGAAGCAGAGGCATTAGCGATGTAACCGCTGTGGGAAATTATAACTGTTGTCTGCCCTCGGGACATGGTGGTGGCATTGAGAAGGGAGAAAGTGATTGCCGCATACCCGGGGTCAGGGCTGGAGAGTGGGGTACCGGGGAACGCGGGATGGCCATGCGGTCATGAGTCGTAAAACTGATGAAGACCAGCGGTGCTGGTGGCTTTGGGGTTCTGTTAGAGGCCTCTGTGTTGCCCGGGCTACACTGTAGAGAAAGACTGTCGCTGCTTTGGAGGGAATTATAATACTGAAATAACGGAATCTGGTTTTATATTGTCTTAAAAGAACTCTGAATTTTACCAAACGAGACATTGAAGTTTCCGATGGTGAATCTTGGGAAGGAGTCAAGTTAATTCCTCCACCCTATCTGTTAAGGGTTCGGGGAAGTTTCAGACAAGCCAGGGTTGGGGGTAGTGGGGCGTGTTCGGGTTTTGGGAGGGAGATGCCAGGCCATGGAGATGGAGGAAGAAAGGAGGCTCAGCATTGGGGCAGCCCCTCATTCCAGCCTGGAGGGCTGGTGGGCGGGTGTTGGCCGCAGGCGGGTTCCCTGAGAAGGGAGCATGTCTAGAGAAAGAGCCTTGTGTTCCTGGAGGAAAGGATTAGGGATGCAGGACACTGAGCACTGACCCTGGAGGCTTTTTAGAACAGAGCTGATTCTTCAGGGGGAGGAAGGGGACCTAGCCAATCCCTGACTTAAATAGCGGTCAACTTCAACCATCTTCTGACTTGACAGTGGTGTGATAACAGTACACATTCAGTGGAAACCATACTTGGAATTTTTTTTTTTTTACAGATTTTATTTATTTGAGGGGGGGGGAGAAAGAGAGAGCCAAAGAGCATATGAGTAGGGGAGAGAGGAGGAGCAGAGGGAGAGGGAGAAGCAGACTCCCCTCTGAGCAGGGAGCCCGATGTGGGACTCCCTCCCAGGACCTGGAGATCACTACCTGAGTCGAAGGCAGACACTTAACTGACTGAGCCACCCAGGTACCCCATCCTTCAAATATTTTTTTTTAAGATTTTATTTATTTATTTGACACAGAGAAAGAGATCACAAGTAGGCAGAGAGGCAGGTAGAGAGAGAGGGAGAAGCAGGCTCCCTGCTGAGCAGAGAGCCCGATGTGGGGCTCCATCCCAGGACCCTGAGATCATGACTCGAGCCAGAAGCAGAGGCTTTAACCCACTGAGCCGCCCAGTCGCCCTGTATACTTCAGATTTTTAATCTGGATCTTTTTCTGGGCTGGGGACATGTCCCATCCTCTTGTGATGCTGGGCAGTGGCAGTGGCCACAGCTCCCAGTCAGCCAGCAATCACGAGCGTCAGCACCTGATACATTTACAACCATTCCATACCCAGGTAACCCTCTGCTTTCACTTCCAGTGCAGTCCTCGATAAGGTGCGTGGGATATTCACACTTTATCACAAAGTGGGCTTTGCAGTAGAGGATTTTGCACAACTGAGGGCTAATGGAAGTGTTTTAAGCACATGTAACACAGGCTAGGCTAAGCTATGTGTTCAGGAGGTTATTTTATTAGCACTCTACCCTATGAATATGGTATAGTTTTATTACTGGTGTTGTGGGCTATCTGGGGAGTTTGCAAGTATGAGCCATGATGACCCCTCCTTGAGAAAGCTGCCCCGTATACACATCGAAGTCACTTTTGTCACTGCCTTAGACTCATGTCCATGCTCCTGGTGTAGACAGCCTGGGCCCCTCCCAAAAGCTGTCCCAATTTACTTGTCCACCGTCTGCATAAGCAGGAATCTTGAAACCAACATTTCTATAGAGGACAGAAAAAGACAGAGACACCCATTGCGTCATGGGGAGCCCGCTCTTGGAACATGCAGTACCTGTGAGTACGATCCAGGACAATGAAAGCAGAAAATGACAATCATAAACACTTCATGAATACTCACTGTGTTCCAGGCACTGTTCTAATAATCACTGTGTATAATAAACATTGAATTCTTTCAGTGTACGGGTGAGGTAGGCAGTTATTATCCTCGAGTTGTAGGTGAGGGAACCAATGCGTGGAGTCCTGTAACCCACCTTTTCCCAGGTGCAGGGATCCTGTGCAAGGCCAGGAGGGGCGGGCGCCAAGTTAAGGAAGACAGGAGAGGCTGGACCGTCACACCCAGGTGCCCCGGAGTTGACCGTGAACGGTGGATGGAAACTGTTTGCCAGGAGCATTGGGTCCACGTTGATGTAGGTATTTGAGGAGTGCTATGCTGATTCGAAGATTTTTGTTGGATTACAATTTAGAATTTTTTCCTCTCCTTCAGTTTTTTTTTTTTTTTTTTTTGCAAATGTAAACATAAAATGCAGAGGCTGCAGATCTGAGATCCCCCCCATCCCATTGAACTTGAAGCTGTGGGGAACCCCTGCAGTGAGGCTGTAGCCCATAGGTGCTTTCTCACCACAGTGTTATCATGGCGACCCCTGAGCACTTGGGGGGTATTCCTAGGGAGGTGAGGGCAGCCAGCAGCTGCAGGAAATTGACCGGCAGCTGCGCTGACCACAGCTTTTGATCCTGGGGCTGAGCCAGACCTCGGGCATGTAGTCTTCCTTTGCATTAAGTCAATATTATTTAATGTGAAATCAAGGCAAAAATTCCACTCTTTTAGTTCTTTGTGCTAAGAGAAATTGGGTCTTTATACTGAAAAGTCCTCTATCTTTTTAGATCCTATTTTCCATCATAAATACTGGTCTTGGGGTCAAGGGCTGAGGCCGCACATTCCGTGTGGCAGAGAGGGACATCTTGTCCACTATTTATGCCAGGGCTCTGGCCTGGACTGTGGGGAAGGAATGTGTATAAACAGGAGTATCTTTAGACTGGGATTTTACCGTATGCTAAATGATCACACAAATTCACATCAAGAACCAACCTTTTGGTTTATTTTATATATTTTCAAAGCTTCAGGGTGCAACTCCTTGATGGGTAACTTAACCAGTTTAGTAAGGTGTGGCTCTGGCACAGGGAAGCAGTCAGACACGGGCTACACTAAACATTAAAAAAAGGAAAGAAATCAATCAATCAATCAATCACCAGTAGATGTGAAGATTCAGTTTGCTTTTATGTAGATTTCCCCTTTGCTAGGAGATTACACTTGATTTTTTTTTTAATTTTTATTTTTTTTAAGATGTCATTTATGAGAGAGAGGGAGCATGTCAGAGGGAGCATGAGCAGGGGGAGTGGCAGCAGAGGGAGAAGCAGACTGCCTTCAATCCCAGGACCCCCAAATCATGACCCAAAGACAGGCACTTAACCACCTGAGCCACCCAGGAGCCCCTACGCTTGATTTTTTTTGATGGAGTCTGAACAATGAATTTTGAGTGATCTTGAGTTATTCAATTTTGACACCTTTGTCCTTTTATATTTGTGTATGATCTGTGTGTTTTCCAGGCACAGTGAAATTGATCCTGAGCACCTGTGGGAAGTTGGTTTGTGGTTAGTGTAGCTGCAGGGTTGTTGTTTTCAGAATTCCCGGCGGGGCCGAGCGTGCCTCCGCTGTGCCCCACCCCTTGCCCATCCTCTTCCCAGCATAAAAATAACGTCCTGTGTTCTGGCAGGAAGGCTGTTTTGCACCTATTTAAGGAAATTCTGTGAACAAGGAAAACACTAATTTGCTTTACTGTTTCCCTTCATCATTAATTGGAGCTCTTGTAGGGCTCATTTCTGAGGCTTCTGTTTTTCTGGCCCTGATTAGAGCACATGGCCCTTGTAAGTGTTCTGGGGTCACAGGAGGGTCACCTGGTGGACACAGCTCCAGCAAACCAATGGCCCTGCCTTTCTTTCTCCTGTTTTCTTCCTCTCCCTCCCTTCAACTTAGATTTTTGGATGTCGTGCTCATTTTTGGTGTACGTGTTTTATGATGCTTTTGACATCTTTTGAGGGCTTTTTTTCTCCCTAGGCTGTGAGGCTTAACTTTGCTGCTGTATTATTATTAATATTACTCAGTATTTTTGTAGCACTTCTCATTCTGATTCTTTATGCTCCTTCTAAATCCCCCTGCTCCCTACTCTCCTCTTCACAGTTCCTTACCCAAATAATTACTCAACAGCCTCTGTTGCTTGGTCCTTTTTAGGACAGGAACTGGAGTTAGAGTCATTAATGCTCCCACAGAACACATTCTTATATGAAAGAGGAGCTGTTGGAAATACTAATTTTCATAAGACTTCAGATTCTTCTTTTTTAAGATTTTGTTTATTTGTCAGAGAGAGAGAGAGAGCCCAACAGGGAGAGCAGCAGGCAGAGGGAGAAGCAGGTTCCCTGCTGAGCGAGGAGCCCGATGCGGGGCTCAATCCCAGCACCCCAGGATCATGACCTGAGCCAAAGGCAGATGCTTAACTGAGCCACTCAGGCGTCCCAGATTTCAGGTTCTTCTTAAACATGATGCGTCAGTGTTTCTACTTAGACTGGATGACGTAGTTTTTAGGGCATATTTTAGCCTTTCCAGGTGGGATGACCAGGAAGCTGCAGTAAGGCTGAACCACAGATGTGAAAACAACAAACCAGATATAATAGCCTTTCAGATGAGGAGGTCCCAGTGTCTGGCTCGTCTCTTTACTCAGCTTGCTTTTAGTGAGCACACCAAAACTGGCCCCGGCCGTGGCAGAGGATTGGTTTTCCATCACAGATCCCCAGCCCCGTCTTGCCCTTCTGATGCATTAGATCTGCCTAGGAATCTGCATTTGTGTGTGCACATGGGTGGTAAGGTGGGAGTGCCCTCCTGCAGAGAGCAAAGCTGTGCGGACAGCCTAAGGAAGAAGAAGGGTCGCTTGTTCTCAGTGACTTTTCATCTTGTGAAGAGGACATGCAGGCAGCTCAGGACAAGGCAGAATGCGGGAATTAGCCAGCTGCACGGGCAGCGGGCAGGGAGGGTGATTATCCTTGATGAGGCCATGCAAGAGGGCTCCCCACACAGACTGACCTCTGAATTGAGCCTCGAGGGAGAAAGCGTGGATTCCCACACACACGAAGGAGATAGGGAGTGGGTCGGAAACGGTCACGCCTTTTGCTTGATATCAGACTTGTGAGGGACGAGCTCTCAGGGTCCCCTTTCCTCTAGTCTCTGAGGCACTGAAAGACTTTCTTCGCTGCAGGTGTTGTCACCTCCAGAGTAAAAACAGTGCTAAGTGACTTGTTCTGTGAGATCACAACCCGTACCCTTGATTGAAATGGTCTTTGGGAAGAGGGGTGCCAGCTCTGGGGGCCAGGCATGTGGGCCATGTGCTCTCCGGGGTGGCACTCAGCTCTGGAGGCCTGGCTGGAGTTGGTCCGTGGTAAGCCTGGCTCCCTCCGGCTTGGGAGCGGCACTGGGGCGACCAGGGGTTTCCAGAGAGGAGGCGCAGCACGTGCGTGTGGAGTTGGTGGGCTGCTGCACACACCTGCTGTCCTTGAACTCTGAAGCAGATGAACAGGGACAGACCCATGCTCTCACGGGTCCGGACCATAATTTGCACAGAGGGTAACATGGCCAGAGAAGGGTGGCTTCCTGTGACACTTGGCATGTTAACTTAGACCTCGCATGATAAACTTTTTGTTTGCTTTTTACTTTTAGCTGTGGATCAACTCAGAATGACTTGGGGTGGGGGTCAGAAAGCATTCACAGGATTTTCCTCTCATTAAGATAGATACTCTTAATGAATATGCATGTTAAGACTATAAACAATTTCAGAAGGTTTTGGGTTTTCTTGAAGAAAGATTAGCTTTCAAAAGTGTGGGTTCTATTTTTGGATTAGTAGTTTTCAAATGTGGCTTTAAATTGTGTGTGTGTGTGTGTGTGTGTGTGTACATACATCTATGTCTAGAGTCTTCCCACCAGAATGTCTGCATTTGGATGTCAGGGTCCAGGTAACCCTCATTCAAAAGCCTCACGGGGTAACTGCTGCATAGCAAGGATTGACTGAGAATCTTAAATGACTGGCCGTGGCTCAGGAGGCTGATTTTAGCTCTTAGAGTCCCAGGGTAAAAAAAGGGAGGAGAGCAAATACATAAACCCAAACCATTCATTTTGACTTCAGTCTTAGTAAAAGTTAGACTCTCTTCCGCTAATACTCTTTTCATCTGCTTTTACTGCTCATGAGTATCTCACTTTGTATTTTGCCGTCCTAACCATTTCCAAGTATACTGGCCAGTCATGTTCAACATATTGTGTTAAAACAGATCTCCAGAACTTTTTCATCTACAAACCTGAAACTCTGTGCCCATTGAACAACAAAGCTCCTCCCCCAGACCCTGGGACCTATAATCTACGTTCTGTCTCTGAGTTTGATGACTCTAGGTACCTTATAGAAGTGGAATCACTTCTGTGTGGTTTGTTGATTTGTTCTATGTGATTTAATACTGTTGATTTGTCTTTTTGTGACTGGCTTATTTCACTTAGTGTCATGTCCTCAAAGTACATCTCTGTAGTGTGTGACAGAGTTTTTTTTTTCATTTTAACGTTGAATACCATTTCTGTGTGTGTGTGTGTGCGCGTGCCGCGCGAGCACTGTGTTTTATTTTTCTGTACATGGACGGCTGGGTTGCTTCCACCACATGGCTATGGTGGATAGTGCTGCTATGAAGATGGCTGTGTGCCACTATCTCTTGGAGACCCTGCTCTCAGTTCTTGGGAGTATGTACTCACAAGTGGGATTCCTGCTCTTATCTTAATTTTATTTTTATTACTTTGAGGAATCATCACACTGTTTTCCATGGTGAAGGCACCATTTTATGTCACCACTGAAGTGCACCAAAGTTCCACTTTCTCTACATCCTCGACAGCACCTGCTATTTTGTGTTTTCTTTTATTTTTCTTTTTTTCTTAATAGTAGCCATCCCAATGGGTGTGAAGTGATGCCTCATTGTAGTTTTGCTTTGCCTTTCTCTGATGATTACTGAGCTGCTTTTCATGGGCTTGTTGGCTATTTGTCATCTTTGGAGAAATTATTCATTTGAGTGCTGTGCCATTTTTTGAGTTCCTTGATTCTTTTGTGGATTTATAGGAGCTCTTCGTATAGTCTGGATATTGATACCTTCTCGTATGTATGACTTGTAAATAGTTTCTTGTAAATATTGTGTAGTTTGCCTTCTTTACTGTTGATTATGTCCTTTGACACTGTCAGAAAAGTTTTTAAACTTGATGTAGTTCCAGTTTTCTATTTTTGCTTTTGTCGTCTTTGCTTTTGGTGTCACATCCAAGAAATCTTGCCAAATCCAATGCCCTGCAGTTTTTTCCCTGTTTTCTTCTTGGAGTTTTATTGTTTCAGGTGTTACATTTAGGTCTTTTGTCCATTTTCAGCTAATTTTTGTATGTAGTGTAAGATAAGGATGCAACTTTTTTCTTTTGTGTAGTCAGTTTTTGCAGCACTGTTTCTTAAAGAGACAGTTGTTTTTCTTCACTGAATGGCTTGGTATCCTTGTAGAAGATCATTGACCCATGTAAAAAGGGTTTATTTCTAGACTCCATATCCTTTTCCATGGGTCTGTGTGTCTGTCTTTATGCCAGTAACACACTGCCTTGATTACTGTAGCTTTGTACTGTTTTGAAATCAGGAAATGTAAGTCTTCCCACTTTGTTCTTTTTCAAAATTGTTTTGACTAGTCAGAGTCCCTTGAAATTCCATATGTAGAAGAAGACTTGGTAAAACAATCACTTCAGGAGTTGGCCTGAATAGTCTTAGCCAAAAAAAGCCTCATAAATATCCAGAAGATGAGACCTACAGTCTTTTGCAGGTTGTTCTCGCCTCCCTTGAGGAATTGTCACGGGATAGGAAAAACCATTACCAGATTGTTCCATGAGGCTATTATAGTACCTAGAACCCCTTGCCAAAGATACTATCTGCATAGAACCATCTGGCTTGCCCCTTATCCTCATCTTAGTGGCTCATGTGTTCTGGGCTTCCCAGTTGTATTGGGTTTAAAAGACTGAAATAATTAGGATGAATTAAGTGGAGACCAAGCTCACAGCCTAGAATTTTGTGCTCTTGTATGGAGCCACCACTTCTGCCCCTCGTCTGAAGACAAGAACCTGTCATCCGGCTCTCACCCTTGGGGGGAGTGTGTCCGGAAGTCACTCCAGCCCCCTGAAGGCACCACAGTGATTCCCATGCCATCCTGGGGGCACAACAGGAGATTTTCAGCAGGGGACAGGTGGTAAGTGGATGTGATTAGAGAAGTTGGGCATTTTTGGGTGGGAGGGGATGTTTTCTGAGAAAGTTCTGTTAGAGAATTCACCATGGGACCTGGTTTTCCCCGTTGGCCTATTTTGCCTGCCGTTTCTGAAACCCAGCCCCTAATGTGCCATTACCTAAAAGAGAGCGGTGGTGCCTGCCTGGGAAGAGAGTGGGAGGCCAGGGAGGTCCCCACAGGCTCTCTTTCATGGAGGCTGAAGCCGTGCACAAGGAGGATTCGTTTTGGCAGCAGCGTCCCGGATCCCGCGTCCCTCGGCTCGCCGTGATGGTAGTGATGTTTTCTCTTGCCCAGAGCTGAAGTGGAACGGCACAGACAGACACGTTTGTCTGCAGGGATGGCCTTCCGATACGTGCTTCTTCATCCCTGCTATTTCACAGGGAGACGTTACTTCCCAGGAGCCTTTCTCCTGCGTGACCGCTGCTCCCTGACCCTGGAGAGCAAGGGTTGGGGATGGCTCACAGCAAACTCCTGTGCATGAGGGGAGTTGTGGAGAACCCAGTCGTTTCGCCATTCACGGCCTTAAAAACCACTTTCACGATCTAGCTCTACTGACGACAGTACCATAGAATGTTCAGAAAGCTCTGGGTTTGGATTCCCATTGAACTGGGTTCAAATCCCAGCATTGTCGTTATTCAGCTGCTCCACCTGCAAGCTTCTTTTTTTTTTTTTTTTTTTTAAGATTTTATTTATTTATTTGACAGAGAGAGAGATCACAAGTAGGCAGAGAGGCAGGCAGAGAGAGAGGGGGAAGCAGGCTCCCCGCTGAGCAGAGAGCCCGATGCGGGGCTCGATCCCAGGACCCTGAGATCATGACCTGAGCCGAAGGCAGAGGCTTTAAGCCACTGAGCCCCCCAGGAGCCCCTCACCTGCAAGCTTCTTAATCTCTTGCGTAGAACAGGAATAATGGCACTTTGCACTCAGAATCAAGATAACAATTATAATGCATTTACTGCTGCTTGGTGTTGGGTGTGAAAATCTGTGTCCTCAAAATGTCTCCTGCTCAGAACTCCGTAGTCTTCGCTATTGGCGCAAGTCCACACTCTACCCTGGTATTTAAAGTCTCATATGCTGTTGCCATACCAAACTTGTTCCTTAGACCTTTCAGAGCCTCAGCAGAAATTCTTGTCCTTTCCCATCCCTGGTGCACAGCACCCTCATTCCCATGTAGCCTGAGCATGAATGAGCTCTTAGCCCATTTCTCCACACAGCCGGGTCCACCTAGGGGCCAGACCCCTCACCCAGTCTCCTTTATCAGACCAGGATCCTCCAGAGCTGGGAGTTTGTCATTGTATCTCCGCCTATGTCGTTCCTGAGATAGGCATTGGATGGCTGAAGTCTTGGTCTTTAAGACCAATACCTTGGTCTGCAGTGTGTCTTGTTGCTCATGAACCCCTGAGCAGATCCTCAGTAAATAATCAGTCACTGAGAACAAACAAAAATGACCCTCCGACTGTCATCTCAGGGTCTGGTTTTATGCACACAAAATATGTGAGAACAAAGCAACTAAAACATATTTTAGTGCTTTTATGTCAGATTGGCTTCACAAATTAAAAGCCTTGTTTGCTTTAGATGGTCATGCTTCATTCAGTGTCTGGAAAATGGGTCTTCTGATTTGCATGCTGTGTCTGGGACAGATCTGAGAAACAGTCAACTCGGTAATCAGATTGCCTCTGATTTGAGGAAAGAGAACAGGCCCAGTTAGACTTTCTGTTTTTAGAAACATTACAGTGTTTCTAAATGTTTACAAAAGCAGATTAGTTTTTACGAAGAATAAGGGTAACCACTAGAACTTCAGTGAAAAACAGAGAAACGCCTCTGTCATGCAGCCTGATTCTTCAGAGTCCAGAACATTTTAGTGTTTTCCTTGGAAATCACAGACTTCTGGTTTTGTCTCCTTTAGTTGACCAGATATACCACCTGGCCTCTCCAGCCTCCCCTCCAAACTACATGTATAACCCCATCAAGACCCTGAAGACCAATACGATCGGGACACTGAACATGCTAGGTAAGTTGTCCTTTCCTTATTTCACAGCTCTTGCTAGGAATGTTCTAGACAATTCCACGCATAGGTCATTGACATTCTGTTAGAGTTTGATCTTGGTCTTTAGGCCGCTTTCTCATCCCCTGTCCATGCTCTTTCAGAGTGCCTTTATGAGCCATCAGTTTTTACAGGGGACGCAGTCGTCCTAGTAACCGGCCTGCGTGGCCCCAGTTAAATCCTCTGGGAGTGACCGCCCGTCACCATGACCATGCATCCTTCTTCCCTTTCCCCATGACATGGTGTGTGGGCCCATGGGCTGGAAGAGCACTGGCGACTCTGACCCAGGGTTGGGCTGGTGTGGGCTGCACACACCAGGGTGTCAGGAGCACTCCTGGGGGGAACAGAGGACCAGCCGACATGACAGGGCCGTCCACGCTGAGTCCCACATCTAAACCAAACTGCGGGGTTCACTTTGAAGGTGAAAGGTGACAGCATGAGAGGTGGTCTCCCAGGCGCGTTCACAAACAACATGTGTCAGATTGATAGCTGTGGTGATCCATACCTATTAATGCGTAAATTAGAGATGTCTGAAGTTTGACACGGGTCTCAAAAGCTAGGGGTCTGATAAGTTGCAAAGGAGAAAAAAGGAACCACTTTTTAAAATGTCTAGTGAAAAATGGATTTAATTATGGGAACATTTAAAACACGTTCTATAAATGGATTTTGGGAAATAGAGCACTAAATTTTAATTCAAGGAAGCCTGGAGACGAGGGATTGAAAGGGCAGCCGGAGATTGGTTTTCGGATCTCTCAGACTAAACATTCAGGGGGTCAGGCTCTGTGTGAAGTGAAATGATTCATTCCCCTAGTCTGGAAAGGGCATTTGTTCTCCTCTTTGTTGCGAGCCCTGTCATGGCCACCAGATGAAACTGAGTCCCACTTCTGCTCAGAGCTAAGACGTTGGAAGAGCTGCTTGCTGCCCCTTCTTGCCTCCACTGGCTCCTACCCCTGCCTGCCCACACTTTGCTCTCCCTGTCACCCCCTTCATGCCTGAGCTAGATGCCACCAGGGAGAGGCCATGAAGCCCCAGCTGTTTAAGAAGATAGCATTCGTGGAGTAGTCACTGTGCCCAAGACACTGTCCTGTCTTCAGAAAAGGCTCATCCTCAGGATCTTCTGCCAGGGAACTTGGCCTTGGTGTTTCCTGGAGGAGGTGATTTAGGGACCAAGCACGGTGGCACCAGGGAGGAAGGGACCTTTTCAGCGAACGCTGTTAGAGTTCCAGGCAGAAGGGACCCTTGAGCCATGGCTGAGATTGGACCCGGATGTCTGGAAGGAAGGGTACACTCCTTTCAGGAATGACAGGGACAAAGCTGAGGTGGGGAGGCAGTTGCTAGGCCGCAGAGACCCAAGCGGAACTTCGTATCCCGAATGGAGAGAGGCGCTGTCATTAATCATTTTGCACTTGAGACAAGATGCAGTGAACCCCACGTGGCCCCTTCCTAGGGGGGCCCTTCCCTGTCTGCGGCTCCCCACTTTCCTGGGTCTGTGCCTGGCTTCTTCAAGGTGAGACTCCTTTGTCCAGTCTCTGCATAAACATCTGGGCACTCCAACATCGCACACGGGCTCCCCTGGCTCCCCCCGCCCCAAGGGGTCCTCGTGATGATGGAGATGTCTGTGTCCTGAGTGTATTCACGTCACTGCTCTTGTGATACCATACTCTAGTTTTGCAGGTGTTTGTTATTGGGGGGAGCTCAGTGGAGGGTACACAGTATTCCTCTGTATTACATTCTGTGACTGCATGTGAATCTGTAGTTATTTCAGAAGTGCATTACAAAACCCCCCAAAAACCAGCTTGGGATCCTTCCTTTTGAAACTGTTGTCATCGTGGCATAAATTATAAAGCCTATAAATTCTATATTGTGCTCTGTTCCTCTAACATTTCTTAGTCCACCACACTGTGGCATTTGCACAGATGATCTCCAGATCCTTACTGCTCAGCAGCCCAATTCTCTTGTTCCTGTTGCTCGTCTTCCATCTTCTTGCTCCTTGCTTCTCTCCTCCATGCTCCCACACCCTCCGCCCTGGGCCTGCACGTTGGGGCCTTTCTAGGTCGCTAGCCACCCCTAGAAGTGTCTGTAGGTGGTGCATGCACGCCCAGCTCTTCACGGGCACCTCAGTGTGCGGCACAGCTGGCCCCTCGGTCTGGTGACGTCTGAGCACAAAGGCTCCCTGGGAGAGGACATTTGAGAGGCCTTGGGTTAATCGAAGGGCAGTGGGTTTCTTTGCTCAGGGCGGCTATGAGCCTCTGAGGAACCGCTTACCATTGGGAGTTTGTGTCTGGAGAACTTCCATACTTACATGACCAACATAAAGCCCGATGTTCTAGCCTGTTCTACCTGCGGGAGGCTCGTGCAGGACACGGTTCAGAGCTGGACACGGGAACGTGGCGACTTGCTTTGGAGAAGGGGCCACTGCAACTGAGCCTCGAAGGAGGCAGGAGGACAGGGCGGAGGGGCTCAGCAGGGAGACTGGCTCGGGCACGCTCAGAATGCCAGGTGGTATGTCGAGGAAGTGGCAGGTGGACGGGCTTGCAGCGGGGATAGTAGAAGTGAGGGTGCGAACGGCCTTGCCTTCTGCCTACCAGTGCTAACTCTGAATCCACACCTTCCCAAACTAACGGACTCTCCATTTTTTGGCCCTCCCTCCACTTAGCACTTTCCAGCTAAATACCGTGCTTCTCAGGGTTCATTTGTATTTTTCTTACTGTTTTTATTTTGGTTCCAACATAGATTCAATGCGAGGGGATGGTTCACAGTTCACCAGTGATCAGATACTATTCCTACTAAAAAATTGCATAAATTGGCTACAAAAATGGGCATGCACATGTCATCCCCTCGTCTCCCCAAAGCTGACAGCCTCTCTGATCGTATCTTTGCTTTCTGTAGGACTGGCCAAACGAGTCGGTGCTCGTCTGTTGCTGGCCTCCACCTCGGAGGTGTATGGAGGTGAGTGGTGGGGCCCCCGCAGGGGCACTAGCTCTGGGCCCACGGGACTGTTTTAGGTGAAGAAGGAAGCAAAAATGAGTCTAGGCTTCCACCGTAAGAAGGCCCCACCGGCTCTCCCTGTTTGTGCACGAGGCAGCGGAGAGACTTCCCAGCTCAGTCATCCTTGTCTGCTCTCAGTGGGCCAAACCCCTTTTCCTCCAGCTGAAGAATGCTCTCGGAGGACCGTGTCCTATCCCCATCAGTAAGGCCCCACCATGGACGAAGCCACAGAAGTATTTTTTCCCGTCTGCTCTGAAAGGACTCCAGAGATTGTCCGTCAGGGATTTCTTTGGCCAGTTGGTTTTGCTGACCCTCAGTGTTCCTCAGTGTGAGCAGTGGGTGCGGTGAGCCTGACCCACTGAGATCTCAGAGGTTGGCCTTTGCTCACTTGGCACAGAGGGAGGTGCTGATTGCCTCACCTGGTGTATAATGAGTTCTAGAACAATCTGAAGTAGGTAGTGCCAGAAAACTCCCGAGCCTGTTGTGCCTACCTGCAACACCTCCCCACCCTCGAGGCCCGTGAAGGCCGCCAGCATTTGGACCAGGGCAAGGGCTGTGGTGTGGTTCACGTTCATTTCTGTTGGGCCCCAGACCAGTGGCTACAGGCTCGTGGAGAACAGCTCGGCTCCATCGATGCAGCAGAAGCAGGACTCCGATGTGGTATAATTCGTCTGCTGCACATCACTATTTTGGATGGAGAAATGAGGAAATCGGGGCAAAACAGCAAGAGATGTGTGTTGTTGTTGTTGTTTTGTTTTTAAATAAGGGAACCAAGTGAAAAAAACAATCGTAGAAACAGAATTCTGCTAAATGCACTTCTGGTCTTTGTAATCCCTGTGAAAAGGGACGGCATCATCCACTTTGAAATCCGGGCAGTTAAAAGCAACCGCCGCCAACCTGTTTGCCCTGTTGCTTTTGGAACAAGCACTGAGTGGAATTGCATTCCCCCTCCCTCGTCTTTTCCAGAGCCAGGCTTCCCAGCGGATCCGTATGTTTCCCTTTATAGAGCATGGGAGGATTCCCCATGTCACTAGAGGAGTGCCATTGGTACAGTTCAAAGGGCTGAAGCTTTTTCGGTGTCTCAAATATAAAGGTTCTCTTCTTACTGGTCCAGGAAGACACAGTGACATGTTTTCCCTGTCCAGCCTTCTTCCTCATTTATTATCTGTGTATTTGATGACACTTTGTATCCCTTAGGGTTCTTAAATGACCCCAGGGTGTATGTAACTGGCCCGCTCCGGGGTTTGATCAATGCAATGAATAGACGCTTCGCGTGGAGTGGGAGCTTAGTGGGTTAGCCTCACAACATGCTGAGAAATTGGAAATCAGTTGGTTTTTTTTCTAAGATTTTATTTATTTATTTATTTATTTATTTATTTATTTATTTATTTGACAGAGAGAGAGATCACAAGTAGGCAGAGAGGCAGGCAGAGAGAGTGGGGGAAGCAGGCTCCCCGCTGAGCAGAGAGCCCAATGCGGGGCTCGCTCCCAGGACCCTGAGATCATGACCTGAGCCGAAGGCAGAGGCTTAACCCACTGAGCCACCCAGGCACCCCTGGAAATCATTTGACCCTAGATCTTTCATAACAACAGTGTGGGGACTTTATAAAGCCATGTCTTGAACCTTGGACATCTGGACATCTCAGCCCAGGGTGCTCATCAAGGGGCAGAGGCAGGGGTGTGCCCGATCTTCTCTTTCTTGCCATTTGCTAAATTTAGGGCAGTCTCATTGGAGTCTTGGAGGCCCAGCTCTTGTCAGAAATCCCCAGAAAAGGTCTTCTCTCCATCGTCTGTTGCATCTGTGTGAAATTAAGTCACTGGTTTTCTTCTCTTGGGGAGTATTTGCCATAGATCCTTTGTCTCATCCTGGGGTAAAACTATGCCCCCTTTTCAAGAGAATTTTAAACCACAGCAGTGGCTCGTGAGGTCTGAATCTGTGCCTTGGTTCTGTCACACCACAGTGTGAGCCCAGCCTCTTGAAGGGGCCGGCCAGCTCGGGCACCTGTGTGCTCATGTCTCTACCCTTGTGTGGGTCCCATTGTCCCCATGAGCTGTAGTCCAATTTTGGCTTTAAGAGAAGCAAGAAGTGAATTTATAATACAGAGCATTGTACATAAATCTGTACATTGTTTGGATTTCTTGGCAAAGATTTATCCATTTTAGAGTATAGCTGTATGTAGCATATACGTTAGGTTTTAATTCACATTCTAAAAATACACTTGCATTACAAAAGAATTTGTTACTAGGTTTCTTTAAATAGTGTGTTCCCTTGGCACATCGTAAAATGTGATTGATTTATACACCAGAAAAACAGGAATTGGGAAATATAGAATGTGTGCTAAAGGAACGAGCAATCATTTGCGTGACAACACTCCATCCTTCTGGTACACAGACCAGGGTACTAATCATCTCACTGAGGTTCCCAGTGAGCTTCTTAAGTTTGTTCTCGTGTTGTTGGCACATGGGAAAGTCCTCGTGTTCCACAGAGATGCTCTTAAAATTATTTCAATAAGTACATGCTGTACTATGATTATGTGTTTTATAAATATAAAGTGGAACCGTATGTCCCTTCACATAGATTACATTTAATTATAGTCTAATTAAATGTTAAGAATGATTTATGGGAGACAGGAGAGAGAGACTTGAAATTGAGAGACCTTGGTCTTTTAATTTATTTTTTTAATACGAGATTTTAAATTTATTTTACTTTCTAAATTATTTTAATAATTTATTTTATATACTATGAGAGGTAAGAGCAGTGCCTCCCTCTGGAACTTGGGTGAATGGACTGTTCCGCACTGATAGGTGTCTCCCCATCTGTGAATGTTTACCTTGGTCTTTCTAGAGCAGATATTCGTCGTTCAGTATGCATATGAACCTGATGAACACAGTCTCACTTTCCCATACTCCTAGATCCTGAAGTCCACCCTCAGAGTGAGGATTACTGGGGCCACGTGAATCCAATAGGACCCCGAGCCTGCTACGATGAAGGGAAGCGCGTTGCTGAGACCATGTGCTATGCCTACATGAAGCAGGTATTGAACTGGGTTCTGTGGGCTTGGGGTGTAGATGCTCGAAACACCTGCCCCATCAAACACAGAGTGCCATACGGGAATGAAATGCCGTGATTAGGTTCGCCTGACAGTGGCAACCAGGGAAGCTTAATTTCCTATTCCTGTAAATGAATAGTGTTATCAACAACTTTTCCTGTGTATGTCCTTTTTTAAAGAACGATCGATCTCCTGTGGAGATAAATGTTTCAGTGTGGAGTGCTATTGCATGGCTATTGAACGGTACATTTCTCTGTTGCCTGATTGCTCCCCAGCAGTTAATAAGTGCTTCTGTTTCCCTGAAGCCTCCAAATCAGTGAACCTTATTATTATTTTATTTTATTTATTTAATAGGTATAAAAATGAATTTATGATTGCTTTAATTTGAATCTTTCTAGGGATTGCTATTTATAGTTATTTACTATTATTTCCTGATTTCTTAATTATTTATTGTCACATTGGGGGGTTTCTCCCGTGGATGATGTCATGTTGCAGATGTGCTCTTCCACATGCTGTAGCAGAGACCAAGAGGTGGAAGGTCTGAGTTCCCACCCTGGTTCTGCCTCCATGTGCCCTGGACCTGTGACCCGTCCATCACAGCACTGTGACTCCAGGCGAGGGCCCAGACTAGTCTGTCCTTTCCTCAGTCACCGTCCCTGAGCTTGGACCACTTTCTGATACCTTCACGGACATGCCCTCTAGTTGGGGAGTGCGGGGAGGGCCTGGGGACAAATCATTGTAGACTGTGGTCAGCTAGTTGTGGCTTATGCTTCTAGGACTTAGGGACTTGGATGTCTATCCCTGGGAACAGCATTCTGAGGCTGAGGGTCCCACCTGCAGGCGCGCTCAGAGTCAGATAGTCCTGTGTTTTGTGTGACAGAAGAAGCCTGTCCTTGTGCCTGCTACTGAGAGTCCCTGAGCATCTTTTTTTCTTAGAAGAGAGTTGTCAGGAGCTTTTTTCCTCATATTTTTAATGAAATACTAACATTAAAGATACAAGATACTGTGCCAATGGAGGTGTTTATTCATTCTCTCTTCTTTCTCAGCCAGAGAAAAAACTAATTGCTTTCTAATCGACTTTGGGCCATCGGCTTGTATTATCTCCATTTATTTTAAGAGGCATAAATGAGCTCTGGGAAAGACATTTTTTTATCGTTCTTGAGCCCAGAATATTTGACCCCACAGCTTGGGAAGGTCCCCGAGATGCAGAGAGCGGCCTCTGGATATGTTGGTACTTGAGAAGACTAACCTGAGGGCTTGAGGGGGCACATGTCGCATTTTACTGCATAAAAAGTTTGAAGACTGTTGTGTTTCTCACTGTTTACTTGTGCTTCCTGTCTTGTGGTATTTCTTAGTTTTTATATAGAATAAAGCTGGTGGGCAAATAGGACATTTTAAGTGACCCCTTGGTTTTTATTAAATGAGTCTAGTGAGTCCGTAGGTAATACCTACTTCCTCAGGGAAGGTGCTCAAGATAATCGTTGTTTTTAGTAATAATAGAGCCAGCATTTATTGAGCACTGACTGTATGCAAAGAACTGTGTTATGCCCCTGGGCTCTAGCCAGGGTGCTCCTTTCAAACACAAACCAGTTCTGCATCTGTACACGTCAGCCGGTTCATGAGCTCAGGAATCTAGCATCTAGAAAAATCTGGATCTGTCAGCATTTATGTTTCTGCACACAGAGGTCTTGAGAGGTTAATGGCAGAGGCAGCATCTCTCGGAAAACTGTATAGTCATGTTCCCATTAGAAGTCCCTTGTGTATGCAGTTAGTCTGTGCCTACCTGTCCCTGATAAGAGCTCTGACACGAGGGGGGTCCCTGCATCGCAGGGCGGTCCTTGGGAAGGACACTCACCAGACTGCTGCCTCTGCTGCGGGATGTCTGGCGTGTGCTTCACATACAGGAGGCCCCAGCAGACGATCGTCATGCAGATGGGAGAGCCACACCGGTGGTCAAGTCAGTAGCGGGCTCTCCCTGCGACACTGAGGGCTCTGCATGTGAGAGCAGTGCATGGATGGTCCCAGGTCTGAGAAGGCCTTGTGGAAGCAAGGCTCTGTGCTTTTGGAGGAGCTTGGGGTCTAGGCCGATCGCACCGGGCAGTCTGTAGATCCGTCCAGGCTCATCACACTGCTCAGCACACCTGCCCAGGGACTCCCGTCTGCCTGGGGGAGTGTTCCGGTCACTGCTATCTGGAAATGCCACCTGCCCCTTGCGGCCAGTTGGGACTTCTGATTAGATGTGATGCAACCACCTTCCCCCGTGCACTGCTCTCACACCTTCGGGATGGCCATCAGGTCAGGGAGGGACCGTGCCTCTTGGCAGGATCACGTCTAGTTCTAGTGGCGGCCCAGCGGACAAGTGGAGGTTATGTCTCTTGACATGGGGACAGCATGGCCAAGGGCAGTGGGCTGGGATGGAGGTCACTGGGACCTTGCCCGAGTCACAGCTCTAAGAGGCCTGTGAGGGAGGGATAGGACAGGCTTCCCACTGTCCCTCCCCTACTATTTGTCTTACAAATACTCTGCTCCCTTGTAGGGAGAGCCATGGGCCCAAGACCAGGCCTCCTTGGGGTTCTCGCTCCCTCCTTAGTCTGGACCCTTAGTGAGGAGGAAGAGAGAAACACGGCTGCACTGTCTGTGGTTGAGAGGTATTCACCTTCCTCTCTGTAGCAGGAACAGACAGTAAGAAAGCACACATGGGCAGGAAGGAAGAGAAGTTGTTACCCATAATCCTAATCCTATCCGGAGATGAAAATAAGGACAAAAGAAAACACCACAAAAACACCACAATTTTCATTATTATGAAAATAAGGACAAAAGAAAACACAAAACACCACCCTGTGAAGATTGTGAGAATGTAAACATTTAAGACATTAAAACAAATCTTTTACTCAGGATTTTGTCTTAGCTACCAGAAAGAGTGGGTCAGAGCACCTCCCGCCCACATGGGGTTGGCCCTCTGGGTGTGGCGTGGTTGGGGGTGATCAGGATTGGCCCCTCTGAGTGTGGCTTGATCTTGGAGGGGGTCAGGGTTGGCACTTTGGGTATGGCCTGTTTGGGGGGTGGTCAGGGTTAGCCCCTCTAGGAATGGCCTAGTCTGGGGCAAATCAGACCCTCTTTGGGGTTCCCACTCCAAAATGCCTGATTTTCAGAACTCTAACTTTGCTGCTCTCGTTCTTAGTAGACGTAGCCCTTCTGGACTCTGAGCACTCAGCGGGGTGCCCTGCAGTCCAGAGTCTGTGCCCTGCCAGCCTGCAGTGGGTGTTACAGAGGAGCTGGACCCCGAGGGCGAGGAGTGCTTGTGGGGCGCTGGCCTCTGTTAGGGCTTAGCCTGTAGGGCAAATCTGTTGAACCTCATCTCATTCTCATGAACCTTTTGGGGTAGGAGTGGGTTGCCCATTTTACAGATGGGAAAGTGGCTACAAAACTTGTGTTTAGCACCTCAGCCAATAAGTGGAGTTTGAGCCCATACCTGGGTGCCCAGCTGCCGGTGGCCCTGGTGGGGCATTGCAGATGAGGACACTTGGCTCAGCCAGAGAAGATGCAGCTGCAAGTCCAAGGGCATCGGTGCTCATCTGAGGCACCACGGGCAGTGAGGACACCCAGAGCCAACAGTCCACACAGGTCTGCTCTGAAATTACCAGCTGCTTCTTAGAGCAGTGTGGGTAACCAGCAGGGAGCGGTGTCATGACGTGCTCAGTTCATAGTTAGAAATACTCAGCCTTTTCGGACACAGGATAGATTCGAGGCTTTAGGTTTACAATTTAGGCCATGAATCCAGAAACAAATGAATAAAAGAATCACCAGAGAGAATGGGAAACTCATCATCCTTTGGCATATTTTCAATCAGTTATTTTAATAACTTTAACTCTTTTTTTTTTCACATGACACATCTTTTTTTTTTTTTTTTTAAAGATTTTATTTATTTGACAGCGAGAAACACAGCGAGAGAGGGAACACAAGCGGAGGGAATGGCAGCGGGAGAAGCAGGCTTCCCGCTGAGCAGGGAGCCCGATGCGGGGCTCGATCCCAGTACCCCGGGATCATGACCTGAGCCGAAGGCAGACGCTTAACGACTGAGCCACCCAGGCGCCCCTCACATGACAATCTTAAGTATAAGTTGTCAAGGCCTCATATGGTATGCGGTTTTTATCTTACTCTGAATAAATCCAGTGTATAAGGATTGAGAACATAGTCAGGAAAAGAGGTATGAATGATTGAATGATCTTTTTTTTTTTTAAGATTTTATTTATTTGACAGAGAGAGAGATCATAAGTAGGCAGAGAGGCAGGCAGAGAGAGAGGGGGAAGCAGGCTCCCCACTGAGCAGAGAGCCCGATGCGGGGCTCCATCCCAGGACCCTGAGATCATGACCTGAGCCGAAGGCAGAGGCTTTAACCCGCTGAGCCACTCAGACACCCCTGAATGATCTTTTTCTGAAGATTTTAAAGATCTGTTTCTAAAGAACTTTTCTGAATATCTAAAGGAAGATTTCCCTTTTCCAAGGATTCTCAGAATTCTGAGTTCATTTTCGTGTGTGGAAATACTCTAACATATTCAAA
>CM053610.1:44291643-44306822 GCA_028646535.1 Procyon lotor
TCTGGGAAAGCTCAAAAATTTTTCCATAGGCGCTGATGGCGATTGCTTCTTTATTATGTCATTCCTGTTTCTGAAGGGTTTCATAGGAACGCTCGACTTTTGGACAGCAGGAGAAACCTGGCCTTTGAACTCGGCGGGGAGGAATTAAAGGGCACTTTCTCTGTGCCCTTGGATGCAGCGCCTTTATACATGTGGGGACTTGTCTGTGCTCTGTGGTCAGTGGTTGGTGTGCATCTGAGCTCCCGGCCCAGCATGAGTAGGATTCTCTGGGAAGAAGTTACAGCTTCTCTGGGGTCTGTGGCCCACCCACGGGGCTGGGTCTGCAAAACAAACCACCTTTTACAAAACTGTAAATTGGCAGAGCAGAAAGCCAGAAAACCAAGAAATCATCTAGTCCTGGGGTCTCGAGGACTGAACATGAGGGTTTGGTTTTATTTTCCAGCATCAGAATACTTCTAAAAAATTAAATAGTTGGTATGTGTATTTTAGTTCAAAAAATAGGTATTCAGCAAGCAGCTCTCTAGTCAGATGTTTGAAGGTGGTACTCATCCCTTAGGGTTGAAGACCTGGAGTCGCCTTTGTTTGCCGGCTCTGCCGCTTGCTTGCCGAGCACCTGCCTTCCACGCCTGGAAACTGACAGAGTAGTACTTGACCCTTCCTGGCCCCATTGTGAGCGTTGGCCTAGCCCCCTGCATAGCGAACACTCCAGACTGGCAGACGAACACATAAGCGCTGTCCCCTGACCGGATGGATATGGCCTTGTCCCTGTGCTACCACCAAGAATAGATTGCAGCTTTTTAGCATCTTGGAGAATCATGCTCCGCAGGATTGCTCTGTGTTCTGTAGTGGCCTCCATCCTCTCCCCAGGGAGGGAGCAGACCCCATTAGGATGCATTTAGGAAAGGCCATGGGGGAATTACACGGCTCAGTGTTCCCGGTCTCAGGATCCTGTTGCTTTTGTCATGTGTGCCCTTCTCCCGGTGTGTGGGGAAGATTATGGAAGCATCACCAAGTCAGGCCCATTGAACCTGGGGGTCTTTTTTGTTATTTCTCTGACCCCATCTCTGCTCTAGGTAACCCCCTCAGGGCAGGCTGCCTGCACCACAGAGGGTGGTGCAACACGGTCAGCTCTTGGTCAGCACCTGCTCCCTCCCGACCTGGGGCCTCTGTGTTCCATCTTCTGGCACCTGCCATAGTGAAGACAGGGACTGTGATCCTATGTGTGGTCCAGTGACTTGAGACGGTACTGGCCAAGGAATGACTGCATTTGAAAGAAAGCTTTTGAGGGAGAGCCCATTTAATCCCTGCTGGCAACATTTCTGTCCTCTGGAGATGTCTGGGGAGGGAGGAGTCTTTGTTCCAGATGTCAGTGTATCTCTTGAGTTACTGCTGGTTGATCAGTCAGGCCTGCCTACCAAACCGCTTCCCCTCCTGGGCACTAGAAATAGGGGAGACATCCTGATGGCAGCTTGCCTGTCAGGGGTCGTATATTATTATAGCCAGGCCACTGTTTCTGAGCCCAGTGATCAGACCAAGCCACGCACTCTTTACCTGTGTGTGCTGACGTACGCTCACTCAGGTGGCACCCTGAACATCGTCTTCTTTTAAGTTGCTTCTGGTTTTATGTTGCTGTGCCTCGAACTTGGAAGAGTCGTCCTGATGCTAGATAGAAACTTCTTGGTGCTTGGAGTCATAAGTGTATGACTCCCGATCCCCACCTGGGACAAAACTGTGGACACGGTGAAACGCAACCATTCTTGATGACCTGGCAGTTCAGTATTGTGAGTGCGAGTGTCCAGAGACAAAACTGTGGACACGGTGAAACGCAACCATTCTTGTTGACCTGGCAGTTCAGTATTGTGAGTGCGAGTGTCCAGAGACCCACCCTTGTGCCATGGTGGAAACTCAAGATGCACCAGCTTTGCTGGTAGGCAGCACTCTGCCCCCGGCAGATGGGACGGGAGAAGGCTGCTACCAGGCCCATGCCAAGGTTTTGCAGGGATTGGCTTTCTTTTTGTGAGCCCCCTGTGAGTCGCACATGTGTTTGCCCATTGGTCCTGCAGAGGAGGGTCTCCCTGAAGAGGCATCACCACCTGTTGGGCACCTTCTGGGTTTTCATTCAGGGAAGCAGGCTTTGGGTTAGACACTTGCCCTTTCTTTGGACCTGAGACAGGGAGTCATTGTACTTTCCTCCCAGAGGTGGATGTGAACACCCACTGGGCTGCCACCATAAGCATTTGTGCTAGTACCTGCTGGTGGGTCTATACTCCCACTTGGGGCCCCTGCAGGATCCCAGGGGATGAGGGCTGCTGAACTGTGCATGACAAATGGGGGTGGCCTTTGTGTCCCGATGAAGCAATACACAAACTCCAGGAGATGCCAGTGCGCGAGAGGAGAGCAGGTCTTAAGTTGAGTGAGCCTTGGATTTATGTTTATTTCATTTGAGTTTGAGAGCTGGAGTTTTCAGAAAAGCTATCCCAGCAACTTGTACTGGTCCGGAGGTCTTGTCCTATAGCACCGAAGTTCACAGTGCAAATGGGAAAACCAGAACAAACAAGCCCGCATGCATGCTGGCCAGTTCCTGTCTGCAAAACGCAGCTTCTATGAGGCCGTATTCTGGAAGATTGTTCCCGAGGACAGAGAAATCCGGAGGATGATTTATTGCAAACCTTGCGTAGCTCATCGAGGTTCCTCCTGCTGGGCATGTTGGTTTGACTCTTGTAAATTTGTTGAGATTTTTCCAGTCTTTTTCAAGAATAACACCATATTCATCTACTTCTGATTCTTTCCCCATCTTAACAATTAAATGCAAGTGGATACTTTTTGAGTTCTTTTCTGTTGAGATCAGTATCTCTGCTTCTTTCTCCTCCGCCGGAGATCAGTATCTCTGCTTCTTTCTCCTCCGCCGGTCCTTTTGGAAATACTCTCTGGGTAGTTCAGCAGAGAAACAAGTTGACTTATTCCTGGACCTAGGATTATAGCTCATACCCTTAATCCTAAAACTCTGAGTAGCTCACATGAACATTTTATTGCCTTGCTGGGAGGAATTAGCAAAAATACAGCTGTCTGGTTTCTAGAAGTGAGCTGTGTGCTGGATCCCTGCTTCCCAACCATTTCAGCTCTCGGTGCCCGTAAAAACTACTCGTGTTTATCTAGTAATTGGTACAGAGATGAGGCTGCTGGGGGCAGAGGTGGCCAGCCAGGTGGCTCCAACCACATGGAGGCCTCATGGGTCCTTTGGACACTGCACCTCATCACCTCTCACTCACTACACGGTGGAAAAGTCTGTGCTAAGTCAGCCCTGTTTGTTGAGAGTCCTTCGGATCCCAGCCTGTGCCAGACCTGCAGCAGTTGAATTAGAAAAGAAAGCTTTCTGGACGAGTAGAGACAACAGTAGCAACTAGTAGCAACTATTGCTGTTCGCTACCAGGCCCATGCCAAGGTTTTGCAGGGATTGGCTTCCTTTTTGTGAGCCCCCTGTGAGGTGAGTACCGCTCCTCTCCCAAGTACAATATGGCTGAGCTCGGAGAAGTGGGGCTGGAGGGCACGGGAGCCCCTGGGCCTCACCCTGCTATCCTGCCTGCCCTCAGACATTTGGAAAATGCACATCTGTAGTCTAATGGGTGAAACAGACACATGGACGCTGTGAAAGTCCACTAATTTAGAGTGTGATAAAAATTTATTTAACTTTTGATTCATGAAGAAGCAACCCGTGAAATTAATAATTTCATGAGAGTTTCGAAGAAGGCTTTGGGGGTTTAAAACATGCTTTCCAGATTAAGTGTGTTGAAATCTACTTTTCCTGGTACGAAAGTGTTGAAATCTACTTTTCCTGGTACGAAAGTAATGCATGTTTATTGTAACAAAAGTGGATTTAAAAAACACGTGGAAGAAAATGAATACCTGTAACCCAACCACGCAGATACAGTTTTTCTCAAGAACATGGGCACCCATCTCTCTGGGCCTTGCAGCCAGTAGCCTGTAGGGGGCGCTGCGTTGTCTTTAGTTTTTCATTAAAGCAAGTCTCTTTCCCATTGGAACAGATTGGGGATGTAGGGCAGTGTGCCTTTTTAAGAATGTATGTCCCTCCTTTTCCAGGATAAAGACCTTGATTGTTTTTCTTTCCATCAGCTGTTAAATATTCATTGATCTTTAAAATCACCAGTGACTGGTAAACTTGGGTGAAATACCATGTGAGGAAGATTATGGAAGAATATACATGGCATGGCCCTGTTTGGGAAATAGATATTTATTTACTAGAAAAAAAATGTTCTGCAAACATTTTTTTCTCCTTGTACCATTTGCTGCCTTGCAGGTTCTCTGCCGGGAGGTCGATGCCTGTGGCCTGAAGGGGGTGGAATCGGGGACACATTCGAGTTTGGTATAACTTTGTGCTGATTTGTTAGTGAACGTATTGTGTAGACACAACCAGAAAGCCACTGGGAGTGAAAAGCAGCGCATTTTCGTACTTATTGACTGGCCAGGCGCCGGAAACATGAGGTGAAATGAAAGCCTCCCACACCCTCTTCTGTTTCAGGAAGGCGTTGAAGTGCGCGTCGCCAGGATCTTCAACACCTTTGGGCCACGCATGCACATGAACGATGGCCGGGTCGTCAGCAACTTCATCCTGCAGGCCCTGCAGGGCGAGCCGCTGACGGTAGGTGCTGGCCTCAGGGTACAGTTGGGGGGAGGGCGGCGTGCAGAAAGAGTTGGCGGTCTGACAGCAAGGGACAAAGGAGCAGTGCCTCTTAGTTTGGGCAGTTACTTTCCTGAGGTCGCCCCTTTGCCTTGGGTCCATCCCGCTGCCCTTAGTGACAGGAGGGAAGGCGCCGGGCTAGAATCCAGAAGGGGAGCGACAGAGCCCTGGTGGCCTTGCATAGTGTGTGGGCTGCAGCCTGGTCCTCGTGGCCCGGGCCTCAGCATGTATCTGCTCGTACCAGCCTGCCGGCAAAGACCTTTCCAGACATTCCCCTGGCCCATGAGCTGTAACCAGGGCCATGTGTATCCTCGGTACCCCTCAGGTTGCTAAGAAATGAAGCATCTGGGGCAGGGCTTGGCAGTTTTCTTGGTGATGCCCAGAAGCACGCCCTCTGCTGGTCACACTCAACCTTGGAGCCTTCTGGAGCCCAGCTGCTGGACCTTGATGGTCTGGGGTCGGTGGTTCAAGTGCAAGGGGGCTGGGCAGCTTGTTCCACACACATCTCCAACGCCGCCTCTCCCCTCTTCGGGGAGGAGTGGCCCTCTCCTGCTCTGTGAAGGGTTTGCTGATTCAGTTCGGTTGGTTTTCTTTGGTTTTGCTGAGTTCTTGGTGCCTTCCTCCTCTCCTCTTCCAGCTCCTCTGTCCTCTTGCTTTTCTCATTCTCCCTCCTCGCGTCTATCTCAGCATCCTCACGCAGCCCCATGGCCTCTGCATCTTCTCAGGCTTAGTGTTTGGTGCACATCCAAACACTGTCCGCATCTTGTTACTCTGTAAACTGCAGGAGCCTTTGCTCATCAGCTGAGTGGATCCCAGAAGTGAAAGTTACAGCTCTGTGACCATACGCGTCCGACTATCTGTCCCTCAGTAGAATAAGTTTCCTATTTTCCGTTCAGTGATGCTCATATCCATTAATTCACTTTGCCCAGTGCTCGCAACATGTGAGGGGCCCACATTCTGTTATTAGCCCATTGTCCAGATGGGGAGACTGAAGCCCAGAGGCTAGAGGAGTCACCCAAGCTCACGTGGCCAGACCGTGGCCAGATGGTGGCCGGACGGTGGCCGCCAGTGTCTGCTCTTGATTACTGTTCTCCTTGGTGCTCGTTTCTACTTAGTTGGGTTAGCTACACTGCTGCTAGCTCCGAACAAAAAGCTTAGCTGGTTATAAAGTGGTCTGCCCCCCACCCCCACACACACACCCAGGGTAAGACACACACTACAGGTGACTTTTGCCAAGCACATTGCAGGGGAGAGGTAAATCCAAACCCCTCAGGGTGCCGGTGCCCTGCTCCTGCTCTCCCCTCCCCCTGCCAGCTCCTGCTCTCCCCCCAGGCCGTACCGTGGTCACCTGGGTCCCCTCCTTCTCACACCACATATCGCAGCAGTGATACACAGCCTGGTGGTCTTGCCCTAAGAAGATCCAGGATCTGGCCCTGCCCACCTCTTCTCCTGCTTCCCCTGGGCCTCACTGCCATGTACCCCCAGTGTATTGCCCCAGTGTCCTAGCCACTCGTTCCCCATCGGGGGCTCTCTACCCAACAGCCAGGGGAGCTTCTAAAGAAAAGCAGCATCTCTGGGGGGCTTTCCCATCTGCTGGGAGCATGATTCACGGGCCTCCCTGTGCACCCCAGCCTCAGCCCTGCTGTCTGTAAACTCAGCCCCTTGCTCCCACCTGTCCCAGGAGCACACTCCTTCCAGGCATCTCCCCGTTCAGTCCTCCTCTCGTTAGGGGAGCACTGGGCCATTCTATACATGATAACGCCCAGCCACCACTTTACCACTCCTAAACATGCCTTCTGTTGTTTTCATTGCACTTCTCAGCACCTGAAATACTATTTTTCCAGCCCCCGATCCCCTCAGGAGTGTAAGCTCTTTGAAATCAGGAACTGGTTTTGTTCATGGCTGTGTCCCCAGCTGCCTGGAGGGTGCCTTGGTGCCTAGGTAGCATGTGGTAAATGCTGGTCAAGCTAAGAATTGGGTTTATAGTGGCCTCTGGCCCTTGTGAGGAGCACAAGTGCTTCGTGGCTTGTTCTGGAAGTAGTGATCGTAGTATGACTGCAAGGCGAAGCTGCCCCTCTCATCTATCTGTGCTCCCCTTCTGCCTGCTGTTTGGGTCCCAAGCGTTCTCGCACGGGGACCCCTCAGCCCAGCTGCTTGTTGGAGAATTCCTCACTCTCAGGGATACTCCTGGAGCTTTTTTAGCCACTGCCCTCACGGAGTCACACCCGTGGTCAGGGCTGCTTTGTTTGCAGAGCAAATTATTAAAGGCCTTCTGAGGCTTCTTGACTGACTGCCTCCTGGGCAGCTGCCAGGGCCCCCGGGTCAGGTGGGCCTGCCCAAGAAAGCACCCATTGTGGGCAGCCAGTGATAACTCATGTGTTGTCGCCTCGTCGCCAGGGACCGAGGAGCAGGGTGGCACCAGGGTGGCTGGTGCCATGCAGGGCTGCAGCTAATCCAAAACATGCCGCACTTTGTCTTTTGTAGGCACCCCTGGTGGCAGGAGTCCTCAGGGAGGCGTTTCAGAAGTGTGTGGTCCCTCTTGTCACACAGAATTCTGTGTCCCCTCACTGTCTGGATGAAACCGCTCACCCTTCATCCTTTGCTGCCCTGTTGAGATGGTGTCTCTTGCTTCTGTCAGATGGCTCTGTGCAGAAGTTCTGAAGGAGGGGGCTGTGCATCATGACTCTCAGTCTGGCCCAGCTTCGGGGACACTTGATTGAGCAAGGAGGGCGAGTTAGGAGAGCCATTCATCCTTTTCTTTCCCGCTCTGTTTCCAGCACGTTCTTTCCAAGGCTGAAGACCTCTGTCGTGGCCCCTCAGCATCCCACCTTCCCTTTTCCAAGCTGGGTTACTGTCATCACTTGCCTTCCAACTGCTTTTTCCTGAAGCCCTTTGTTATCTTACCTCAGGGCAGATTTCATTCTTTGGGCCTGTCCCCACATCTTGAGTCACAGAGGTCTGTCAGGGTCACTTGGGGAGGATTGTCACACACAGAAGCTGTATACTAGCTTGAGCACACAGAAGCTCAGAAAATACTATATTCTCATTTAGAAAGTTTAGGTTCAGGGAGAGCTAGCTCTTTAAGTGTATTTGAAGAGTCTTGAGTTCACCATTCAGGCAAAGCCCTCTGCGCATGCACACCTGTGTGAACATCATGGTTGAATTCTGTTTTTTCACCTTACTGTGATTTATTCCAGTTTGCAGATGAGAGAGAACAACTTGATTGAGGTGAATTTTTCCAGATGTGGCAGAATTAGGGTTTGAGTCACGGTGTCTATCTTTTAAAAAAGCCTTGCTGTATTTTCGAGAGAGAAATTTTGGAGAAACCATACTTCTTAGGCCAAAGTCTACATCTTATTTACCCTTTGTATCTGCACTGTGGTATCAGATGTGATCCCTGACTTTGGGCCTTCATTCATGGAGGCACATGAGGCCCAGCCGTGGGGTTGGGGTTGGGGTTGGTGTAGTGCTCCCGGTACTGACTCACCCACCCCCTCCCACCTCCACGTTCCCTAGCTCCTGGGCAGACTCCCCCTGGTGCTCTCCATGCTCCCCTATAGTGCTCCTGCACAGTGTTCCCCATAATGTTCGCCATGCCCCCCCTGTTCTTTGTGCTCCTCTGCAGTGCTCCTTGTGCTGCTTCCTATGCAGGGTATCTGCAAGAGGGTGCTGCTGAGGGGCTTTGGTCCCTGGACCTGAAGGGAGGAGGCTGAGCTCCCCCATGATAACTCTGGTGCCTGCAGCTCAGCTCTAGGCCTCTCGAGCCTTGTGGCCGTGTTATCAGGTAGGGAGGGGTGCCTGAACACACCCGGGCCCTCTGGGCATCACTTCCCCCCAGGAGGGTGCTTGGAACAAGGCAGCTAAAACCTTTTGCAGACGTGCATTTCAGTCTTCAGGAGCTTTCTTGGGCTTCCCAGCACAAGACTCTAACCCTTTGGACCTCTGACATTTTGTGACAGTTGAGCCACTGAGTGTCGCCATCACGATTCTCTTATTCCTTTTGTTGAGAAGGTCCTAACCCTGGTGGCCGTCTCCCCTGCCCCTGGCTGTGGGCTCAGCCAGTGCACAGTGCTGACCCCTATTCCTTCTGTCACATCTGGTGGGACAGAGAGCTGCCCCCGCGTGTTTGTGGGCTCCGCTCCAGGGCGTCACAGTGTGGAGGCCTGACGGGAGCGAACACCAGGCCCTCTCAGGCTCGTTGAGTCCGTTGCTCCGCACGGGCAGTGGGCTCTCCGTGAATGTTGGCGGCCCACAGCAGCAGACCCCCTGGCCACGCGTGGTGGGAAGGTGCAAAGAAAGGAGACAGAGGAGTGTTGGGGCCCTCTGCTTTGTGACTAATAAGCACATGCGGGGAACCGGAAACATAGCTCCACACCCACAGACCTGTGTGTCCAGGATGCTGTAAGTCAGGCTGACGGGTGTCACCCAGATCTGATATTTTATAACAAGATGGGAGAATGGCTCAGTGCCAGCTTGCCCTGGGCCACAGTTGACAGCTGGAGCTACAGGCAGTTCTGAAAGTATTGATGCAGTGGGGTTTGGAATTGATTCCTGAACTTGGTAGGTTTTACTCTCCCGGATGCCAGGCACTGCAGCGCTCGGAGCTCGCATGACCTCATCTGTAACGAGGTTGTACAAAAAATAATACACGCGTCCCACCTGCCGGACTCCTCGGCTGCAGGCGGATTTCCAGGATGACGCAGTAGTGGACGGACCCCACCCCAATCCTCCTTCCTACTTCTTGGGCCCCTGGCTTCCTTTCTGACTTGCCCTAATGTATGAGAAAGGTCAGTAAGACCAGGGAATGGGGTTTAGGCAGAACTGCCAAGGAAAGGTGAGTCTGCTTCTGAGAGGTTATTCATCTTTCTTCAACATTCCTTTATGGAGTTTGGCTGTTGCATTTGTGCCTTGTAAACAGAAACCTCTGTATGTCAGTTCCCCCGCCTCTTCTCACTGGGAGGGCCTCTGCCTAAGTAGGTAAATCCTATGCCCCTTTGACATTGGTAGATGTGAATGCTTATTAAGATAATAAAAGCAGCCGGAACGCCTGAGTGGCTCAGTGGGTTGGGCGTCTGCCTTCATGATCCTAGGGTCCTGGGATGGAGTCCCACATCATACTCCCTGTTCAGTGGGGAGCCTGCTTCTCCCTCTCTCTGCCGCCACCCCTCCTTGTGCTTGCTCTTACCCTCCAACCCCCTCTGTGTTAAATAAATAAAATCTTTAAAAAAAAAAAGAAAAGGATAACAAAAGCAGCCTCCTAAACCTGCTTTTAAAAAAAGAAAACGGCAGTGGGGAGGCTTGCTTTTCTTGACTTCCCTCTTCCTTCCCATTTGCTTCTCCAGTCTGGTGGCCTGAGACCTGGGGAGCCCTGTTGGAAAGCAAGGCCACTGGGGCTGGTATGGGCTGTGGAGCTGTTGGCCTCTGGCTCTTCTTTGGCATCAGGTGTCCAGTGACAGGAGGCACCAGTGTTATTCTGTTCCAGGTTGGAAATCAGGCTGTTCTAGAAGGCCGTCCCTCCGCCCAGCTGCCCCCTTTCTACCACTGCCAGCAAGCAAACAACCCCCCACCCCCGCCGCCAGTTCCTTCCTTCTCTGTGACTGTGGGGTGAGGGAGCACCTCAAAGAGCCTCTGCCTCCGTCTGTTCATTCTAACCAAGTGGTACACACCGCCGCACACCCCACAAGGTGGTGGTTCAGTGCGAGTTTGTGGAGCGCTGGTGGTATGCGGGGTGCAGTGGGGCGCAGGTGAGTCAGACACCGTGCCATCCCCGGGAGCTCACTGCGGGAATCGAGAAGCGGGTGTGAGCGGCAGAGTCTAGAGGAGGAGCAGAGGATGGCTGAGCATGAAGGACGGCTGTTAGTTCTGGCTGATGGAACGAGCCAGAGAAGTGTCACCAGGAGGGAACATTTAGACAAGAGGGTCTGCGGAGGAAAGGAACCGAGTACAGGCCTGGAGATGTGGCAACATACGGGAGATACCAGTAGAGCGCAGGCGCCTCCCCCTTCCATCCTTCCGCCACCTCTGACTCCTATGCAGAGTTTCCTGGGTCGTTCTGAGACTCGGCTGCATGGTAGACTGATGTGGTACCATGATGCCCACCACCTCCTCCCCAGAGATTCTGGGCTGGTCTGACTGAGCGCCCCACTGTTGTGATGGGCAGTCAGGGTAAGGACCCGGGTTCTGGGTACTGCCTCCTGCTTGCGTGGGTGTCCGTCACCCTGCCGGGCTAACGTGATCCCTGCCGCATCACAAGACTGTGAAGATGCCAACTCCTTCCATAACCGACTTGGAAGGACGGACTTGATACATAGATGCACGCCCTGTCCTACTCGGGGCGTAACTTGGAAGTACCAAGTGAATTGTAGTGTCCCTGGCCCTTTGGCCCCAGTGCTGAGGTCAGTCTGTGCCCCTGGAGTTTTAAGGAACCCCGTTTTCCCATTACAGTGTGGTTTTCTCGGGAGGCCTAACTGTTGCTCTCCTCCTAGGTGTACGGGTCCGGGTCGCAGACCAGGGCGTTCCAGTATGTCAGGTAAGGCAGCTGGCCTCCAGCAGAGGTGGTGCGGACCACACGGCCCGCATCTGTTGGATATGTGCATTATTTTCACGTCTCTACCGTGGCATGGTTAAAAGTACGTTTTAATTTTCAGATGGGAAAGCCCTTTGGGGTTCTCTCTTTAAAAGGTAAAATTTTGGGGGCACCTGCCTGGCTCAGCTGGTGGAGGATGTGACTCTGGATTGTGAGTTCGAGCCTCAGGTTGGGTGTAGAGATTACTTAAAATCTTTTTAAAAAAAAAAAGTTAAACTTTTATTTGTCAGTCTGTGCTATTTATGACTCATGTGCTGATCTTTTACTGCCCCCTAGTGTTTCTTAGGGAAACTTGCCCAGTTCCTGAGGGTGACTTGGTTTCTTGGTTTCAGGTCATGCCAGTTGGAGAGCTGGCCTTAATCTAAATCCAGCAAACCTACAGGTGCTGAAATCAGACCCATTTTAAACGTGGGTTTCTGGAGCGAGGGAGATCATCCTCATTAAGGGAAAGATAAGGTAGACCATCCTCGTGTTAGATTTTATGTGGGACCTGAATGCAGATAAAAATACATTTGAGAACCTTGTCTCATAGTCGCAGTGGTAATTATTATCCTTTTCTTGTTAATCCTCCTAAGTCTCATCTGCTTGTTGGTCAGTTCAGTTGGTGACACTTTAAAATGCAGTTTGGGTTCTGGGAAAAGAGTTTACCCTATAATCCGTTTCATAGAACAAAATATTTCCCCCCATGGTGTCATGTCACTATGAATTCTGTTGAGTTTCTGATATCCTGGATCATTGTAAGATCCAGCTCTGTCTTTCGGCACCATATATTTTCACTTCGCAATGTAAATACCCAGGAATGGCCGTCAGTCGGAAAATCCTGCCTCTGGGGTATCCAGAGGCCATCCCAGGGTCCTGTAACTGTGGTGCGGGGGGCTTGCACTTCTGGGCCACCTCGGCCACAGTGACCACGAAGACTTTTGTCTGATTATGCGAGCCTCCTGGGGAGAAGTCTCTGAGAAAAAAGAACTGCTGGCAAAGTAATAATAAAAATGAAAACAGCCACTGTAGATTTTTTTCCCGAAAGCAAATGTCAGCTTTCACATTGAGTCTAAAAGAAAGCTATGAATAAACATGCATCACGGTCAGTGTTTTTTTCCTCCCCAGCCATGTCTTGCCAAGCAGGACACAAAGCCTGGGGGCGAAATAGAACTGGCACACATTGGTGCCCAAATATGCCAAGAAGAGACTTAACCAGGAAATAGGAGGATCCCTCTAGGACTGCTTTCATTTTAAGGCACTTACCCCAGGAAGCATGTGCTCCGAGACAAGGCATCAAGCCACATCTCTGTATCTGGACCATCTTACCTGGACTTTGTATATTGAGTACTGTCTTCTCATAATAACACACCTTTGCCCACCTTAGCCCCTCCCCTGGTCTGTGCACCTCGTGAGGGAGTCGTGTGGTAGTCCGTGAGTTCCTCACTGCTGGTCCCCAAACTTCTCCAGCTGGGACAGCTTGTGAGGCGTCAGGGAGATGGCAGTAAACGGCAAAGCAGTTAGAACTCCCTCCTCTTAACCGTGCTCATTGACTTCAAAGGCAGCACATGCAAAATTCATTTAAAAGGGCCTCAGACTTTCTCTGCCAGTCATTAAAAGATGTTAAGAATTCAGTGATGCACAGGCCGCAGGCCAGCCCAGCTCAGGGGCAGAGGTGGCCGCAGTGCTCAGCCTGCCCTCATGTGCTTCCAGGACGTACCAAGCTCACACAGCTTTCCCGACTTCCCGGTTTTGTTATTCAAACTCCACTGAGATAGATAACATACAATTTTGCTGGGGTTTTTTTGGTTTTTTTTTTTTTTTTTTAGAAACAGAATTAATTTTGTAGTTAAAAATGCACAATGTCTAAATCTCTAGTTACCTCACTGAGTTAACTGCTTCCAGAATCCACGATTGCCTTGAAGCGGCATTTCCCGGCTCCTGAGGTCCGGGTGATCATACCATACGCATTCACATCTTGGCATGACCGTGTCTGATGTTTTCCTGGGCAGGTTACGGCCTCATCCCCATAACAAAGGCATGCTGTCTTTTTTTTTTTTTTAAAAAGTCACTTTGTCAAAATGACACTTTTAAAGAGCTTCAGGTTAAATGGGTGTGATCTATGCAATTTTGACCTTAAAAGTTGCCAATTTGGTTACATAAAAGATGTGCCCTGTCCCCCGGCCCCTCTGCCCCCCCCCCACGAGGATGATTGCATGAGTCCGTTGTCTTCTGACTTCATGTGGACCCCCCCACCCCCATTTCAGTATTAAATGGATTGTGGATGCTGGTGAATGGCAGCTTTTAAGGTCTTCTGACAAATATGCAGAGACCTGTGCCATGTGAGACATTTTGTGCTGTAATATAATAATTACTGCCATGGTGATGAAGTGACTTTTTGCCAGTTTCTAGAAAAGTCATCCAGAGTCAGCAGTTACTTGCATCTGTGCTTGACCTATGAGAATGGAACGGATTTTAGGCATATTCACTTAAAACACCCAATCATCAGAAACAAAAATTCAGAAAATAGTTTGTTTGCCAACTACCCCGCCCCTCCCCCCCAAATTTTTTTTCTTGGACAAAAAGGAAAACAAAAACAGGTTTCGTCTTAAAGTTGACCATAGCAACCTGCCCCTTGTAGTAATGATGGAGGAGGAAAAGGAGGGGAAGGTTTCAACACAGACTGTGTTTGGATCACCAGAACAGAGCTGTAAAAGCCTCCTGAGAAGTATGGCTGATGAAAAGCAGACATAGAGAACGTGCTCGTGTGCAGCAGTGAGGTGTCATTTTTACGAAGTAACTTTTTTTTAACAGAGCCACACTTTAAAGCCTCTGAAAATAAGAACCAGAGCTTGGTAAGCGAACGTTTGCTTACTTCTCTTCACCTTCATGGCCCAGTCGGTCACGATCCATCTGAAACACCCAGATCGCCGACCGTTCCATGCGAGGAGTCTCCAGGGGGCGGCAGGGGGCTTGGGGGGAATTGGAGGTGAGGGCATAGGGAGCAGCGGTCCGGTTGATTTCAACACTGTGTTGTTTGGCTTTTTCTGTGATTTCCCAGTATGAGAATTACATACTGGAGTGCATTCATTTCAGTGGATCTGAACTGTTTTTTGTTTTTTGTTTTTTTTAATCATTGCTTTTTCGTCTGGACCAGCTACGTGGGCTCACATTTAAATATCAGAAGCTGTATTAACACCATCTCTTGGGGGCATATGTCTCTTTTATTTCTATTCTCCAGTCGTTAAAGGGTTTTAGAAATAGATGGAAGTAGAGAACTTAAGCCCATCCGTTGCTTCCATTCCCGTTTAGCCATCTACACCCCGAGCACTGAGAGGGAATCCCAGACCTCATATCATCATCCATGAATACTGGAGCATTCTCAACGCCGCTTATCTGCAGGATTTTGTTTTGGCATCGGCTTTCCATGTGGGGTTTGGTTCTCTTCCGGGAGGTGGCGTGGGTCTGCAGCGGGCAGCGCCTGACCCGGCCTTCCGTTCTCTTCCAGCGATCTGGTGAATGGCCTCGTGGCTCTCATGAACAGCAACGTCAGCAGCCCGGTCAACCTGGTGAGTACAGCCACTCCTCCCATGCCCCCCAGAACAGGTTGGAGTTTTGTGCTTTTTGTGAAACCATGAAGAGCCGCAGCCTTCACTTTATTTGCGTGTGTTTGCTTGCTGAATAGTAGAGGGGGAAAAACCCCAAATCAGAGCGTGCCAGGGAGTAAAACGTCTGGACTGCATGGGTGCTTATCACTGTCATCCTCAAGGGCCTGGGTCTAAACATTTGTCAAAGCCTTTGGTGGCAGTTTTTTGTGTGCATTCCTTTCTCCATTGTTTGGCGTCATCTGGTCTGTTAGAATTAAGTGAGCTTTAGATCGCGGAGGTTAAGAACGTTTCCCAGGTTCCAGTCACATCT
>CM053610.1:44307322-44325913 GCA_028646535.1 Procyon lotor
TGGGAAGGGAAGAGGGCCAGTGGCTGCTGTCTTGTGTGATTCAAGAAGGGAAAGGAGAAAATGGTTTTCTTTGATGCCCCCTGAGGGCAAGCTCACTCTGTAAACCACATGGAGGCTTTTCCCTCTGGCTACCCAGAGCCCTCATCTGCTGAATGCATTTCAGTTCTTTTACTGCTCCCATGTGCAAGTTTGCACGTCTGTTACTGCTTAAGTTGTTGACACAGTACACCCCAAGGGAAATATATTGTCTTAGAAGAACTCATTTTGCAGACCCAAACTTTTATGCAAAGTGACAGTGCAGTTACAGTAACGTCAGATACGGAAATTGTCCTGTCTCTTGGCCACATACTGTGTGTCCATATTAGATGCTCTTGACCTAACTGAGGGACGTTCTTGTCAACACTTAGTCTAGAGGACAAAAGCAGGACCAGACACAGTTCAGCACTTCTGGGTGGATCAGTCATCATCCCGATCAGGGAAGTACCCAAGGAAACACGAAGAGGCAGGAGCCTCGTGGCTTTCCAAGATGCCAGAGTCAGCCCATGGATGCTTGGAAGACATGGTTGGTTTGGGGGTGGTCTCTGCTGTTGTGATTACACTTATAACCAGCAACCATTTCTTCCTTAGGGGAACCCAGAAGAACACACAATCCTAGAGTTTGCTCAGCTAATTAAAAGCCTTGTTGGTAAGTAAGACAAACACGTTGCTAAGTGAAATTGGCTGCACTTACCCTATCAGCTAATAACACCCTGATTAGAAAATGTAATTAATACAAGCTAATTGAATTGGATAAAAAGCAGAACTTTTATCAGGAATACTTAATTGTCTTCTGATTCTTTAATTAGGTAATGGGAAGATAACGATGCAGGGGCATGGGAAGGGAGGTCAGTTGTGTTCACAAGTGTATCAGCAGGTTGGAGTGGAGTGGGAGGAGTAGATTTGTTCCTGGTGCTTGAGGTGGGATTGTGTAGATCACTCTGCACAGGTAACAAGTGTTTGATTTCCAAACACGGACAGTGACGAGAGTGAGATTTCAAAGAGCCAAGCGGGAACAGTACCCAGTTCCAGCTTGTGTGTTTCTGATGGAATCTCTTGGCAATTTTCAAGTTCTTGGCAGTGCCGGCCAACCTGGCATGACACATTGGCGGCAGTGTAGACACTGGGAGTAACCCCAGTCAGGGGTGTGCTCTGAAAGTTGTAAGAAGCTTGTGTGTTTCAGACAGTCCTCATGTTGCACATGCACACGGGGTGAGCCCTTTGTCACATCAGCAGGCTTACTAGAGCTCTGGGAAGTCTGGCTCTTGGAGAGCGGGAGAGGGTGGTAGTCTATTTTCCATGGTTGATCAAGAAATTTGAGTCAGGACACAAGTAGACTGGAGTGTGGCTGGCTAGACTGGACCGGGGTAAGCCTGATGTAGGACATTCTGAAGTGCTTATCCAGACCCCGTACTTAGCTGAGTTGATTCTTCAGGACTGTCCTTCTGATTTGGAGCTGTCATCCACCAGCATGTTCTTATCAGCTCTGGACACTTGGACAGGAAGGGGGCTGGCCTTCCTCAGTCATAAATTGCAGGATCACATGGCCCCAGCAGCTTCCCTGAGATCCACCTCCCCAGCTTTCCCACTCTGGGTCTGCCTGTCTCGACCCAGGTAAGGAAGGGATGTGCTCAGATAACAGTTTGTCCAGGATCTGGGCCATCGAAAACCTCTACCCCTAGTGGGGCCCGGGGGCCAGCATCTTCAGTGCCACCCAGACACTTATTAGAAATGCAGAATCACACACCCACTTCTCATGGGGCCAGAGGTCCAGTCCCCCGTGTAACTCAGTGACTCCGTGGGAAATGCGTTCCGTCATCTGCTGCCTTATTCACCACATGGAGGGGATTTCACTTTCAGGAGTAAAGTGCAAGTCCCCACCTGGAGTGCTTTGTGCTTCGCTTGCCTTTCTTTTTTCTTAATGCAGGTAGTGGAAGTGAGATTCAGTTTCTCTCAGAAGCCCAGGATGACCCACAGAAAAGAAAACCAGACATCAGAAAAGCGAAGATGATGCTGGCGTGGGAGCCCGTGGTGAGTGCAGGGCCCCATGCTGCCCCACCAACAAAGGCCCATGGCGGGTCCTCACAGGCGCTGGCATACTTGGGCAGACAGGACATAGGGTTTTCTCTAGCCTGTTCCATGGCTTCTCCTTTTGTGTGTCTCATTCTGTGACGGGGAGCCCACTGTGGAGTCTGCTTTTGTAAGCTTGCACAGGCACACGGCTTACTCCGTGAAAGAAGCATCCAGGGCGGTAACTGTGTGCGCTCTGGGCCTGGGTCACCCGGGCTGACCTGCCTGGCTCCACTTGGCCCAGGATGTCCTTGGACTTGCGGGGTTGGGTGAGGTTGCCGCGTGAGCCGGGGCAAACAGGGTCATCGCAGTTCTCAGGAAGGTGGAACACCCGGTTGGAAGGGTGAGAGACCAAAGGCCAGGGAGTGGTGACCCTCCATGCCTTTCTGTTGCTCCTAGACCATTAGACTCCTTGTGGCCTTCAGGAAACTGCAGGTAGAGGAGCATGCACCCCACAGGTGGACATGCAAAGATACCCAGGGAAGAATAAGTAACACAAGGGGTGGCTTGAGAATTTAGGGTTAAATACTATCTTAATAGAGAAAGAAGAAGGGCACGTAGGCCTCTTAGAAGACAGTAAATGATCTTTAAGAGTGGTGAGTGGACCCTTAGAAAGACAGATGGGAGGTAAGAGAGCCGGTGACAGTTTACCTGGTGTCCATGTGTAGTGCCCTCTCCTGCAGTGAGTCAGTGCTCCCTGGTTGGTGACCCCTCTGGGAGGGGACTCAGGACAGCTGAGTTTCTGTTGGGATTGCCTGCCTTTGGACTGGTTGGAGGAGTTCAGAAAGAGCCTTGCCCTACACTTGTTCAAGAGCCCGGGCCCAACATGGTCCATATACCAAAATGGCAGATTTGGGGGTAATGCGGTCCTGAGCTCCCACAATTGTGTTTCGGGGTGATCTGCAGCCCTCCAGAGAGCTGAGTGAGTAGAATCCCACAGTGTTGGGTCTTAAAGGGACTCAAGTCCGATCTTATTTTATCCTGGGAACTACAGATCTGAGTGATCTGAAGGCGGCAGGGATTTGTTGAGTGCACTAAAAATATGGTCCTGCCCAGGCAAAATTTCCTAAGAATTCCCACCGCACAAAGCAGCAAGTGCAGGCCTTCGTTTTTAGAAGGCATTTGCCTTCGGTCCTTTTGTAGGTAGAGCCCCTATGTTTTAAACAAAATATTTTTTGAAAAGCTAAGTGCACTCTCATATGTAGTGACTATCGTTTTCATCTTAGGTGAGGTATGTAGGTATTTCTGTTGTTCTGGAGTTTAGCTGTAGAACATTCTAACACATTTAGAAGATGAGGCCTCTACCACCAGTTTCTCTTCCCACTAGTTTTAGCTTATTAGTAATTTTTTAGGGATCTTGTCCAAAGAAGCATTTAGACATATATCCATCTCGATTCTTCCATATGTGTCTTTTTGACAGTGCTGTTGAGGCCAGTTTGCATAAAGCGAACTGCCTATATTTAAAATGTACAACTTGGTAAGTTTCGATGTATTTCTCTACCCGTGAAACCATCACCACCGTCAAGGTAACTGGCATAGCCTTCCTCCCCGACAGTTTCCGGGTGCCCCGTGGCAGCACTCCCCTCCCGACTCCCCTTGTTCTCATGGACAGCTGGTTGGATTTCCTTTTGGCTGCAGGGAGGTTTTAAATTAAGATTGCTTCGGTGGTGTCGTCATGGGTTCATCTCAAACTCAGCCTGTTGGGTCACTGGGAGTGCATGTCCCGTGGGAGAGTGAGGTGTGCGGGTCACACACGGGTGCTTCCCAGGGCACCCTCCCTCCAATCACATACTTTCGCAAGAAAGGCACATGCACACGGGCATTATTTTCAGGTGTTCTTTGTGGTTGATTCAAACTGGATAGACCCCAAACCAGCAAGAGGTGGTTCATGGTCTTTGGGGGATTAGAGCCCATCTTATGTCTGTCAGGGGTGTGATTTGTCAGATCGCCCCATGTGTCCTGAAAGCAGCTTTGGAAGGACCTTTCCCTGGCAAGCTGTGGTGCCCTGTGATCCTCCCACGGTGCTGTGAGCGACCCTGCAGAGCGCTCGTCAGCACTTCCTTCCTGCCAAGCCCCGGGGGTGTCTGCCGTTTCTTTCACCAGTGACCTTGTCTCCCCTTCTCACCTTCTCTTTAAACAGGTCCCGCTGGAAGAAGGTTTAAACAAAGCCATCCACTACTTCCGCAAAGAACTTGAGTACCAGGCGAATAATCAATACATCCCCAAACCGAAGCCCGCAAGGATAAAAAAAGGACGGACGCGCCATAACTGAAAACCTCACTTCTCGGGGCGGGAGACTCCCTGTTTCACACTTGATGGGATGTATTTTTTTTTTCTTTTTTCTTTTTTTTTTTTTTAAGAGAGACTTAAAACAGGTGTCATGAAGAACAAACTGGAATTTCATTCTGAAGCTTGCTTTAAAGAAATGGATGTGCCTAAAAACTCCCCTCAGAAAACTGCAAATTTTGCCTTGCACTTTTTAAAATCTGTCTTTTTATGTAAAATAGCGTAGATGCATCTTTGCGTATTTTCACGTTTTTTATCTTGCTATGAGAGCATACGTCGTGACTGTCATTGACAGTTTTATTTACTGGTTTCTTTGTGAAGCTGAAAAGGAACATTAAATGGGGGGAAATTGCCAATTTTATTTATAAAAGTGGGTACTTATAAATGAGACATTCTACTATGCATAAAGGACAAAAAAAAAAAAAACAAATTTAGCAGGATAGTCAGGTGGGTGACACAGACACACCGGCGTTTATTATTCAGGCAGGTAAAAGAATTCTGTTTGAGAGCTTTATGTTTCTTTTAATTCAGAATTTTTCCAAGGTCTAGTTTTTAGTTGCAAACTTGACTTTGAAATACTTCTGTCGGTTATCACGATCAAGGATATTTGAAATCACTACTGTGTTGTGCTGCGTATTTGGGGTGGGGGTGGGAGGACCAAGGTAACGTATTCTTGGTTAACAGTGGTTAAATATGCTATTTTAATAAAATATTGAAACACACTTGCAGTTTTAAAGGTTGGCTCTCTGCTCTGCACGGTGCGTTGTTGAATTGCTAAGAAAAATGCTGTGGAATGTAAAGGAAAACTCCGGAAACATCCAGGTTGGTATATGTGACAAATCATCGCTCTGCTCCTGGGGCTGAATCTGCATATAATATCAACTGCTGCGTGGAGAGACTTTTCCAGTCTCACCCAGGCTTTGAATCACTGCGTGTCCTTCTCTGGCAGCACAGACCAGATGGAGAATAAGAAGTGCCATTTGTTGTAAAATCTGTAAACGAGCATTGAGAGAAAACTTTGAGAGCTTTTGCTTTCGTTAAGAATTCTTTCAAGCTCTAGTGGTAGGATTTTCATACCCGTTGTGGAGTAAATGGGAGAACGATGCAGGGAGTTCAAGCCACTACATTTTCCAAGCCAGCTGGTTCTGCAAGACAGCAGCAGAGCCTGACCTGGCACCCAGGAGAGCCCGAGCAGTTGAGCAGAAGGCCTGCTTCCATAACCAGGCAGGGTAAGCCAGACTCGCCTGCCCCTCACAGTCACTTGGGGTTTTTTTTTTTTAAATTGGACATGTTTTTCCTATCAGAATTGCTGAGGCCAGGCCAAGGAAGCTGTGGTCTTGTTTTATGTGTCACGCTAAATTCCCCAGAAGGTTCTGGAGCTCGGGATTGTTGCTAGATCATTGTGTGAAAGAGAAAGAGAGGATTCATGAAAGCTTTCTATTTTAATTGTCATTACTTCAACCCCAACTGTGCGATACACCATTTACTGGGCAGAGATGAACAGAGCTGAGAAGTTGGGGAGCTGCTCATGGGGACCCCAGACGTTATGGAACGAGCGGAGACCTGGAGGGAACTTTTCTAGAGCTAAGCTGGGCAGAGCAGTTTGGGGTACCCAAAAGCCCTAAGGTTCAGAATTCTCTTACCTTGTTATTTACTCGTGTCTAGAATTCTGAAATTCCTTTGACTTTCGTCCTGATGATTTTCATAAAAGTTTTCGGGAAACGAAGAAGGAGGAGAGGGATAATGTCTAATTCCCCTAAGGAAAAGGGTAATGCATCCAGGGAAATAATGTGAGCTTTGGATTGAGCATGTGACTGTCCCAGGGAAGAGAGGATAGTGGCACTGGGGAGGGGCAGGTGGGTGGTTAGATGACAGTGCCCCTGCATTTCAGGATCAATCGGCTCCTGACCTGGGCGTCACTGCTGTGTACATCTCCTCTTCCTCCAATGACAGGGAGTGAGCTCAAGCAAGGTGCACATTATAGAGTCAGAACCTGCTAGATTTCACCTTCACACTCTTCAGGAGCGAGTCTGGCTCTCCTGGCTGCTCCGTGAGCCTTGCTGGAGCCTTCGGTCATGGCACTGGCACTGGGTGGGCTGCCCCTCTGCTAGTTCTGAGTCGGACTGGGAGCCTGACTTCATTCTCAATTTCAAAGTCATATTGAGTGAAAGGCTGGTCTGGCCATGACAGTGAGTTCCAATTTGGCCTCATAAGAGACTGTGGGAAATCCAGGAAGTCTTCAGTTATTTCCTGGGGCAGAGGAGTTGGGAGTTTTAATGTTTCCCTTTGCATATGAAGGCGATTTGTATGTGTTACTCAGACTTTCTCTGGGGTCGAGTATTACATTTGATAGGGAATTGAAAAGTTGCATTGCCTTGAGAACCATTTACTAGGTACTGTATCCAGAGGTGGGGATACACACTGCTTTTAAGACTCCAGTAGGGCTTTGTCCTAATTACCAAGATTAACCCACCTGTTTTCTCTGTATTAAAAATTCTTAACTGTGTCCTATTTGCACCCTACACACATTGGGTACCCTACATCATTGTCATCTACAGCTGTGCTGTGGGAAGGAAAAGTAGGGATTTTATGATCAAAAATCTCAATTTTTTTTTCTCCTTTTAGGTGGGACAATGTCTAGCAGGGCTGCATGGTTTCCCTTTCCCCAGGTCAATTAGGCTCTGATATGACCCCAACAGGTTAGACTGATGAACTAGGGCCTCCCAAGGGCAGGTCTTGTTAGGGAGAAATGTCCTCTACTGTCATTCAAACAGTTCCTTTTTGTCTCCTGAGCACAAAATTCTGCTCTTTATCTATGAACACTAGGTTGAGTTCCTAGAGCTAAAACTTACCAAATTGCAGGGGCCCCCTGTGACAGACTCCACCTGGATTTTTTGTAATTAAGACTTGTCCACGCCTCACCTGAAGCAGTCTGTCAGTTACAATTCAGATGGCCCTTCCCCAGTGCTCATTCACTCAGAGCCTGCTCTTCCAGTAAGTCTTAATTCTGTACATTTGCCTGTCAGTCTTCTGTTTGGGGGACAGCAGGTTGCCCTGTGACCTCCATACTCTGCTGCCTCTAAGAAGGGATGTTGGGTTTTTTCATTTCTGCTTTTTAGCAGTTAGGACAGAGGGATGACTTGTAACTCCTTCCATGTTGGTAAAAGGTTTTGTTCAAGAACTTAAAACACTTGTCAAAAGTCTTGCTATTTGAGTACGTTTTGAATTTTGTGTTTCTGTATTTTTTACACATTTTATTTGAAGTGAAACTAATGTGACATGGTATAAAGACCCAGGATGTGGGGGTCAGAACATCTGACCCTACCACTTACCAACCACGGAAGGCCAGTTCTTAAAGAAGCAAACATAAAAACGCAAGGAGACTTCTGTTTCTAAGATGGAGTAGGCAGACTTTGCCTTTTCTTCCCACTAACGTACAATTTAAAATTCTGGACGCAATATGTAAGACACATGCAGGGGGACTTTGGAAGTGGGTAGAACAAAGCAGACGACTAGGTATCTCAGGACCTGAGGAGGGATACAGTAGTGTCAGAATGGGTGGACTTGTGTTCCACCTAAAACTCATATATGGAATTCCTAATCCCCCAGACCTCAAAAGTGTAGGCTATATTTGGAGATAAGGTTTTTGAAGAGGTTAAGTTAAAAGGAGATCTTTAGGTTGGACCCCAATCCAGTCTGACTGGTGTCCTTATAAGGAGGAAATCCAGATGACGTATGTGCATGCACATGTGCACAGGAAAGACTATGTGAGGACACAGCAAGCAGGTGGCCCTCTGGAAGCTGAGAAGAGAGACCTCATGAGAAACCAGATCTGCTGACACCTTGATCTTGGATTTTGAGCCTCTGGGACTGTGAGAAAATAAGTTTCTGTTGTATAAGCCTCCCAGTCTCCAGTATTTTGTTATGGCAGCCCGAGGAAACTAATATAAGTGGTGAGTTCACTGGATTTTCTTTTTGCCTCCTATATCCCAGAATTGAGAAGCCAGCAACCCAGAAATGCCAATGGGCACAGTCAAACTTACTGAAATTTGTTCACTGTAGCAAACGAGCCAGGAAAGGGGAAGCCTAGTAAGGCAGAACTAACTTCCAAACCATAATGGGTCTACTCCAGCCAAATACCATGTGAAAAAATTGCAGCCCATCCCCCATTCCTGCCAGCAAAGGCCAAGTGGGGCCTAAAATTCCCCTTGCCTGGCTGGAACAAGGTGCCTCAACCTCCTCCCCACCCCTCTCCCTGGTAGTATCAGGGAAGGCCTAGTGGGAACTAGGAACTAGATGGCCGGATCCGGGACTTGCCTCTCCTGTGAATGGTAATGACCCCATCTCTCTTTCACTTCCCTGTCACTTCCCGGGAAGGTGGTGTCCAAGGAGCCCTAGTGGAGAGTCAGAACTTCTAGCACTTGGGGGCGCCTGGGTGGCTCAGTGGGTTAAAGCCTCTGCCTTCAGCTCAGGTCATGATCTCAGGGTCCTGGGATCGAGCCCCTCATCGGGCTTTCTGCTAAGCAGGGAGCCTGCTTCCCCCTCTCTCTCTGCCTGCCTCTCTCTACTTGTGATCTCTCTCTCTCTCTCAAAAAAATAAATAAAAATCTTTAAAAAAAACAAAAAACTTCCAGCACTTGGATCAGTAGTTACAAAGCAACCCCAGTGGGGACCACTTGGGCAGTAGTAATGGGGTTCCTCTTCCCCTTCCAGCCTGATTGTCATCAGTGAGGAGGCTGGACTTCTACCCCCACCAGAAAATAAAGAGTAGTGCTCCCTCTCACTCACAGGAGTAGTGTCAGAGAAGGCCAGCCATGGCCCAGAGTTTTATCTTTGAACATTCAATCAGGTTTCATGTCACGCCAAGACGTGAAAAATCACATCGCACCAAGAGCCAAGAAGATCTCAAATGGAATTAAGAGACGATAACAGATGTTAGAATTATCTGACAAATACTTTTATTAGTTTTTAATTTTTTGTATTGGATCATAGTTGAAACACAGTGTTAACATGGTTTGAGGTGTGTAGCATAGTGATCTGGCAATTTTATACATTACACTATGCCCACGAGTGTAACTACCATCTGTCACCATTCAATAGATGCTACTTCAGTACCATTGACTATATTTCCAATGCTGTACTTTTCTCATCTTCACCTGATAAATATTTTAAAGCAGGCATAAAAAATACTTCAGCAAGCAATTATAAATGTGCTGAAAACATGAAAAATAGAAAATCTCAGCAAAGAGGAAGTATAAAGAATTAAATGGAGTTTTTAGAAGTGAAAAGTAAAATAACCAGAATAAGAATTTCTGTGGGTGAGTTCAACAGCAGAGTGGAAAGGCCAAAAGGAAGACTCCATGAACTTAAAGATGGAACAATAGAAATTACCCGGGTCAAACAAGTAGACTGAAAAAGAGATGTGTGGAGTTGTAATGAAAAAATTGGTCAGGTCATTGGAATCCCAGGAGAGGAGAGGGATTCCAAATCCCTTATCTTTATTCCAAGAAAAAGAAGGGACAACTTCCTCAAGTTGCCAAAGTGACATAAACCAACGATTCACAATGCAAAGTGAACCCCAAATAAGATAAAGCCAAAGAAATCCATGCCAAGTTCCATGATCGTAAAACTAAAAACTAAAACCAAAGGAAAACAATCCCAAAGGCAGTCAAAGGAAATGACACATTGCCTTTAGCAGCAAAACAATTAGAATGGCCTTGAGTTTCTCATCAGAAACCATGGAGTCCACAAATAAGTGGCACATTTTCCAAGTGTTGGAAGAAAAGAACTGTCAATCTAGAATTATATACCCAGTGAAAATATCCTGAAATGGAGGGGAAAACCTTCCTTTCATATAAAGAAAAACTATGAGAAGTTTTCACAGCAGTAAGTAAAATTAAACAAAAAAAGGAATGATAAAAGATGGAACCTGGGGGTATTAGGAAGGAGAAAAGAACATGGAAAGAGCAAAAATATAGGTAAATGTAATGGGTTATTTAAAGTGATCGCTAAAAGACTTAATCCAGAGAGACATACCCCAATGAGCCAATAGAATTATAAAAGAAAGAAGAAAAGAAAAAAAGTGTGACCCATAGGAAGGTGGGGAAAGAAAACAAACACACAACAAGCAGAAAACAAAAAGTAAAAAGGCAGCTTCAAGCCTTGAAATGATAATTACATTAAATGTAAGGGGCCAATGACATCAATTTGTCAACATCAAGAAAATATAAGGGAACAGGAGGTAAAACTTTGTACATAAATTTGACAACTTACATGAAATAGACCAATTCCTGGAAAAACACAAACAACACAACTTTCCCAGTATGAAATGCATAATTTGAATAGTCCTATAAGATAGAATTCCTGATAGCCTTCTGGAAAACCTCCAGGCCCAGAAGTCTTCGCTGGAGAATTCTGCCAAATATTTAAAGAATACTGCACATCAATTATACACAATCTCTTCCAGAAACTAGAAGAGGAAGGAACACTTTCTAATTTATTTTATGAAGCAGTATTACTCTGACATCAGAACCAGGCAAACACAGTACAAAAAAGAACTACAGAACAATTTTTTATTTTATTGTTAAGTGCAAAAAAATTTTTTTTAAATATTGGTAAATTGAATTCAACAACATATAAAAAGAACTATGTACAATGACCAAGTGGAACTTACTCAGGGATACAAAGCTGGTACAGTATTTGAAAACCTTGCTCAATATATTCCACCATAAAGGGAAAAAAACAACAACCCAAGATCACATGATGCTTAAAATCCAATCATGTTAAGTATTACAGCTATATCATGGTTGTGCTTGATGCCCTGTGCTATCTTTATGACAAAACTTGAATTTAAAAGATTACTTTTAAATAAAGGAAAATTTGGTAGGCATTGAAAAGGATTAAATAAGAATCAGGAGCTAAAAATAGAATTTCATTAATCAAGTATTAATGAAATACGACTTGCTAAAGATACACAAAAAAGATAGAGGTGAAGGTGATAACATCTTATTTTCCTACTTTAAAGATGATAATGAGGTTGAAGTGATACAATACACAGATGCCAGGAAGAAATGATAATTGTGTTTCTACTTCCCACAACAGAACCATGTCTGAGTCAACTGGCCAGCTGGAAAGGTCATAGATGGACAATTAATCAGAATCACCATTCCTAGTTTCACAGATCAAATGGCAGGAGGTAAAATTCATCTGTTGTCAGCGCAATAAGGACCCTCTGTCAGCGTTCCTACCAGCCTTTGGGCTTCTTTGATATTAGATGTTTATTTACCATGTTCTAATTCCCATTTCTTGGTTTATTTTCACAAAATTTTTTCTCAGCAAAAAGGGAAAAGGTACTGGAAATCAGAAAAGAATAGGATGTCAGAGCTCAGTTAAAAACAAACAAAAAGGACTAGCCCTGAATTATGTCCCAACGCACACACACATCCTTTGTTAACAGAATCTAGTCCACACATTTTGCTCAGAACTACTACATCTGCTTTTTCCGCTGCTTCTCGGCATCTGTTTAACACTCATTGTCACAGCAATGGCACCTCTTGGTGTTTTTCTTTGCCCTCTTCCCGGGCTGTTTTATCTCAGGTAGGCGAGGTATTTACTTACAAGCGAAGAAATAAACTTTCAAGGAAAAGACACAGCTCTGATAAATCCAGATTTCCTGGATATATTTACCTTTTCCCCCTGATTACTACAAGATGATGCAAAAGCAGGATAGATCACAAACTACTAGAAAAGTAGTAAGACTGCTTGAACATTTATTCAGTGGTCTGTAGCCTGAACGGGGTGCATTTTGGCTCTAACATTTCTACTATTATCTAGTCTTGCCTATGCTCCTCATGTATATACACTATTAGTTCTATGAGAGAAAAAAGTTTAGTCAGAGTTTCCGAAGCATCAGGTGCTACATCTCTTCACAAGAGCTCAGCAGGGTTGGAGAGACGGGTCGTGTTGTACAAGAATCACCACTGGGAATCTCATCATCTCAAACTTTAAGAAACTTTAATCTTCAAATGCAGAATTTTCAATAAACAGCCTTCACAAAATGTTCACTCTCCCTGCTGGAAACACTTTGTGAAGCAACCCATTCTATGTTTGGAAGTTTGAGCTAAAATTGGGTTCCAATTGCACCCTCGGGGCTCTCCAAGAACACGACAGAGACTTTTTTCTCTTAACAGCCATTCGGATGTTTGAAAATGAGCAGTCTGGTCACTCCAGGCATCCTACTGCAGCGTAGATTCCTAGTCATCCTCCCCCCAGATGCTATCTACTCAGTCCTTAAATAGATGGGGCAGAGGAAAAGGGGAAGAGCGAGGTCTAAGCACATGCCCTCCTTCCATTTCCATTCTTTTCATTTTTTACAATGGCATTTTTTGCCCTTTGTTGAAGCTTTATAGGAAAACAGTTGGTTTATAAAGTCCTGGAGACTAATTTTGATCCATAAAAAAAAAAAAAAAGAATATTTCTTGATTTAAAAGAGACCCTTGGAGAATTAAGTGGGATGGTGTGGAAAGCACTTAGCCAAGGGCCTCTGACCAAGCTTGGGAAAGCTTCCCACCTAGCCTGGCCTTAGGTCCTCACCCTGGGTCCCGGGAGCTTCTGCTGAGAAGGCTACCAGTGCAGTACTTAGGTAAGGAAAAATTCACTATTTCCAATCCGAGTACAGGTTCAAGAAACTATAGGCCCATGAGGCACACTTGGTAGGGCGAAGGTGGACACTGCCATGGGGGAAATAGGGGTGGGGACATAAATAAGCTACCGTAGGTGGTACTTGTCCTGGGGAGGAAGGAGAGAGACCATCTGTTATGGAAAGGACCACCAGTTCAGGGTTATAGTTCTTGTTCTGTTCCTAATGCACTTTGTATCTTAGGAGGTGTCTGTCATCCAACCCCTCCGGCCATTTTCCTAAAAAATGAGAAGGTCAACTTTTCCCTTCCTGAATGCAGTCAGGCTCCACACTGAAGAGCACTTACACTGATGGGCTCTGTGCTGGGTTCTGGGGATTCAGGGATGAAAAAGAGATAGTCATGCTCTCTGTCCTGGGCTTTATAGTCTAGGAGAGAGAAAGGGGTTTGTCAGATAATGGTCCAGGTGATCATTTTCTCTAGGGAAGTGCCTCGTCCCAGCACTGTAGCAGAGCCTGTGGGAGGAAGCTGACCTAGAAGAACCAGGGAGGGGGAATGACCATACTGAACACTGAAGGAAGTCTGAGAGTTACCCAGGCAAAAGAGGGAGAGAACCTTCCAGAAGGAGGAAGTAGATGACACGCTAAAGGGATTGAATGGCTGGAGCAAGAGGGAGTGAGGACAGGAGGAGGCTAAAGGAGGAAGCAGCAGCCAGACCTCCTAGGACTCGTCATGTATTTTTACCTTTAACCTAAAAGCAATGGGGAACTTTCACTCTAGATATGCTACAGGAATTGGACTGGAAATCCCTTTTAATAAAGAGTTTCATGGATTTGAATGGGGAAAAATCTTATGCTGTTTGTTTTTACTACCCCCTAACTCAAATTTTGCTGCTTCTTTATTTATAAATAAAGGCAACAAACTGCAATATTCTTAGCTCTTACCTGGGATTTTGTCATGCATACAAATCAGATATGCCATCACATTATACTTGTTATGAATATCTCAAAATACTTTCACTACTTGGAAATTATCATGACTGTCTACCTGTCACCAGATCTTGTTACTTATAACACAAGGAAGCACATTTATTTATCCCTATATCACAAATGTGTCTTTTAAAACGGTGCTAACGTTTTCAGTATAATTGGTTTCATTTGTAATCCTGTATATTTTACATATTAAAAAGCATTATGCTTCAGAGATTCCTAGACACAAAAAAGGGAAGAATGTCTCATTTGAAGTAAATGACCAAGTAAGAATTCTGTTTTTAGTAGTATGTCAGGATAGATGACCTGAGTAAATCTCTAATGAGAGAAAATAAAATTTTTTTTTTTTTAATTTTATTTATTTGACAGAGAGAAACACAGCGAGAGAGGGAACACAAGCAGAGGGAATGGTAGCGGGAGAAGCAGGCTTCCTGCCGAGCAGAGAGCCCGATGCGGGGCTCGATCCCAGGATCCTGGGATCTGACCTGGGCCGAAGGCAGACGCTTAACGACTGAGCCACCCAGGCGCCCCGAAAATAAAATTTTGAATATAATTTCTTTAAGAAGCCTTTCTAGATGTATCTCTTAAATGATACAAAAGTAAGGGATCCACCTAGATGGATAAATAAATAAACCCATCACACTGAAGGGGGCATTGAGGATGTTTTCTTTCAAACAGCTGGATAGAGGTGGATGGGTGGGGTGGAGAGAGCACCCATGAGAATCTTAACTGCAAGGTGTCCCTACATGGTCTATAAATACACAAGTGGAGAATATAATCTACAGTGGTCCCAATTTGGTAGGACTCCCCTGCCCCCTGCACCCAAAATCATCGATAAAGGGAGATGCAAGTGACATCCAGAAGATTTCAGCTTAAATCAGGCATCAAATATTTCTCAACCAAATAAAACTCTAAAGAAAATGAACTGGAATTACACATTACATGGAATCAAGGAGACAACATTATAAGTGCAAAACAATGAATTGGAAGGCAGGTGGTAATAGATCCACAAAGACTTCTTCAGATGGTGGAGGGAAAAAAAAACAATAAAAAAGAAGTGCCATACATTTAAAGAAATAAAAGAGAAAGTTGAAAATCTGAGCAGATTACAGGAGATGTAACATGCATTTGGAAAAGGTAAAATATAATTGAAGTTTATTTACTTGTATAACATTCTGGTAAGAGCTAATAGGATGGGGAGGAAAGAACATTCAAAAAAGTAATGGGAAAATTTTCCAGATTTGTTGAAAGACACTGACCTTCAGATTAAAAAGCCCAAAAAAGCCAAACAACACATAGACCTAGCTGTAGGAGATAACAGACATGTAGGTTGTAAAAGACAGTTGGAAGGACAGTGTCATGCACAGAGAAGTGATAGATGAATAGAAAATTCTTAACATCGGCAGTGGAAACCGTAAGCTAGAATCATATCCTCAAAATGCTGAGTAAATAACCAAAATTCTGTATCAAGCGAAACAAGGGAAAGTGCCAAACTTGAGAGTTTACCACCAAATGACCCTCACTAAATAGATTCTGAGGGATGTAATTCCAGTTGAAGGAAAATAAATGCAGGTGTGAAGTCTGAGCTACAAGGAGAAATAGTGAACCAAGATAACTATGTGACAATCTAAACAAACTAAACTAATGACTATACAGGAAACAAAGATAATCTGGGGGGGGGGGGGATAAAGCAGGCTTTAAAATGCCAAGTTACAGCCACTTAGAAGTTGGGAGAGGAGACTAGAGAATAAGGTTTTGCGAGGTCCTTGTATTGTCCAGAAGACCACGGCTACCAAGTGCCTGTCACGTTGTCAAATAGACATTAAAAAGAGCAAACACTAATAAAATAGACCCAATGTATACCTTCAAAAGAAGTAAAAGGAAAAAAATAAATCAAGGAAAGCAAAGCAGTCCAAAGGAATGTAAGAGGCACAGACAGATAGGAACAAGTGAAATGGAATGAGTCAAACATTCAAATTATGGGGCAGCTGGGTGGCTCAGTCAGTTAAGCCTCCGTCTCTTAATTTTGGCTTGGGTCAGGATCTCAGGGACATGAGAAGGAGCCTCCCATCAGACTCTATGCTCAGCATGGAGTCTGCTTGAGATTCTCTCTCTCTCTCTCTCCACTCTGCCTCTCCCCCTGCTTGTGCTATAAATAAGCAAACAAACAAATAAATAAATAAAATCTTTTTTTTTTAAAGTTCCAAATGTGTTGTTAGAACTAAAATGAAACACACAATTCTAAAATGAAATACACAATAAGTGTAAGTGGACTAAATTCTCCCATTAAGGCCTTAATAGTTACACCATGTTTAAAAAACAAAATAAATTTCAGCTATGTACGCTTTACAAAAGACACATAAAGCACACAGAAAAAAAGGCCAAACTATGGAAAAGATATACCAGGCAGTTAGTAACCAAAGGGGGGGGGGGCAATATAGTTATATTAATATCAAAGGAGACTTCAAGCAAAACACATTATTAGAAACTAGAAATTTGCTGCATAATCAATGATTCCCTTCACCAGGAAGATGCATTGATTCTAAATTTGTGTATAGCATGTAAATTTGAATATAGCCTCATGTGAAGCCAGACTGACAGAATCAAAGGAAAAACTTGTTAAATCCATCATCACTGTAGATTTTAACACATTTGGCAGTAATTTGTAGATCAAACAAATAAAAAACAAATAATAAGAAAATAGAGAAATCAAGCTTGAACTAACTAATGGACTTGACAGCATCTGATATCTGGAAAAGACGCAGTCCTTTCAAGCACACATGGAACATTTGCTGGACCTGATGCACTGGTACAAAGAGCTGACCTCAGTATATTTCAAAGGACCAGGATCTGACTATAGTTTTTTTTTAATTATTTATTTAAAAAAAAATGTTTTTACCACAATGCAATTAAGTTAGAAAACAAAGCCAATACTATAATTAGAAAAATCCATTCACTTGGAAATTGAATAATACTCGTAATCAACTTAAGGGTCAGAGGAGAAAATATAATTGAAATGAGATGATTTCATTTCATCTTAACTTTTCACATCAAACACATGGGATACAGCTCTTGGAAAGAAACAATACCAAATACCTTCCTTCAAAAAAAATATTAAGGCTCAAAATAGAGCTAAGATCTAATATAAATCAAAGACCCACAGACATAGAAGGAAGGAAAAAAATTTTTTAGAAGGAAGGAAATTAAGAGAAATGAAATTCACAAAATAGAGAAACATACAAAAGAACAGATCAACAAAGCAAAATCTTCATGTTTGAAAGATGATTCATTTTTTTAAAAAGGCACGAGTGGAATGGAATGAAAAAATAAATAAAACCACTGATGCTACAGAGAAAAGCAGTAAGACGATATTAAGAACAACTCTTAATACTTTAAAATTTTGATATCATGGATGACTACCTAGAAAGATTAAATTTAGCAAAACAGCTCCAAGGAGAAACACAAAGTCAGAATAATTTACCTGTAAAAGAAATGCAATGGACAGGAAACAAGTTTACCACAAAGAAAACACCGCATTCAAATGGTCTTATGTGAATGCTGTGAAATATTCAGGAAACAGGTCATTCCATTCCTACACAGAATGGAAAAGAAAACAGCTCATTTTGAGGCCACAGTAACCTTGATATCGAAACTGACAAAAACAACCAGAAAAAAATCATGAAAGCCAACCTTCTCGTGAGCGTGTATACAAGAATTGAGAACCAACCAGATCCAACAATAAATAAAAAGAAATCACGATCAAGTTAGGTTTCACTCCAGGGATTCATTTCATTAACATTAGAATTTTATTAATAGAACTCACATTAATTAACAGAGTAACAAGGAAAAGTTGTATCATCTCAACAGATAAGGAAAATAGAATTTGACATCGAGACATGACATTCAAAAATTATCTTAGAATATTTTTAAAGCCAGCACAACGAATAGAAAAATCCATTTCCTTAACGTGATAAATTTCCTTAATTTGATAAAGACGTCTACAGAAAATCATCCCGCAAACATACTAACATACTATATGGCAAGATTCGGGAAGGAAGCTAAGATGTCCTCTCTGTCACCCCTCCCTCCCTCCTCTTTAATTGTGCTGGGGTGTGAGCCAGCCTCATAGTAGACAAGAAAAAGAAACACATTTAAAGCGTGAGAATGTAAAATAGGACAGTCACTGTGAAAATGTGTGGCAGTTCCTCAAAAAATTAAACAACCACCATATGATCCAATGATTCCACTTCTGGGCACATACCCAAAAGAATTGAAAGCAAGGGCATGAAGAGCTATGTGCACACCCATGACCATAGCATTACGCACAATAGAAAACAAGGAGGAAGCAACCCAAGTGTCCATTGACAGATGAATGGATAAATAAAATGGGGTATAAATGTACGTTGGAAAACTATTCATCCTTAAATAGGAGGGAGATTTCAACACAGGCTACAATACGGATGAATCTTGAGGACTCTATGCTAAGTGAAACAAGCCAGACACAAAAAAACACTGTATGATTCCACTTAAATGAGGTACGGGAGTAATCCTATTCATAGAGACTGAAAGGGGAA
>CM053610.1:44326413-44344217 GCA_028646535.1 Procyon lotor
GTGGGAGGTGGGTTTGCTGTGTATTTTTCATTTTTCACACTGCATTTGTCAGACCCCTCCAGGCGTTGGATATACACTCCTGACTCATTGTTTACTTCCTAACCGGTGAACTTCATCCTTGGAGAGCCTCCTGGTGCTGCACGAGGTGGTGGGGGAGCCCAGGCTGCTGGAGCAGCTCCAGGGGGAGGGGTGGAGGATTTTGTCATGGACGTGGTTCCCAGGGGCCCTTTCCATTAGTCCTGTCTCTACTTTCAGGGTCCTAGATGTAGGGGAGCTCCTGCACCCAAGCAGGAGTGACAGTAGTCACAGGCCACAGCCCCATGATGACCACTGGGACCGCTTAGGTGAACTGTACTATCTTTCTCTCTGCCCTGATGGGCCTTGGGCACCAGTCTCCAGAAATGTGGCCCCAGGGCCCAAACAGTAACGAATTTCTCAGAGTCCCACTTCCTCTCGTGCAATTGGCTGAGTTACTCAAATAGAACTTCCCAACTTTTCCCAACTGCCCCCAAACCTGAAAACCGAGTCTGAGGACATCCACATTCTCTGATGACTTTATTGAGGTATCACTGAAGTACAAGAAACCGAACTGTACATATTTAAAGTGTATAATTCAAAGTTTTGACAAATGTATGCAGTTGCATAACCACCACCTAATCATTGCAGAATATTCCAACACTCCAAAAATGTTCCCTCATGCCCCTTTGCAGGCACCCCTTTCTCCCGTCCTCTGGCCTCTGGCAACCACTGACCCACTTTCTACCACTGTGGATTTGCCTTTTCTAGAATTCCATATGAAGGGAACCATAAGGTGCTCGCTTTCAAGTCTGGTTTCTCTCACTTACCATGCTGTTCTTTAATACATTCATGTCATTGCGTGCATCAGTATAGTGTGTTCCTTTTTATTGATGAGTTTTACGAAGATTCCACTGTGTGGCTATGACATAATTTATTAATTTATCCATTCACCAGAAGATAAATATTTGTGTTGTTCCCATTTTTTTGGCCATTAAAACAAAGCTGCTAGGAACATTCCTGTGCACTTCTTTGTGTGGACACATTTTCGTTTCTCTTGGGTAAATCCTTGGCCAGTAATGGCTGGGCCATATGGGAATGTGTGTTTAGCTCCACGTTTTAACCTCTATAGTGATCCTGAGGGTGTGTGAGACCGTCTGTTCACTCAACAGATGGGGATAGGCAATAGTGAAATGCCAGGAAGGCCCTGTCTTTAGGGAGCTTACAGTTTGGAGGGAGGACATTTCTCAGAAAAGCATATCAAGTTCTGGCAGGAAGGTGAGTGGGCTTCATGGGCTCTGGTAGGCCATGTCATGAAGCCTGTTCAGGGCAGCAGGCCATCCTGCATTCCTCTTTGTGAATGCTTCAGATGGTAGGGATCCCCACTCCACGCAGAAGCCATTCCCCTTCTGGCGAAGCTTTAATCATTGGAAAGTTCATCCCTACTTGGGCTGCTGTCCATTCTCTCTTATCCAGCAGGCCTTTCTGGGGGAACACTTCTCTCCCCTGCAACCCACGAACCCACCAGACTCTTCTTAGCTCTCTCACTTTCATCAGACACTCTCTTCCTTTGCCATGTTCTTGCCTCGCTGACCCCTCACGAGGCCATGTGTAGGCTGCCATTCAGGATGACTTCCTTGCTTCCCATTCTCTGTGGCATTCCCAGCTTACCTCCTGGGATTTTCCTCTGAAGATTACTGAGTACTGCCTCCAGGAGGTCACTGCTTTCCCTCTGGGGTTGTTGTCAGACTGAGCTGAAAGTCCCATTCACAGAGTCCCTGTGTCTCTTGGGCAGCTCCCGTCCCCACCCTCTATGAAAGTTCCATTCCAAACCACTAACCCCTGCTCTTTAGTTGGTAACTATGGTTCATTGAGCCAAAACTTGTTGCTTCACTGCTGTCTACTTGACTGCAAGCCTTGGGCAGAAAGATAAGCATAATGTACTCTATTTCAAGGACTCCTCATCTTCCATGCCCCCCGTCACTAGAATCTTCCCCATGTGCCCTTGCTCCTGCCCTGAGTGGCCATGGCAGGTCACCTTCTCCTCCCTTGTTTTCTGCTCCCTTCCACCGTCTTCTCCTTCAACAGGATTAGTCTTGATATTAACAATATTGACATAAATTCATAAAGGGACTACATGAGTTTCGGTCTTCTTGGTTTTGATTGCTTTAGAAGGAAAGGGATACCATTGTGGCCAGCAGAACACTGTGGGCAGGCGAAATCATTTTCTGTGGGTTTTCTGAGTGTGGCCGGCTGGGGGAAGGCCACAGACCCTGCCCGGCTGGTGGGAGCTGCCTCTGTAGAAGTTGACTTTGGGGTGCTGCCCTTTCCTTCTGTCGGAGCTAAGCTACTGAGGAGGCCAGAGAACTAGCAGTCTGTCGTTCCCAACACTGACTTCACGAACGCATGTGCATAAATGCTTCAGGGTCACGGTGGGCTCCGCCCACCTTCTGGCCCTTCTCCAGGTGGCTGGTGAGACTCTGGGCCTCACACCGTGCTGGCTCATCTCTGGGATGGTCTGACCCTTCCTGTGGGCACGTGCCATTCCTCTCCTTCAACCGGGCTGGCCTCTGCACTGTTGGGACACACAGCAGGGACCAGCCTGCAGGTCAAATCCAGCCTGCTATTCTTCTCTATAAATAAAGTTTTATTGGAACACGGTGGCGTTCCTTCATTTCTGTGTTGTCCCTGGCTGCTTTCACACCACAATGGCAGAGTTGAGTTGTTGGGAGAGAGACTATCTGGCCCTCAAGGCTAAGACCCTCCCTCGCTGGTCCATGACACAAAAAGCTTGCCACCCCCTGTCAGGAGGACCCATTGCAAAGTGGCCCCAGGAGGCCTCCTAGCCCAGGGCTCCCAAGAATGAGCATCTTCCCTTTCTTCTCTCTGGGAAGCTAGCTGCCATGGAAGGAGTCTGGGGCCCTGCCCGAGGAAGCCCATGTGGATAGAGCCATCGTGGGTGTTTCTGCCCCTGCCAAGCACCCCACCCAATGGAGCCCTGTACTGTGTCCAGGGGACACCAGCAGCAGAGCTGCCCAGCTCAGCGTCATGGTGAGAAGTGACCGTGAGTCGTCATCAGTGCCACCGCTGAGTTCGGGTTTGTTACACAGTAATAATATAAGCTGAGGGCCACCACAGAGCTCAGCAACGCCTCAGCTCCAGGCCCCTGAGTGATATCTAGGGGAAGGACACACAGACAACCAAAGGGAAGGAGAGGCCAGGAGAGGCTTGAGAAGACCTGTGCACAAAGGGAGAATAATTGAGCTGGGAGGGCAGGGCAGCCTTAGGAGAGAATGTGCCACCGCATGAAGGAAGGGTTCCATGGAGGGACTCAGCAGAGCAGGAGGGGGCGCATCAGGGGAGGCCTCACGTGGACCAAAGGCAGAAGTCCATGTCTCAGGACAGATGGAGGTACTGGTTAAGTGCCTAAAACTACACAACATACACCATCAGCACATGTAGGTTTCAGGATGTGATCAGTTTTGGCCTAAGAGCCACATGTTACCTTAGTTTTAAAATTATATTTTGTGATAATGTACAGTCTAGTACAAAGCCACGAGAACTCCGGACCAAGGGAATGCAAGAAAATACAAGAGTCCCATAGTGAAGTTGAACCGCAAACATAGCCCGGCCTCCTGCTGCTGCCCGGGACGTGGGGCGCTCGAGGCTTCCGGACTCCCCTTGGAGAGTCTTCAGTGGTCAGCCCCCCAGGGGTTGGCAGTTGCCTGCCTGAGTGTGTTGGTCCGGCAGCCTTCACTAAAGGCTGCCATTATTTTTTAGTTGCCCTTTGTTAAGTCTGTCTTCATTCCAGTGTGTGACCTCCTGTGCACATTTCCACCGTGGACACTGGGTGCATAGCAATTGCCTGTGATTTCCTGTGCTTGATATTGGCAGGACATCTTTTCCAAAAATCGACTTTAGTATGCATTTAGGGAGCACCCATGTGCGCAAGGCACTGCCCTAACACAAGATATGGAGTCCAGTGTGAATGGGGCATGTCAATATACTGTCTAGTTTCATCATGTGTTTCACGAGGTCTTTGCTTTACAGGATGGTGGGAAACCACTCAACCAAGGCCCCAAAATACTGTTTCTCTTTCCACAACTAGAGAGAGTTGTAGGTGGGTTAGAACATTGCCTGTTGGCTTTTGTTTTAAATCCAGCAAATGATGACCATTTCAGAGTGATATTGGGTCTGTGACCCACCAGAATTGGATTAGCGGCCCAGATTAGGACAAACCCCCAACTTGCTCCATGTTTAAATGTGGTCTCATGTGCCCAGTGCTCCCTCACTAGTCTTCCACCTTCTATGCTCTTCTACCAACCGCCCCCCCCCCCGCTCCTATTCTAGATACGTGCATCCCCTTCTTGCATTCCAGACCCCAGGAGTGGACGGCTGATCCAAGTCCCTTCCCTGGGACACTCGGATCTGTGTCGTGGATAACATCACTCAATATGGCCGACGCTGTGCCCTGGGTAAGTTCAGGAATTGTCAGTGGCTGGGTCAGCTGTCATGTGCAGGAAGCAGTCCGCAGGGAAGGTGAAGGATGAAGTTGTGGAGGAAGGACCCATGAGAGATGAACACCTGGGACCTTGCTGGGCAGATTCCACCAACGTGGCCTTCCTCGAGCCTGCAAGATATCCCATGTTCTAGCCAGTAAGTCCCTGTCCTTGCTCTAGGACTTTGCCACTTAAGACCAAAAGTGCTTTGCTATCCCAAAAATCCCACAGAGACAGGCTCCTCATGATTCAGCACCTAGTCTGAAACAGTATAAAAATAATAGAGACCATCCCACAGAACATGCTCTGTTCCGGTTCACAGTTTTGTACTTGGGCCAAAACCATTTTGCATTTCCTGTCTGACACCCACCGATCCTGGCATCTGGGAGGGTGCAGATGCTTCGAATAGCAGACAGCCTGCAATGCTGGAATCTGACAAGGAAAAATAAGAGAACCCATTTCCATTAATAAGAAGCGACAAGGCTCCTCATTTAATGGCTTGGACCTTTGTATAATTTTAGCATTAACACACTCTGTACACCTTGGGGGGCGTCCTTCTGCCGTTGCCCCCCCAACCCTCACATCCACACAGACCCGTGCTGCTGAGCTCAAGATCAGACTTGAATGCAATTAGCAGTTCTGTCTCTACGATCCCACATATAAGAAACTTGTATGGATTATACAAGCATTTTGGCCTCTTCTATTACCTGCTTTCTCTACGAAGCAAATCCTATTTCGCACAGCGTGAAAAAGGCCACAAGCATCCATATACGCTATAAGAATAAAAAAAAAAAGAAAAGAAAAATTCCTGAGAATAGATGCTTCTTTATCACCTCAAGCAGCTCGGTTAGTCACTCCTGCCTGTGGTATTAGGAGAGACTTAAAATAAATATTGTTAGCAGAGTTTCAGAGAAAAACACATCGGCCAAAATGTGAGAAGAATCTGTTTCATTGCCATGGAAGTCTGCTATCTAAATCAGCCGAATGTTTCGTTGGCCCAAGATTAATTGTCAAATATTTTGATGAAAGGGACTTTGATTAAGTACCACAGACTATAGATTTGAATGAAACCAGTCATTTATACCAAGCTTAGATGCAAATATTTTTTTCTGGATCAGCTTTTGCTTTTTCATCACAGTGCCTGATGATGGCAAAGATATGAAGAGCCCACTAAAGGAGACTTTAGTCATTCATTCTCTCTTGCTGCACACCCAATTATTCCTGCCAAGGAAACAAAGCCTTTCAGTGTCTCCAAAAACATTAGACATTCAAATAGTTGGGGAATTATTTAAACAGCAGTTATTAGAGCTATCCGGGCCACGCTTACAGAGAAACCCCTACCCCATCCTCCTGCCTCTAGAAATGGAGAATTTAAAGCTCATTAATTGATACTCCATATCAAACAAGAATGGTGCGATCTTTAGAAAGGTAAGATAGTCACTTCCAGAACTATGCTTTGAGTTTTCAAGTGTGGTATTGCCGTTACTGCTCACATTCACAGAAGTCGCTTGTCTTTTGGTAAATTCTGTGGCTTTTATTGTTTTCTGAATTTGGTAACAGGATGAAAGAGGCATGGATGAAGAAGGGTATAGAGAAACTCCAGTGAAGAGCAGTGTCCAAAATGATTCCTGTACTTGGGCAAACCCCTCCCCCACAACACCCATGCCTGAAACGCAGACCGAGGGTCATTTCCTTGGTTTTCTTGCGCACTGACCTTCCCTGCCCTAAGTCGCTAGGAGGGCCACACATTAACAGCTACTCTTGATCATTACTGTTTAAGATCAGTCTGGTTTTTTACAGGGAGATTATGTCTTGGAATAACTGGCATGGAGAATAGATCAGTGCTGCTGGTGAGGGGATGGGAAAGATGGACAGAAAGGATGTGCCCAGGCTCGGGCAGAAGCTACCTGGTTGAACTGGGGCACTGATTCTGGTATCTGGAGGGTCAAGAAACAAGAATGTCTTGGGAGGAGGGCTTGAACACCTGGGTGGGAGGGTGCCCCATATTCTTCTCTTTTCTCTGGTGAGATGGTGCTGGAACCATTGGGCTCCTGATAAAGGTCCACGAGTCAAAAAATACAGCCAGCCCAAACCTTGTTGGCTTGAAACCACAGAAAGCACAATGGGACAAGGTAGTATCAGGAGCCAAAACACAAAACCAGAAAACTAACCGACCAAAAAAGCAAAATAACAACCAAAGCAGAAACTCAAAAGGAAGCAAATGTGGTACAGGAATATAATCAGTAAATAGGCACTGGGTGGCGAGATGCGTGTCATCAAAACTTCAATTATGGAGTGAACCAAGATGGTATTGTGAATACTTTAAGCTTTGCTCCCGTGGGCAAGGGCCCAAATGTGGTGAGTGTGGAAAGGCAGGCCATGGCCAAATACTTGTTATTACAGGGATTTAGTGGAGAAACTACAGTGCACTGACACACAATTAAAATTCCATTACAAACAGACATGTACATTTACACACACAAAAATGCCCGAAACAACAACAAAAGAACCTTAATGAGTGAACTTTTATGAGATGGAAATTAAAACTGTAGATAGTGTTGGGAAGTGGGCTCTACTTTCTACATAGAGATGTTTATTCCATTAGTGATCTAGGGAGCTTAAAGCAATGGCAATGCTCAAAGAAATTATTTTGCACATTTATGTGTTTATACATCACAACAAAACCACAAGAACTTAAGGTCCCATGGGACTGTCACAGGGCTTTGCAGAGGGTAGGACTTTAAATGTTTCTCTTTCTTTGGAATAAGACTGTCAGAGACAGGTCAAGCCATGGCCTTACATTAGAAAATGCCATAGGGAGCTCCACCAAGTATAATAAAGTAACTGGTACCAGATTTACTCTTTTGCTGTAAAATATCTGGAAGATGGAACACAGTATGGGAGACAATTGTTTCCAGACACTGAGCAACAACCAACATTGGACTGGGATCCCCAAAAGAAAGTAAGTAAATGAGAGAGCTCTACAATCATCTTGTCTTTTTTTTTCATGGAGGCAGACCCAGACAGAGGACAATAATCTCCATGACATGTGGACACAGTTTGGGGTTGGGTGAGAATGAAGTGGTTAGAGTTTCTAGAGCAGAATGCTGGAGAAAAAGGAGCTACAGAATGAAAGAGCTCAAGACTCCATTTGGGGTCCTGTGAGTCTTTTGCTGAATACTGAGTAAGCACATGGAAGATGAACCTCCATGGGGTGTTACAGGTACCTACCAGGGAATGATAAGCTGAAAAACACCCAAGTTTTGCACAGAGCTTAAAGACATTTGTGTTCTAAACAACCAAAATGGAGAGAGTTCATTGAGTACTGGGGCTCTCAGTAGTGAATCCAGCTGGGTCATGCCAGGTAATAGGATTAAATTAAGCCCTAGTATAAAGCTCACTAATTGTTACTGTTAGCCCACAGTCACAATACCAAAAATAAGCCTGTAGTTGAGGATTCCTTTATTAAAATGATGCACAAGTAACTTAACCGTTTGCCACAATAGAACTCAACACTCTTTAGAGGAAAACAACAAAATCCCAGACACGCTACAACATAGCATGGAACCAAAATCACTGGGAAAGGGAAGAAACAGGAAAAATGTGATCTATAACCACGGGAAATAAAATCATCCAATGGAAACAGGTCCAGGAGTGTCAGAAAAGATGATGGGATTGACAAATGAGGAATTTTAAAGAGCTATGATGATTGAAAGGAAAACATGACTGCAAAGAAGAGAGAGATGAAGTGTATATATAAAAAGATTCAAGTGAATCTTCAAGAGCCAAAAAATATAATAACTAGAATTTAAAGGGGCACCTGGGTGGCTCAGATAGTTAAGCATCTGCATTTAGCTCAGGTCACGATCTCAGGGTCCTGGGATCAAGCCCTGCATAGGGATCCCCGCTCAGCGAGGAGCCTGCTTGCCTCCCTCTGCCTCCCTCCTTCTGCCTGCCTCTCTGCCTACTTATGATCTCTCTCTCTCTCAAGTAAATAAATAAAATCTTAAAAAAAAATTTTAAAAATTGCTAGGTATACTTTTTTTTAAAAAAAAAAAGATTTTATTTATTTGTCAGAGAGAGAGAGAGCACAAGCAGGCAGAGGCAGAGGGAGAAGCAGGCTCCCCGCTGAGCAAGAAGCCTGATGTGGGACTTGATCCCAGGACCCTGGGATCATGACCTGAGCTGAAGGCAGCTGCCTAACCAACTGAGCCACCCGGGTGTCCCAAAATTGCTAGGTATACTTAACAGCAAAATAGACACTGGAAAAGAAAAGATCAATGATCCAGAGACCAGAGCAATAAATACTACTCAAATTAAGGCATACAGAGAGAAAAAGAAAACTAAAGAAAAATGAACATCAGTGAAGAGAGGAATAATATCAAGTAGCCTAATATATATATAATATATACATATTATATGTATATTCAGAGTCCCAGAATGGGGGAGTGGGGACTAAAGAACAAATTTTTTAGGAATAATTATTAAAATTTTCCAAATCTGAAGAAAATAGTATTAACCCACAAATCCAATAAACTCAAAATCCCTAAACGGGCAGGACAGACACAAAGAAAACCACACAAAAGCACATAATAATTAAATTTTTGAAAATAGTAATAAATCAGAAATCTTAAAAGCAGCCAGAGGTAAAAAGTAGTATCACCTATAAGGTAACGCTGATAAGAATTATCACTGACTTCCTGTAAGAAACAATGCAAGTCAGAAAGCAATAGGATATCTTCAAAATGCAGAAAGAAAAAAACGGTTAATCTAGAACCAAAATTCAGAGGCAGTCTTTCAAAAATGAAGGTGAATTGGCCTTCTTCAGACAAAAAAACAAAACAAGCAAACAAACAAAAAACACACAAGCATGAGATAATTGCCAGTAGACCTATACTTTAAGAAATATTAAAAGAGGTTCTTTAGACTTACACCAAAATGATGCCATATGGAAATTCATATCACTAAAAAGGAACGGAAGGCAACAGAAATGGTGAGATACAGAAGTAAATGTGAGATTATTTTTCCTTCTCTTAAACTTTTTCCTCAAAAGAAAATTGACAGTTTAATATGAAAATAACAATACTGTGGGGTTTACCACATACTGTGGTAAAATGTTTGAGAGCGACAGCTGAACAGTGGGAGGGAAAAATGGAAAAGTCTTGTGGAAAGTCTCATACTTTATGAAGTGGTGACCTATGGAGTCAATGGCGTTTTGGTCAAAATCCCAGAAGACATTTACATAGATATTGACAAAGCTGGTTCCAAAATTTAGAAAGTAACACAAATAATCCAGAATAACCAAAATGGTTTTGAAAAAAGAAGAAAGAAGTTGGATGACTATTGTATCTGTGTTCGGGAGGTATTACAAATCTATGTAAACAAGACCGTGTGGTATTGGTGTTAAGAATAAACATACAGATCAATGGAGGTGCCAAGATAATTCAGTGGGGGGAAATTTTTTTTTTTTTTTTTTGACAAATGATTCAAAGCCAGACAGTTATAAGGGGAAAAAAATCAATACAAAAGTTCTCTCAAACTGGATAACAGACCTAAATAAGGAGCAAAAATGCGAAAATTTTAGGAAAAAAAATTAAGTAGGAGAAGATCTTAAGGAACTTTAGATAGGGAAAAGATTTCACAGAGAGGAGACAAGAAGTATTCACTATAAAAAAGGATAAATTTGACTCTATTAAAATAAAAAATTTCTGTTCTTCAAAAGATATTAAGATGTTGAAAAAATTCTAAAGTTAGGAGCAAAAGGGATTGGATTAAAGAGAGAACTGATTGCCTAGGACAGGAAAACATAAGAAAATAAAAATGCAGTATGTGGGAACACCAGAGGTGTTCCAGGATGAGAGTGAAAGTCAGGAGGAGGCCCTGGGAGTTTGGGTTGGGGTACTGCCGTGCTAAGAGCCAGGCTGGTCCACTCCCTTTTGTCACCCCGAGATGTGATCAATCACATTGATTGATTTCCAAATATCAAACCAGTCTTGCCTGCTCGGATAAATCCCATTTGGTTTTGGTGCACAATTCTTTTCACACACTGTTGGATTCGATATGCTAATATTTTGTTGAGGATTTTTGTGTCTATGTTTATGAGCAATAGTGGTCCATAGTTCTCCTTTCTCGTGTTGTCTGTGCCTCATTTTGGTAGTAGGGTAATGCTGGTCTCATAGGATGAGTCAGGGAATATTCTTTGACTTCCGTCCTCTGAAAGGTGAAAGGATTTTCCTAATACAGCTTTTTCTAGGTAACTGAGTTCCCAGGATGGGCTTGACATGGGATGGCACTAAAATAGAGCTTGTTTCATTTTGGCAAAATTCCCAATTTGAGGCAATGTCTTTGAAGGCAACCATCCGTTAGACTCCTTTAAAGGTCATCTTAGTCTGGCTGTAGATTCATTTGATTCATTTGATCACCAGCAAGAAAGAGAGGATGAGGGGTTAGAAAAGAAGAACAAGGAAAGGAGGGAGGGGTGAAGAGAGAACAAAAGAGGGAGGATGAAAGAACTGAAAACCTTGTTGTGCCTATCAAGGCATTTACTTGTTTGCTTGTTTATGAGAGAGCCCTGCGGTCAGAAAGAGGGGAGGGCGACAGGGAGAAGGAGAATCCTAAGCAGGCTCAACACAAAGTCTGACTCAGGGCTCAATCCCCGGACCCTGAGATCAGGACTTGAGCTGAAATCAACAGTCGAACGCTCAGCCATGAGCCACCCAGGTATCCCCGTACAAGGCATTTAAAATACATACGCTGTAATTGAGTTTCTACAGTAACCACGGAAGCAGTGCGGTTCTCCAGGCTGCCGGAGCCGCACAGGTAGTGTGTGCACGGAGATTACCATCCGCTCTCCCAACACCCAGCCTGAGCTGCCCACTGCTGCATAAATCACTGTGCTTTCAAACAGTTCAATGCACACTTTAGAATATTTTTGAACCTGGTCTGAATTACAGTAAGCCTTTCTGAGACCTTCCTGAGGCCTGGAAAGAAATGGTACGAGGGAAGGAGAATGTGGATGGAGAGACATTAATAAATGAGGTTATTAAATCGTATTCCAATCTCTGAAGTCCCAGGAGGCTCCCCTCCCTCAGGCAAACTGCTGTCTTACGAAAGGTCAGCTTGCCATGGCTCTCTGCCCTTCTGGTGTCGGGGAAATGTCAGGATGCCCCTCTCGTAGCAGTAAATCTTCACTGGGGTTGTTGCAGGGAGAACACCCAGGGAGGCTGGCAACACTTTGTGCCTCTCCAACAGTCACAAAACTTTGGCTAGTAGTTTGCATGAAACTCGGCTAGAGCTGTTCTTTCACATCAGACATCAAATGACATAAAAGTTCATTAAGGGGGTTGCCTGGGTGGCTGGGTCTGTTAAGCCTCTGACTCTTGATCACAGCTCAGGTCTTGATCTCAGGGTAATGAGTTCGAGCCCCCACATTGGGCTTCATGCTGGACAGTGTCTACAAAAAGGAGGAAGGAAGGTAGGAAGGAAGGTAGGAAGGAAGGTAGGAAGGAAGGTAGGAAGGAAGGAAGGAAGGAAGGGAGGGAGGGAGGGAGGGAGGGAGGGAGGGAGGGAAAGAAAGAAAGAGAAAGAGAGAAAGAGAAAGAGAGAAAGAGAGAAAGAGAGAAAGAGAAAGAGAAAGAGAAAGAGAAAGAGAAAGAGAAAGAGAAAGAGAAAGAGAAAGAGAAAGAGAAAGAGAAAGAGAAAGAAAGAAAGAGGAGCTTAGCAGGGGGTTCTGGGAGATCAGTGAGGATCAAGACAGACCATAAATTGCAGAAAGTAACGAAAAGAGCCCCCGCCACTCAGGGGCCCCCAAATGATAAAGGCGAATAGCAGATTTCACAGGATAGAGTCAGACTCCTGTTTATCTTCTTCTTTAATACTTATTAGTGATTATTGCTGCCAGAACTATCTCTCATCATCTCACTTGATTTTTATACAACAGGGCTTGTCTTGATAGCCCTGTTTTGTCTTTCCTTTTTAACCTCGAGCGACAACCTCCTGAGTTCATATGCTCCTGTTTTTTAAAGTGTGCACTCTTCATGAATCTGCCCCCTATCTCTGTGTCCAAGCGACGGGCTATTTCAAGGTCAGCATCTTGCATCAAGCTTAGATGGCTAGGCCTCAGCATTACATGATTCTGTGGCAACCACAGTCTCAAGAATCACAAGAGAAAAGGAAAAAAGAATGCATAAGGTATTCCTCACACTGCATCAGTGTTGGACATTTTTGAGTCAAGTATTTTAAAAAGAAAGAAGGTGGTCTTTCAGAGTAAAGAAGGTAGGACTGACTATCATACAGGAGAGAACTTGTGTGTCAGCTGCCTCCTGATGGCTACTTCTGTGCATACGCATGACCCACAGCCTCCTTCGACAGACAGGGGTAGCCCTTGTCCCCTGCGCCCTGCTCCTCTACTCCTGCAGCAATGTTTATGGTCTAAGCCCACCGAATCCATCTTATTTTTCAGCTGCTGTCATTCCTACGAAACTAGTTCCCTAACTGCTGTCCAGAGTTGCTAATCAGTGGTCAATACTGGTCCATACCAGAGGATATGTTTCCCAAGTGTATCATTCAGAGAGTGCTAATTCAGAGACCTAGTTAAATTTTTAAAGCTTTTTCAAGCTTTTGCTTTAATTTTTTTTTTAAAGTATCAGAATTTCTTAAAAAGATTTATTTATCAGGGTGCCTGGGTGGCTCAGTCAGTTTAGCATCTGCCTTTGGCTTAGGTCATGATCCCAGGGTCCTGGGATCGAGCCCCACATCAGGCTCCCTGCTCAGGGGGAGCCTGCTTCTCCCTCTCCCATTCCCCTGCTTATATTCCCTTTCTCACTCTCTCTGTCAAATAAATAAACAAAATCTTTTTAAAAAAGATTTATTATCTATCTATATATTTATCTATCTATTTATTTATTTATTTGGGGCAGTGGGGGTGGGAGCAGAGAAAGAGGGAGAGAGAATCTTAAGTAGAGTCCCTGCTGAGCCTGGAGCCCGATGCGGGGCTCGATCTCACAACCCCGAGATCATGACCTGAGCCTAAATCAAGAGTGAGACACTTAACTGACTAAGCCACCCAAGTGCCCCCAAAAGTATTAGAATTGGAGGGAAACCAGTAAATAATAATACCCCTTCTCCTATCTAGTTATGAGACCCAGTGAGAGAGAGGCACAGAAATCAGACATATGGAGATAAAATATCATCACCCCCATTACAGATAAAGACTAGGTTGGAGAAAGAGGGTTGAGGTGGCAGCCAAAGGGCTTGCTGATATTGAACCCCTGAGTGGAACCTACCCAGCCCACATGGGCAGCACTGAATGCCACAAGCCTGCCCCACTTGGCTCTGGTTGAGTTTCCTTCCCTGCAGAGAAGGGAGGATGGACAAGAGATCAGGGGTACTGCTTTAGTAGAATTATCTTCACATGGAAACCAAGCTAGAAGTTCATAGTTGTATCATTTCAGTAAAGAAATGGGACTGGAACTTACAAATACTCATAGATGTGTACAGAGAAGTCATACAATAAGTAAGTTTGTTACTCAGTCTGGTAAACATAACTGTAGAAACTCGAATCTTCTAGGGTCACGTTTATAAAAACATCAATCATCTAAGAAATACCCTTAACCTTGGAAGTAATAAAAGGAAAGAACTTTGGGACAGTGGAAAACTGGAATGGATATAAACAAGGGGAAATGTGATGATGAAGTATTCACTAACCACGGAAGACAAGGGCTGAGGATTTAGGCCATCTTGCTCTGGAAAGGATGGTCAGGGAGCAGATGTTCACCCTCTGCTGGGTGGAGGTATCTGAAAGACATCATTTTGCATGACTGCTGAGGTCAGAAGAGGGACCAGTAAGTACAGGTTATAAGGACACAGATTTCAGGTCATTGTATGGAATGGACCACTGGACAATTAGGAAGCTTCCTATTCCAAGAAAAGACAGAGCTGAGATCAGATGACCATTTTCAGGAATGCTGCAGAAAGTACACTTGAGCCACATGGTTGGTAAGTGAGATTAGTTATTCTCAAACATTTTGGTCTTGAGCTCTCTTTACATTCTTAAAAATTATTGAAAGGCCCAAAGAGCCTTTGTGCATGCAGGTTAAATATATCTATTCACATTTACTAAACTTGAAAATAATGGATAACATTAAAGTATCTAATTCATTTAAAACAATAAATCCATTACATGTTAGCATAAATAATATTTATGAAATATATTTGTGGCATTATTTTACATTTTTGCAAATCTCTTTAATATCTGGCTTAATAGGAGACAGCTGGATTCTCACGTCTTCTGCATTCCCTCAGTTGCAGTATGTTGGTTTGGTTGAAGGGCATGAAAAAATCCAGCCTCAATAGATGTGTACTTAAAATAAGGAGAAGTACTTTACATATGGCTTTTTGGATCATTGTGGACGTTCTTCTTTGTTATTACTCCAAAACTCAGAAGTAGTAGTATCTCGAAGGCAAGCTGCAATGAGAAATCTCAAATCATATCCATAAGCTTTCTTACCATCACATTAAAAATGCCCTGATCTTGTTGAAATGGCTAAAATCAACAAAACAGTAAACAACAAGTGTTGGAAAGGATGTGGAAAAAGGGGCACCCTCTTACACTGTTGGTGGGAATGCTGGTTGGTGCGGCCACTTTGGAAAACAGTGTGGAGATTCCTTAAGAAGTTAAAAAGACTTCTTTTTAGAGCTACCCTATGACCCTGCAATTGCACTACTGGGTATTTACCCCAAAGATACAGATGTAGTGCAAAGAAGGGCCACATGCACCCCAATGTTCATAGCAGCAACGGCCACAATCGCCAAATTGTGGAAAGAGCCAAGATGCCCTTCAACAGATGAATGGATAAAGAAGCTACGGTCCATATATACAATGGAATATTATGCCTCCATCAGAAAGGACGAATACCCAACTTTTGTATCAACATGGATAGGACTGGAAGAGATTATGTTGAGTAAAATAAGTCCAGCAGAGAAAATTAATTATCATATGGTTTCACTTGTGGAGCATAAGGAATAACATGGAGGACATTAGGGGAAGGAAAGAAAAAGTGAATTGGGGGAATCAGAGGAGGAGACAAACCATGAGAGACTGTGGACTCTGAGAACAAACTGAGGGTTTTGGAAAGGAGGGGGGTGAGGGGTTAGGTGAGCCTGGTGGTGGGTATTAAGGAGGGCACGTATTGCATGGAGCACTGGGTGTGGTGCGTGAACAATGAATCTTAGAACACTGAAAAAATAAAAAAAATTAAAAAAAAACAACAACCCTGATCTATCCTGTTCTCTGATCTTTTAGTCATTTAGGACTTTTTAATAACATGCTAAATATGGTTATAAGAGAGGAGTTAACGTAGCAGATCCCCTGGAAGGGCTTACGGGATCCCCAGGTGTGCTCAGACCCACCTTTGAGGACCGCTGCACTGGAAAAACCCTCCCAACGGTCAGTGCTATGATTTTATGAAAGAACTATCACAGCTCAAAGAACTCTCTCTATAGGGAGCACGGCTAACATCAGGTATGTTGCAAGGAAGAGAAACCCCCTTAAAAGAGCTCAAGTGAAAACAAACATTACCTAAAGCTTCTTCTGGGCAATCTTCTCAGAAACGCCAGGACAGGAAATGCAGCCACGCTATGCTTGGGCTGCACTTGAACATTGAAGATTGACGCTACTGCCTCCTTGCCTGGAGTCACGTGGTTTCTCTTCCCCACCCGTGTCTGCCCGTTCTCCTGAGTCTGAGTCTTCCAAGGACCCACCTTCTAGACGGAATGGTGTCCCTCCATAGCACTGGGGTCATCGTGCCTTCGATTCACCCGGGAGCTGACGCTAGCTCTAATTCCACGAGACCTCTCGGCTCAAGAACCATCTTCACAGTCTCCGGTTCCCGATTCCAAACACCTGCGAGAGACAGAGAGCACCTGATTGGCTCAGCCTGATAGCGGATTGGGTCAGGGGGCCACCCCTGGGTGCGACAGCTCCCTCCAGGGTGCGCTGGGACAAACATGGCCCCAGCAGGCAACATAAAACATGTCTCTTCTATTAGAACTGGGAATTGTGTGCAATTAGAGAGTTTAAAATGTAGGAACACTATCAGAGACGGCAATAAGGGCTGTATTAGGGCAATGAAAGAACACAGTGAAAACCTGCGTTCAGCGTGACAGGTTGATGTTATTTGGTATTTAGTGGTGGTAAGAGTACTAGCCGGTGTTTACTGAGGTCATATCGTGGCACTCCTTAAGCAAAGCGCTTGGAATATGTTTTCCTCATTAAAATAAAATGAACGAACAAACAAACAGATAAAAACCCTAAATATTAGTCTCTGTTTTTATCCCCCATTTAGCATAACGGTTAGGAGTATGGGCCTCGGAGCCAAACTGTCAGAATTCGCGTGGTTGTGTGACTTTGGCAAGTTCTTTCCTCTCTTCACACCTCCGCTCTTTTCTCTGAGGCAGCTGGCTTCCAATGGGAAGATCGTGGGGACGTGAGAAGTCGGGGTGAGGACAGGGATTCGAGATTTCCTAACTCAGCTCTCAGGGGGAGATGGCCAAAGGATGGGATGAAGTGTAAGAGGAAAAGGCCCTGTTTGTCATGAGAAAAGGAGTGTGTTGGGTAGATCAGAATGTGACTCAGATGTGTGGGGTTCAAATCCCAGCACTGCCAAGTTTCTTAAAGACTCTATCTCCGTTTCCTTGTCTGCAAAATAAGATCCTCACAGAATCCGTGCTTGGGAGATCACGTGAAGGGATAGATGTGAAGGCTAGGACACAAAGCTGTGTGTGGTTAGTGAGAATTATCCTGTGGGCAGAGCCTGTGGCAATCTGCTAGGACCCCACCTCCAGGAAGCAAGTCTGTGTTCAGCCCACCCCCGGAGCCTGAATATCTCACACACACACACACACACACACACACACACACACACACCCTCTACTCTCACACTGCCCCTCATCCTCATGGAGGAGCAGCCGTCCTTGCCATCCATGACCCTGACCTTGCTTGCTCCGTAACAAGCTGGCCCTACTCGGGGGGCAGGGGGGCGCCTTGAATTTGGGAGAGTGGAACACATAGTGACCAGCTGGTGTGGGAAACGGTTTGAAACCCCTGAGCTTGACCAATAGGCTTGAACAGTGAAATCTCCTGAAAGGCCATTTTCATCCAGCGTTCCGCTTCCGTCCCAACGCCATTCCTAAAGGTCTTCAAATCATGCTATGGATACTTTCTGAGTAGCAACGATTGAATGAGGCACCAAAGGATGGAGTGGTGACAACAGCCTGGGGAGGGGGGGGGGC
>CM053610.1:44344317-44395503 GCA_028646535.1 Procyon lotor
GCAGTGGCCATAGGTACTTCCTCGTCTGTAAAGTGGGGTCCCTAGTACTATTGTCCTCACTTGTGTGACTTTGGCTGTGGAGAGAGAAAGGATTCTAGGAAAACTCTGTATGTGATTTCTCATTCTTCTGTGGCTTCTTGCTCCTTGTGCAGTGTGTGTTGTGTGTGTGTGTGTGTGTGTGTGTGTGTGTGTGTGTGTGAGAGAGAGAGAGAGAGAGGCCAAGAGATTATTTCCTATGGCTGCTCTAACAAATTACCACAAACTCAGTGGCTTAATTCAACCCACATTTATTTTCTTACTGTTCTGGAGGCCCGAAGTTGAAGTTAGTTTCACTGAAAGTGTCGGTTGGGCCAGGCTCCCCCCACAGGCTCTCAGGGAGAATCCATCTCCTTGCTTTTTATAGCTTCTAGAGCGGCATTCCATGAATTCCTTGGCTCATGGTTCGAATCTCTGTCTCTCAACCGAGCAAACACAGCATCTTACCTCTGCTGTCAAATTATCTTCCACTAATTTTCTATTAAAAATTTTAAAATGTGCCCCACCAGAGTTTCATGACTAAAAATTTGCTGAAGGCTCAGGGGCCAAGGAAGTTTCTTGTGCCTCAACACGATTTTCCTGTTGCTGTCTGTCTGACTGTCCAGCCTCATCTTTCCCACTTCTTGCTTTAGTCCCTCTCATGGACAGTGTGTCTTTGTGCAAAGCACGTCCTCCCCTTACCTCACACCTAGGGATGGGGGTTCGCCTGTGCTCCTGTGCAGCATGGACCTCACCCTTGGTTCCAAAACATCAAAAGCATCATCGAAGCATCACTTTCGAATAGGTTGTCAGATTTCTGATGAAATTTTAGAGGAATTCTGGTGAACGAAAATTTGTATAAATTTATAAATATAACCATAGTGTATTTTATAATATACTATAAATATTAGTGTGAATATTAGCCAAATTCATCAATTCAATTTTTATAAAATATTTTTTTATTTTTATAGAATAAAATTTTATAAAAAATCTTTATAAAACAAATTAAAAAATATTTTTATTTTTTTAAAGATTTTACTTATTTGACAGAGAGAGAGACAGCCAGAGAGGAAACACAAGCAGGGAGAGGGAGAGCAGGGAGCCTGCTGCAAGGCTCGATCCCAGGACCCTGGGCACATAACCTGTGTCAAAGGCAGATACTTAACCGACTGAGCCATCCAGGTGCCCCATGCTATTTTTAATAGGCTTTGTATTTTAGGATAGTGTTAGAATTTCTAGTTTTCCCCATTGTAAGTGTCTTACACTACTGTGGTACATTGGTCAACATTAATGAAACCAACAGTGATGCATTATTATTATTAAGTCCATGCTTTATTCAGATAGCCTTAGTTTTTACCTAATGTCCTTTTCCTTTCCTTTTTAAGATTTATTTTTTTATCTTAGAAACAGAGAGAGAGAGGGCACAAGCAGGAGGGGCAGAAGGAGAGGGAGACAGAATCTCAAGCAGACTCCTTACTGAGAGGGGAGCCTGATGCGGGGCTCAATCTCATGATCCTGAGGTCACAACCTGAGCCAAATCCAAGAGTCAGACGTTTAACTAACTGCCTCACCCAGGAGCCCCATGAATGTCCTTTATCTGTCCCACGATCCCTTCAGAACACCATATTACATTGAGTCCTCATATTTCCTTAGGCTTCTCTAGAATGTGACAGATTCTCAGACTCTCCTTGTGTTTAATGACCTTTTCAGTTTTGAGAACTGGCCAGGTATTTTGTAGGTTTTCCAATTTAGATGTTCTTCTCATGATTAGACAGGGGTTATGGGATGTGGGAAGACCACAGAGGTAAATTGTCTTACTTGTCATATTATGTCAGGGGTATGTGCTACCAACAGGACTCATCACTGATGGGCTTGACCTTGACCATCTTGCGAGGTAGTCTTTGTCAGGGTTCTCCACTGGAAAGTTGATCTCCCTGCTACACCCCACATTTTCCATCCTGCCCTCTTCAGAAGGAAGTCACTAAGCACAGCCCACACTTAAGGGTGGGAGTTATGCTCTACCCCCTTCGAGAGAGGGAGTATCTACATAAATTATTTGGAATTCTGGATAGGAGACCAGTCTATCCATCCCTGATTCAATCATATATTTTTGTATGTATGGACACATTTTATGCTTTGGATTATGATATGACATAATTTTGTAGCTTAAATTATTCTAGCTGTGGTCGTTGTTTCAGTTAGTTCCTGTGTCTTCTTGATATAGCTCCGTCATTTTGGTTTTTGATTTTCTGGAACTACAAGATGCTCCACATTCATCTCCAGGTAATATACTCCCTGCCTCATCCCTAGACTCAGCCATTTCTCCAAGGAGCCTGGTTCCTCTTATTGAAGAATGGTATTAGAAACCAAGGTCTGAGCATGAGATGTGCTCAATGCTGCTGGGGTATCATTGCTTTTACTCCCTCTCAATAGACAGAGCATGGAGATTCATGAGTTTGCATTTACCCACGTGTGCACATAGCCAAGATTCTTTCTACATTTATCCATCTGTATCTAGAGTAAACTCACCATGAGTCCAGACTGATGTCTTCTACTGACTCACATGGAATCCTACATTGTTCATTCTAGGCTTCCCCTTGCTTGGCTGTAACCTCTCACTCCAAGAGAGAAGCCTGGCTCCCATCTTCCACCACTTTTACTGATTCTTGTAATCCAAGTATATATGTATAGCAGTATTAGAATTGTTAAGCCCTACACTGACAAGAAACAGCTTTATCAACCAGAGTACAATGCAGGCATAGTTTTTTCGGTCTTTGAGATTACAGACTCTACTCATCCCCAAATCTACTCAAGACAACACTTTCCCCCCACCTTTTTCAGCAAGATTATATCATACATTTGTAACACAGATTCTTCCTTCAATCTGTGCTGTATCCTGCAATCCTCTAACCTCCTGACTGATTCTTTATAATCTGTATACATTTAGGTTTACTCTCTGTGCTATTACATCCTATGGGTTTTGATAAAGGCATTATGGCTTGTCTCTACCAGCACAGTTTCATACAAAATAGTTTCACAGCCCTAACATGGGCTTCTTCTGGGTGCTTTTCCTATTCAACCCTCCTCCTTCCTAAGCTCATGGCAATCAAGATCTGTTTCTCACCTCTATAGTTTCCCTTTACCAGAAATTCACATTTCTGGTATATATATACCACAGAGTATATTACTTTTTCAGACTGGTCTTTCACTTAGCATAATGCAATTAAGGTACATCATGTTAAGTGGATTGATAGCCCATCCTCTTTTAATCTCTGAATAATATTCCACTGTCTAGGTGTGCCACTGTTTGTTTACTCATTCACCCATTGAAGAACATCTTGCTTTCAGGTTTCAACAATTATGAATAAACCTGCTATAAAGCATTTGTGTACAGAGTTTTGAGTACCTCTAAGTTTTCAAATCAGTAGGGTAAATACCCAAGGATGCAATTGATGGATCATATAGTAAGAGTATGTTTTGCTTTGTAGAAACTGTCAGATGGTCTTCCAAAGTTACTGTACCATATTGCACTTCCACCAGCTATAAATGAGAGTTCCTCTTGGTCCATTTCCTTACCAGAAATTACTATCATCAGATTTTTGGATTTTGGCCATTCTAAAAGTGTGGACTGTTGTCTCATTGTTTATTCCATTTTTTTTTCCAATTCATGTTGGAGCATGGCCAATTTGGAGCATGGAACAATTTTCTCTGGCCCTGGATTTTACATCATTTTAAAGGATGTGATTTCAGTAGGGCCAAAGGGATTAATGGAGAACAGAAGTCCCCAGTTCTTCAGCTGTCCCTGTTAGTCCAGATAATTTGTTTAAGGGAATTCAAGTTCAAGGGAATTTGTTTGTATGTAAACAGAAGCCCTGACTTGTTTAAGGGCAGGGGAGGGGGGGAGGCATCTGTATATAGATCAGGGGAAAACAAAGTGACCGGAGAATGGAGTGGAACACGGGACCACCTCTGGTTAGGGCAAAGTAATAGTTTTAAATCCTTCCTTAAGATATTTAAAGTCAAGAAAAATATAGGTAAAAAGGCAAAAATCTGTTACATGAGAAGATAATGCCAAAAAGTGGAATTTTCACCATGTACAGGGCCATTCGCTCATGAACAAAGAACCAAGAAATAAAAAGTCCATCCTCCATCTCTCATGAAATATTTCACAATTACAGTGCTCTCTGCAGTTGGCAGAAAGTTAAAAATGTCTTTCTGCTGAGAGCAGCTGGTCAGGTGGCGACTGGGAGATCCGGCCCACGCCAATGCCGGCTACTCGCCCCTCGCTGGCTAACGATCCTGTGACCCATCCAGTCCTCAGCCCATCCAGCTCTTCCAGCAGCCCCACCGCTGCACTGTTGTTCAACACCCGGGACCAGGACAAGGGACAACGACACCACAGGTGTGCAAACGGCGTGACGCCAGTCATGCTTTCTGTGCAGTGGGTCTGATTTTCGCTTTTGCCTGATGAGTTCTCAAGAAGCTCCATCGCGAAGGTATGAGCTATTCTATTTCAGGCAAGTTCTTCCTGTTTTCCAGAAATCTCTGCCTTACTTGGCTCTCCTCCCTCCTTCCTCACATTCCAGGCACAGATCTGTTTACACAACTGTGCTTCATCTCTGAGGGAACATTATATGTCAGAAAACGAAGAGGAAGAACAAACTTCTGCAGCTAGCCAGCTGCCCCTGCCTTTTCTCTTGCCTGCCCCTCTCCTCCCCACCCCCTTTCCTCTCCCTCTTTCCTTCTTTCCTCACCACTTTTGTTAATAAACTCTTTGGAAGCCTGGGATTAGCACTGGAATTACAGCCTCCAGCTTCCACCAGGATCACGGATTTCTGAGGAGACATTGTTGTCCCCTATGCTGACCTAGAAAAGTCTCCCCATTCTCTGGTGTATACCACATTTCTCTTTTAGAAAAGTTTCTAAAACTTTCTAAAAGTTTCTCTTTTAGAAACTGATGGTATTTTTTTCCTGTTCCAAAGTGGTCAATGCCACTTTTAAAATTTACCTAAAAGGACATAGATGATTCCCAATATATCATGTTGTATAAAAGATGCCAGACACAAAAAAAACTGCATAGTATGGTTCTATTTTATATGTTGTGGGGAGACATTGACTGGAAAATGCACAGAGGAGCATTCTGGATGTAGGAAACTGTTCATATCTCTTGATCAGGGTAATTGTGTGTGTGTGTGTGTGTGTGTGTGTGTGTGTGTGTGTATAAAAGTCATTGTAAGGACTGAAGGTTTGTGTCCCTCCAAAATTCATAATGTAAATCCTAATTCCCAATGTAATGGGGTGAGGAAGTATGGGCATGATTAGGTTATGAGAGTGGGGCCCTCCTGAAAGGAATTAGTGCTCTTATAAGAAGAGACATGAGAACTTGCTTCTTGCTCCCTACTCTCTGCCATGGGAAAACACAGCAAGAAGTAGACCGTCTTTGAACCAGGAACTGGCTCTCACCAGGCATCAAATCTGCTAGTGTCTTGATCTTAGACTTTCCGGTCTCAGAAGTGTGAGAAATCAGTGTGTGCTGTTTAAGCCACCCAGTCTATGGCATTTGTGTTAGAGCAGCCTGAACTGAGGCAGTCATTAAGCTATATGCTCTATATTTTTGTACTTTATGTAAATTATAGCTCAATAAAATATGGGGGGAAGTTTCCCTAAAACAAATGGACTAATCTGTGAATGCTGAGTATAAAATATTTTATCAACCCTTCCAGAATCCTTCCTTTAATAGAGGCCCAGAGAGGTTAAGTGGCTTGCCTATAGACACACATCCAGGCTAGACTTAGGCTAGACTCTGATACTGAGGCCCTAGAGCGTGCCATCCATCTATGATTTGGAATAATTTTCCCTTAATAAGCAGTTTTCTTTCTTTTTAAAGGGAAGATTTAAGGCATATTGGTGTTGCAAGAGCCTGATCATATAACGACATCTGGGGCCCATGTACCCCATGAGATCTAGGTAGAGCACATTGAACCCCTAACCCTACAACCCATGGATGTCCAACCTCCCCAAAATTTCTGCAAGAAAAACGGGTGGTGAGGCAATGTGGGGATTTACTTCACCTTCCTCAGCTCATACACCATAAGGTCCCACATTTCTGTTCTCCATTGATCTGGTCCAAAAAAGATAGCATCTATCTTACTTTCTAAACAGAGCATAGACAGAACATCTGTCATTCATGTTGGTCCAGCCTCCCTAGATTTGAGACTTCCCACACCTTTGGAAGGTCATTTGCTTTGCCAGACTCTGTAGCTGGGCCCAGACAAGTGTCCCAGATGAACTCACACGAGACCCTGAGTCTGAAGCTAGTGATGCTAGCTAAGGTGGTGACAGCCACCTACAGATTTCAAGGAGGGCAGTAGCAGGGTCCCAAGGTAGTGTCCTGTGGCCCATCTCAGAAGTGCTTGAGTCTGTGCCCAGAGAAGACTACAGCATGATTTCCATGGAGACCATTCTGGGGGTGATATGGGGCATGACCCTTTACTATATGGCCTCCATCCAGTTCACTGGCTCTGGGAATTCTCTGAGAAAGTTAATATCCTTTCCTAAATTTATTTGTTTCTCACCTAGCAAAAGGTATTTCTGTTGCTTACACCTTGGAACCCTGCTGGATGCTGGTAATTTTGTGTACATAAACCTTGCTGAAGATTTGGAAGAGATGGAAGATTGCTCACATCATGTCAGTGGAGACAAGGAAATTTCGATTGAACACAAGACATTCATGTTCTCAAATTCCTTGGGAAGCTCCACTGGGCACTTCTCACCAGTAAGTCACCCTCACGCAGCCCTGAAGAAGCCCCAAGCTCACCAGGTCTTCCCTTTCAGAAGCAAAGGTACATTTCTATTATTGCCTCAAGCAGGGGACCTGAGCCACCAGTCTTCTGCCCACACCTATGTTCTCCGTGTCTTACCTTGTCCTAGTGGTTAATCAGGAGAGCTGCTTCTCTAAGAAGTCTGGAACCACCTGGTGAGATAATTCCTTTATGATAGGAAATGGTTGACAGAGGCGTGAACAGAGGTGAGGCCACACACAATCCTCAATACCCTCTTTCCTCTTTTTTTTTTTTTAAAGATTTTACTTATTTGACAGAGAGAAACACAGCAAGAGAGGGAACACAAGCAGAGGGAATGGCAGCAGGAGAAGCAGGCTTCCTGCCGAGCAAGGAGCCCGATGCGGGGCTCGATCCCAAGATTCTGGGATCATGATCCGGGCCGAAGGCAGATGCTCAATGACTGAGCCACCCAGGCGCCCCAATACCCTCTTTCCTCTTGTGAGCAAACTTGGAGGCCAAAGGAAGATGGCGGTTCAAGAAGATGGAAGGCACCTACGTTCATGTCACTCCTGTAGGGACAGCTGTGTCTGTTTATTTGGCTGGGACATGAGCAAAAATATATGTATTAAGCTACATAGATTTGGAAGTTGTTTATGACCAGATTAGCCTCCTATCCTGTTAGATAGCACACTAACCAGAGAGATGTCAGTAACATCTAGTGATCCATGGAGGTTATACCTTGATGTCTTAAAACACTGAACACATATTTTCTCATGTAAAAACATGAGAGCTCTCCTAATAGTATGGGAATTCAGAGTGGAGCAGCCCTGAAAGCTACTCCTTCTACTACTTTTTGCATTTCCTGTGGCTTCTGCTCTTTGGAAAAGCTCTGTGTGATTTACATTTTCCAAGGTGTGTTGCAAACTCCCAGGTCTTCTGTCCTCGGCCTTCTCTCTCATTAGAGAATGAGTACCTGGCTTTGGGGTTGCAGGCATTGAGAAGGAATTGAGGAGACACTTTGAGGACTACAATAATCTTCCCTATTTCAGAGACCACTCAGGTAACCTACGAGTGGCAAACTTGGCCCTTGCTATGAATGCTTCACAAAGGATGGAGTAGTGAGATCAATTCCTAAACAAACCATTTTTGTGGAACTTGATTTAATTGAACCCAGCTGCTCTTCCCTTCCAGAACAGGATTCCCTTCCACAATGTGGGTAACAGTGGGGAATCAAGGCCTGGTTCCATCATCTTCCAGATACGAGGAACTCAGCACACTCAAGGTGACCCATCACATCACAGGACAACAATCATTTAGAAATATCTGCTTGTTTTATTTGCAAGCCCAGCTCTCTTTAATTCATTGGCTTAGTTTTATTGCCTTAAAATATTACAGCCCAATTTGTGTCTTACTTCACAACATATTTTGTGTACTAATCACACTTTTATTTTATATATTTTTCCAAATGTTATTCCCTCTATATCCTAATTTTACCACCCAGATGTTGAAATTTCTTTTTTTTTCTTGTTTTGTCCTATAAATCTTTGTAAGTTGCCTAAAACCTTTTTTGAAATAAATTAGATTAAGGGGAAGGAAGGAATGAAAAGAAAGAGAGAATGAGGAAAGAGAGAGGAAGGAAGGAAGGAAGGAAGGAAGGAAGGAAGGAAGGAAGGAAGGAAGGAAGGAAGGAAGGAAGGAAGGGAGGGAGGGAGGGAGGGAGGGAGGAAGGGAAAGGGAAGGGAAGGGAAGGGGAGGGGAGGGGAGGGGAGGGAAGGCCCCCCGAAGATCATAGAATAAATCAAAATGTTTTCTACATGTTAATACTGTCCAATAGGTTAAGGTAGCTATCATATATCCCAGTGGCTTCCTCTTCAGACTACACAGAATGTCTATGTCTTCAGTTTTTCCAAAGATTAAATGGTTTCCACCTTCCTATTCCCTGCAGATGCAGCTCCTCCAGGGGCTCTTGGGTTGGCTTATGAACCCCATTAAAATTCCCTGTAGAACTAAGCCTGCTGCTTCAGGGAGCCCTCACCAGCCCTGAGCGTGATGGGATGGGGAGGCAGCTCTGGCATTTCCTGTGTGCCTGCACTTGTACTTCTGAGGTGGGACTTCAAAGTAGAGCCAATTACACCATTAAGCTACTGCTGCCATGACCTTGGGATGTTGAGGGAACTCATGCTCACAGCTCACAGCTCATTTCCTAGATACATTGGAATTTAAGAGTGATTTCTTAAAAATTTATAACATTACTCCCCATTGCACAAACCTAAAAGATCTCATATCTTTCTTTACTATTATTTAAGATTTCAGATAGGTGGTTTTCCATTTTTCAAATATAAAATTATAACATTGTATATAAATGTATATACATCTTTCCCCCCATGTTTCAGATCTGCCCCCACAGGGTGTGGCCTCCTTTGAAAGACACTGGAGTAATATCTTCATTTTTAATTAAATATGGCGCTATGGTACTTGATCACTGTTTTTTCATGGGGCTCTGAAGAAACTGTCATTGGTTCCAAAAAATACAATATTCTTCAAGGATGTACCTTTCTTAATACTGGGGATTACCCCACACCAAAATGTGAGATGGGGTCTAAAGCTAATTTCCTAAAAGGACATAACTAGAATAAATGCTTAGCCCTCTGGAGTGACCATTCTGAAGGAGACAATATTCACTGGCTTAAAAAAAAACTACCACATTATTATTTTCTAGTCACATTTCTATTCAGGCCCAGAGATGAGGTCTGCTCCAGGGCAGAATTTTGCAGAGAAAAAGAGATGACATCTCTGTGAACAAGAAAATACTTCTCCCTTGGTGCCTGGGGGGAACATATGCTCAGTATTTCCAATTTCAGAAAATTCAAAGCAGTGACTGGTGGTTTATCACAAAGTTAAAGGCCAGATTAAAAATGATTTAGATCTAGTTTATAGCCAGAGGTGGTAGAGAAAGAAAGAGAGAGAGAGAGAGAGAATACAACTGAACAAGTAAGAAAGATCTTCCCCACCTGGAGTGTCCCCCTCTCCCTCCCAACCCCACCCCACACCCCACAAAGAAAGACAATAAGGGAAGGAAACCAGACATCTGGAAACATAGCTCCAGGTAAGAAGAGTTTAATGGAACACTATTAAGAATACCATTTGGGCTCCATGAATCAACCTTCACCAAGGGCTCTCTTTCTACTCCACACGTTCAGTAAAGCCATATGCTATGTGCTCCTGGGGGCCCCGAACTTCAAAGGCCCCAGGGCATTGCCAGAGCATCTGGGGCCTCAGGCATGCACCTGCCACGTACTAACAGAACAGCATAGCATGGGGAATGAGAAAATGGCACCAGAGGGGACTCCTCCATGCTGTTCATGTTGACAAAGGGCAGGAGAGAACCTACATCTCTTCATATATTTTTACAATCTGCTTTTTATCTTGTAGAAGAATGTAGGAAGGGATACAGCCAGGTTTCAATTGTAGAAAGTGAAGAGCAACCCCATTGTCATTTACAATCATAATTATTTCTGTTTCCCACCTACCCTCCAATTTTTGATTCACTTTACTGGTTGTAAGGTGTTCGGTCCCAAGTGTGCACTCACAGATTTATAAGTTGAATGATTTGAGTTGGTGAAAAGAATAACCTAGCTTTCAGGTGAGGAAACATGAGCTCTCTGCCTTGGGATCGTTCCTCCCAGGGATGGACATAAAACCTGCTTGCTGCTGCTAGACACTGATTCAGGCAGAAAGAGTTTCAGAGCCCTGATGATGGCTCTTTTTCTTCCAAGGCTGGTTGTAAAGTATTATAGAATCTCAGGCCTCATCAGCAATGCTGATGAGCAGAAAACCTTCTTGGATCCGTAGAGAACATCCAAGCTTTCATCTGGACAAGTGTCCTAGATCCTCTGAGGTGGTCATGAGTAAGGAAGCAATAGTAGTTAGCTGAAACAATATAGGAAACTATGGTAGGTAGACAGAATAATGGCTTCCAAAGACATCCACATCCTAACCTCAGAACCTGTGAAAATATAAGGTTACATGGCAAAGTGGTATTAAGTTCGCAGACGAAATTCAGGTCGTTCATCAGTTTGCTGTGCGCTGGAGACATTAGCCTGGATATGTGGGTGGGTCAAATGAAAGGGGGAAGTAGAAGAGAGAACCAGACAGAGGCATCATGAAAAGACTCAGTCTGACCCTGCTACCCTGAAGATGGAAGAAGGGCCCACAAGTTAAGGAATTCAGGCTTCTAGAAGCTTCTAAAGTAAGGAAAAATATCCTTCTCTGGAAGGAACATGGCCTTGGCAGCACCTGAATTTTAGCTCATGGAGACCCATTTGAGACACGTGACCTCCAAAACCCTAAAATAATAAATTTATGTGGTTTAAGCTGTAAAGTTGGTGGCAATTTGTTATAGCAGCAGCAGCAAACTCATACAGGAAATTTTGCCTGTTCTCTTTTCTGTGTCTACTCCATTCCTTAGAATACTCCTCTTTTATTGTCCCTCCAACCTGCAACCCTGAATTCCCTCCTTTTCCTAAAAAACCAATGCTTTTAGAAAACAACATAGAGTATTATCTCCTAAAAACTCAGAGGAGGCAACAATCTTTTAAATAAAATGTAAGAAGCATAAAGGAGCAAATTGGTATGTCCAATTACTCCAATTACATCATGAACTTATGCTTATTTTTTAAAATATACCTATATTAGTTTGCTCAGGCTGCCCTAACAAAGTTCCACAGATGTGGCATCTGACACAACAGAAATTTATTCTCTCACAATTCTGCAGGCTAGAAGTCCAAGGTCAAGTTGTCAATAGAGTCAGTTTCTTCTGAGATCTCTCTTTGGCTTGTCAATGGCTCTCTTCTCCCTGTTTTCACCTGGCCTTTTCTCTGAGCATGCCTATATCCTAATATCTCTTTTTTTCAGATGTTTTTCTTATTGAATTGTAGTTGACACACAGCATTATATTAGTTTCAAGTGTACAACACAGTGATTTGATACACACATTACAAAGTGATCATCACAATAAAGCTAAGGTACCATCTGCCATCATATGAAGTTGTTATATATTATTAACTGTATTTCTTATGCTGTACATTGTATTCCTGGGTCTTATTTATATTACAACTGGAAGTTTGTACCTTTTAACCCCCTCCCCCCAACTCTGGCCACTCCCAAATTGTTTTCCATATCTGTGAGTTTGTCTTTTGTTTGTTTTGTTTATTCATTTGTTTTTAGATTCCACTTATAAGGGAAATTAAGCATTTGTCTTTCCCTGACTTATTTCATTAACATGATACCACATCTTCTTTATCCATTCACCCATCAATGAACACTCAGGTGCTCAATCTCTTCTTATAAGAACACCAGTCATATTGCTTTAGCTTAGGACCTGATATTAACTAAATCACTTCTTTAACTTAACTACCATCTCCTAACACAGTCACATTCTAAGGTACTGAGCCTTAGGAATTCAAAATATAAATTTCAGGGGGTTATGATTCATCCCCTAGCACAATGCAAATACCGATGCAAGAAAACATTTAACAATTTTAATAGCAATTGAATGAGAATGGACATTCGTGTTCAGCCCCACAATAGAAGGAGCCAGTAGGAAGGATAACGTCATTGTTATATGCATCAGCTCAGGTGACAGCTGATCCTGGATCCAAGGACTGGCTCTTCTTACTGCTTGCCACAGGCAGATGAATAGTTTTTCAAAGAGAAAAACATAGACACAATTCGGCCCATAGTAACACCATTAGAGAGTGATAAGAAAAGATACAGAAAGGAAAAGAACACTTCAACATATATAGCTGATGAAGGGCTCTATAGTATTCCGAAGCAGTGGTACACCATATGAATTCCCCAGCCCCAGCTCAGTCTCAGGACCAAAGGATTCACTCTCCTGGCTGCTGGGAATATCTACAGCTGACAGCTCCAAGCTGAGACCCTCAGGGACTCCTCCTCAACTGAGGAACACCACCTTACCGAAGATCATGCACTTTCCCAGTGGTGGCTCCATCCCATGATAGGCTCATGCGTGGGTTTAAAGACTCAGCCACCACCTCGCCACAGCTCCTGTCAACTCTGCAAGGCCATCCCAATCTCAATGCTTCCATGCAGGTGGCTGAAACTTTTATGGTGATTACATCACAGTCCGATTTCTCCCTTTGCCTGATCCCACCTCCTCCAGGTGCTAATACCAAGAGCACTGACCAATAAATGTCCTGCAGGCACACTTCTCTCTCAGATTGTATTTCCTAGGAAACACACCTCCAACAAAATCATCCTCAGCATCGAGGAAGAACCCCACAAGCGAATAAGGAAAATGCAAATAACCCAATTAAAATGGGTAATTAGGCATTTCACTAAAGAGAATATTTAAATATTCAACAAACATGAAAAAATATTCAAAGTCATTAGTAACCAGGGAAATGCATACTTAAGCCACAGTGAGATACCACTAGATACTTGCTAGCTTGGCAAAAATTTTAGAGTGTAATAGTACCAATGATTGATGAAGATGTGGACTGAAGGGAGGATAAATGGAAACTACCGCTTTGGAAAACAGTTTGACATAACTAATCATGAACATGGTTTATAGTCATTGAACATGAGCAAACACAGAAACTCTACTCTTGCATGTATGCCTTAGGGAAGCTCAAGCCCATGACCACCAGGGTACTTGTGTAGGGATGTAATTGCCCCAGTGTGAAAGCAATCCGAACATCCAGCAAAAGTAGACTGGATCATGAATTACAGCTAATCCACACGGTCGTGTTTTCACCACCATGAACATGGCTGCACGAGCCAACCTGACAAATTGCATGAACTCAGTGTGAAAGAAGACAAGAAGTACGTGCTGTGTGTTTTCCCTTATAAATTCAAAAGCAGGTGAAAACAAAATTATACGGCTTGGAAATGCACACATTTTGATGAAACTTGACATGATAGTGGGGAATAATTAACCCTGAAGTCACGAGTGCCCAAGGGTAGTTGTGAGGAAGACACAGGGCTGCATGGAGGGTTTGGGGGCCACCAATGTTCTATGTTATGATTTTCATGATGGCTGCATATGGTCACATCACGATTTCTTTTTAAATTGTACATTTACGATTCATCAATTTTTTTCTTTATTTTTTAAGATTTTATTTCTTTATTTGAGAGAGAGAGAATGAGTGAGGGGAGGGGCAAAGGGAGAGGAAAAAGCAAGTTATCTGCTAAGCAGGGAGCCCAATGCAGGGCTTGATCTCAGGACCCCAGGATCATGACCTGAGCCAAAGGCAGATGCCTAACCCACTGAGCCACCCAGGCGCCCTGCTTTTTTTTCTTTTTTTTAACGATTTATTTTAGAGAGAGTGTATGCCAGTATGGGTAGAGGCAGAGGCAGAGGGAGAGAGAATCTCAAGCAGACTCCCCCCTGAGCACAGAGCCCCAAATAAGGCTCCATCTCACAATCTTGAGATCATGACCTGAGCCATCATTGAGAGGAGGGCACTTAACTGACTGAGCCATCCGGGCGCTCCTCATCTTCTCTTCTAGATGTGTATATTTTTGAATTTTAAAAAGCAGAACAAAACAAAAGCCAAAACCAATTTGGCCATTTTAGTTTCCTACGGCTGCTATAAAAATTACCACACTAGGTGCCTTAAACCAACAGAAAACTCTTCTCTCACAGTTCTGGAGCCCACACGCTTGAAATCAGGAGGTCAGCAGGGCTGTGCTTTCTGCGGAGACTCTAGTGGGGAGTACTTCCTTGCCTTTCCCAGCTTTGGGTGGTGCTGGCAGTCCTTGGTAGTTCCTTGGCTAATGGCTGCCTCTTTGCTCAACCTTCGTCTCTGTGTGTGTCTTCTGTTTCTTATACCGGCATTTGCCATTGGACTTAGGGCCCATTCAGATAATCCAGGATGATCTCTTTATCTTAAGATCCTGAACTTTAATTACATCTTTAAGATTCCTTTTCTGGGGCCTCTGGGTGGCTCAGTTGGTTGAGCCTCTGACTCTTGATCTCAGCTCAGGTCTTGATCTCAGGGTGGTGAGTTCAAACACCATATGGAAACACTCACACTGAAAACATATTCAAACACTCACACTGAAAAAAAGAAAAAAGCTCACATTGGAAACAACAACAACAAAAAAGACTTCTTTTCCAAATAGGGTCACACCCACAGGTTGTAGGAATTAGAATTACCCTCAACATTGTCTTTTAACATTGGTTGAATGCCACTCCTCCACAACTGAGCTATCTGTCTCCCTTCTAATCTCTCCCTTACTCCTCTTTGCATTTAGCATCTTAGTATCTTCTGATCCATTGCTTGCTACTCGATATTGGTGTTTAGCCCCACTTATAAGCTCTGTGAGGGCAGGGGCCATGCTCTGCTCATATTTTTAGTATCTAGTTTCTAGATAAAGGTGCTCAGTGAATATCATTTGAGCCATATTCTAGGCAGCATTCTCTCTGCAAACATACACTACCCCCACAACACACACATTTGCAAAGTCATGGAAAAAAATAAACATTAAAATAATTAAAATATTATTAATATAAAAAGTCTGGGACAACACCCACCAAACTGAAAACTGTTTACCTTGGGGCAGAAGTCGAATTAGGTTATGAATTTTTTCCTTATCTCTTACATCTTTTACTACAGTCTGAAAAATACAGTCCCTCTTACCAGAAAGGACACCATTGTGTCAACATCATATGAGAATGGGTCTAAATTGTTCTTCCAGTACCACTGATGGGTTTGCAAACATGGCCCCCAGCCTTTCTCAAAGGCTCTGCAGTAATCATGGTATGCATGGGCAAACAGTAAAACACGGATGGATTCAGGTCTAGCCTTGATTCTCAACCCTATAACACTCCAAATCCTCTTTACATAAAATTTACAATGTATTCTGAAATGAAATTTATAGTGTGTGTGCTATCTATAAATGTAGTTATTTATAAATGTAGTAAAAAATCAATTTTTTTAAAAAATTTTAAAATCAAAATTTTAAAAAAATTAATTTTAAAAATTCATGAAAAGAAATAAAGGGGAAATAGTTTATGATTTTAAAAAATGTATTTTAATAGTAAGTGTTTGTGCATTAACCACAGCAAAAGACATAGTGAAGTAATCAGATACCTGCACCCAAATGGAGACACCCCCAAAGATGGCAGCTCCTGGTACAACGTGATTCAAGTGTGTTGTGTTGGTGACTCAAACACGTCACACAACATTGCCAGAAGTGACAGAATTTTCCTGAAATCTTGATGTTGCTTGATAAAATAAAATTATAAAATCTGGAATATACAGTGTACATTAAAACCATCAGAAATAAAACCTTTTATATATGAGTTGAAGCTAGTTTCCAAGCTTAGGTCATCGGAAATAGATTTTCATCTGCATGGTATCCAGTCGTGCAAGATGCCAGGGGCTTCATCACTGTGCACGACGGTCAATGTTTCATGAAGTAGCTAACATCACAGGCCACTACTTGCTAAATGCCAGAAATGAAAACTTCCCTACAAGGGACCAGCCTTATCTGATATCAAGCCATTACATAAAGCCTCTATTATTAAAACAGAATGCTGCAGATGAATAGATAGATCAAGAGAACAGAACACAAGTTTCAGAAATGGACCAGACCACTTGGAAACTCACCGGGTGATAAATGCGGCATCTACAATTACCGGAGAAAAAATAGACCTTATTCATTCATTCATTCCTTCATTCCTTCATTCCTTCATTCATTCATTCATTCATTCATTTTAGAGATTTATTAATTTGAGAAAGAGAGAGAGAGTGTGTGCATGTGCAAGCGGAAGGAGGGATGGAGGGAGAGAACCTCAAGCAGACTCCCTGCTGAGCGTGGAGCCTAATGCAGGGCTTGATCCCATGACTCATGAGATCACTGCCTGAGCCACTACCAAAAGCTGGACACCCAAGGGCGCCTAGGTGGCTCAACTGGTTAAGTAACTGCCTTCAGCTCAGGTCATGATCTCAAAGTCCTGGGATGGAGCCCCACATCGGGCTCCCTGCTTAGGGGGGAGTCTGCTTCTGCCTCTTCCTCTGCCCCTCCCCACCCCTAATGCCCCCCCCCCCGTCTTAAATAAATAAAATCTTTTAAAAAAATAGATTTGGACATCCAACTGACTGAGCCACCCAGGCACCCGCTTGACAGATTTTTTTTTTAATGTTTTCCCAGTTTTATTGAGATAAATTGACATATACATTGCATTTACTTAAGATGTATGACATAATAATCTGATATATGTATATATTGAGAAATTATTACCACAATAAGTTTAGTTAACATCTATGATCTTACATTGCTATTTTTTTTTCTCGTGATGAGAGCTTTTAAGATCTATTCTTTTAGTAACTTTTAAATATGCAATAGAGTATTGTTAACAAGGGCTCCCATGCTGTATATTACATCCTCAGAACTTAGAACTGGAAATGTGTACCTTTTAACGCCCTTCACCTATTTCCTCCAACCCCAGCTCTTGCCTCTGGCCACCACCAATCTGTTCTCTATTTCTGCAAGTTTAGGTTTTTTTAAATTCCACATGTAAGTAAGATAATATGGTATTTGTCTTGCTCTGCTTGACTTATTTCACTTAAATAATGCCCTCCAGGTCCATCTATGTTATCACCAATGGCAGGTTTCCTTCTTTAAGGCTGAATAATATTCCTCTCTGTGTGTGTATGTGTATCATATTTTCTTTATCCATTTATCTTTTTTTATCCATTTATCTTTTGATGAATATTTAGGTTGTTTCCATGTCTTGGCTCTTGTAAATAATGCAGCAATGAATAAGCATGTTGATGTCTCTTCAAGATAGTGATTTTATTTCCTTCATATATATACAGAAAAGTGGAATTGCTGTATCATACGGTAGTTCTACACAAGTTAGGCCTGCTTAATACGTTCTGTTAGGATGACTGGACAGTCATTTGGAAAAAAATTTGATCCTTATTTCATACCTGAAAACAGGATAAACTGCAAATAAATCAAATATCTAAAAAATGAAATACAGAGAGCAAGCAAAGTCAAAAGACAAATAAGAAATAGGAGGGGGAGAATATTTGCAGCATTTATTGCAAATAAAAGGCTAATCTCCATGATAAATATAGAGCTCTCAGAAACAGAAGAGGAAAAAAAGAACAAACATCCAACAGAAATATTAGCAAAATCCATGAACAATCAGTTCATAGAAAAAGGATAGTGCTGGCTTCTGCCACACATATACTAAAAATAGAATGAAAAAGGCATATAAATGACCTCTAATCATATGAAAGAGGATCAACTTCAATCATAATAAGAGATATGCAAATTAACCCATCCCGAGTTACCATTTTTCATCTGATAGATCAACAAACATGCCAAAGTATGACCCCCTGTGAGCAAGGCAGTGAAGCCACAATTCTGATATATACTCGACAGGGGACAAAATGAGACAATCACTAGGGAGAGGAATCTGGCAATGTCTAACAGAGCTCCGCATGTATTTATTTTTCGGCCGAGCAATCCAGCGTCTAGGAACTTATGCTGAGAATACACTTCTACCAACACAAAACAACATATTTATGTGATTGTTCATTATGCAATTATTTATAAGAGCAAAATATTGGTAACGACCTAAATGTCCTCCCTTAAAGAACTGATTGAATAAGCTAGGGTCAGATGCATAAAGAAATGCTACCCAGATGCAAAACTTGAAGACCAAAGACTCTCATTTCATGTTTGAAATAATGTGAACTATTTTAAAAAATATATGAAGAGAAAAAAGCAAGATAGAATGTGTAAATAACATGCTATATTTTGTGTATATTTTAAGATTTTATTTATTTGAGACAGAGAGAAAGAGAGAGCGAGCACCAGGGGTGGGGAGGGGCTGAGGGAGAGGGAGAAGGAGACTCCTGAGCAAGGAGCCCAATGTGGGGCTCCATCCCAGGATCCTGAGATCATGACCTGAGCCAAAGGCAGATGCTTAACCGACTAAGGGAATAGATGTTAACTGAAGGGGAAATAAGCAAATAGTTACTTATTTGCTTGCTTTGTTTTTTTTTTAAAAGGATCACAGGAAGATTAAATCAGAATGAATAAAACTCAGCATTAAATAAGATGAGGGTGAAAGAGATGAGGATAAATGAGTCTTACTTTCTACATAGTTCTGACTTTTGAATTGTGTAAATAGTTTACATACTCAAAAATAACACTAAGTCAAAAAATTTTTCAAAAGGACTCTAAAGCTGGATAAACACAGATAAATGATGATACCATATATCAAATTGGTAACATAAGTACACAGGAGAAAAGAAATAGCTTACATAATTTGAATGTAGGACTCCAAGCAAACACACTTAGTGAGATATCCTCTGGGCAAAAGATCTGCTGAGTAATCTTGACTCAGCAGTTTTGTTGTTGGTGGTGGTTTTGATGTAATAATTCTGAAATATTTTGAGTATATCATAGAAGAGAACAAATATAAGGGAAATACAGTGATGTTTCTGAATCTTCACATAGAATAAGGGAGGCACAAACATAAAATTGAAGATAATGAGGAAGAACTCTATGGTTTGAACTGGTTTGAAATGAAGGTATTAATATGCATTCATGATTTTTAAAAATATATTATTTATCATTTTCCATTGAGAGGGCTTAGACGCAATAACATCTCAGGAGCAACGAGCACCCTTAGTGCCCATATTGTAGTTTCTAAGTATCATTCTGCACTGAAACAAGGATTCCCTAGTAAAATGGCTGATTAGGTCTATAGTAGGAAAACTATGAGGTGAGCCTGGAAGAGCTCGCAGACCAATGGCGACTTGCAGAATCTTCTCGGCTAATAAGTGGTCCAGCTAGGACCTGAACTCCGCTCTCCAAAAGCCAAATCTAGCCATTCTTTGTACTTCGCTACACCACATTTTGCACCATGACATTTGTGCTCAACTTCACAGAATCTATATTTTGGTGTCACTTTTTCACTTTACAACCTTGTCACCATCACCATAATGGTGGCTTTCTCATCTTATTTTCTTCTCCTTTAATACAAATAAGGCTTTTTAAAAGTCAATCACAAGCCTTCCAGAACATACAGGCTGAGGGTCTGAGCTGCTTCCATGTTATCCTGTTGTCTATAAAAATGTCCCTTAAAACATTGCAGGGGGTGGGGGCAGTGTGCCTAGGTGGCTCAGTCAGTTAAGCATCTGCCTTTGGCTCAGGTCATGATCCCAGAGTCCTGGGATCCAGCCCGGTATGGGGCTCCTTCCTCAGCCCTCTCCTGCCCCCCCTCTTGTGTTTTCTCTCTCTGTCAAATAAATAAAAATGAAATCTTTAAAAACAAACAAATAAATAAAACATTGTTCTGAATGTCCAGACCCAGGTGAACGGTCAGGAGCTGACTTTGGGAAACGCAGCCCTCTGCCACATGTCCTCTGGGTTGAATGGGATCATTCTTCCTCCACTTAAGTTTACCCTGGTTCTTTTCCTGAGGAAGGACCACATGAGGGAAGAGCCCAGATAGAAAAAGAAGCAAAAGCAGAAAGAAGAGAAGAAAATACACTCCCCCTCCCCCCCTAAAGAATATTGAACCTTTTATAGAAAAGCTGCTGGGCAGCACAAATTAAAGTGTATTCCTGAATCAAACCGGAAGTGCTCCTTCCTATGCATCACGTGCACCAAATCCAGAATTCTTTACTCCCCTTTCCCTCCCCTTCTCCCCTCATCTGTAAAAGAAACAGCCGTCCTGGGAGGGGGCCCTTTCCTCAGACCCGTTGCTGTGCAGGCCATCAAGATTTGTTATCACCACATCATTAATTTCCACACACATCTGCTTGAGGATTTCTTCCTGCCTCTGTGGCACATTCATCTCCATCTAATTCACATTTTATTGCTCTTGTCTGGATTCGAGCAAGCATTATCAAGTACTATAAACATTTGGGAGCTGCGCTGGGTGGCGAGGAGGCCCCCTTCCTCCTCCCCGCAGTCGGGGGCGCTCACCGCTCTAATTTCCAGTCAGCTGTAACTCAGGATCCTAAAATGGCCTCATTGAAAGGGCTCACTCGCTTCCAAAGCACAGCTCACCGGCAGCTCCTAATCCACCATCAGGATCGCAAACAATGCAGTCTTACTTGAAGTGAGGCGAGGCCACCAACTTTCTCTTTACTTCTATCGGGTCCCCTGGCTCCCTCCGCTGACCAGATCTGCCCTTGAGGAGGGCTGTTCCCATTTCCCAGAGGGCCTGGCAGGGGCCCCAAGAGGCAATTTCCCATCCGTGGGGAGGCCTAGAGCAACCTCTGCTGAGGTTGTGCCCTGCCCCGGAAAGTTCTAAATTTTCCAGCCAGAGCTCCTCCAATGGGACAAGAGCACAGACCAGTCTAAAGGGGAGAAAATTATCCACAGTTGCAGATAACAGCTTCTGGGATCCTCTTTGAACGGCACCGCTTAGAAAACTAGAATTTCATTCCAGGCAAATGTCCTTTAATTCCAAGTTAGTGCCGCAGAGAGGTCTGTCTGCACAACTGGTCTAATTTAGAACACGCCTTCAGCCCTGGCGGTTACAGAATGGAGCTCAGCCTTATTTTTGGAATTGTTCTGCAGGGAACTATAAAAGGATCCACACTCACACCTTCTCATTGCCCCCATCCCCACCCCCAAAGCTCTGTTCCTGGGCGGTAACAATAGCCACCAAACTCCGGTGGTTGGGCCTATCTTTGATCTTACACCATCCTCGAGCCTAGCGGGACTCCCCCAGGTTCTTCAGGAGAGGTGACAGAGGTCACATCTCAGCCAGGGTCACAGGAGTAATAACTTTGAGGTTGGGCCATATCCACGGCTGTGTTGGCAGATCAAAGACCCCAATGTCAGCAGTAGCGGACGGTTCCACCTACTGGAAGCTGGAAGCAGGCCCAGAACCTAGAATTTCCGACTCCACGTTGAGTGTTTTTCCGCCATATGAAATTCTTCTGAAACAAAGTTTGGCTTGTTAAATAGATGGTGGTTAATAATAAATTACTATGTCGTCCTTAAAGTCAGCTTGTAGAAGGACATGGGAAATGGGGTTTTCCCAATTTAAAAAAAAAAATACAAAATAAATATTGCTGAGTTTTTACTTCAATTTTTAAAATTTATATCTTTTTTTTTTAATTTTTATTTATTTTGACAGCGAGAAACAAAGCGAGAGAAGGAACACAAGCAGAGGGAATGGTAGCGGGAGAAGCAGGCTTCCTGCCGATCAGGGAGCCTGATGTGGGGCTCGATCCCAGGACCCTGGGACCATGACCTGAGCCGAAGGCAGATGCTTAACGACTGAGCCACCCAGGTGCCCCAAATTTATATCTCTTTAAAAAAAAAAAGATTTTATGTATTTGAGAGAGAGAGAGCACAAGCAGGAGCAGAGGGGTAGAGGGAGAAGCAGACTCCCTGCTGAGCAGGGAGCCCCCTGGGCTCCATCCCAGGATCATGACTTGAGTCAAAGGCAGACGATTAACTGACTAAGCCCCCCAGGTGCCCCTAATTTGTATCTTTTACCCAATATAAATATTTCGAGGCAAGTCAAGCTTCTTTGTCTTCTCCACCTTTTCTCTCTCTCCTGCTAAAGGCAAGTCAGTTTATTCATTATATGATCTATCCTTTCATGTTATCAGAATAAATATTTCCATCCCCCTTTCTTAGGTAAGTGGCAGCATATCGTACTTTCTTCCCTCTATTTGCTTTGTGCATTTAATAACACATCCTGGAGATCACAGCCTTCGCACTATCTCAAGGTGTTCCTCACTCTTCTCGAAAGCTGTATGGTACCCCGCCAGTCCCCAAATGGGTCCTCCACAAAGAAAGTTGCTATGAGACTACCATGCATATTTCTTCTTGCCTTTCGTTGCCAGTCGATTTTTCAGAAATACGTTCCTGGAAGTAACATTTCTGGCTCAAAAGGCAAACGCAAAAAAAAAAAAAAAAAAAAAGGCAAACGCATAGGGAATTTTATTAGATAGTCCTGAAGTCAGATTTCACCTCCGTAAGCCATACATGAGAGTGTGCTTCTCCACCACCTTGCCCTCAGAGTAGGGTACTCACATTTGGGAGCTGGCTAATACGATTAACTGAGGCTTGACGACTCTATAGGTTTATTGGTTTCCCTTTTCCAGTCCCCTCTGTGTTTAGAAGCCCCTTATATACTAGAGATGACCCTTTGTCTGTTGTTGTGGGTGTTGTCTCCATTTGTCATTTCTCTTCTTGATTTGCCTGGAGTGGTCCTGGTCAGGGAAAGATATTTCTTAAAAAAAAAAAAAAAAAAAAGGATAGCATCAAATATATCCCACTCTTACTATATAAATTTTGGGATTTGAAGTCATAGTAGGAAAGATTTGTCCTCTCCCCGGTTATACAGGATAAATTACCTTCAAAGGGAGGGAGATGTAAGACACAAGGAGCACCAAGGCCAGAGAGTCCAAAGAGGAAGTGCTGACTGAGGGGAAATGAAGTGAGCTCACAGGTGTGGTCAAAGCATGGGACATCCAACCGGAAGTGGGAGTTGGGAGTGAGCCAGGGCAGGTGGCCAAGAGAGTCCCATGGGAGTCCTGGGGGCGCCAGGTGAAGCTGAGGACCACTTCCCAGGAAAGCACACACATCATCCATATGGAGCAGCAAATGGCGCCAGACCATGTGAGAGCCGTGCCAGGCCATCCCCTCCCCTCCCTTCCCCTGTCCAGAAAGTGAAAGAACAAAGCCCAACCCCCACCCTGGAGACACAGGTCACATTTGTGCTGGAGGAAGAGTGTTTTGAATCAGATAGACGACTGAAGTGTTATCTTGAAACTGGACTAAATTTTTATAATGGGAAGTAATCCCCAAATTATAGAATCTTCTCAAGGCGTCATTAATGGAGGTATGTCCCAGCTGGAGAAGGGCATTCAATTATCACACCTAATTAGGGGTAGGGAGTGGAAAATTCAGGACCATTTTATGTATTTGTTCTGGTCACATACTTTGCCTTATTTAACTCAGAAAATAAGGTAGATATTCCCATCAAAACTGTATAGGGAAGGAAACTGAGGCTCAGTTAGCTTACGTTGCTTTCCTGGGCTCCCCCTGCTAGTAAAGATATAATGAAAATTATTAAGCAGCTGTTGTGGGTTGCAGTGTTGATTTCATTCCACCATGCCTGCCCAAGGGAGGGCCTGGGCTGACACACTAGACCTGGCATGCAGGAAAATTTCACCTCCAATGGTCCTTTTCTGGATAATCATCATCAAATTCAAAACCCTACAACCCCAAATGGATTCTAGAAAAAGGGCTAACATATATTCATCAGAAACTCCTCCAAAATGTAGAACAGGCTTTCACTGGAGATTTGAAAAATCAAAGTGAAATATTTTTTCTCCTTTTAAAGAATAAAAGGAATATAAAAATCCTTCCCTTGTGGCTCCACAATACCAAACGTGAGTTTAGAAATGTCTGCCTGTGTTAATTCATTTGGAAAAATCGATTGCTGATTCCTAAGGCAAATGCGATACAGGCAGGTACCTATCGTCACATCTGGAAACATAATTGGATTAGTCTCTTAATGTCTGGCCACCAGCCATAATTCCCAGTGCTAAAACAATTGCAGTCAGAGCTATAAATGAATGCCCTAAAACCAAAGAGCTTATCTTAACTGATCCAAAAAGTCATCACCTAAGAGGGGAAGGAAAACACCCTCACATAAATTTATGTATGTAATTCGACTCAGTTTCCCTACCAGGCTTCACACTCTGGCAGAGATCCTGTTAATATCCTCAATAGCTGAGTCAACGAGTGTCTTTGGAGTGCCTTTTGGTGCCAAGGGCTGTGCTAAGTACTGAAGGGCAGCCAAAAGAGACAATTATGCAATAAATTACATTAAGAGCCTTTGAAGCAAATTGTGGTATAGTTGACAAGACAGAGGTTAAGGGATGAAACACTTATATGTGAAATAGAGAAGTTACCCGGAGTGAGGGATCATAGACTGGGGTGAGGAGGGGTGGAAAGGACAAACACTCTGAACAGTTGGGGAGGGCATTGCGGAGGAGTGAGGCTTGCAACAAATTCTGGAAGATGCATAGTCATCCCTCTGATATCTGCTTTTTCTTCCATGGTATTCAAGTTCTAGCTGGTCACTTGGTCACACAGCTAAAAGGGACACTTCCCAGCCTGCCTTGCAGCTGAATGTAGCCATGTAACTAAGTTCTGAGAAACAGGAGGGAAACAGAAGGGATGTGCCTTTAAAAAAGAAAAGAGGAGTAGGGCACCCGGTTATAAGTGTCACTCTTGATCTCAGCTCAGGTCTTGATCTCAGGATTATGAGGTCAAGCCCCTTGTTGGGCTCCACACTGGGTTTGGAGTCTACTTGAAAAAAACAAAACAAAACAAAACAATAAGAGGAGTATTCCCTTCCTCCTTTCTCCTTACTGCTGGCTCAGATACACACGTGAGGGTGAGAGCTCGACCCAGAGGTAAGAGCTGTATTTTGAAGATGATAGAGTCACCCAAAGAACTCTGGACCAGCTCCTTCCTGACAAACATGTGCAAGAGAAATAAACTTTAAACACGTTTAAGACATTATATCACCATGTTTTTGGACATCACTTTATTCTGGGGTATAGCCAGCTAGACTATCCTAATTAATACACGTGCTTATGGAGGAGATTCATTAATAACAAAAGGACCTTGCTTCAGGTCAGAGTCTAGTGGAGGTGATAGAACTGTGAGCAAATAATAAGAGGAAAATTGAAATATGCTACAACAAAGCCTTTATGTGTCTGCACGGACCCAGCACAGGCCTGTTACGTTCTCTACACAAGAAACCTAGATAGACACCAAGGTTCCACGTAGCCCAGTCTCCTTTCAGCATTATACTCAAAGAAACGATTTGATTACAGTATATTATATTGAACTATATTAAAACCAATTTCAGGTTTTCCTCGCTTCCTTCACAAAATACCAAAAGAGTTTCGATTTATTTTGCACGGCACCAACTTTATTCATTTCCTTCTTTTTATAGTTCTTGGCTTCCTTCAACCATTCCACCGCCTCTTACTCCTTAAGTTCTGAACTCTGATTTTCTGACCCTAGCTTTCTTGGAAACTATGCCCTAGTGGCCTCTTCCATTCCGTGTCATTCTGCCTGTGGTAGGTACTGAGAGTCCTCCCGGATTGGGCAGCTTCAGGATGGTAAGAAGATCTGAAAGAGTCTTGGGATAGTTTCTTATAGGCAATGTTCTCTCCTTTTCAGCACTCACTCTTAAAACAGTTTTGTAGAAGACACTCCTTCCTTTAAGTTATTTGCAACCTAAAGGGAAGACACCATGTATGGAAGCCTTTTCAGGTTGACTTATATTAAAACCTTGTTATTGTGTCCTGGAAAAGAGAACACTTACAGAGGACAGGGGCTCAGAGCGATTTGGTGACGAGAGTTTACTGGTAGGACTTCCGTGGCCTAAGCCACAAGGACTTTGCAGATGGTCTTGGCCTAATTGGCCCTCTGTTCTTTAGTCTGTCCCACTTGATGGGTCATCACTGTTGGACACTCCTGTCAACCAATTGCTCAATCATCAAAATGACTGTCAAGGAAATTTAAAACTCTGGTTGGCCAAAATCAAACATTATCTCTTTAGTCACACTGAAAAATGGCCCGTCTAGATTACTTCTTATGCTAAGACTATTGGTTTCCTTTATTTAAAATATAATACTGCAATACAAAGGCATTCGTGATAATATATATAGTGCAGTGAAAGAGCTGATTGCCACTTTGTGACTTGATTCTTTTAAAACAAACCACACACACACACACACACACACACACACACACACTCACTCACACTAATACACTGAAGAAAAAAAAGACTGGACCCAAAATAGTGTGGTTTTCTCCTGATGATAGGATTCTAGATGATTTTTTTTTGCCTTCTCTTTGCTTATATACATTGTCTAATTTTTACACACTGAATTCTTTCCCCAACGGTATTATCCCATGACATTATCCCAACTTTTGTTCAGTTTTGTTTTGGAAGAGGAGGAGAATTTAGGTCCAACAGATGGATCTTTATGGGGGTTCACTAAATTTTGTAGTGGACATCAGAGGAAGGGAGAAGATACTCTGAGATACTCTGGGATACAGGTCCCAATTTAGGGGACCTGTACTTATATTTGCCTCAGGGCCTAGAATGCAAACATTTACCATTGCTCTGTGGATTCTTTTTCTGGACATATATTTTTTTCTCATATGAAATTAAGTCTTTACAAGGAAAAACTGCATTAAGATAATCATGAAGATTTCAAGTGATCATCTGTGTGGGCTGTTTATTTTCTCACCTGAAGTGATAATTGCCTCTTTGTGACATCATAATTGCTTGCTGGAGACCTGATTATCATGTCACCAACAGAGGATTAAGCCTTCAGGTAAGGAGGAAGCTGCAGGAGCAGATGAGCCCCCAGGAAACCAGGATTCAATTTTCATGCAAATGTCAAAGTTAATAAAGGCAAAGCAGGAAAGGTTGACAATTTCACTTTCCTAGTGTATCTGTTATCCTCAAGAAATGGGCTCACGATATTTTTTATGAGCTGCAAGCTGGCTTTTAATTTCCTCCAACCTAAAACCAACATGCTTTCCAATTATTAATTCAGGGATAGGACATACATATTTTCTTTTCCAATGCAGAGGAGTAGAGGTGAGGGTAAGTGAAGGACAGACTAGTGCTGAATCAGGGTGGGGAGGGGTGAGGCAGATGGTGGGAAGCACATTTGAGAAAGCCATGAATCCTTAAGGCTAATATTCAGTGTTTAAAGATAAACTATAACCAACTACACTTAACTCACCTGCTGTGTTTTCTAGATATAAAGAGAACTTTAAATATTTTCCTGCTGAAAGCAATTTTACTAATTTTGTTTATTCTTTTTCTCTCATGAAGTGCACCATCCGTTTCCTTCCTCCTTAGTGTTTGGATTTTGTTAAAATCATTGCATATAAAACCTCAAACAATGAGAAGGCTCAGGGTTTTAGGCTGTGGATTCTAGTTAACCAAACATGCTGCCTAACTGAAGATTAAAATAGGAAGACTCTTGTTTTCAACCTGACTAGTGAAAATTGTTTTACTAGTGAAGTTTCTGGATACATCAGCTCTAGTTAATTGACATTTTATTATATCTGCTCTTTGGATTAGGTATAAAACATTGTTTTCCACTTAAAAGGTCAGACCTTAACAACTGCAGGAAAGGCATGTGGATTGTAAAAATCACCTCATGTGGAAGGAGCAGATCAAATGACACCAGGGTTTGCCAGTCATTCATTTTTGAGAGTGTAGGTTTCCTGTAATAGCAATTTTTCCCCCTCAATCCTTTGAGCTGTTTCAGAAGTTAATTTCCCTTTTGCCCTTCCTATGACCCGAAGTCAGACCAGGCTGGGCTCATAACGTAGTAACGAACAACTCTAAATCTCAATGGCTTAGCACTTAAAAGGCATTTCTTGCCTACTGGAAGTCCTTTGCTGTCCAAGGGCAGCTGTTGTCTATGAGAGATTTAGGGATCAAGACTGTTGAACCTAGAGCTCCTCCATCTTCACCAAGCCCCACCCTCACCTCCGAAGGGGAGGTAGGAGATGAAAGAATTACACGCAGGATTCTCACTGCTGTGGCTGGGAATCCATCTACTCATTTGTGCATAAACCTTTGGCCAGATCTAGACACAAGGCCCCTCCCAACTACAAAGGGCTGGGGATAGTTTTATGTGTTCCCGTCAAGGAAGGATATAAAAACAGATGGGGTGACCACATAGCATTCTCTCTTCTATCCCCGTCTCTTTAAACCCTGTGAGAAGCCAAGTGAATGCCTTTTGTGGAGAGGATCCGGACTCTTGAGACCTGGAACAATCTACAGAACCAAGGTGCAGGTATGGTCTTTACACAACCTGTACAGAGTCCTATATGCACATCCCAGATCTGTGAAGCCAGAATCTCTGGGACAGGAGCCCAGGAATCTGCATTTTTAGCAACCTCTGCAGGAGGTGCCTGGGTGGCTCAGTCAGCTAAGCATCTGCCTTTGGCTCCGGTCATGCTCTCAGGGTCCTGGGATTGAGCCCACAGGCTCCTTGCTCAGTTTGCTTCTCCCTCTGCCCCTCCTCCCACTTGTGTTCTCTCTCTCCCTCTCTCAAATAAATAAATAAAATCTTTGAAAAAAATTAAAAAACAAACAAACAAACAAACAAAAAACACCCAGCCTCTGCAGGTAAGTCTTCTGCACATTACACTTTAAAAAACACCACACACACATATATATATTCAGAGTGCCCCCCGAGGGGGAAAAAAAAGAGGAGGTCCCGCTGCCAGAGAGGTTTAAAAACACTGATTTCTGTATTGTTAACTTGGTTATTCACAAAACACTGTGACATGTAAAAGACCCTGACCAAGAGTCTGGAGGGATTTCCAGGTATGGTGGCATGAAGATATGGGCAATTCCCCTCTGGAAAAACACACATAAAATTAAAAGAATTGTCCGAAACAACAATCTCAGGGGACTGAAATTCAAACAAAAGCAGACAACAAATGTAGAAATATTCTTGAAATCAGAGAGAAAGAGACAAACCATGAGAGACTCTTGACTCTGGGAAACAAACTGAGGATTGAGGAAAGGGAGATGGGTGGGGGGGATGGGGCAAGTGGGGGATGGCCATTAAAGAGGGCATAGGGTGTGATGAGCACCTGGTGTTATAGGCAACTGATGAGTCACTGAGCAGTCCATAAAAAAACTAATGATGTATTATATATTTGCTGATTGAACTTAAATTATAAAAAATAAAAGAAGAAACATTTTTGGAAAAAGTGCTTGAGCTTTGAGTAAGAGTCTCTGGCTTGGGTGACTGGGCCAACTTCTGTACTCCATCACCCATGGCTCTGCTGACAAGGCTAATGGATTGACCAGTGTAGGACTGGCCAAAAAAACAACAGCTTTGTTGTCAGACTGTTCACCATTGGGGTGGGGGACTGGAGTGGAAATCGCCTATGATTTTGTTGGCTGAAAATGTGGTGAACTCAACCGGGAATGCAGAAAGTGACAAAGATTGTCCTTGACCAACATTAGTCAGCCTCCCCTAAGCTCTGTTCTCAATGAGGCTTCACACTTGGGTGTTGACCTCACGCCTGCATAGCCCAATTTTAGCAAAAGTCCTGCTAAGTCAGTGTAGTGAGACTTCTCTACTCTCAATATCTGATCAAATTCTTCACCCCCTACCATCGTCCTAGAGATAGCTGATCACTCTGGCCTGCCTTCAGAAAGAATTCTGTTGGGTCCATTTAGTAACAATTGCCCTCTACCCCTGGAATCTCCTCAGTTAATTTTCCATTCACCAATCCACATCACCTGCTCCTTTGTTATAAATCTCCACTCACCCTTGCTGTGTTTGAAATTGAAGCCAATTTTATATAGACGTTTCATTTCTCCTATTGTAATGGTTCCTGAATAAAATCTGTTTGGACCACTTTCACTACTGTCCAGGTCTGGTTTCTTTAACAAAGAAAAACCTGCAACTTCAATAGCTTGAGACTGAGGACACCATTAGGTCAAGCAATGGGCCAACTAGGAGTTCAACAAGATAATTCTAGAAAGGAGAGCCCTAAAAGGGCTCAGATAAGCCCTTTCTATATCTCTGGGCAACTAGAAAACTATTCACATTGGGGAAGACCCATGGACCTGACAAGAAGTGAAAGTCTAGAAAGACCTGAGATACAGCTCCTACGTACAGTGTGTTCTCCAGCCCACACACTGGTCCCTTGACCGAGGAGGTAAGCCAGACAGACTCGAGGTGTTCGAGCACTGCCTAAAGCATTGGCTAACCAGAGAGCTTACACAGACATAGGGGAGGCCCTTAGGAAAGGCCGGCAAAAAAAAGTAGAACAAAAACTTTAGAGACATCTACCATGTACCACAGGAGAGACAGATTCCAGGGTGTAAGTCTAGGCAACGACGAACAATAACCCCAAGAAAAAATAAAATGGAATCTAGAATTGCTACACTGTATTATCTAAAATGTTCAGTTTCAGTTTAAAAATTTACTAGACTGAAAAGAAAATAGGAAAGTATGACTCATATTCAGGCAAAAAGGGCAATACAAAGTGACCCTGAATGGGCCCAGATTTCGGATTGAGCAGACGAAGATTTCAAGGCACCTATTATAAATACATTTAAAGGATTTAAAGGAAAACAAAACAATGACTCCAGAGAAATTATAAAAAAAAAAAAAGAATTAAAACTTAATTCAAAAACTGGAAAAAATAAAATGAAAAAAATCACTAGATGGGCTCAATAGCAGATTTCAGATTGCAGAAAGGTGAGTGAATGCAGAGACTGATCAATAGAACACGGAGAAAAAAGATTGAAGACAAATGAACCTCAGCAATCTGAAAGTCAAAATTAAGAGGAGAGAGAGAAAAAAATTTGAAAAAACAATTGCTGAAATCTTCTCATATTAAATTAAAAATATTAATCTGGAGATTCAAGATGCTAAACAACCCTCAGGTAAGAAAAACACAAAGAAATTCATACCTAGACTCAGTCATTCAGTTGTAAGCAAGAGAAAATGAGAAATTTTGAAAGCAGCACAAGAAAACAAATCCTCACAAATAGTGCACCATCAAAAAAGATTAATTTTTGATCAATAATTCAGGCCAGAAGTCTTGGAATTATATATCCAGAGTGCTAAAAGTCACCTGCCAACCAAGAATTCTATATGCAGTGCAATTCTTCTTCAAAAATGAAGGTGAGGGGCTCTTGAGTGGCTCAGTTGGTTAAGTGTCTGCCTTCAGCTCAGGTCATGATCTCCAGGTCCTGGAGATCTAGCATCATACTCAATAGTTAAAGGCACGCTTGTTTCCTAAGATTGAGAATAAGGCAAAGAGATGTCCACTCTCACCAATTCTAGTTAACACTGTACTAGAATTTCAGGACACAGCAATTAGGCAAGAAAAAGCAATGACCATATCCAGATTGGAAAGGAAGAAGTAAAACTATTCTTATTTTCAGATGACATATTCTTATATATACAAATTTTAAAAGACATGACTAATAAACTAATAGAACTAATAAATGAATTCAGCAACATGGAGAATACAAGATCAATACACAGAAACTAATTGTAGTTCTGTGTGTTAATGATTAACAGTCCAAAAATAAAATTAAGAAAACAATTCAAGCTATAATAACATCAAAAAGAATAAAATAGTTAGGAATAAATTTAAATAAAAAAGAGCAAAATTTGTTCATTGCAAACTACAAACATTGCAGAAAAAAATTAAGTTTTGAATAAACAGAAGGACATCCCATATTCATCAGTTGGAAGATTTAATATTGGTAAGATAGCTATATGCCCTGTATTGATCTACAAATTCAATGCAAAATCCTAGCTGTCTTATTTGCAGAAATTGGCAAGCAATCCTAAAATTCCTATAATAATTCAAAAGACCCTATATAACCAAAACAATCTTAAAAAAGAAGAAAAGAATTAGAGGTCTCAATGATTACGAAACCTACTTCAAAACATGATAATCAATACTGAATGGTACTGGCAGATGTATAGAGTCATGGAACAGGCTTAGGAGTCCAGAAATGAACCTGTTATTGACTTTCAACAAGTATGCCAAGACAATCCAATAAGGACAGCATAGTATTTTTAACAAATGGTACAGGGACAACTGGATATCTACGTACAAACAAATGGAATTGGACTTCTTCCTCATTTCATACACAAAAATGGATCATTAACCTAAAAGTAAAAGCTAAAACTATAAATCTCTCAGAAGAAAATACAGGGGCAAATGTCCATGATCACGTGTTAAGCAGAACCTTCTTAGATATGACAGCAAGAAGATGAGTGACAAAAGAAAAAAATAGACAAATTAGAGTTTCTCAAAATTTAATGCTTCTGTGCTTCAATGAGTACCATCAAAAAAAGTGAAAAGACAAAACACAGAAAAGGAGAAAAATAGAAACTACAATAGAAACAATAGGAAAAAAGAAAAAAACAACCCAACTTTAAAAATGAGCAAAGGATCTGAATGGATGTTTCTCCAAAGAAGATACAGAGTAACCAATAAGCTCAACATCATTAGATGCGCAACATCATTAGCCATCAGAGAAATGCAAATTCAAATCACATTGAGATACCACTTCACCCCTGCTATGATGGCTATCATCAAAAAGCAGATTATAACAAGTGTTAGGGAGAATGTGGAGAGATCAGAGCCCTCAGACTCTGCTGAGCAGGCTGTGAAATGGTGCAGCCATTTTGGAATGCAGCCATTTCGGAATTGGTCATTCCTCAAAAGGTTAAACCCAGTCACCATGACCCAGGAATTCCTTTCCCCAAATTGTTCCTATCCTCAAATATATCCAAAAGGAATGAAAACACATATTCACACAAAAACTTATACATGAATATTCATAGCACTAATCATAACAAAGAGTGAAAACAAACGAAACAGATGCTCAAGTAAAATGTGGTACACAGTGAAATATTATTTGGCAATAAAAAGAAGTAAAGGATCAATACATGCTGCAAAGTGAATAAAATTCTCAAATTTCATGTTTTCAACATTATACTAAGTGAAAAAAAGCCAGTCACAAGATAGCACATATGGTCTTATTGAATTTATAGGAAATGTCCAGGATAGGAAAGCCCACAGAGACGACTAAAAACAGGTTAGTCATCACCTAGGGCTGGGTGGAGAAAAACTGGGGTAAGATGGGGATTGACTCCTAATGGGCACACAGTTTCTTTTGGGGATGATGAAAATATTCTAAAAGTGGTACTTACATGACTCCATGAATATACTCAAACCATTGAATTATTAAAAAAGGAAAAAAAAAAAAAAGGAAAGCCAAAGTGTATGTGTTTCACATTCTAGTTGGTGTTGTAGGGTCCAATCTACAGAACCTCCAGTGTGTCCACATACTGGGCTAGGCAATGGGGATAAAAAAACAAGCTTACCCCTTGCAGAGCCCAGGGCAGTGCTTAGCATCCATCAGACAGCCAAATGTTCACTCAACATTGACAAGGCTCAGAGTCAGAAATTTAAAACCCAGAACAAATTCCATGTTTTCCTCGTACTTTATTCCATCTCTCTCTGTCCACTGAAGGTTTCCAGGTGCTGGAACACCACATACCAGAGGTAACCTGTAATAAGCTAGACCTTTGCATCCAGGTGTAGAGGATTAGTTCCATGCCTCCAGGGAGGATTTTGGCTTCATGATATTGGGTCAATTTATGTATTTTCCAGATTGTATTGACCATAAATTTCCATCCTCTTGTAGCATGTTCCCATCATTCTCTGCAAATGGCTGATATATTACTAAAGCTAGTGCCATCCTTTACATATCTCATAAATGTGCCTTCCTGCTTGGCGGCTCACCAGGCCATACTGAAGGCACAGTGGCTCACAGACATTCCACAGCACCTCGGGTCCCCATGGGCTGATGGCCGCAGCTGGGGCCCAATCATTGGTCTTGTCTCCATCAGTTGCTCTTAATATGTTAATCTGGAAGATGATTCCCTCTGATCTGTTCCTTCTTTACCTGACTGCTCCCCCTTCTCCTTTCTAGGAACCCCAGCTAAGTCTACAATGAAAACCCTTGCACCCTTTTTTAGGAAAGAGGGGCTCTCTTTCGCCTTCTTCCCATGTCCCCATATTAAGACTCACACAGTACTTTCTAGAGAATGGGTACTGACAATATAACTTTTGGTATAGCTACCACTATTAGCCAGAGACTAGCTGGGACTTTCAAAAACAAAACAAGATTTTTCCTGTGATATCCTTCTGATAGAAGGAAGTAGGTTTAATAACCAAAAGGATTGTGCCAAGAATTTAAAAAAAAAGAATGTAAAAACCTCCTGGGATGTGTCCAGGATAGTGTTATAACCTCAAAGAAGCAGATGCAATCCAAAGAAGGGCCACATGTACCCCAGTGTTCATAGCAGCAATGGCCACAATCGCCAAACTGTGGAAAGAACCAAGATGCCCTTCAACAGATGAATGGATAAAGAAGATATGGTCCATATATACAATGGAATATTATGCCTCCATCAGAAAGGAGGAATACCCAACTTTTGTATCAACATGGACGGGATTGGAAGAGATTATGAGGAATGAAGTAAGTCAAGCAGACAGAGTCAATTATCTTATGGTCTCACTTATGTGTGGAGCATAAGGAAAAACATGGAGGGCATTGTGAGAAGGAAAAGAAGGGTAATCAGAGGGGGCGATGAACCATGAGAGACTGTGGACTCTGAGCAACAAACTGAGGGTTTTAGAAATAAGAGGTTGGGGGGTTGAGGGAGCCTGGTGGTGGGTATTGAGTAGGGCACGTATTGCATGGAGCACTGGGTGTGGTGCATGAACAATTAATTTTGTAACACTGAAAAAATAAAATCAAAGTATTTGGGGGGAAAAAAAAAGAAATGATCTCCACCTTTATGGTTTAATCTGGACGGGAGTGGATGCTTGCCATCCACTTCTTAGTTCAACGTTTGCCCTACTGTGAAAATGAAAATTCTTGGGAGATATGTACTACATTAAAGTCACACATGTTTTTAGTATTACCAGGAATGAATTGACTGGTTCTTTCATGTGATGGCTCATGATTTATGAGAACTTATTCTTGAAGGAGACACCAAGGGACAGGCTCACAAGTTGAGTAGGAGGACACTGGTAGGTGGGGCCAGGTGGCACAGTGACTGTGTCACGCATGCGGGTGTGACGGGAAGAGCCAGAGTCTGAGGACATGAGATGCCTCTCAGAAGAGAGGGCAAAACTAAGAGATCAAAGGGATAAAAAGATGCTGTGAGCAAAGAGCAGTTGCAGGTACCCCAGGACACACGTAGGGATGCCCAAGCATCCCTTGGAGCACAAGTTCTCCACCAGAATATTCCACCTGTCTAACATGGCCGCCAAGCTACTACCCAGGTGTCACCTCATTCCCAGTCACTCTGGGCAGTTGCTTCCCCAAACCACTAGACCCCCCTTGGACTCTGTCTGAAGAGTCCACATCTTCAGCCCTCTCTCTGGGCTGGTGCCCTCTTATATTTCAGAAGTTCATTCCTGACTCCTCCCTCCAACTGACAGATGACCCTGGTGCCCACGGCACCCTGGCATCTGGCTCTTTGAACATCGGCTGACTGCTCTGTGCTTCCCCTGCTTCCCCTTCCCACATTAGACCACAACGGCCTGGAGAAGAGGGTGAAGTTAATCATCTTTACATTCTGGTGCCAAGCATGGAAGAGATCATAAAAAAGTAATAAAAACAAAAACAATTTTTGAGCAAATGAATTGAATAGCTTACACTATTTTGTTTACAAAAGTGCAGCAGTGAATGAGTCTTTATTTCCTCTGAGAAAATAAACCATTGAATTTGGGGAAAGGATTATTTTCTCCTCAAATATTTTGAGTGGTGACTTTTAGTTTTGTTTCAATAAAATAAACAGAGATGAAGCTGAAAAAAAATATTTTCCAAGGGCTTTGTCTTGACTGGGCTCCTTTGGTGGAGAGAGAGCTGTTTCTGAGCATTGGGGGTGTCTCACACTGGTTTGAAATACCACACTACCCTTAGGAATACTTGATCAGACCAAGAAGAAGAATGGAAATGTGTTTCAGAGCCAGTGGGAATATGTGGCTAGCTTCAATCCGGGAACACATAAAGCAACTGGGGGGAAACAAGACAATGAAATGCATTCAACATGTGTGAAGTGACCAAACAGAGTGACCCGGGAGAAAGGTGAAGGGAGATCTCAACAAGAAAGCCCGAGCCTGGGGCAGGACCGCATGGCTTGCGGAGGACCCAGCCATCGCCAGGAAACTGACATGCTCACTTACAATTGCCATCCTCTGGTGATGGGGAGAGAGCAGGGTGGGCACAGAGGGTGAGGGCGAGGACTCAAGAATGCTGAGCCAAGGGCAGCAGGAAGGCAGGAGAGGGGAGGGGTGAAAACCAGCCTACATGACAGATGGAGGGCCCGGGAGGGATTGTATTTTCTGCTCTAATGGGCCTTAGAAATGAGACATTCCCGCTCCCCCACACTCTCCTGGAGAGTTCAAAGCCTCTGTACACAGGAGTTCTCAATTTCCAAGGCACTCAAGTGAGGCAAAATATATCTTTCCCACCTGTAGTTTCACTGACAAATTATTTACGAAGCTAAAAAGACTTTTTGCTGGCCCTTTGAAGAGGTTCCTTTTGTTCTTTGCCATGTGACAAAAAAGCAAAAGCCAACCCGAATTGCAGAAATAACTCTGCAACGTACCATGTGGGTCAGAAAATTCTCATGAATTCTATCATGTGGGCCCTTTCCGTGTGAAAGTGTCTTTGACCAATGGGGACAGATGAGTTATGGTGTTGGGACATCGTCTGGCAATACCAGACATCACAAAGGATGGAGGCTGAGTTTCTCTTATGTCTTTCCTGTGAGGGAGGGCAGAGATCACCCAACTTGGAGCCATGGACCCTTGAGAAGACGAGGCCATCTGCTGGGCCCAGGTTCTCTTTGGCTCAAGAGTAAGTCCCTGCCTTTTAGACCAGTTTTCTCTATAGGGGTCCTCTGCCCAGTCACATCTGAGAAAATCAAAACAAACACTAAAAGACGAGAGCTTTAATAGAGTACAGGATTTCCAAATCTCCAAGGCTAACATCTTACCAAGGATCGTGACTAATTTGTACTTTTTTATGTCTGATTTTAAACCTTTTTAACTTTAATAAGCTCATGAATACTTTTTCAATAAATGGGTTGAAATAATATAAAAGCAAATATAAATAATAAGCACATAAACTAGAAGAAATAATTTTGGCTTAGGGGTTCCAATAATGTAAAATTTTAATTAAGCATTAATCAACTTACTAGAACTCTAAATTGGCTAGCGTTTTTAACATCCCTATATGTATTTATAATCATGTATTATTGAAATTACATTGTCCACATCTCTATCTATGATGTTATAATGGCTGAATTTCTATAACCCTTCATTTTGGAAGCCTTGGATTTGCTGATAAATTCAATTCTAGCATCTTTTTTCTTTCAAATATTGCAGCTTATACATGTATTTAAAAATTGTTTATACATGCCTATCCGCATTTATTTATTTATTTTTTAAAAATTTTATTTATTTATCTGACAGAGAGACAGCAAGAGAGGGATCACAAGCTGGGGGAGTGGGAGAGGGAGAAGAAGGCTTCCTGCTGAGCAGGGAACCTGAGGCGGGGTTCGATCTCAGGACTCCAGGATCATGACCTGAGCTGAAGGCAGATGCTTAATGACTGAGTCACCCAGGCACTTCCATCCACCCTTATTTAAATAGCTTATACAGGCTTATTTTTGAAAAATAGCTCATCTATACATCCAAAGGAGAAATCTGATGGAGACAGCCAAGTTTGGTCCACCTGCAATATTGCAATGCAATTCTGACACTAAACAACTGGAAGTTCGCACAGATCACACAGGTTTAAGGACATGGTCCCCAGGAATACCTCCCTTGCTTCAGGCACCAGCCACAAGTTCCAGAGCTCACAGGCCAGCCACGCTTCTGCCCAACTGGCCACAAATTCAGAAGGTTGTCATGATCCTCTCAGGTTTGATAATTCGCTAGAACGACTCACAGAACTCAAGACAGCACTATATCTACAGTTCGGGGCAGCCAAAAGAAGAGACCCTTAGGTGGGGTCTGGAAGGACGCCAAATGTGGAACTACCCTGTCCTCTCCTCATGGAATCAAGGTACACTAGTCTCCTGGCCCATCCATGTATCGCTACCCACCGGCGAGCTTAAAGGAGCTTCAGTGTCCAGAGTTTTTATTCTGGTTTCACTAAGCAGACGTGATTGATAAAATCATTGATCACATGACCAAACTCAATCTCCAGCCCCTCTCCCCTCCCAGGAGGTGGGGCTGATATTACCTGGTTCAAAGCCCTAAATTCTGATCACCTGGTTCCTGTTTCAGGCATGACCAGCCCTTTGTTCTGAGTCATCTTAGAAGGAACTCGGGCGTGGTTCCGGGGCCCACCACCAATAACAAAAATACTGTTATGACTTGGAAAATTCCATGGGCCTAGAAGCTTCCTCCTAGGGACAAAGACCAGACAAAATCTTTATTACACAAGGAGGAGAACTGCCTTAGACAGCAAGGGACCTGACTTCTAAGCCCTACTTCCATACTCACCAGTAGCTAAACCTGAATAAATGCTGAAATTTACCTAATGGAAAATTTAGCTTCTGGATCTAAATTAGGTGATTTAGGAAACAACCTGCCACAATAGCTGAGGCACATGGCCTGTCATTTGTTTTTTGGGGGTTTTTTTCCTTTTATTTTTTCCCCCAAATATATTTTATTTTTTCAGTGTTACAAGATTCATTATTCATGCACCACACCCAGTGCTCCATGCAATACGTGCCCTACTCAATACCCACCACCAGGCTTGCCCAACCCGCCACCCCCTCCCCTCCAAAACCCTCAGTTTGTTGCTCAGAGTCCACAGTCTCTCATGGTTCATTGCCCCCTCTGATTTCCCCCCATTCCCCTTCCCTTCCTCCTCACAATGCCCTCCATGTTTTTCCTTATGCTCCACACATAAGTGAGACTATAAGGTAATTGACTCTTTCCACTTGACTTATTTCATTCTGCATAATCTCTTCCAGTCCCATCCATGTTGATACAAAAGTTGGGTATTCCTCCTTTCTGATGGAGGCATAATATTCCATTGTATATATGGACTATATCTTCTTTATCTATTCATCTGTTGAAGGGCATCTTGGTTCTTTCCAGTTTGGCGATTGTGGCCATTGCTGCTATGAACATTGGGGTACATGTTGGCCCGTCATTTGTTTACACAATTCATACATTTATCTACTTATTCAGTTGGCACATACATACACACTTAAGTTCCAGGCATGTTTAAACTGTCACCAAGTGTGGCCTGCAGTTGAGTTTGGTGCATTGTTGTTCCCCAGGAATGAATACTTCTGCACCTGAAAAAAAAAAAAAAAGCATTCCTGAAATATTAGAAGTAAATTAGGGGTGGGGGCAGGGGTGGGGTAGGGTGGTTAACATTATCAAATGCCCTCAATCTGTGCATGAACCAGGGAAGGAGCGAGTGCCATTGGGTGCCTATCTTCAGGTCAATCCACAGGACAGATGTTCTAACGGATGAGTGTGGCAAAGAGGCTGAGCACCTACATGACTGGGAGTGTGACAGAGCCAGTGAGTGAGGGGCTGGGACTGAACCAGGCTTCCTGACCCCAAAGCCCACCTCCTCTCCTTCCAGTAGGTCTTACCTACCATCGCTCTCACTTATGATTTTTCCCTGGCAGCCTCTCTCCTGAAGTTTGGCTTCAGCATGTTGGGAGAATTAAAGGACACCACCCCTTTTAAGGGAAAGGTTTCTGTTGAATTTTGAGCAACAGTTGGCTCACCTTGGTGGAAAAGTGATACCCACCTCCCCCTAATAACTGTGTCCTCTCTCAGTCAGAACCGTGAGTATTCCTTGGACTGTTTTCTTCTTTTTCCATTTAGAAAAAAAGACCTGAGTGTCTTATCTCTATTCCTCCACTTCCCTAAGCAGAAGTTTGATAAGTAGCCCACAGTATTAGTTATCACTGCCATATATCAGATTACCCCCCAGAACTGAGCAACTGAAGATGACAGATACATTATCTCACACAGTTGGAGAGGTCGGTAATTTGGGAGTGCCATTCTTGGGAAGTTGTGTATGGCGACCACTCGTGGAGTCACAGTCAAGTTCTGGGCTGGGGCTACAGTCATCTGAAGGCTTGAGTGGGGCTGGATGATTCACTTATAAACTCCTTCAGGTAACTGCAGGTGAAATGGCTCAGATCCTCGCCACGTAAACCTCCACAGATGGCTGCTCAGCTGGCTTCCCCCAGAATGAGTGGATGATGAGACAGAGGATAGGTACAATGAAGTCAAAAGGTTCAGTATGTTTTATAGCCTGGTTTCAGAAGTAACATACCAGAATTTCTGGTTGTATTTTCCTGGTCATACAAACTGACCCTGGTACAGTGTGAGAGGAGATTTCTGGGAGGCAGAAATCACTGGGGAGTATCTTAGGGATTGGTTACCTCAGTCCCCCTTTGATCACCAATGATTCCTGTCCATCTCACATGTTAAGTGCACTTGCCTCCTCCAAAGATCCCCCTTCCCCACCACACCTCTGCCAATCTTACCCCATTACAGCATCAGCTCAGAGTCCAGAATCTCATCATCAAAATCAGGTTCAAGTGCAGAAGAAGCCCACGACATAAAAGACGTTATCTTTCCATTATGTACCCAACTTTGGTGGGGACAAGCAGAGGACAACTTTTGAGACATTCCCATGTCCAAAAGGAAAATGGGAGTCCAAAGGAGTCACTGGTCCATAGTGATTCTGAAATATCACTAAGCAAATGTTGGCAGTTCCTGGATTAGGACTTAGTCCTACACCCACCCAGAAATAGCTCCATGGATCTCAGTTCTGCTTTCTGGGCTCTTCGTTCAACCCTCTGAATTACTTCTGTTTTTCATGACACATGAAACTTAATAGGAACAGTTTTCTCCACTTCCTCTGCTTCTAGAGTTGGGGGGTTCAGAGGCTTCTTTTTATTTTGAATCTTCTTTTATTTTGAATGGTCTGTGTCAGTCCAAGCTGGAGGTGTTCCTGCATATATAATTCCCCTTATAACATTGTGGGTCTTGTGTGAATCTTATTGGGGTATATATGAAAACCATACCCATAATTCTCTTCAACGTAAGCCATTCTCTACCTGGGATTTCTGCTGAGGAGTAGTCCTCGTAAGTTTCTTAAAAACCTTATTGTATGATTGAGAGTCCATGAAGCATACCCTTAAAATTTTAGAGGGCCTTTTTTCTTAATGAATGGTACCCTAAGTTACCACCTTTGATATTTCTGAAGTCTTTACAAAAGATTTTATAGTCACACACTGTTTTCACTTCTGGACTATACTTTTATGTGAGTGTCCTGTATTTGATCTTTGCTCAGAGGCCATTTCCTAATTTCAGCATCATTTGCCATCCAGAGAGGCTAGAAATCTTCAAAAACAGCACACCTTGGCTCCTTTTCCCTCATTGCATTGCTCTCTTCTTTCATATTTTACCATAAGCAGCAAGAAGAAAGCAGGTGGCACCTTTAATTCTCCTTCATTACACCACCTCATTCACTAAATACATTTCCTACTGTCTACATATTATAGGCAGCAGTGTTGCGAAATACTACCACTGCGTAATGAAGATCCCCTTTCTTCCAGTGTTCAGAAAGATTCTCCTCCCTTCCCTTTAAACCTCACCCGCAGCCTCCTCAAATTCAGATTCTACCAACATTTGGTCAAGGCAGCATAAGCTTTCGTCACTGCTCTCTGTAAAATCCCACTGCCACTGACTCTCATATTTTAGGTATTTGTTATGGAAACATTCTCCTTCCAGTTACCAAAATCTGAATTAGGTATCTACTTTTGTGTAGGAACAAATAACTATCAGAACATGGTAGCTGATGATAGCAAATGTTTATTACGTGACAAGGTTCCCAGGAGTCAGGAATCCGGGAGCAGCTCGGAGGACGATGCTGGGTAAGAATCGGGACGGTGCTTGAGTGGGGCTGGGGGATCATGTGCCCATTGGTGGGAGGCTTTGGTTCCTCACCTGGGGGGCTGCTCATGACCTGGTAGTTGACTTCCTACAGAGAGACACTATTCCAAGAGAGAGGAGTGACCAAGGCAGAAGCTGCAGTGACCTCTATAACCCCATCTTGGTAGTAACCTGCCATTGCTTCCGCCATATTCTAGTGGTCACGGGGATCAATCCTGGTACAATATGAGAGGCAATCACACAAGGACACTACAGGAGGCAGAGGTCATAGGGGTTTGGGTGACAATCCTGCTAATTGTTGATACCTGCTCTCCATGGCCATCTATTGCAGCAGACCCTGAGCAGTTTTTCAGTCTGCTCAAAGTTATTACCATCAAGGGGCTGGGCCACTTCCTCTTGGGAATACTGTATACATAATTGTATTGCAACAATTCAGTGGTTTCACATAGCCATAAACTCTTTCCTCTACCTTAGTGGACTTGAGTAATGCTACCCAAGGCATTAAAAGAAGAAGGGGATTTAGACCAATAGCCATTCTTTCCTATTACAGAAGCATACTCCAACCCTACAGTCTGACTTATACCTTTGAATTCGATTTGGTGTTGGCTTGCTGTTGGGAGGAAACACAATGACAGCTGTACCATGGTATGAATTTTTCATTTTTGAATATAAAAGTAAAGTCCTAGATGCAAGTTACATGGGAATATATGCCACATGACTCCTACCAAAACACAAGGAGTGAAGAAGTTCTGCTCTTGGTTCAACCCTCCACGGAACATTGGGTTTTTATCTGGGGATTAGCACTGCAGGGAGAAACTGTCCTGACTTCAGTGGCCACCTCTCTTTCTAGGTGAAACCTTTCAGACAAAGAGCCCAAGGCTCGGACCAGGTAGGAGGCGCAATCCTGTACTGGGAGCTAGTCTTCCATTAAGAGAGACCACAAGAGTGTAGATTCTCTATATGAAACCCCAAAAGTGCTGTGGGGAATGAGAGCTTGTGTAGCCTTCAAAAATATTTGTTCCTTATTATTTTGATTTCTTAAGCCATAGAAGTATTACATGTTTGTAAAAGAATTTAAATTTTATATACACACACATATGTATATAACTTACTGTAAGTATGTATGTGTGTAAGTATACATGTGCATATATGTATAAAGAGTGAGTTTATATATAAAGTATACACTCTTGAAGGAATTAGAATATAATTTTCTCGTCTTTTCCCATATATATACAATTTTAAAATAGTTCTTCATTCAGCAGGTAGTTATTTACCCTGCATACTGGGGTATAGTAGTGGGGGGAAAAAAGAACATTATAGAGGATACATTCTCATATGGGGAGAAAACAAGAAGCCAGATAAATGGCTAATTATATAGTATAGTAGAAGGAATTAAACGTCCTGGAAAAATTCAAACAGGGGGAAGATAAGGGGAGTCATGGTGGGAGAGGATTGCAGTTTTAAATAGAATGATTAGGAAGTACTTCACTAAGAAGGTGACATTCTAACAAAGGTTTGGAGGAAGTGAAGGGGCAAAGCATGGGAACATCCAGGGCCAAGAGCATCCCAGGCCACAGGAACAACAAGTGCAAAGTTCCTGCGACAGAAGCATATCTGAGGGGAAAGTAATAGAGAGAGAATCAGTTTGGTCTTGGGTGGTGGAAATGGAAGGAAGCTTGGGTCTTACTCGGGAAGAAACAGAGAGCCATCAGGGGGATCTCGAGCACAGGAACCCCCACGATCTGAGGCTTTAAAAGATTCACTGTGTGAGAGCACAGACTGTGGTGGGCAGTCTGGTGAGCTTAGCCATGTGGGTCATGTGCAAGGGAGGTGGAGGGCCAGACCTACCCAGGGTTGGGATTTAGCCGGTTGAGTGTGACAAACTCAGAGAGGGACAAAGGGATGGTAGTATGTGCACAAAAGGGATAATGATTGACACCAGGCTCATTCAGTTCTAGAGAAGAAGAAAGCTAAGAAGAGAATAAAGAGGCAAGACTGGAGCGCATGGGTGGCTCGGTGGGCTAAGTGGTGGGCTCTCAATTTCAGCTCAGGTCATGATCTCAGGGTCATGAAATGGAGTCCCATGCAGGGCTCTGCACTCTGCAGAGTCTGCTAGTCCCTCTCCCCCCCGCCGCCCCTCTCTCCCCTCTGTCCCTCTCCCCATTTGTTCTTTCTCTCTAGCTCTCTCTAAAATTCTTAAATTAAATCTTAAAAAAAAAAAGAAAGATGCAAGATGGAGGAACAATGGAAGAGTGTGGGATGGGTGGTGTCCATGGGTTGTAAGTCCCATTGGTATTGAGAAGTTGTTAGAATCAGGGTAAGAGAGTGCTGAGTTGGAAAACAGGCTAGGGCCAGTGGAAAACAGAATACTACGTTTCTGACACTATGGCCAGCATTGCGGGTTTTGTTGACATCACTGTCAAGGGCATGACCATGGGCTAGGGTGCAGAAGAGAGCACAATTGCTGGAGGAAGGGAGGTCAAGAACTGAAAAGCCAGAGTGTGGAAGGATTACATGTGTGGCTAGATAGTGAGCCAGGAGTCAAAACTTCCAGAAATGAGCAGCTCATGACCTGAGGGTTGGAAGATGACTGCTTCAAGAAGAGCCAATACTAAATTCTAATGGTGCCGGCCTTAAAGATGGAGGCTTTTAGGGAGAAAGGAGGGAGAAGGGTCTGCAAGTGGCGTTGAGAAGCAGAGGACGCCACCCCACCTACAGACCTGGTGAACTAATAGATATAATACCCCATGTCATCATTCCTTCTGATCACTGCTTGGTTTCCCATTGCATGGGTATCTCAAGATTTATTTAACCAGTCCCCTTTGGAAGGTCAGGTAGGATTGTTTCAGGTGTTCTGTGGGGGTTTTTTGCTCTTCACAAACAATCCTGCAATTACCATCTTTATTAATAATAATAGTGCCCATTGAGGCCAAGTGTGTGGGAAGCAAGGAAGTCGCAGGCAACCTTGGGTTCCAGTCTGGGCCTTAGAATCACCAGTTGCCCATGCAATGCCAGAGTGAGGAAGAACAGCCTGTCCACAGCCTTTTGCCTAGCTGTAGACACTGTATTCTAGGTACTCACTTTCCTTGGTGTGGCATTCAACTTGTGCCACTCTGATTTCTTCTTCGTGTGCTGTAGAGAGAGGGATGTTCATCTGGTCAGGGCATGGTGGTCTGGGCAGAGTGATGGCTGGGTAACAACCCAAGGGACTGAAACTATGGGTCATCTTGCAAACCTAAGGGAACGGGAGGCTCAGGAACCCAAGTGTTTAGTGCAGAGAAGACAAATTCACATATCAACGTCTTGGAGGGAAACTTCCAGCATGAGGAAAAATGCTCCTGAGTGAAAGGACCAGGGGCTGCAAATCCCAGCTGCTTCTGCTGTCGACACAGTGGGCAAATTCCCTGCTCTTCCTAGAGCCCAATCTTCTAAAATAAAAAGCTAAGGTCGAGAGGAGGCAGCACCATTTAGAGGGAGGGAAATGGACTTAAGAGTCAACCAGTGCTCACTGCCCATTCAGGTGCCTCAATTTCCCTCAGTGCCTAGCTCCAAGAACCTGTTTTCTTATGAGTGCAAGGAGGATTTGAATTCCCTGAAGATAGCAACACTGGGGAGTGTGCCCCTCATAGGCCCTGTGCATTTTGGGTTCTGATGAATGGTCACTTCCCATCCTAACCCAGGTTCACAATGCCTAGCCAAAGCCTTGATAGTTACGGAATCTAGAATATCACGGTTTTAAGAAGAGTAGTAGCAGGGTGTCTGAGTGGCTCAGCGGGTTAAAGCCTCTGCCTTCAGCTCAGGTCATGATCTCAGGGTCCTGGGATCAAGGCCTGCATTGGGCTCTCTGTTCAGCGGGGAGCCTGCTTCCCCCCCCCCTCTCTGCCTGCCTCTCTGCCTACTCGTGATCTCTCTCCTCTCTGTTGAATAAATAAATAAAATCTTAAAAAAAAAAAAAAGAGTAGTCGCCACTTATACTGTATTACAAAACATCCCTAACAGGGGCTGGGGCTGGGGCTCGGGCTGGGGCTGGGGCAGCTTCTGTCTTCAAACCCATTAATATTGCTGTGGGGAAATGTATGCGTATTCACAGGTGATAAGGCCAATGGAAACCAGAAACAGTCTTACGTCATTTCAGCTCAGGTTTTGCTGCCAAATAAATGATGGCAAGATTTCTGCTTTCAAGTCTGGTTCTTCGCTCTGGCATAGAAAAAGTCACCAGATGTGACGCTGGAGAAAAGACATTTATTAGAACGTGGGAGTACTAGTGTCAGGCTTAATGCAAGCGATATGAACACCTCCTACAGTCTAACTTTCCTTAGTTTCATTTTCCTCCTAAAAAAAACCCAAAAACAAAAAAACAAAACCACTCTATCCCCAGAACGAACCCAAAACACCCTAGTCCCCTGCCTTGCCCACCAATGCATGGCCCACCTCCAGGACCATGTAGGGGAGGGGGGTGGGTGGCCTCAGGTTTCTTCTAAGAAACTGCTCCATGGACAATGGGGCCAAGGGCCGAGAAAGGATGGACAATCTAGTTTGCTGCCTCTTGCCCATCATGGTGACAACCCCAGGCTCTCCCCTGAGCCAGGTTGTGGCAAGGTGAGTGTCTTAGTGCTTGTGGGCTACTGGGACAAAAAAATACTGTACATTCAGTGTACGGTATTATAAAGCAAAATTTTCTTTCTTACAGTTCTGGAGGTGGGAAGTCCAAGATCAAGGTGCCAGCAGACCTGGTGCCTGCTGAGAACCTGTTTCCTCATTCATAGACGGAGCTATGGTCTGCATGTTTGTGTCCTCCCCAAAAAAATCACGTGTGAGATTTCTGATGCCCAGTGTGATACAAGAAGAAGTCTGCACACTGGAAAAAGGCTCTCACCTGATCATGCTGTCACCCCAATCTCATACTTCTAGCCTTCAGAACTGTGAGAGAGAAATTCTTATGGTTTTTAAGACATCCCAACTGCAGTATTTTGTTATAGCAGCACAAATGGACCTGGATAGATGGCCATCTTGCCACTGTTTCTCCCATCGAGGGAGGGGCAAGGGATCGCTATGTGATCTCTTCAATGAGGGCACTAATCCCATTCATGAGAGCTCTACCCTGATGATCTAATCACCCTTCAAAGGCTCTACCTCCAAATGCCATCATACTGGGGGTAAATTAGAGGAGGGGACACAAACATGCAGACCTTAGCAGTGAGCAGGAAGGATTTTTACTTCCCACGTGCTCTGAGGGGGTTATTTTGCTCTTCCTGCTCTTGGTCTAAAATGCAAAGGAGTTAGGACTCCACCTGGTGTGACACCTCTTGACATTTTCCCATGGGAAAGGCTGCAGGTGAATTGCTTCTTGGTAGAATAAATGTCTGCCTCTGGGTTCAAATCCTGACCCTACCACCTGCTAAGATGCCCCCATTTCCCTGTCTGTAACATGGGGAAAACAGCAGCTACTACTTAGCATTGTTCAATCAACTAAGGCACATACAATGAAGGATGTAATTCTTGAAAGTAATTCTTGATGTTAACCAAAAAAATCAATGTCAGGTTCCTCTCTTCTTTAATTCTGGGTGTGAGCAAACAGGAAGCCCATCCAGGTAGTTCATGTCCACTTTTGTTTAGCCCCTTCTTTTCATGCTATTAAAAAAAAATGGTTTTAAAAAACTGTAACCAGTCAGGGCAATGTAAACCTTGAAGCAGGAAGTTGGAACCGCTTCAGATCTAATATTCCATCCCTCAGATGCCTGAGTAAAGAGGTCTTACTCCTGAGAAGGTCTATTGGCAACAACTTCCCTCAATTTTCATTTGAGCAAGTCTTTATTTCTCTTTCATTTTTGAAGGGTAACTTCACAGGGTAAAGAATTCTAGGTTGGTGGTGTTTTTCTCTCAAAACAAAATATTTCACTCCATTTTCTTCACACTTACATGATTTCTGCAAAGCAAGGTGTAATTCTTATCTTTGGTCCTCTAGGTAACCTGCTATTCCCTCTGGCCTTCTTCAAGATTTTTCCTTTACTTCTGGTTTTCTGCAGTTTGAGCATGATTTGCCCAGCTGTGTGGTTTTGTTTTGTTTTGTTTTGTTTTGTTTTTGGCATTTATCCTGCTGGTAGTGTGTTCCCTGACACTAATTTGGAGACATTCTCATCATAATTGTTTCATATATTTCTTCTGTTGCTTTCTCTCTTTTTCCTCCTTCTGGTATTCCCATTGTGTGTGTGCCCTTCCTTAGTGTTGTCCCACAGTCCTTGGATAGGCAATTCCGTGCTTTCTCTTTGCTTTTCAGTCTAGAAGTTTCTGTTGTCATATCCTCTAGCTCCGAGAGTCTTTCCTCAGCTCTTTCTACTCTACTAATGAGCCAATCAAAAGCATTCATTTCTGTTACAATGTTTCTGATCTCTGGCATTTCCTTTTGATCCTTTCTTAGAGTTTTCATCTTTCTGCTCATATTTTACATCTGTTCTTGCACATTGCCTGCTTTCCCCCTTAAAGCTTTTAGCTATACACTATAGTTTTAAAAAGTTTCCTGTTCTGATCATTCCAACATACCTGTAGTATCTGACTCTGGTTCTGATGCTCGTTTGGTCTCTTTAAACTGTGTTTTTGCCTGTAAATGTGCCTTGGAATTTTGTGTTGCTAAGCAGGCATGATGTTTTGGGCATAGGGACCTGATGTAAAAAGTCCTTTAGTGACACATTGGGTGTGGGGAAGGGGAAGCACTCTACAGTCCTAAGATGGGGTCTCGGTCTTTTGGTGAGCCCGTGCCCCTCAATTATGAATTTTATTAGTGCTTTTCCATCACCTGCCTCTTCTTAGGTGGGATAGCATGGCCGGAAGGGGCTGGAGTTGGATATTTCCCTTCCACCATGATAGTTAGGCTCTGATAAAACCCTAGTAGATTAGGCTCTGGTTAACTAGTTTCTCCTGAGGGCAGGACTTTGAGGAAGAACAGAATGCTCTGTATTTCAAAATATGCCTTTTCCCCCTCCCCCTGCTGGAAGCAGAAGAGGGTTTTTCTTTGATCTTCACTGTGAAAATCTGGTAGAGCTCCAGTAGGTAAAACTCCCAGAAGTGTGGCGCTCCCTTATTCTGGCCCCCCTGGACTTTTTATCTTGGTCATACTGAGCCTCCAGAAATTCGCCAGTTACAGTTCAAGTTCTCGCCCCCCAGCACTGGTGCCCATGGAGGTTTCTGCTTGTGACAGTTTGCTCTGATAAGTTGTGATTCTCTGTAGCTGACCCTTTGTCTCTCCAGCTTTGGGGGCAGTGGTTTACTGGGCGATCTCACTTCTGTGACGAATCTAAGAAGAGATGTTGATTTTTCATTTCATCCAGCATTTGACTTGTTGTTAGAATGAAGTGAAGACATCTAAGCTCCTTATGTGCTGGACCGGAAACCGGAAGTGGCCTGTCTTTTCCTAGCAACATCTTCCTGCTAAATGTGTATCCACATGTCCCACGTTACTAGCAAAGATGTGACAGAGCTGTTGCAGCTGTCCCCAGTAGACCCATCGGGCTCATTCCATGTCTCCATGTCTGGAGCTGTGGTTTCCAAGCAAGGGGGCATTCCGTGGGGAAAGTGCCAGCCTCCTCACTGGGGCCCAGGAAAGAACATCAGAACTCAACTTACGTTTATTTTCACTTTTCTCTTTCTTTTTTGGTAGGTTTTACAGTGTGCATGAGAGATTTGTGTAGAAATACTTATGTATACTTTCTAAATAAATCACTAAATTCTGCTCAGTTTGAATGATAAGAATTGTGTTCAAAATAAAATGGAGACCACTGTTTCAGGGATTGACAAGGTACTATTTCTACTGGCTAAAGTAGTACATTTGGTTCCTTCTAAAATAACACGATCGTGTTCCCTCTCTCTTGACAGAGATTTACCCGAATATATATGTTTTGTCTTGTTCTGTTTCAAGGAAGCCCTTAGATCTTTGGAATAATATTGCACTTTTGCAATGATCTGTTAATGTTTCAGGCCCATTCCTTAAATTTAGAAAAAGAAGTATTTTTTTTTTCTTCTTCACTTTCTCTCTGCTGTAAAAGTTTCCATGCTGGCAAATAGAGTCAAGCCAATTTAGTCTTGCCAAGAGGGAGGACCAAGATTGTAGCTCCCCAGGTTAGAGAACAGCCTTCCTTCTTATTTTTCTTGTTTATTGGGGCAGTGGGAAGAAGGGGCCAGTGGTCAGTGTTTACACTCTCTGGGCCCCTCAGGAAGCCAACAGATGGTTCTGTGGTCTTGTACTCTGGAGAGGTTCCCGAGACACAGCCAGAGAACTTGTTCCCAATGGGAGCACAAAAAGTCACCTGTTGCTTCTTGTACCTGAGCATTTCAGATATGGACACTCTAGTATCACTGTGTAATTATGGAGGTAATGGCAATTTTTAATGGCGGGCCTTGAAAAGCCGGCAAAGATTAAGAAAAGGCTTCCATTTTCCTCCCAAACACAAGTTGACACTAGCCTCTGGTTTATCTAGGATTCGGGTTGGAGGTCAGCAAAATTACAGTGGCTACAAGATACCACCTGCCATGGTGGGCGGTCCCAGCCTGGTGGGAGTTTGGAACAGGGGCCTGCTGTGATGTATGGCTGCCACTGACCTTGTAAATGCATTAGTGAGGACAACTCTTCCTTCCTCAGTGTTGTTGTGAAGTACAACAATGAGATCAAGTACAAATGAGAAAGGACTTGGAAATCCCTGGGCCCCACACATGCAAGAAGGCCCCCCTGCTGTCCAGGTGGCCACTTTGGTTCATCTCTGTCAGCACCATGCCTCCCCAACCC
>CM053610.1:44395603-44409455 GCA_028646535.1 Procyon lotor
AAAACCGTTTCTTTGACCTGAAAGCTCATTTTCTTCTTTTGATTTTAAAAAAAGTAAAACACTTTTTTTGTGTGCCTAGTGGGTGTGTCATCCCTGCCAAAAAGAGCTAAATCAGAATTTCTTGGGTGGAACGGAGGCCTCAGTGTTTTCTAAAGGTCCCCAAGCCATTCCAGCGGATAGCAGAAGTAGACATCTGCTTCCAACCATCCAAGAAGGAACGCCTCCTTGACCAGACTGGTGAAAAATAGACTAAAGAAGTCACCTCTTCTCGTCCTAATGGACCAAGGTTAGCCAAGGTCAGCCTGAAGCAGCCTTGCCTCCCTCCACACCCTAAAATTCTGGCAGAACAAAGCATCCCTTACTCTTCTATCATCATACCTCAGGCATTCAGAATGCCTGCCAGCTAAGACACCCCTGAATCTCAGAACTAAAGAAACAGAAAGATCTATACACCCATTTCCTTTTTAAATGCAGAAATAGCTGTTGCTAAAGTACCTGGTCCAAGGTCATGGAAATTTCCAAAGCCAGAACATGCCCTGAGCCCCATCTACACATTTCACTATATGTTGCAACCCCTCAAGAAGGAACTCACAGGTCCCAAAGGGCAGAACCAGGAAAGTCTCTTCAAGGCATAATTTGCTAGGTCCTTCCATCTGCTCATGAGTAATCATGATCCCATGAGGGGCCAGGCCCTCTTTGGGATGGCATTACGTACAGATCACCTGAGATAGAGTGCATACACAAGACATTATAAGACATTATGCCAGAAACCTTATTATGGGCACAGGCCCTACCATGTTGACATAGGATTCAGAGAGAGAAGGAAGCAAAGGTTATAACAAGAAGTTGCAGGTGTTCTGGGAGATGGGACAGTGATTTGAGTGGCTTTTGCATTCAGTGACATCTTTGGAACTATTTGCCTTCCCTTCCTCCCTCCCTTCCTCCCTTCCTTTCCCCGTCCCTCCCACTGTCCCTCCTTCCCATTCTTCCTTCTTTCCTCCCATTAGCAAACATTTGTTGGGAACCTATTCCCAAATGTGTGGGATACTGCAGAACATGTCTAACAAAGTGGAATGGGCTCCTACCCAACTTCTCAGATTCGCAGCCCTTCGAGGAGAAAGGCAGGCGGATAGGAGACTTACAGAACATAACCAGCAGGTCAGATACATGAGAGCATGGAGTAGAGGGCACATTCCTGTGCCCAGTGGCTTACTGGAGCTGGAGTCTCACAACAGACACCATTTGAGCTGAGTTTTAAGGAAGGTTCCTTGGTTGTCATGGAGGTGAGATTGGTCCGTGAGAGCGCACAGAGCGAGGAACTGGAGGGGAGTTCAAGGGTTCTCCAGTGCTATTTACTTAACTGTTTCCCATTAAGAATCAGGGCATTAATTAACTGCAACCACCTCACTCATTTTCTTTTTTTTTTTTTTTCTTTTGGTCTCTTTTCTGCAAATGCAGCCAGAGCCGGAGCTGAGCACTTGGCTAGAAAAATTCTTTTTTCCTTCTATGTTCACCTCCTGAAACCAAATTACAGTTATGGCCTCCCAAACCTGCATTTCACAGGTTCCCCATAGCAATCAAATTAAGAAATGGGAGTAGGGGCATAGATAAGACAGAGATAGAAATAGTGCCTAGTACAATGAAGAAAGGTGTTGCTAGGGATAAAGCTTCCAAGTTCATGAACAATTTATGTTTTTCCAAAGGTGGTCCTTTGTGAGTGCCACAGTCATAGCTTACCTGGAACCCTCAGAACACGTTCTTGTTTGCTGGTTATTTCAGATTGCACCAGTTATGCCTAACCAAGCACAGCATAGATCAAAGGCTTTTAAAATGTTTTTTAATTTTTTTTGCATCACTATTTTTAGCTGTTGCATAGAAGAAGATTAAAAAGAAATATATCAAAACATTAACAGGGTTTGTGCTTGAGTGATGGGATTTTTATGACTTCTTTTTCTTCTCTCTCTCTCACATATATTTTAATTTTTTCATCTTGAATTAATTACAGACTCACAGCAAGTTGGAAAAATTGTGCAGGAAGATCCTATGTGTCCTTCACCCAGCTTCCCCCAGCGGTTACATCTTGCATAACTATAATATAATCATCAAAACCAGAAAGTTGACCTCAGTACAATATGATTAACTTGACTACAGACTTTACTCAGATTTCACCAGTTTTTACATACGTGTGTGTGTGTGTGTGTGTGTGTGTGTGTGTTGGGGGGTTCTGTGCTAATTTACCAGATATATAGATTTGTGGTTTTTTTGGAAAACTTTTTATAATAAGAATGTATTTGTCAGGGCACCTGGGTGGCTCAGTCGTTAAGTGTCTGCCTTTGGCCCAGGTCATGATCCCAGGGTCCTGGGATCGAGCCCCGCATCGGGCTCCCTGCTTAGCAGGAAGCCTGCTTCTCCTGCTACCATTCCCTCTGCTTGCGTTCCTGTGTTTCTCTCTGTCAAATAAATAAAATCTTTAAAAAAAAAAAAAAAAGAATGTATTTGTCTTCTTATAAAAAGAAAAGCTTTACTCTTAAATTCTTTTCTGGGAATCTCTCCTGGGGGGAGGGGGGAAACTAAATATATAAATTTCTAGGTACAAAATTATTAATTGTGAAATTACTTATAACATAAACAATCTTAAGTCACTCAAGGGTCTAACTAGAAGTAATTAAAGTGAATTAGCTAGAGTACATTCGCTGATGGACTATTGTGTAGATCTATGAACTGTTGGTGATAACATAGGAAAATGTTTGTGACGAATTTAAGTGAGAACCCAGCTGCCAAACTGTGCAAGTGTGGGATGTGACTATGGACAGAGATCAGTGTACCAGGGGCAGTGGGGGAAGGGGGGTAAATACCCAAACTATTCTCTTTATTTTTCCTTATTTCCCCAAATTTCCTTATTGAGCACATCTCAAATTTTAAAATGCATTGCCTCATGATCATATTAAAATGTAAATTTTGTTTCGGTCAGCTGGGACCTGAGTAGCAAGTAAGGGGCCCAAGATATTTATTTCTAGCAAGTTCCCAGGTGACCTAGATGCCCCTGTTCCCGAGGCCACACTCTTTAAACAATAGATTGTTAGCAAATGGACCTTTAGAAATAATAAGGTGCTTCTTACATTGAAAACTGGCCTCAAGTGCCAAAGCATGACCCACTCACCCGCCCCCCAAAAATCCAGTAAAATTGCCTCTCTTTACAGATTCCACTTGGAATTTCCAAGTAACAGACAATGGAGAGTCTATGTTGTCAAGCGCTAGATGGTGGGATTATCCCTTTGTTCCTAGTGATCTGGTTTACTAAAGGTGGGAGCATAGTTTCCCACTCGTTAGGTGGCCTTGTCTCCCATTCAAGGCTTGAGTCTTATTGATTCCTTGCTTTCCTTGGGAGGACTTATTTTGCCCCCTTATCATCATGGCACCTAAAAACAGGTATCTCCCTAGAACTGGACAGAAGATGGAAAAGCACGGTTGGGTGAGGCCCTCCTCAGGCGTGTAACCCTTGTTCTCAACAGCCACCTGCTTACTGAAGAAAAGTAATACGAGGAACAGAGAGACTCCCTTTATCTCTTGGCAGCCTCAACTGCGAAGCACTTTATTTTTCTTTTAATCTTTCAGCAGGGGCTGCTTCTGCTCTAAGCATTGCCAAATTAGATTACGACCCAGAAATTTCTATTTTTAAAACGCCACAAAGTCTTTTGTGTGAGTCAATGCAGCAATATATAAAGACTTTTATTTAGTTTGTCATTTATAGATTTAGGTGCTCTTCTGTAAATGTGACTTGACCTTTATAACGTTATTTCTTATTAAAACTCATGCATGCTCTATGTAGAATATATGGACTTTTTATCATGTAAAATTAAGGAAATTAATTCATCCATAAGCTTACTACCTATAATGGTGTTTTTTGTTTTGTTTTATTTTTGCCTAAATGTAATATACATGTCTCTCTTTTATTTTTAAAAGATTTTTATTTATTTATTTGACAGAGAGGAGAGAGATCACCAGTAGGCAGAGAGGCAGGCAGAGAGAGGGGGGGAAGCAGGCTCCCCGCTCAGCAGGGACCTCGATGTGGGGCTCAATCCCAGGACCCTGAGATCATGACCTGAGCTGAAGGCAGAGGCTTTAACCCACTGACCCACCCAGGTTCCCCTACATGTCTCTTTTTTGTTAAGCTGTTATCATACCATGTTAGCAGTTTTGTAATATATACATTATTTTACTTGACCTTCAGAGTGGCCTTGGGAGAAGGCAAGGAAGATATCATTAACTCCAGGTAACTGGAGTTGGCTCACCCATGATAACATTCCATGATGGTTCCTGTCACTTGTAGAAACTCCTCCTTCTAGAGCTTAGTCCAGCCCCTCTACGGGGATACTTCCTGATGAAGACTAATCATTGCCTAGACCACTCTCCTAATACAAATGGATAAAATAGATTAGTGGAGGAGGAGGGAGAAATTATTCCTAAATATTAATTGGATGAAATGGAATTTACAGAGAGCTCTCATCTTTGAAGAGGTGGCTGATGTCACCTGAATTTCATTTTCCTCCAGCCTGGAAAATGACACTACTCAGAAGTGAATTAAAACCACATCTCCAGTAAACATGCGGTGATATGTGCGCACAGTGGAATACTACAGTTAAGGAGAACCTGATGCTCTAGAACTACATGCAATGAGATGAACTAGGGCATTCATAAACAGAGTATTGAGGGGAAAAAAGCTAAGCACAACAGGAGACACACCCCATGGTTGCATTTATGTAAAGTGCAAAAACAAGTGAAACAAAACTGTGATATTAGAGGTCAGGAGAAGGGTTCCACCTGGGGCCCTGGTGACCAGAAGGGACATATGCAGGATTCTGGAAGCACTGGTAACATTTTACTTCTCCCCCTCCCCCTCTTCCTTCCTCCCCGTCTTCCTCTTCTTCCCCCTCTCCTCCTCCTCCTCCTTCTTCTTCTCCTTCTCCTTCTTCTCCTTCCTCTCCTCCTCCTCCTTCTTCTTCTCATTCCTTTCCTCTCCCTCCTCCTCCTCCTCCTCTCCCTCCTCCTCATCCTCCTCTCCCTCCTCCTCCTCTTCTTCCTCCTCCTCCTCCTCCTCTTCTTCTTCTCCTCCTTCTCCTCCTCCTCCTCTTTCTTCTTCTTTTTCTCCTTCTTCTTCTTCTTCTTCTTCTTCTTCTTCTTCTTCTTCTTCTTCTTCTTCTTCTTCATCTTCTTCTTCTCCTCCTCCTCCTCCTCCTCCTCCTCCTCCTTCTTCTTTTTCTTCTTCTTCTCCTCCTTCTTTTTGCTGTGGGAAACACTTCATTTTTTAAGCACATTGTTCTGGTATGATTGATGTACAAAAAGCTGTACATATCTAATATATACCACCTGATGACCTCGGAAATAAGTATACACCCGTGAGACCGTCGCCACTGCAATCCATGCTGTAATATATCCACCACCTCCAAAAGATTTTTTCCAGGCCCCTTTGTGTGTATGTATGTGTGTGATAAGAATATGTAATGTAAGATCTACCCACTCAGTAAATGCTTAAGTATTCAAAACAGTATTGTTAACTTTAAGTGGTATGCTGTACAGTAGGTATCTACAACTTACGCATCTCATATACCTGAAACTTTGCACCTTTTGATTAACACCTGCCCACACCCCCACAGCCCCAGGCCATGGCAACCACCATTTTGCATTTGACTTTTTTAGATTTCATGATCATATAGTGTTTGTCATTCTGTGTCTGATTTCACAGAAATTGAGCAATGAATTTATTGCTTTGAATAACGTCCTCCAGGTTCATCCGTGTTGAGGTAAAAGGCTGGATTTCCTTCTTTTTTTTTTTTTAAAGCTAAATAGTAATCAGTGTAATATATTATTATATTTTTGTTGTCCATTCATCATTGATAGACATGTAGGAAGCAGAACATGCTTCCATGTTCTGGCTGTCGTGAAAAATGCTCCAGTGAACAGGGGGCTACAGATATTTCTTTGAGATCCTGATTTCGATTCCTTTGAATGTGTACTCACAAGTGGGATTGCTGATCACATGGTATCCCATACTTAAGGTTTTGAGGAAGCTTTATACTGTTTGCTGCAGTATCTGTATCAGTTTGCATCCCCACTGACAACATACAAGAATTCCTTTTCTCCACATCCTCACTGACACTTACCTTTTTTTTTTTTTAATTGCCATCCTAACTGGTGTGAGGAGCTCCTCATTGTGGGTTAGACTTGTATTTCCCTGAGGATGAGTGATGTTGGGCACCTTTTCATGTAGCTGTTGGCCATCTGTACATCTCCTTGGAGAGATACCTGTTAAGTTTCCTTGCTCATTTTTACAATTTGGTTATTTGGTTTTTTGTTTTTGTTTTGTTATTGAGTTGTGGGAGTTCCCTGTATAGTTTAGATATATGGCTTGCAAGTATTTTCTCCCATTCTGTAGTTTGTGTTTTGTTTTGCTACTTTTTTTTTTTAAAAAGTAAAATTCTAAATTTTATTTAGAATTTTATTTTTCTTTCTAATTATTAGAATTTTATTTTTATTTTATTTTATTTTATTTAGAATTTTTAGTAAAAATTACTAAAAAAGTAGTAAAATTCCTACACAGAATTTTTTTAGTTTGATGGAGTTCCACTTCTCTATTTTGGCCTTCATTACCTCTGTGTTGGTGTCATATCTAAGAAATCACTGTCAAGACTGATGTCAAGGAGATTTTCCAGTTTTCTCATTAGAGTTTTATGGTTTCAGGTCTTACGTGTAAGTCATTAACCCATTTTGAGTTCACTTTTATGTATAAAAGAAGGCCCAAGATAAGGCTGTAATTCCATTCTTTGTATGTGGATATCCAATTCTCCAAACACCACTTATTGAGGAGACTACCTTTTCCCCATTGCGTACCCCTGGTACCTTCATCCTTTGATATCAATTGACCAAAAACTTTAAGGCCAAAGAGAAATGCAAAGAATGTGAGTAATATTGTTTCGTAATTTGGAAGAGTTTTAAAAAAGGGAAGCATTGCTCAATTAAAATGTGACTTTTTCACTACTTCTCATTATTCAGTCAATCGACAACTTATGTTTGATGAGACTCCTGACTATATCAACCGTGTTGCTAGAAATTCACATACTCAAATTAAGCATCAAACTTCCTGTGGGATTTTTCTCTCTGGGAAAATGGCAGCTCTCTTTAGAGGCGGGCCGGCACTTTCTGTTTCTCGATCTGAATAAACACTGGTATGTTTTAGAAATCCTTCGAGCTGTGTACACTTATCATAAGTACACATTCCTGTGTATTCCATGTTGCCAAAGGGTTCTTTTTAAGATTTTATTTATTTATTTATTTATTTATTTATTTGACAAAGAAGAGAGAGATCACAAGTAGGTAGAGAGGCAGGCAGAGAGAGAGGGGGACGCAGGCTCCCCGCTGAGCAGAGAGCCCGATGCGGGGCTCGATCCCAGGACCCTGAGATCATGACCTGAGCTGAAGGCAGAGGCTTTAACCCACTGAGCCACCCAGGTGCCCCTGCCAAAGTGTTCTTAAAAGCCTGTTGGCAGCCCTGAGAATTGATGGCTGGTGGGGTAGCCTCTGTTTTTGTAGCTCCTGCTCAGACCTCACAGAAACTGAGCCGCCCGGTTATTCCCTGGGAACTCAAGGGGGTCTTGTGGACCCAAAGCAACCCTTCTCTTCAATCCTTAGATTGGCAGCTGAGCTCTTTCATCTCTTAGATGCTCCTAGTCATTAGGCTGCATGTTCCTTGCTGTCGATGGGGGCTGAGAACTGAATCTCCTCTCCACCTCCTCCTGTGGTGACAGAGGGCACCGCTTGGCCCTACCTGACCTTGGAAGGGCGATGCAAGGTCTTCCGCTGAGATCCCGCTGTTGCCATCCCCAGTGCGTCTACTCACAGGAGACAGAATCTGCCCGTTGGTTCGGTTCCTCTCAGGTTACAGGGGCAAAAGTCATTCTCCTTTCATTCTTACTCTTTGAGACCTTGAACTCCTAAGCCCAACGGGGCAGGGCCAGGCAGGCAGGACTGACTGCACAGAAGGGAGAACCCATGTCCACCAGCCTCCCGCTTTCCCCTCCGGTCAGCATCAGGCCCATGGGAGCTCAGATGAGGATCATTGAAGAAAGGAAAGCTGACACTAGCTTTCAAGTTCTACCCAGACCCCCCCCCAAACACTCCACCTGTCCTCCATTAACACACACTCATGGGAGAGGGACAGCACGCTGTTCGGGAAAAGATTTCTTCTCAGACAATAAGCACCTACTTACATAAACCACACACTTCTAGGATGTGGTGAGGGGCTGTGAAGGAAATACATCCAGTGAAGAGATAGAGAAAGTGCTGCTGCTTAGTCCACATAAGTTGGGGGGAGGGCTCTCTGAGCAGCGGATGGGACTCTAAGACTAAGGGTAAATTCATCCCACGGAGAGTTGAAGGGTGCAGAGGGAACACATGGGTAAAATCCGGAAATAGAAAAGTGCTTGGGTTTTGGGGACAGAAAAGAGGTCGGAGGGACTGGAGAGTAGGAGGAGGCCCGACAGAGGAAGGGTCCCAGGGTAAGCCAAGTAACGGGAGAGCCAAGGCCTTCGGAGGCTATCCTAAGGAGTTTGATTTTATGCTAAGAGCAAAAGGAAGCTACTGACGGCTTTCAGTGGGGCACATGGATTTGACTTACCTTTTAGAAAGATCACTTTGGAGACCACGTGCATAGCCTGAGTGGGGAGGGACATTCATAATGAGATCATTGTAATCGTTTGGCTGGGCCAAAACGATGGCGACTCAGGAGGACGGTGGTGAAGGAGAGGAAGGAAGGGACACGAGCAGGCAGCAGAGAGATCTGAACAGAAGCACTAACAGGACAGACGGCTCCTGGGCCATGAGGACCAGTGGGAGGGTGGGAGAGTAAGCATCTAAAATAGAGAAGGGCAGCAGGGTGGGATGCTGGTGGAGGGCACAAGTCCGAAGCTAGAGATCCAGGCTTGGCGCTCAGGGGAGAGGGTCTGGCTGGGAGATAGAAATCTGGGGATGGGGATACCTGGCTGACTTCGCCGATTAAACATCAGACTCTTCGTTTCAGCTCAGGTCATGGTCAGACCCATGTCGGGCTCCCTGCTGAGCAGGGAGTCTGCTTCCCTTCTGCCACTCCCCCTACTGCGTGTGCGGTCTCTCTTTCTCTTAAATAAATCATTCTTAAAAAAAAGAAAGAAATTTGGGAACAGTTAACACATGTGCCCTGTAAAGCCTGCCATAGTGGATGAACTTTTAGGGGGAGAGCTGATAGAGGAAAATGATAGACCTGCTTTTAGCCCTGAGACTCCCCCTTTCTGGAGTTAAGCTGAAGGGGGAGCCCGAAAGGAAGACCAGAAAGGACTGCCCATGGAGAAAGTCCAGACTGTGTGCTGTCGCAGGAGCCCAATGGGTCGTGGTGAGCATGTGGGAGAAAGCCCACAGTCAGAGGAGAAGTCAACTGGAGCTTGGTGATGAACTTGGCACGAGCTCAGCGGTGGTCGTGTTGGTGGCCGTGGTTGTATCTGCTGAGGCTGACGACTCTCTGGGGTGCAGCAGCCGCATGCTGATGTTCCACGACGGAATTGAAGTTACTTGAATTCTCAAGGTAAGAGGGTAAAGCTCTAATGCGGTTGGCTTGAAACTGGGTTTGCAGCCGCTAAGGGGGCCTGGCACCCTCAGTTCGGCTCACTGAACACCACCGCCTCCATGGGGGCCCATGTGGGTTCCTGACCCCTCCAGGAAACTGGAGCCCCCCACACACACACACACCACACCCCCCTGCTATTTCCCTCGTCTTCCCACCCGGTCCACCCGCTGGCCCACTAACAGCTCAAGGGCAGCCCCGTCACACGCCCTCCTCCTGCCCTCCCCCCGCCTCCAGGCTCCAGCCGGCGATGCTGTGAGCTGCCAAGGCCTTGTGGCCAATGGTTTATATTCAGAAAGCATCCCCTCCTGGGACGCGGTGGCCACAGACACTGTAAATACAGGATGTGGCCTCCTGGATGCTGTCCTTTCTCTGTTTTATTGCCAAAGGAAAATTTTTCTGGAAGCCACCAGCCCTTCAGGTGGAACTGAAGGGAGGGAGGGACACGGCTTAAGTTGTTTGCAGCAAAATTTTTCCAGGCGATGTCAAAGAAGTATTTATTGGGGCTAGGAAGGCAGGGAAGAAAGGGCAGAGCTTCGATGTGACAGGAAATATTTGTAAACGGGTTGAGGGAAGTCCGTGAACCTGATGGCGTCTTCCAATCTAGAGGGCCGTGTCTGTAGTCTCTGTATTTCTAAACAAGGAGAAGTGTGGTCGCAAGTGCCAAAGGGCGGTGCTCATTTGCACATTCGATTGGTCTTTACTGAGGACCTTCGATGGAGAGGGAAAATTAAAAGGGAATAAAGGAAGCCAAAAATGTTTAAAGATGTTGCTGAGAAATCTAAAGCTTAAAGAATTGTTTTAGATGAGTTTAAATAAAGCAGAGGGGCTGTATCTACACGATTTCCTGGAGACCGGGGTCATGGGGGGTCCTGAGCGAGAATGGCCTAAGTATGCGAGACAGCGATTTCTCTTCCATGTGAAAGAGATCAGGGTGGAGTGAGTGGCTGTTCAGTGGCTCTACGAATTTGTCAAGGATCCTCTCTGTCATGCCCAGGCCTGTCACCATCCTCTTGGTCCTTAAGCTCGAGCCACTTCGGTCAAGGTCAAGGAAGGAAGAATGACATGTACCGTGTAGTGGCAAGGGAGGCCGGGAATGTCTTTCGTTTGGCCAAAATGTGGATTTTTGTTATTTTGGGAGACGGGAAGAAGGGCTATCTGTCTGCCACAGAGGCTAACATATAGAAATGGAATATACACAACAGGTAAGAGAGGTGATGATTCACTTTACAGGTGATATTTGGTTTTACCTCGTGGCTCTCCAAGGTAGTGGCCCAACTGGCCAGTCCAAGCCTTTCTCTCCGACACATCTGAGCAGCCCGATCCTTGTGCCAAACCGGTAGGTAATCCCTCAGTTCTGAGCCTTGACTTACTTCGTCCCAGCCTGAATTTCAATTCACACACACACACACACACACAAGCACACGCACGTACATGCACATGCCCACATGTAAATGACTTCGCCAGGAGGGGAGTCCGCTGTGCACAGATTAGAGGTGGGACAAAGAGTCAGTGGACTGGAAACACAGGAGGTGGACGATCATGGCTCATTAACTGGGGCAATAGCTCCCCCAGCGAGCGAGGTCCTCAAGGGCTTGCCCCATCCTGGGGAAGAGTGGCCCCCAGAGGCAGCCTCACACACCAGCTGGGTAACTGGTTCTCTACCCCCAAAGAGGGTTTCCAGCCTCACATCTTTATATTCATCTGAAATTCTTCACAGATGCATTTCTTTGACCATGGAAGTCTGGTGTGTTTGTAAACACAAAAAAGGAACTGTCGCTCTTAGTGTGGGGGTTTTCGCTGGGTTCCAAATGTCTCTCACAGGATTTCGTGATGTCACTTCTCTAAATTATATTGACTCGAGTAGGCGGGTGTATGAGTGTCTGTACTTCAAGGAGGGAACCCAGACTTGACTTTCAACAGATTTTCACAGAGGTCTATGCCCCTGTGATATTGTGATTTATAATAAGAACTCTATATTTGGACTTGGTCCCCCTTTCTGGCACAGAGCTCCTAAATCCCTTGGGATTTCAAGTGAAGAGAGTCATAAAAGTGTTTTTTGTTATGCTAATGAAGTGACTTGCGGAGAGCCCCTAGGTCACCTAAGTTTGGGGGCTCCTTGCCAGGGAAGCTGATCATGTGGTCAGAGGATTGGAACTTTCACTCCTGACCCCTGTCTGCCCATTCACCGCCCCCCACCGCCTGACATTCAAGGAACAGAGAGGGGCTGGAGATTAAATTTCCATCACCAGTGGCCAATGATTTAATTAACCGTGCCTTCTATAAGAAAACCCAAAAGGACTGAGTTCAGAGAGCTCCCAGGTTGGTAAACATGCAGAGGTTCAGAGAGAGCCAGAGAGAGCGGTGTGCTCAGAGAGCAGGGGAGTGCCGTGCCCCTCCCCACATCCTTTGTTCGAGGCTTCTCTTCCATGGGGGGGGGCGAGTAGGATGTGAGTCGCTCTGCCAAATTAACTCAACACGAGGAGGGGGGTCATTGGAACCTCTGATCAGAAGCACGAGTGACACTTGGACTTGCGATCCACTGGCATCTAAAGAAGGTGGGGAGCCATCTTGTGGGACTGAGCCTTTATAACTCGTGGTATCTGATGCTGTCTCCAGGTACATAGTGTCAGAATGAAGTTAAATTGCAGGCCGCCCAGCTCTCATTGCAGAGAGGGGCTGGGAGTGGGAAAGAAATCACCCGTGTGTGTTAGGGGCAGAGACCAGGCAGCCACAGGTCCCAGCCGCCTTGCTTGGTGTCCCTCACGGAAGAGCCACCAGGGGCTCATCTCCGGATACAGTGCTGAGCAGCCATGGGTGGTACTGAGTAGCCACAGGCATAGCCAGGCTGCCAATGCCCACACACTGTGTCACCAAGGAGAGATTCCCGGAATTCCTCATGGATGAATGAGGGCGGTCTAGGAGCATCTTCATTTTGCCCCTAGTGGAGCTAAGCTCAGACCTCTTAGCACAGAGCTGGGGGCAGAGGCATGAAATAAGAACTTAGCCAAATGCTTTAAATAATGGTCATTTAAAACTCTCCTATCTGGTTTTCATAGAGCTGGCCCTTACTGTTTAGGGGAGACCTGGATTTAGGTGTGTGGCTTTTTGTAAGCCATCGGCCATGTGAAATGGCTCCAGGTCAACTTATAGTTGGATAAAAGCTAATATTTCAAGGGGAAATTTTCAATAACCAGGAGGTCTGGAGGGGAGGAAAGCCTGGGCCTGCTTGAGATTAAATTAAATATGCTTTGACTTTTATTGACATGGTATCCACATGGCACGGATAACAGCACCAAACATTGCGTGTTTTCAGACAGCACATGTGACCCAGGACTTTGTTAAAGGATGTTAACTATACAATATAAAAAACTAATCTCCTGTCCACGGGCCTGCTTTCTTCAAATTTCCACAGTCTAGGAAAGGATCGAAGAGTAGATCCTTAGATTAGTAGATCCTGAATGGATTGTGGGGATTAGAAATAGAAAAAAAAATGTGTTTACTTCTGAGACATGATATTAGGTTTATGTGTCATTCATGCGGGCATTTGTAAATATTTAGTGCACACCTATCTTGAGAAAAATTATCTAAAATTTGAAAATAAGGAGTGGGGGCAGTATATACTTTTTTTTTTTAAGATTGTATTTATTTATTTGACAGAGAAAGACACAGCGAGAGAGGGAGAAGCAGGCTTCCTGCTGAGCAGGGAGCCCGATGCGGGGCTCGATCCCAGGACCCTGGGATCATGACCTGAGCTGAAGGCAGACAAGCACTCAACGACAGCCGCCCAGGCACCCCGGCAGTATATACTTTCAATTTCCCTCTACCCAAGGAATTTCTCAGCCTCCAGGAGCATAAACCTGTGACTGCCGTGACTACGTACTGATTAGCACTCAGAGACTGTGAAATTACTTGTCAATTTCTGTCTACTACAAAAGTCACGGTTTCATTGTCCAAAGAACGCTAACCAGTGATCTATCTAAACTAGCATTCTGATTCCGGCATTCTGCGTTTCAGAGTTCCTACAAGGACCCAACTCCTTAAGTTGCTTTTGGAACCAGCACTGTTACCTCATATCTTCCCTTATTAATGATTTAATGTTTTGGGAAGGCCTCATAGATTCGACTTTTTGAAAGTTGTGTTCCGTACTCCAAAAAGTATACGGGAATATAAATGACAGCTCCTGCCCTCTAAGCCCGTCCC
>CM053610.1:44409955-44420479 GCA_028646535.1 Procyon lotor
CGCTCTGCCCCCCCCCCCCCCGCCCCAACACGTGGAATGCACCCTTTCAGCCCCGGGCCTCAAAGGGGTGTTTCAGAATGAGTCATGCTCAGGAAGTTAAGTGGTATCTGGTCAGAAGCCCCAAACAAATTTTCTCTTGATTTTCATCCCTAGAAACAAACAGGAAGAGCTTTCGGCAGAAGAGTGACCATCCCCGGGGAGAAGCTCTTTGAGGGCCCGAGCTCCGATGACGCTTATCTGGATCTATGGGGTTTCTTCATTGCTCGCCCCTCTTCTTGGGACCTGTAAATGAGACTTCCTCCCCAGACAGTGTCAGGAAACCCAGAGAGAGCGAATTGCCCCGTAGCTCTGTCCTTGCAGCCCAATCCAGCCGTGGAGACTTCCAGGCCGAGGCAATAAGAAGCACCTACTGACGCAGTGCTCCGACCAGTACAGCGGACGCGTCTCCCGTGTGGAGAGGACACGAGGGGCGACAGCCTCACAGAGCAGTCACCCACGTGGTCCAGGCTGCAAGCGCATCAGGCTGAGGACACACTGTAGCAACAACCAAAAGGCAATTTCGAAAGTGGGATCATTCCATTAAACCCAGCAGACCCCAGTCAGGACCCTGGCGTCCTTCCCCCCACACAGGGTATTCTTCTGGATTTCCCAAGGGGCTTGGGCTCCAGGTCCCCAGAGCAGTAATGTCTGCACTATCCTTTCCTGGAGGCCTTCCTTTCTCTCTCTCTCCCTCTCCCTCTGCCTTCCAATGGGAAGTGCACCTGCGCTCTGGTTCTCTCTCAGGTCCGCCCAGCACAGCACAGAGCCGAGATATCCTGGGCCCTGAGGAAAACTCCTCCCCCAGATCCAGGCAAAGCCAGCTCCCGGCTGCAAGCAGGCAGGAGGAAACAGAAGGCCAGGAATATTCATATTTCCATTATCTTGGTCTTTTTCCATAATGTGTCACATGAGTCAAAGTCCGGGATCTTGTTGGGCCACCTACTAGAGGTGAGTTATGAGTTGAATTTTGAGAAACAGTAATAATAGTTAATATGCAGGAGGGACCTACCCCCGTGCCTGGCCGGGGCTCATCCTGGCAGCAACAGGAGGCCCAGCTGCCAGAATCCAAAACTTCAGCTCCTTTCCTCTGCTGTCCCAAGTGAGGGAGCAAGAGCGGCGTAAGTGAGCCCAGGCATGGGATGCTGAGGGGCGGGGGGCGTAGGCATGGGGACTGACCGACTGCCACCCTTGCCAACCAGGAAGAACCTCATGTTTTGCTCAAGCAGGAAAAGGGGTTTTCTAGCCTCTGTTCCCTCAGAGGAAGTGAGCGCTTATACAAAAGCAGCGCTAGCATCCTCCTGTGTCCTTGAAAATGAAAGCAAAGCCTCAGAGGGCTACCTGGATTCTCTATCCAGGCCTCCTCTCCCTGGTACCAGCAGAGCTTCACTGCAGGCATTCAGAAAAGTGGATTCTGTCTAGCCGTCTTACCTTCCGAGCCTCTGTCTTGTCCACCATCATTTGTCTCCAACCCTCCATCTCCTTCTCTTTCTCTCCATCCCTTCCTTTTCCTTCTGTCCTTTTGTCGTTCTCTCTCTTTTGTTGTTCTCCCTAATTCTTTCTTCTTTTTTTTGAAGATGTATTTACTTATTTGAGAGCGAGAGAACACTAGTGGAAGGGGCAGAGGGAGAGGGAGAGAGAATCCGAAGGAGACTCTTAGCTGAGCCGGGAGCCAGGGCATCTGGAGAATGGCCATTGAGCAGTTTTGGGGGGACCTTGTGAAGCTCCAGGGGCCCACGCCCATCGCTGAGCCTGGCACATTGAGTGCTCTCCCAGGTGATGACGTCCTGGGGAAGCCACCTCCGGCAGATGAAGCTGCTGATGAGCCCAACAGATAAACTAGAATTCCGCTTTAATTATTAATTTCCATGGGTGATGCGCCTGTAGGGATCATTGGTATCCATCCCTGGATCGAGGGGTCCCCGGGGGTGGAGGTCGAAAGGCAAAAGGCTTCTTGGCACACAATTAACCAGGATAAAAGAATTTGGATGGATATGTGTGTGTGTGTGTGTGTGTGTGTGTGTGTGTATTTATATATTTATACATATATTTATTTATTTGTATGGTAAAGATTTATTTATTTGAGCGAGAGCACATGTGCATGTGCACAAGTGGGTTGGGGGAGGGGCAGAGGGAGAGAAGCCCCAAGCGGGCTGCCTGCTGAGCATGGAGCATGAGATCATGGCCTGAGCCAAAACCAAGAGTCAGACACACCTGACTGCGTCACCCAGGCAGTCTTTTTTTTAAAACAGTATTGACTTTTAAAGCAATCAGGTAGTCCTAAAGTGACATTTCTTTTCAACCAGGTTGCTGTTCATTCTAAGGCTTGTTCTGTTGGGAAGACCAGTAACACATGTTCAGAACTGGGGCCTCACCCAGGCGGACCGGCTGAGCTCCCTGGTACTTCCCGCCAGAGGTGGGTGGGGGGCTGAGAACCCCTCCTCCGTGACATCTGCATGGTTCTCAAGGCTCCATCGTACTGATTTTTAGTACACGTAGGCAGAGTCAGAGTCCAGGGCAGGCTGGAGGCAACAGGGACCCGGGTAGGGGGACGTCTGCTCCGCGCAGCCCTGCAGAAACCCTGGTTCCTACCAGCTATGGCTCCCCCTCCCCCCTTCTAGAGCCATGGACTCATTCCCTTGGGTTCCCCACAAGCGCTCAGCTGACAGGAAAGGAGCCTGCTCGTGCTGCCCCTCATTTCACCGGCCTTTCCTGACCGGAGTCCAGGCACAAGGCCACACGCAACTGCTATGGAGCAGGGAGCACCAAGGAGGAGAACGACATGGTGCTGGGTAAGCTTTGTGCTTGGTGACAAAGACACCATGGGCTCCCTTACACTGTGAGCTCTAAGGGCCAACAGGAGTTCATCCACTCGCACATTGTCTGAGCTGGAAGGAAGGAGGAAAGATGATTAGATGGACAGATAGACACAGTCATCTTGCCTAACCAAGTACACGCAGAAGTCATGGATGGATCTCCAGTCTCCACCCCCAGCTCAGTGTCACACACACGTGGACTCCTGCCTTGGTGCCACCTCCATCCCACCAAGAACTGAGACGTGGGCTGTCAGACTCCCTTAGGTAGCTCACTTATTGTTTGGGCCAAAAGGCTTTCACTCAACAAACTCGACTCTCGCAGGGAACAAATGGCTACACTTTCCCACTTGGAAATGCGTTTTTGTTAAACTTCCTTTTTATAGAAAGCCTGAAAGTCCTACTAAATCTCAAAATGGCTTAGCAGAGGGTGTTGCCATATAAACGTTGTGTTCCTCTGAAATTGACAGAGGCTCATTATCTTTAAATTGCTTCAAGCCGCCAAGATTAGCAATCTTTCGGAGTCTGTGTTGATTCAGAAAGATGTTGCCTCTGAAGTTACAAGGTGCCCCATTGCCTCCAGATCTGTAGGGTCCCTGGGAGCCTCTAATCAGCTAACATCGGCTGCCTGACCTACTTGGAATTGGGACCAGTGAAAACTGTGTATAGTCTTGTAGAAATCGGGATTGGATTATAGGATTAACAGGAGCCGCTGGAGGCCAAGGGACTTTTGCTGTAATTGACACCAGGACAGGTGTTTCAGGCTTTTGTCATAGAACAATACAACCAAGGAGCCACGGGTTGGGTCAAAGAGGCATTTTGACGTTTAAAGACTCAAAATGAGGCTAATTGTAGAGAAAAAGGAGCTGATAAAAGAAAGGGATTGACTTCAGGAGAGGAGGTCAGAGAGAGGAAAAAGTTGGTTTGAAATCAAGATCAGACATCAGAAGACGGACCAGCAGAGGCCAAGGCTGAGCTTTTCTGATGCTATTTTTCCCTGGGGCTGGAAGCCGGAGGCTCAGCCAGCCTGAGATCACTTCTTCGTTGATAAGACTGAGAATGCCAGAATGATGGGAGTCATAACAGTATCACGGATCAGAGCTGTCCTGGCTCTCGTGTCCCTCTGATGACAACCCTTGCATTTCTAATGACAGTTGCTCCCTTCCTTCTATACTGTCTAAAATGTAAGCAGCAGCAGATACATTCCCAATGCTTTATTCAGCCTGCTTTTTGGTTTATCCAGGATGATTGGCATATTGAGATGTATCCTAATGGATATTAGTCAGAGTTCTCCAGAAAGAACCAAAAGGATGTGTACTATTGGAGATATTTCTATCTCTATATTTATACAGACTAATATATATTGTATTAATGTATAATAAATATTAAAAGAAAATATATTCAAAATAAAATATATATTTTGTATATAATAATATATGTTATATTATATCTATATAATATAGAGATATAAATAGAAATAGTATATATACTAATATCACTTATATTTGTTATATATAATAATATATTAGTAATATTAGTATATATAGTACAATATTAGTATATATTAGTATATTAGTGTAACTAATATGTATAATATATTTATATGTACTAATAAATTATATTAATGTATATGTTAATAGAATATATTAATATTTGTATATATACTAATAAATTATCCATCTGTCTATAAATGTGCATTCTCAGGCTCCACCCCAGAACTGGTGTATCAGACTCAGGAGGCAGCCTGGAAATTTGTGTTTTAATCATCCCTCATGTGACTGTGATGCCCACGAGAGCTTGACAACCACTGGAATGCAGACTAAAAGGCTGAATATTTTCAGGGTGGCTTCCTGCCTCTCGGAGCATTACATAATAGTATCCCATACTTATGGGCAAGGTTTTGTGCAGTTTATTGAGGGCTTCCGTATATATTTGCTTCCCACAATGGTTGTATGAAATAAAGATGATCTTTGCAAAGGAAGAAGTAAAATTAAAATGACCTGGTATTCCTGTCGTGGTAATGCACCCTACTACGATCATCTCCTCCCTCCCTCCCTCCCTCCTTCCATTCCTCCCTCCCTCCCTTCCTGCCACTCCCCCTCCCTCCCTCCTTCCGGTCGCCCAGTCTCTGTGGCAGATGAAATGTGATGAAGCTCAGATTCCCTTTCGCAAAGGAAGCTGTATTGTCCCAGGTGCCAGAAGACTGCCCTTGGCTGCCAGCCCTCTTCGGGGCCCGCTTTGCCCAAAGGCAGCCTCTCAGGCCAATGTCACACCTCCTTCTCAAAGGCAGCCCATATCCAGTGACTGACCCATGTGAGGGTGCGATAGTCTGACCCAGCCCAGTGAAGAGCCATCTTCTCAGAGCTCCAGGTGGCACTTGGGTTTTATCCCCTCCCTTCCATAGATGTTCATCCTCATACACGCCTTCCTGAGTGTCCTGCACTCCCTCAGAGCAGGCATCCCAGGGAACCCAAGCTGGGACATTTCCTGGCATGTTCTTGGGCACTGACTTGACAGCGATTGCTCCTAACGACAGATGATTGTGTTGTCGCTGCTGGTGTGACACCCCCCTACTCATACTCACATGCACCTTAAATTTGCTGGAAATCTGAGCACCACTCAGCAGACACGGAGGCAGCACAGACTGAGGAATATCTCTGAAAGCTTACTCCCAAACAGAAGTGGGCTGTGCAAAGGCCCTCTTCAGCAGAGACACTTGAGATATATAGGTATATCTTGAATCTGTTTCCAGGTTGCCCTTTGCAAATCCGTTAGGCAGACAAAGCTTTTGTTTCCCCCTGGAAGTCTTGCTCTCACCTGTCGAAGTGTCCAGTTTCTGAAGGGCCCGGACTCTCATCATTTCAGCGTTTCACACAATAGGCCTGGGGCCTGATGCAGCACAGACCTTCCCAGCGACCTATTATGAAGCTGTCCATCTGGAAACTGAGGGCTCCCTCCACACCATCGATCGCCTCTCCACGGAGCATGCGTTGTCCTCCCAGAGCCACCAGAGGTTGCTGCCTGCAGCCCGGAGAGGCCCACTGTGTCTTGTTCTGTAGCAAACATTCATATCTTCTTTCTCCCCACAACAAAAAAGAAAAAAAGAAAGAAAGATTTAAGACATGACACCCTCGACACCATCTCTGACAGACAGTTTTTCCTTTTTTTTCCTGGAAAATAGATGGTGTATTGTCTCTGTGCAAGTACTAATTAGCATGACTTTCCTGTTGCCCTTCCTTTTCCCGAAACTCATCATTTATTGATAGAGGGGCAGGCCTGTTAGAGACAAGGGGAAAACACTGACGAGCGGGTTAATTGTGAAGCCCATGGTGATGGCTTGAGAGAAAAGGAAGGGAGTCCCGATGTTCTCCATCTGCAAAGTGACTTCACACTGCAGGAAGCAGAAACCTACTCCCTACAGGAGTCAGGACTGGCAATGACCTTGGCCGTAAAGCTTGGCTTTACAAGTGTCAGCAAAGGAAGGACCACATCTCACCTAACTCAGTTTGCCAAAGAGAAACAGAGTCCTTATTCTTTGGGGGTCACTCCTCCCTTTATAGATGATGCTACTGAGGACCAGAGAGGTCAAGTGCCCCACCCAACATCACAGAGCCTCTGCAATCCAGGCTTTCATTCTTGTTTTCCCCCTCTTCCACAATAATTCTTAGTCGAGTATGCCTATATTGCTTATTTAGCAATGTTTTTATGAATTTAAATTTTTGGTTTTAGAGCTAACTGAATTATTCGGGGAAAAAAAATATTGGCTAAACATCAAGGTTTTCCCCCATGACACAGGTAACTTTTCATCAGTGTTATTTTAAAATGTTTAAACTTAATTTTAAAGCAGTTTTTAAATTTCCTAGTTAATTACCTTCACGCTTTTAAGTATGCCTTTTAAATTGTGATAACATAGACACAACGTGAAATTTATCGCTTTATTTTATGTGTACAGTTCAGGGGTATTAATTTCATGGTTGTACCACCATCGCTGCCACACAGGTAATGCTCTCCAGAACTTTTCCACCTTCCCAAATTCAAACTCTGTGCCGTTTAAGGACTCCCCATCCTCCTCCTCCCTCCCCTGGGACCACCACTCAACTCTCGATCTCTATAAACGTGACTACTCTGGGTGGCTCATTTAAATGGACTCCTGTGATATTTTTCTTTCTGGTTCTAGCTTATTTCACTTAGCATAATGTCTTAAGGGTCGTTCATGTTGTAGCACGTGTCTGAATTCCATTTTGTTGTAAAAGGCTGAGTAATATTCCATTGTGTATGTCTATATCCCATTTTGTTTAGCCATTCATTCCATGCCTAGGTACTTGGGTAGCTTCCACCTTCCGGCTACTGGGAATAATGCTGCTGGGAACATGGGTATACAAAAATCCATGAGTTTGAACATGATTTTTAAAATTAAAATTTATTTTTATTTATTTTTTGGAAGATTTATTTATTTATTAGAAAGAGAGAGAGCCTGCAAGTGGGAGGAGGGGCAGAGAGAGAATCCTGGAGCAGACTCCCCGCTGAGCATGGAGCTGGGTGCCAGCAGGAGCCAGCTCATGACCCATGAGCTCATGACCTGGGCTGAAACCAAGAGTCTGATGCTCCACCGATGGAGCCATCCAGGTGCCCCAAAATATATTTTAGAAAAAATAATGTTGCACTTTTGTCCTGGTGAAGCTTACATCATTTTAGCCAAGCTCTCACCTTTTTATGGTCTGTTCCTATTATATTTCAGCTGCTTGAGTACCTTTACAAACACAAGCAATGGCTCTCTTTTTTCATCTGGTTAGCCAGCGTGCAAAGCAGGCACCATTGCCTGAAAAGTCGCACAACTCTTCTAGAATGTCCCTCACCAGCATAGGGCTTGCTTGGTTCTGCTGCCTAACAAAAGAGGCTCTCAATTCATATTTGTTAGATCAGTAAATTAAGGAACTATGTATTATTCAACAATTGAGTGCATTGATCTATACACATTTATTTTTAATCAAACTTTCCTTCGATGTACATCCAGCTATAGAGATTATTTTCTTTCATCACCATCACTAGATGGGATCAAGAAGAAATCCTTCCCAAACTGTTAGCTTGTGACTAAATAGGTAAAGGCACTCCTTGAAAATAGAGCAGTCCCCCACTTGCAATGGTGTTTGGCTCCCAAAGGTGCTTTTTTGCCCCAATAACTTAGATACCCTGTTGTTCTACTGGAGTTGTTTCAAAATGTCAGCTCTGATCTCTTAGCCATACCTCAAGTTGGCAATCCTCCAAAAGATGGTCAATCATGGATAGATCAGATGATCATGATTATGGTGACACCATGAAACAAACAACCTCACATCTTGCAACATAGAGCAGTAAGCATTTGCTTAGCTCATGAACCTCAAGGATGGCTGGGGCTTGGCTGATCAAGGCTGGGTTTGGCTGAACCAGTCTGCTTCCAACCACGAGTCCAACGAGGCATGGCTTCTCACTGAGGTCTGGGCTCAGATCTGCTCGTTGGCTCTACCTTTGGAGACCCTGGTGAAATGGACAAAGTATCTGAGGGAAGCACTTCTCATGGTCAGGTGGACCCAAAAGACAGCAAGTGGAAAGAGCAAGGCCTCCTAGAACCTGGCTTCAGCACTGGCGCACCATTACTTCTGTTTCAGTTCATTGGCTAAAGCGAGTCACATGGCCAAAACTAAGGGAGGAGAGTGTGCTCTACCTTTCAGGGGGAAAATTGTAAAGTTACGTGTCAACAATCTGGGTACAGAAAAGGCTGAAGAATTGCAGCCAATAATGTAGCCTTCTTAACTCAGTTGTGGAAAAATAACCAGGAACAATTCAACCTCTCCAAAAGAGACAAATGGCATGCCGACAACCTAGCATTTCAGCGTTCCGATAGACACATACAGCGCAGACAGCGAAGGCTCAAGTAGGGGTCTGCCAAAATCTGGTGGCAGAATAGAAAAGTAAGAACTACAATATCTGCTCCTTCAAGTGTGCTCCTTTGAGTTAACATGCCAGGCCTCATGGCAGCAGCTAAGAGACTGAGGCTCCTACCCTCCCTACTTAGGTAGAAATAGTCACTCTGCCCCAGGTTCTTTCCAAAACAGTTCTCTGATTCTTGCTACACTAAACCTTTCTCCTTCTATGAGAAAAAAAGAAAGGTCCACCTTGTATGTGATCCTCTCCACGCAAGGATAATTAGTGTCGGATGCCATTTTGATTCCACTGCTCTCCCAGCATCTAGTGAGCACATGGGATTAGTCAAAAGCAAACAGCAAGGTCTCTTCCAGCCTTCGCCCTGGAAATCAGGTATGATGCCAGGTAATTAGAGCAACATTTCTCTAGGTTCCTCTCACTGTGGCAAGGCAGTTACCATCAAAAACTTGACACATTGGAATAAAATCTCAGCAAGACTGTGCTCCTTTGAGATGCCCCAAGTTCTTGTGAACATTTCCAACCACACTGTGCTCTACAAAATGAAGCCTGCAACCAGGAGGGAACGGGTCAGCCCTGTTCTACCCACTGTCTGGTTCCAGTAACAACAGGAAGTGTCAGTGACAGAGCTGAGAGGAGAAACCAACGGCTCCCTTGCATAACTGGCCTGTTTCTGAATGACTCAGATGTGGGTATTTTCTCATCACAAAAGCCCTCTCTAGAGTTCCTTCTCTTTCATAAAGGTCTAAGTGATCTCTTTTGTGAAGATGACTTGGGGAAGCTGTGCTCCTCTGAGAGGAAGTAGAGTTGATGTGAAAGAGATGATTGGGGTTGGTAAGGATGTGGTGAATGTGGACATCAGAAAAACAGGCAGAGAGGCCTATCCGTGGATTGGTCTAGAAATGGTTAGAGAGAAACTAGGACTTATTAAATGTATTTATGCTGCTGATCCCATGCGGTGCAGACTTCAGATAGATGAGTCCATGCTACAGAAATGTATCACTGAAGACTGATAAATACTGACAAATGAGTCAGGCCTATGGTGGGTCTGAACGTGTCTTAACTGAGATAATTATTCCGTTGATGATCCGGGCCACCCGCCACAGCCGGAGCAGAATCAGCAGGCCAAGAGCCTCAAACTGGTGCTTCTGAAACAGGAGGACAAAGTCAAGGATGAAGGAAACCACCACAATGGTGTCCAGGATTTCAAACTTGTGGTGAAGGAACTCCATGCAGAAGACCTAAAGTCTTCATTGACAAACAGACCAATCTGAGCAAGTGCTTTGGCTTTGTTAGCTACGACAATCCGGTGTCTGCACAAGCTGCTATCCAGGCTAGGAATGGCTTTCAGATTGGCATGAAACGCTTGAAGGTCCAGCTGAAGCGCTCCAAAAACGACAGCAAACCTTACTGATCCTAACCCCAGAGGCTCCCTGCTCTTATTTTAGCTTTCTTAGGGTAAGTCCCACAAGCCAGCCTGTTCTCAACAGAAAAGGCAGAGGAGGACCACATTGCCAACTTTTACCAAGAGATGGTTATTTTTATAATAAGGCCTCCATGTCCCCTTCCCATCCCCCCCCCCCAATTCGCCATAATTAAAAACTCGGGCTACCTTGTTTCTATCGAGTAAAACTCCTCTTCCAGTTGTGCCACTGTATTCTCCTTTGTTTTGCAATTTGAATCTCCTTTTACCTTTTTTATTTTGTTCTCATTTTGTTCTCATTTTTAGGCTTTTTTTTTTTTAAAGAAAAACACA
>CM053610.1:44420579-44463620 GCA_028646535.1 Procyon lotor
GATCTTGTCGACTGCATCTTCCTGGTGTCTTTTCACATGCTCTGCTTTTCTCTATATTTCCAGTAAATGGTAGAGTCATTGGCTTGATTAGATTCTGATTCAATTCTTCTGGCAAGAAGTCTTCATGGATGGTGCTGTGTATTTTGTATAGCATCTCATGAAGAGGTCACTGCACTTCTGGTGATGTCAGTGTTGATCAACGGGCTGTCAGCCTGCCCCACCTCATAAGAAGTGACTAATTTATCCTTCATCCAAGTGTCCTAGCACCTCCTGGGGATTGTTGCCCAGATCCATTTTTCATGAAGGATAACATGTCTCTTCTGAACTGGCCTCAACCCAGGGCCATGATCCCTGATTCTATCAAGTTCTCCCAAGTTGATGGCTATCTGTGGGTAAGGTTGGGGTTGGGGAGGGACAAAAACAGCAGAGGACAACTGAACAGCAGGAAGCCTTCATGACTGATGATGTATTCCTTTCCAATTGCCGAGCACTCTATGTTATGCAGAGGACCTTCCTCAACTCCAATGGCTTTTGTAAGTGGTGAGGCCCAGTATCTTTACTGCTACTGCCAGTGGAGGAAGACACTTCAGAGACCTGGACTCAGATCCAAGTTATACCGCTGTGTAAGCTACTCTGCTGGGTAATTTTATTTAATGATGTTGTTTGACTCCCTGCTCCATGATCCTGAACTGGGTCTTCTCAACAGAAAGGCAATTCTGGATGTATCACCTTGCCTTATATTCCAGAGTTCGTTGTCATCCTTGCCACAGCAGGTGGTCCCAAATGAAAACTGTGAACTCTACCAGTTCTTCTTCTTTTCCTCTGTCTTATCTGTATGGAATGAATATGAGGTTGGTTTAGGTAATATGGTAAAATCTGAGCCTCAGATCTGGGTGAACATTTAGCATTGAAAAAGTTTGCTTTCCAAAAAAAAAAAGTTTGCTTTCCACTCACAGAGCACATCTGAAGTGGCCTGGTGGGGAACCTGGGCCCATATAGTCACACAGGGTCGTAGGCTGACAGAGACCCTGCTGTTTTAATCCTGCATCATCTGGAAGCTCAATCCCTATGGTAAAGAAAGTTCTGGAGGTTCTTAAACCAGAATCAAAATCTTTGGCTTGAAGCAGCTTAGGTCAGCTTTGCCCTCAGCCCACTGGCCAAAACTCATCACCAGTCCTACCTATTCATTTAATCATCCTGGTGCCTGGAACGAGAGAAGAACCAGATGTGGGTGGGTATAAGAAATACCCACCCCTGAGTGTTAGAAATTTGTAGAATAAGGCCTGCTATCATTCGAAAATTGGACAGTGAGGTTTATTAATTGCAACAGTTTCTGGGATTTTGCACATTCTTTCATTTGTTTGTTTGGAAAAGTTTTCTGGAACTTTACTACTTGCCAGACCCGTGTTCCAGGCACTGGAAATAAAGCAGTAAACAAATCAGATAAATCTCTCCCCTCATGGTACTTACCTTTGCAAATCAGAGGGAAACAGTAAGTGATGAAACCTAGTACACAGTACAGTGCTCAGCAGAGATAAGTACTGTGATTCCAAGTAAAGCAAGGATGCATCTACAGAGGTAAGAAGCTGGGTAAGACTTCAGGATAATCTTCTCTCAGGAGTGGACCTTTAAATGGGGAACAGTATGGAGGCCAGTCATGGCAGAAGAGTATGGATGTGGAAGAAAGCACGTATAAATGCCGGCTATGGAAGTGAGTGAAAGGGGTTAGGAACAGCAAGTCAGGATGGGCAAATAAGTGCAGGGAAGTGGGAGGAACACATTCCATTCCAGTTATGGAATCCACAAATCACAGGGATGAAAGGCAAAGCTTAGGGAGTCCAGTCGATGGCCCTGTAATAGCGTTGTATGGTGACAGATGGCAGCTACACCTGTGGTGAGTGTGGCATAAGGTATAGACTCGTGGAACCGCTATGTTTTACAGCTGAAACTAATACAACATTGTGTGTCAACTATACTACAAAAAGAGAAGGAGGAGGAGGAAAAGAGGGAGGAGAAGGGGAAGAGGAAGGAGGAGGCGAGGGAGGAGAAGAAGGAGAAGAGGAAGAGGAAGAGGAAGAAGGAGAAGGAGAAGGAGAAGAAGGTGGGGAGGAGAGGAGGAAGAGGCGGACGAAGAGGGGAGGAGAAAGAGCAGCAAGTCAGATACTGTGGTGTAAGAACAATGATGTCGGTGGAGCTATAGGGATGAGGTTGGAGGAAGTGGCCCGAGATCAGGTCACAGCAACCTTGAGCCCAGGGAACATTTTGGATTATATTTTACCTGTGATGAGAAGCCATGAGAGGATTTTGAGCAGGGCAGTGACCTTATATAATTTTTACTTCTGAAAGGGGTGGGAGGCAAACACATTGTAAGGGGAGGGGAGATTAGGTAGAAGGCTCTAGTGTGAGCCCCGGAGACAGATAGCTATGGTGACCAAAACTATGAAGGGAGTGGCTGGACTCAGGACACGTTTCCAAGGTAGGGTTTGACAGGCTGTGTGTCCCCAGAGGTCACGGAGGTTCAGTCTCTGCTTGCCAGCACATCCGGGCACTGAGAAGCTGGGTGACGTGATAGAAAGCGGGAGGCCTGGAGTCAGGCAGAACCGCGTTTGCCCTTCTGCTCCATCACTTGCCAGCTCTCTTATCTTGGGGGAAGTTGCTTAAATTCGAGAGCCTCTGGAATGGAGGTGACGATGCCCATCTCACAGGGCTGTTGTGAGGGTTGTCGTGATCAGGACTTCACACCCCAGCAGAGGCTGGGACCAGTGCTTCTGTACTTGCTTTTTGAAGCATGTACACGAGAACTTGTTTAAAAATTAGATTGAGAGAGGTCTGAAATAATATTTCAATAGTGAAATTAGTGGTGGCTAGAGATAGCATAAAAACAGGGTGAGCTCAGCAGCCTAGAACTTTCTGGGATGATGACTTCAACTCCCATTGTTCTAATCTCTGCCATTTCCTGGAGGGTTCCCCTGAGGGATCTGATTCAAAGGTGAGAAGGTCCCGCCCACACCTGCCTTCAAGAAACCCTTTGTGCAAGAGCCTGTCAGAGGGCCCAGAGACCAGGGAGAACTGGACTTCCCCAAATTTGCACCAGTTTGTTTGGCAGCTCATCTGACTCCTCTGAGTTTTCTAATGAGGGACATTTGGGATGTCAGCCTGATATTTGCTCTCACTGTAACCTTCCACCCAGCAGAAAGGGTGGGATAGTACTGATCTACAAGTGCCTCCACTCTTATGGCCGCCCATCTTTAGTCCCCAGGGGCTACCTAGATCAACTGAAAACACCAGCAACAAAGAAAACAAGGATTGACCTTGTGGATGGGCAATTCGGCTGTGCCAGTTCTTCCCAGGAGCTTAGCCTGGTGTCTGGCATCTGGAAGGCACTCAATAATAGCAGCTGTTATTATCTTATGGGTGAAAGACCTGAGGCTCCAAGTTACTGGTTGGTGAGTGGCAGAGCTGGGAAGGAGGCTGAGTTCTGCTTGGTCCAGAAAATTCAAGCTTATTCACCCTCCGACACAGCCTCCGAGGAGACAAGGGCTGCTTGTGGCCAGACTAACCCCCTGAGTTACTGTCATGTCACTGGGAACCATGGATAGTTGGATGAGAAGTAACAACAGGTGTGACATTTATAAAACTTCTCTGACAGCAGGGAATGGATCGAGTTCAGTGGACAGAAGTCAGGGACGGTATGGTGACTAAGTAATAATAATAATAATAATAATAATAATAAATCAAGAGATAAGGAAACCAGCCAAGATTCCCCTTAAATAGAAAACAGGACTTGGATGGGAATGATAGCAAGGGGAAGCCTAATGATTATTTGTGTGCCAGCTTGCAGAGGAAGGGGTATCTGAACACGGTGGCTGTCCTGTCATCATCTGCCACATGAGACATGTGAGATGATGCTGAGCTCCTGAATGTTCACTGGAAATCGATGGCAATATCGGGGGAGGGGATGCTTGCTCCCAGGGTCTGAGAAGCATGCGCCTGGGAATCTACTCCTTTCTCGGCTAAGTTGTCCATTAGTTGGGGCACCCAAGCTTGATGACATCTAGGGAGGTCTTCCTCATAAGGGTAACGTACCCAGGAAAAGAAGAGGATGAGGTCGTGGGAAGGTGAGGTCGGGGGCTGTAAGCAGAAGGTGTGTTGTGTCAGAGGGGGGAGCATGTGTTGGTTGAGGTTTGCGAGTGTGAGTGTATGAGTACGAGCGTACGGGTGCATATGTGTGAGTCTGTATGTGGGGAGAGGTGTCTGAACGGAACACTTGCTTCACGTAGCAGGTGCAGGATTCCGTTCAGAAGTGAGTACCACACACCATCCTTTCAGTTACTGGGTAGCTAGCTGAGCTTCCAAGAAAGGTACCTTGGAGTTGGGTCCCCTCTTTTCCAAATGGGCAACCTTGCTATCTATAAGAAAACAAAAGCCTGGGGCCTCTGTTTTCGGCTCAGGTCCTGGGATCAAGCCCCACATCAGGCTCCCAGCTTCATGGGGAGTCTGCTACTCCCTCTCATGTTCTCTCTCTGTCTCTCAAATAAATAAATAAAATCTTTTAAAAAAGAAAAGAAAAGAAAAACAAAAGCCTGGCATCTGCCTAGCGTGATGGCAATTTGCCGTGCCAGGAGCCACACATCCCTTCCCTAGTCCGTGAACGATTTGAGGTCGGCATGGACACTGGGGTTCAGCTTCTCGATCTTGACTTTCCGGCGTTCCCTTGGGCGTGTGGCAAGGGGAGGGGGTGGGGCAAGGTATCAAAACTGGAGGTGGCCTGATGTGGGCTCCTTCCAAAGACCAGAAACTGGCCATCAAATGATCACCAAGAGTCCTCAACACAGGCAAGAGAGGCTTTAGATGTCACTTTGAAAGTTTCGACATGTGCCAATTACATCTTCACGAGCTTAGTGTTGGAGGGGGAAGGAGAGCTTTGTTTTGTTGTGTTTTTCGAATACAAGGAAATTCTTGGTTGAGAGGAGCAGATGTGCTAGTAAGAGTTACACTTCACCCATCTAACTGTCATTTCCTGAGAACTTCTGAAGGTTTCGGCTTTGAGGCTAGAGAGATGCAGCACGTTGATCTCAGGAGGAAAATCTGATTCAGGCTAGATTGCATCTAAGTTTATTCCAATCAGAGAGTCAGGGGCATTTTAAAATATCACACTTGCATCACTAGCTGCATAAACAACTTTTTAATTGCCCTATGGTCTCTTTCCACATTTCTTTTCATGCGTCTAACCCAGCCTTCTTTCAAATAAAATATTGTGCTTTTTAAGCTATTCTGTCTTTCATCATCTTAGAAAGATCTTTATTCCATCAAACGGCCCTTGGAGATTTTCTTTCTCCCTTCAACCTTTCCCCAGGCTGATTTCATTTCTCTAAGGTCACTGGAGAAAACCACCATTTCTTTTATTTATTTGTTTGTTTGTTTAAATTCCATTAGCCAGCACTTAGTACACCATTGGTTTCAGACGTAGTGTTGCACAATTCATCAGCTGGGGATAACGCCCCCGTTTCTGAGAGCCACCTTCAAAGTCCCTGAGGGCGACAGTGGGATCACAAGACCCAAGAATCCCATTCACTCTATCTGCAGCAACATTTTTGCCAGCACATGCCTGGGCATTGGGAGAGCCAGACTTAGGTCCCTGGGCTTCACCCTGGATGTCCCCACAGGTGGCAGGTCAGGGGAATGAGCCAAGTCCATCTCAGCCGTGAAACTTCCAAAATGCCCAGTTAGCGCCCACTCCGGTTCTTAGACCTTGTGCCCCCACCCTCCCACCCCAGTGCCTTTGGTCTTCTTAATGGAAGAGAGCAGCTTTCATTGATCACCCTGTATGCTAAGCTGAACAATTGTTAAAAATTATCTTGGGATCCCTAACTTCCCCTTAATTCCCCATTATGGAGCAATTGTTCCTGAATTTATCCAGAAGTATTAAACTGCAGGTGTATCCATCTGCTACTTTATCTTATGGAGGAGGACCCCATAGGTGCAGTGACCTAGAGGGCAAGGCATTGCTCCCTTGTTCTCTTTCTGCCCCTTGCTGGTCTCAGCATCTGGGCCAAAAACCAGGCTTCCCAGCCATTGCCTGTTCTTTGCACAATGCAAGATGCTGTATAGTCTTTCTATGTCCTATCTTCCACCTCTTGGAATGATGAAGTCTCAAATTGTTCTAGCAGCTTCAAAAAGTGTTGTTAACTATCAGTCCCCAAGCCGCCTCTCTTGAGGCTCCAGAGAATTCCCAGATCGATGGGGCAGATGTGATTTCTCACCACCTCCCCTCCTGGAACATAAGCTTCAGAGGATGGTGTGGGGGCTCCCAGCACTGTATCCTGATTGCTTAGCACTTTGCCTGGCACACAGCAGTCATTCAACGAATATTGTAGAATATTGAGTGAATGAAGTACGAGCACTCCCACCATTATGTGTCTTTCTCAGGCATCTTTCCTAATCTCCTTAGCATGTCTCCAGGTACAAGGAATAAGTAATGGATGCGGTATTTCTGTGGCCACAGAGTAAATCTGTCCTTCCTGCTCATCATCTGGTTGTGTCCATCCTCAGAGGGAGGACAGGCCACTGCGGGTAGATCTGGAATGTAAAGGCTTTGGGGCCTCTCAGGCTGAGCCCAGTCAAAGCTGGTGCCTCCAGGCTTTCTCATTTCCCTTTGAGCAAATTGGCGTGTGGAGAAATCCTTCCCTATCTTTCTGCAACTTCTTAAGCCTTGCACACTTGACCCCCGTGCAGCTGGTCATCTGGAGTTAGCCTGTATTTGAATTATTAGTCATCCCAAATCCTCAGCTTTATTCTTGCCATTTTTTTTAAGGGTTCATGACCTTGACATTGCTTTTCAGTGACATTCCCACGGAACTTCAGAGATTGAAAGCTTTGCAAAATGCATACTCCCTTTGGTGACATCAGTGCGTTGCCTTGTTCTGTGTATGGGCCAAGAGCAGGCCGCCCCAGGATAGGTCATTTTGCCACGAAGATGGTGTTGAGTTAAAAAGCAACTGAAAGCCAAGAAAATCAGGAAAAGCTCTCTGCCTCCTCCTCAACTGCCTAAGAGGAATTGAGAAATAAGACCCGCTGCAGGAAGGGAGCTATCCCCATAGATAATGAACTAGGTGAGGTAGACAGGATAAAGGAACCTAGCAAGGCCTATTTGTTCAGAGTCTTCTGTATCCCATTGTTTCTCAGCGGCCCAGCAAACGTGTGTTTATCAAACATTTATGCTTTTTCATCTTCCTAAGTAATTGCATTCCTCCTCTTTGATGTCCCAGACTCCTGTCCCCTTCTCCTTAGCTCAAGATGACATCTATGCCTAATTTGTCCTGTCTCTGGAATGTCCACGTCTGTGTGGACTCCCCATGTGTACGAAATTAAAATCTGTTTTTCTCCCGTTAGTCTGTCTCGTGTCAATTTGACTCTTAGTCTGCCTAGAAGGACTGTGAAGGGGATGGGACATTCTTGCTCCCCAATATCTGTGAGGACATCAGCCACCCCGGGCAGCAGGGCAGCAGCCCAAAGGGCAGCAGGAGGGAGGGCAGGCCGACAGAAAATGGTTGGCTCAGCCATCTGGGCTTTCTTCTTCTTCCTCTGTTGGAAGAGGAAAACCCAAGACCCACTGTTTTGGCCACATGTGCCTCAGGAGTGTGACCAGAAAAGAGGTGACTCTGTGGGACAAAGTCTAAACAATGAATCCGGCCCTTCATTTCGGGAAGTCACAAGGTTGTTTTTTTCTCTCCCCGCAGTTTGGCAGACGCTAGGTTCTTGGTCGCTAGCCCGCCCCGAACCCGGCAAGTCTCTCTCCTCAGACGCAAGAGACCTCTGTGATTCCTGGAATAAGATCATGAAACAGGACCCTGGAAAAAATGGCAGACCCCAAGTTTTGTGTCCAGCTCACCGTGGATTTGGGCCCTGACTGGATGCAGCACAAAGCCCCTGCTTTTCAAGGTATGCCAACATTCCCAGACCCCATGTTTGCTGAAGCGAGGAGACCATAAAAGCTGGATACTGTGTTTTTAAAAACCAGACTCCTCACAGAAAAACTTCCATATTAAAGGTGTGAGTGTTTGATGAGGAGATAGGGCAGAGCAGTTAAGGGTGTGGGCGCCTCAGGGCCCGGCCCCGCCTCGCCTGCCTCTCACAACCTCCCCTCCCCTCACCACCCCCACCTGGGGGCCCCTCGAGGGCTGGGGTGGTCATCCGCACCCACACAAGCCCACAGCACCCCTTCCCAGAATTCCAGTCATGATTTGCTTCCTCAGAGATCACTTCTACTCAAATAAAATGTTTTCAGACATTACTTTTAGGCTCTTCACACCAATATTTGTTAAGCCTCTCAGTAGCAGGGTCACTGGGTTTTCCTCGTCTCTCTTTTCCCCGATCCTGCTTTCAGAAGATTCTTATAAAAACAACTAAAGTAAGAAAAAAGTAGTAAAATGAGCCCCAGGCAGGGTGTGAGGCAGAAGAGGCCGGCAAGGCCAGGTGGGTCCTGGTGGCGGCAGGGTTGGGCCCAGACCCTTGAGGTGGTGCGGGAGCTGCTGTGTGAGCAGCGGACATTTTCCAGGTTTTAAAGCTCTGGCTGGTGGGGAAACTGTCCCTTGCCCCCCTGTTCCTCAGTGGGGAAACCCACTCAGTGGTGCAGCAGGTTGGCCTCAGGCCTGAACAAGAACTCAGAACCATTGGCCATGAGTGGGCTTCTTCCGGCTACTTGGAAGTCTTGTTGGGCCAAGAGAAAGTCTTACGTCTGTGCTTTGCACTTTGGTTCTAGAAAACAAAGAGCAAGAAGCGCTTGCTCAGGGCCTTTAGGCCAGGTCCTCCCCTTTCCAGGCCATACCCCGACACCTTCCCTACTCAAGCTGCCACTCAATAACTTCTTCCTGCTGATAGCATGTTTCTCTCCAAACAACCCCAGAGGGCTGGGGCGGGCATGCTCCCTCAGGTTTCAAAAGGAAAGCTAGAATGTAAGTCAGCAACTTAGTCTTGCAGGATTTCGGGGTGGTGAGAGCGTCTTGGTAAAAAAGGTAGAAAGCAGTGCGGGGAGAAATGGGGATCCTGGCTGGGTGACCTCTGTGCCCTCGAGGCCGTCAGGAGTTTCTGTTCTTTGACCCGAGAACCATTCAGACACCCTTGGTGTTCTGTGGGCTAGTGCTCCACATAACCAGGAAAAAAAGCAGAAATCCAGAGAGGTGAGGGAAGTAGGAAAGGGGGTGAACCGTACTCATTGGGGTTGGCTGTGAGCTCACCCCTGGACCTGCTCTGAGTTGAGCCCACAAACCACCTCCCGCTGGGTCCCCTGCCCCTGCAGCTGCCACCTGAGCAGGTGACAGAGACTGGGTGGAGTTCCAGGCGCTTCCCCGAAGGGTGTGCTGGGAGAGGTGGGTCCAGGCAGAATCATGGCTCCCTTGACTAGGTGAAGACACCAACAAGAGCCTCTCTCCTCAGCCCGAGGCGGGGCTGGGAGGTGGAGGTCACTGTTAAATTAAAACAAAATTCAACTGAGTGAATTTGAAGATCCTATTGGCTTTCTTCAAAATTCCTGAATCAGGCAGCATCCCATCTAGCAAGTATAGGGGAGCTCCTCTGAGCTGAACAAAAGAAAGGTTTTTAAAAACAAAGAGGGCATAAAATGAAGAAGGAGGAGGAGAAGAAGAAGAAAGAAATTTATTAGCAAGGAGTTCCTTGTTTAGGCAAGGTTATCCTCTTAGGGGAAAGATGGGGCCTATCAGCAAATTTCCTAGCATTGACCAGAAAATTCCATGTCAGTTGGTTAAAGGTTTCATTCCCCGGGGGCTTAACAATGCTGTCAGGTTAGGTATCAAGTCTTGGTATGCTGACTGGGGACCTTAATCGATGTGAGGTTATTTGGAGCCTGTGGTTTTCTTAACACCACTAAATAAGTGTCTGAGTAGTGAGTGAGAGGATTTTGTTGTATTCAAACACACACCCCTAATAGTGCTCAAACCCAGTTCTGTCCAATTGTCAAGGCACGTTCTCTTTCCTCCATGATGCTGAAAAGAGATTCCCCTTGCTTCAACACAAAGTGATTGCCTGCTCCATGTGAGACAATCCTGGGTAGCCACAGTCATGGCGACACAGGGGCTGAGGAGTAGTTAAGACAGAGAGATGGATTCTGAGTCCCGTCCTGAGAGCGTGTGCTAACTGCCTACGTCCTGAGGAGCGGCAGGGCGTGTGAAGGTGTTATTGAGGAAACAGAGATCCCAAGACACTTTCTCAAAAGGAAAGAACAAAACAAATGTAGGTATTGGATGAACCACATGTTGATAAAATGCCAAGGCCTAGAGGATTCTGTGATGAGTAAGAGTTCTCACCCTTGAGATTTCCTGTTTTAGAGGCAGTATTAGCCAGGGTTCTCCTCAGAAGAAGAACCAGTAGGACATAGAACATAGGAGAGAGATGCGTAAATGGGGATTTGTTACAGGGATTGGTTCACATGATTATGGAGGCTGAGGAGACCCATAATCTGGTGTCTGCGGGCTGGAGATCTGGGAAAGATGGTGGTGTAACTCAGCCCAGATCTGAAGGCCTGGATCCCAGGGGCCAGTGGTGTGGGTCCTGGGCCGACCTGAAGGACCTGGAAGCTGGAGTGCTGAATCTTCAGGCTCTCTTGGTTCTCCAGAGTCCGAGAACACCCAAGCAGATGCCACGAAAGTAAAAAATATTCCTCCCATAGGGACTTGGGAAATGGACTCCAAAAATGGCCTGCAGAGATCCTGTCCGGAGAGCTCCTCACCACCAGAGACCAGAAGCAGATTTTCCAAACAGCTGTTTCTCTGTGTGCTCTGGTCTATAGCTCACCAAACAGTGTTAGTAACTTGGTTAGTAAACTTGGTACATGCTGGACTTTCCCCAAGTTACTTTTCCCAAGTTGCAGGAATGCTCAGAGCCTACGTGTATTAATAGATATTGTGACTCTCTAAGAGTCAAACATTTTTTTAAGGATTTATTTATTCATCTGAGAGAGGGAGAGAGGGTGTGCAAGTGGGGGGAGGGGCGGAGGGAGAGAATCTTTAAGCAGAGTCCCCACTGGGCACGGAGCCCAACTCCAGGCTTGATCTCAAGACCCATGAGATCACGACTTGATGGGAAACCAAGAGTTGGACACCTAACCAACTGAGCCACTCCAGGCGCCCTAAGAGTCAAAAAAACATTTTATGTGACTCTTCCTAAATTTAGTGAGGACAGAGTCCTCACACCTTATTTGAGTACCCACCATACTCAAATGTTCAGTATATGTTGAGTACCCAACATACATCAGGAAAGGCTGTGTGGGCTCTGTGACTTCTGCCACCACCCGGGTCATCTCCCTCTCTAGAAGTGGCTGGGGTCACCAGGCACACCTCCTGGGTCTGACAGAAAATTGCAGTTGCCTCTAGTTTCTACAATACTTTGTTCCCTGGCATTTGGCAAAACGGCACTTGACTTAACAGCAACAGGAATTGGCTGCTATTCAACCAGGTAAGACCATTTTTCTCTGCTTGGTTTTAATAGTCTGTGCTCCAGACCTCAGGAGCCCTTAATTGCCCTCTGATTTATATGATCATAAGAGATTTCAAAAAATATATATAATTTGTGTACTGGGAGTAAGTGAGAGAGCTTTATATCAAGGCCTAATTCATTCACCTCTGCAGAAAAAAATATAATCCATTTCCAACAGACAGCTTGAAGATTTACAAAGTGTTGGACTAAGGACCTTACTCAATAATCGTCATTTCTATTATTCCATATCCAGGCTCTAACCTGCCCAGGGTGTGGGGGCAGTGGAGGACAGAGCCTGCCCGTGGCCTGCTTATAGTAAGCCACCAGCAGACTGCGGCTGGGGGCCGGCTGGAAGGGGGCCAAGAAGCTCATTTACTTCAATCTGTCTTGCTAGCATTGGCCGCTATGATGTCTATCCCAGACCCTCCTCCCTGCTCACCCCGAAACTCAGAGGTCCCTCCCAGATACTCGTTCAGGCCATAGCTAAGCTTCCAGCTTCTGTCATTGGTTTCCCACACCTGGCTCACTTAAAAAAAAGAAAAAGAACAAAAAAGTCACCTATAGGGTGGTCTTGCTATCTCAGGTGTTTTCTTACTCTTTTTTTTTTTTTTTAAAGATTTTATTTATTTGACAGAGAGAAACACAGCGAGAGAGGGAACACAAGCCGAGGGGATGGTAGCGGGAGAAGCAGGCTCCCTGCCGAGCAAGGAGCCCGACGCGGGGCTTGATCCCAGGACTCTGGGATCATGACCTGAGCCGAAGGCAGACGCTTAACGACTGAGCCACCCAGGCGCCCCTGTTTTCTTACTCTTAACTCAGTCGTCCTGGCTTCATCATCATTTAACATTCTTCACTAAACAGAAAAGTGACACTGGGCCAGGCATTGGGCTAAATGTCCCTAGAGGGTCTGCACATACAGAATTGGTTGATTTGGTGTTTTTTAAAAAATGGTATTTTATTTAAATTCAGTTAATTAACATAGAGTGTATTATTAGTTTCAGGGGTAGAATTTAGTGATTTGTCAGTTGCATACAACACCCGGTGCTCATCACATCCGGTGCCCTCCTTAATGCCCATCACCCGGTTACCCCATCCCCCCACCTGCCTCCCCTTCAGCAACCCTCAGTGTGTCCCCTATAGCTAATGATTTAGGTTTAAAAAAAAAAAAAGTCCTGGCCTCGTTTGGTTGAATTCATTATTCTTTTGTGTTCTTTTATCTTCCTGACAATTACATTGAAGTTTGATCCTGATTCATGGTGGACCATATCCGCCAGCTGTCTTTCTCCTGGAATGTCCCTCATTATCCTAATGCCCGCAGTGCCCCTGGAAACTGCTTGGTGGCCAGTCGCAGGGCAGGGCCATCGCCGGCCTCCGAGCCTTCTCTGCCTCTGCTAACACAGCAGAGACCCCATCTCAGCTGACAATCTCATATTGCGGGACAGGAAACAAAAGAGCAATTCAGTCCTTGTGAAAACTTGCCAGATTTCCATGCAACGATTTTCCTTCTTGAAATCACTTTTTGTGTTTCCATCACAGAAACGAATTCAAAGGAAAATGAGTAATTGCTGGCCTACTCAGAATCACTGGGCCCCCACAAGCAAGCTCATTCCAGCATGCATCTATTAATTTCCATTTCCAGGGCTTTCGGATGTAAAATAAATGTTTGATGTAATATGCACCACTAGTCTGCTATAATTAAACCACCTCTTACTGTCTAAATTGGTGAAGCACTTCATCGATCAGTATAAATTTGGTCCTTAGGAGATGGTTTTCACATTTGCTTGATACATGGAAAATGGCCACAAGTATTCTGGTAAGATTTCTTGGATGCTGCTCTCGCCCAGGTTACACTAATAGACACAGCTGCTTCTTGGTGGGCTCACAGTAATGCTCGTATCCAGTGATGGCTCAATGCACATGTACGTAAAAGTGAGTGAATGGTGGGGAGACACTAGTCAGGAATCAAATACAATTGACCCTTGAATAGCACAGGGGTTTAGGGATGCTGACCCCATGCACTCAAAAATCGATGTATATGGGCACCCGGGTGGATAAGTCAGTTAAGCGTCAGACTCTTGGTTTTGACTCAGGTCATGATCTCAGAGTCATAAGATGGAGCCCCACATTGGGCTCCCAGCTGGGTTTGGAGCCTGCTTAAGATTCTCTCTCTCCCTCACTCTCTGCCCCGCCCCCACCACTTGTGCACACTCTCCCTCTCAAAAAAAAAAAAAAAAAGAAAAAAAAAAGGCTCAGTTGGTTAATCGTCTGCCTTCGGTTCAGGTCATGATCCCAAGGTCCTGGGATCAAGTCCCGCATCAGGCTCCCTGCTCAGCAGGGAGTCTGCTTCACCTCCTGCCCCTTCCCCTCCCCACTCCTGCTCTCTCTCTCACTGTCCGTCTGTCTGAAATAAATAATAAAATCTTTTTAACAATCCATGTATAATTTTCGACTCCTCCAAAACTTAACTACTAAGAGCTTACTGTTGACCACAAGCCTTACTGATCACATAAATAGATGAACACATATTTTGTATGTTATACATATTATAATATTGTATTCTTACAACAAAGTAAGCTATAGAAAAGAAACTTATTGATAATATAAGGAAGAGAAAATACATTTACAGTACTCTACTGTATTTATCGAAAAAAAAATCTGCATATGAGTCGACCAGTGTGGTTCAAGGGCAGACTGTATATTCCATTCCAGGACCACTTCCTGAGCTCCTATGCAACACCATTCTGGGCACCATTTACTAAGCACATCGAATGTGCTAGGAGCCATCTTGCCATCTTGACAATATTCAGGATGTGGGTTCTCCTTGAATGTATAGCTAGTCCCCCTACCAATGCCTTGCATCATCTGCTTCCTTCTTCCTCAAAGTGGGGAGGCTGGATTCCTGCCAGGTCTGATGAGATAGCCTGGAATCCTCCCCTCTCCCATGGCCAATAGGAGGAGTGGAGTAATTGCCAGCCACTGCCCCCCTCCTTGCCCAGGTGTGGGGGCTACCTGCTGCCACATCCAGGTCAGTGCTGGCCCCAAACTCTGAGGCTAAGCCAGACCCCAGCGGGCATGCTGTCCGTACTCCATCACTGCACGGTCAGCCCTCACTGCACACCCCATTTCGGACAGCACAGCTTGTGCCTTAGCTGGGCCCGCCACCCCGGCCCACCTGGATTCATTCTCAGGGCTCGGCTGCTGACAAAGAATCCATGTGAGCCAGGTGAAGCGGGAAAGGATTTATCACGGGCTGCTCAATGGCTTCCCCCATGCTTGGCAAAGCTGAAGAACAGACCCCAGGAGGAGCTCCCCGGAGCTCCTCTCAAAGCCATCCAGCAGAACTGGGAGGCATTCCTGTCCATCAGGGAGGGGTCTGCAGGATCGGCAAACAGCCCCCACACCTGCGGACTTCAGAACCACTCCCCTCTGCTCTTGTCCCACCAGTTGAAGTTCCGGCCACTTGACTCTTGCCCAATTCAACCTCCCCTGTTTGCATCAGGAGGTGGATCCTAAGCAATGTCTAGAGTCCTAGTTGCCCGGATTCAGGGGGCAGAATAAGGTTTTCACCTGCCCACCTCTGCAGTCTGGGAGGGAAGACAGGCTGCGTGTCCGAGAGAACATCCGGTTTTGTCAGTTCCCCAAGCGGTAACCTGATACCCGCCTCCTCCGAACTCTGTCCATTTTTATCTTCAATCCCCCAGGGCCCTGGAAACCAGTTTCTACTGGCTCAGACCCAGCTGGGAACCCGCCACCTGCTGACGAATGCCAAACCCAGGACTGTTTTGTATTGCACACTGCCCTTTGCTGAGATCCTAATTTTCTGCGAAGTGTCTCTTCTCCCCAACGCCCCTCCACATAGTTACCCTTTTACGAGGGGCATCTCCGCCACGTAACGCCACAGTTTGTCACTCCAGGAATAAGCAGCTCCCTGATCCGAGCCAATCAGGGGTCTCGTCTTGAATCGAGGGCCTGGAACCCAAGACGGCTGCTTCGAACTTCGTGGTTGAAGCTATAAAATAAAATATCTGGGGAGCTCTCGGACACCGTGATTTCTGCCACATGGACAGCCCTGACCACGGTGAGAGCAAAGAGGGAAGTCGATGGAATTACAGAAGGAAATTCATGAGAAGGAGAGGGAGTGCTGAGGGCGTTTGCACCCCTGGTTCCGGTTTCTCCTAAACCCCTCCCCTCCCATGCCAGGCTTTTATCTCCAGGGGATGGGTCTCTGCATGAGGAGTATTGTCATTCTCCCTCTTCTGCTTCATTATGAGCATCTGAAACAGGGGGTTCAAGTTAATACAAACTTATTGAGTGAGGGGGACTGTTTGATTCTCATTAGCGTACACACATAGTTACTTCTTCTAACCCATGTGCACACGCACACACACACACACACACACACACACACACTTCCTGACTCTGCTAGTTCTTAAAGCTCTGGTCCTACTATTCTGCTCCCCTTCATAGCAAAGCCTCCTAAGAACTCTCGGAACTTCCTTTGGCACCTCTTCTCTCCCATCCACTGTCCCCTCCGCCTCACTGCTGGCCTTCATATTGCCAACTTCAGGATCATCTCTCAGCCTCTCTCTGGAACTCTCTGCAGCCCTTGACACCACTTAACATTTCCACGTCCCTGGAACTTTCTTCATTCGCCTGCAGGCCACAAGTTAGCTTGGCTTCCCTCCTGCCTCACCATTGCCCCTGCCCAGTGTCCCTCCTGGTTTCTCCTCATATTCTTTTTTTTTTTTTTTTTAAGATTTTATTTATTTGACAGAGAGAAACGCAGCGAGAGAGGGAACACAAGCAGAGGGAATGGTAGTGGGAGAAGCAGGCTCCCCGCTGAGCAAGGAGCCCGATGCGGGGCTCGATCCCAGGACCCTGGGATCATGACCTGAGCCGAAGGCAGACGCTTAACGACTGAGCCACCCAGGCGCCCCGATATTCTTGACATCTTAATGTTTGTGCCGTCTGTTGGTTGGTCTCTTGGCTTTCCTATCCTTCCCTTGTCCTTCATCTGCTCTTCTCTATCGCAGGAGACCTGGCTCGGAAGACTGTTTTCCCAGATGACCACGCCAGCTAGTTTCTGCTGCACATGACCGACTAGAGGCTGAGCTGGGAGACCGAGCAGGGGGCCTTGAACGTCGTCTCCAGCAGCAGCTTCATTTCATCCTGTGTCCACCTCCTGGGGGCTTGCTGGAGCTCAGCGTCCATCAAAGGACCCCAGCCCCAGGGTGCTGGTAATACCACCACTGCTTTATTACCAGACAACATGACTGTCTGTAGAGAAAATCTGATGGAATCTGAAAATCAGCTAGGAGAATGAATGAGTTTAGCAAGGTTGCAGCATACAATATCAAGATAGAGAAATCAGTTACTTATCTACATACTAGCAACAATCAAAAATGAAAGTAAAATCAGTTATCACTTAATATCACGTAAAAGTATTAAAAACTTCAGGATAAATCTGACAAAAGATGTGAAAGACCTACTAAAAACAGCAAAACCTTGCTGAGGGAAATTAAAGAGACTTAAATTCTTGGGGCCATATACCTTGTTCATAGGCTCGAAGACTCAGTTCTCCACCAAATTGATCTATAGATTAAAAACACATAGGTCAGGGCACCTGGGCAGCTCAGTGGGTGAAGCCTCTGCCTTCAGCTCAGGTCATGATCTCAGGGTCTCAAGAGTCGCATCCGGCTGTTTGCTCAGCGGGGAGTCTGCTTCCCCCGCCTCTCTCTCTGCCTGCCTCTCTTCCTGCTTATGATCTCTCTCTCTCTCTCTGTCAAATAAATTAAAAAAAAAAAAAAATAGGTAAAAGTGCCTGGTTGGCTCAGTTGGAGGAACGTGCAACTTTTGATCTTGGGGTAGTAGGTTTGAGCCCCATGTTGGGTGTAGAGATTACCCAAAAAAATACCACTTTAAAAAATAAATAAATACATAAAATTTTAAAACACATACGGAATAGAAGCAACAATATTGTAATAACATTGTACGGTGACAGATAGTGACCATGTGTATGGTGGTGAGCATCACATAATGTACAGAATTGTTGATTTGCTAAGTTGCACCTGAAACTCATATAACATTGTGTGCCAATTACACTTGGATAAAAAAAAAAAGAACACTCCCAACCAAAATCAAGCAGACCATTTTTTGTAAAAATTAACAAGCCAATTCTAAAATCTATATGGAAATGCAAAGGACCTAAAATAGGTACAATTTTAAACAAAGTTGGAGGATTAATGCTGCTCAATTTCTATAATTATTATAAAGCCATAAGAGTTGAGATAGTATATTACTGGCATAAACACTAACAAATTGAACAGAGTCTAGAAATAGACGCACATATACACATACACAGACAATTGAGTTTTGACAAAGGTGCCAAAAGAATTCCATGAAGAAAAGATAGTCACATAAATGAATGGTACTAACATAAGTAAATAAATAGTTCTAAAACCGTTAGATAATCATATGCAAAAAATAAATTTTGATTCATGACTTGTACCATATACAAAAGTCAACCCAAAGTGGACCACAGTCTTAAGTGTACGACTATAAAGCTTCTGGAAGAAAGCATAGAAGAAAACCTTTGTGCCTTCCGGTTAGGCCAAGATTTCTTAGTTACACCAAAAATAATGATCCATAAAAGAAAAAGTTAATTTTTGCTCTTTGAATGACACTGTTAATATAATTAGAAGACAGGCCACAGGCTGGGAGAAGATGATTGCCAACCATATCAGAAAAAGACTGTCAGAATAAAGGATTCAATAGCTCAATAATAAGAAAACCGTCTGGTTTGGGGGCAAAAGGTTTGAACAGATACTTTACCAAAGAAGATATATATTTGGATGGCAAACAAACACATGAAAACATGTTCAACCTCATCAATCATCAGAGAAATGCATATTAAAATTACCATGGGCTAATACACTACACACCTATCAGGATGTCCCAAATATAAGAAACCAGCCTTACCAGCTGTGAGGGTATGGGGTGACTAAAACTCTCTACCGTGGTGGTGGGACTGCAGAATGGTACAACTACTTCGGGAAGCAGTTTGGTTGATTCTTGGGAGGAGGAACCTCCACTTACCATATGATCCAGCCTTGCCGGTCTAGGCATATATGCACACAAAGGCTTGTACATGAACGTCAGCAGAAGCTTTACTTGAAATTTTCAAAGACTGGAAGCAATTCCAATGTCCAGCAACAACAAAAGGATACATTCTGGTACATCCATATGATGGAACTCTACTCTGCCCTAAAAGATAATGAACTGTGGATACATGCAACAAGATGGATAAGTCACTAAACGAATACCGACTAAAATAAGCCAGAGGAGAGAGCACATGCGGTGTGATTCTACAAAACGCAAGTTCATTCTTAGGGACAGAATGAGGTGAGTGTTTACTCGGAGGAGGAGGGGAGGGAAAAAATACAAAGGGGCGTGGCCACCTATTCATGATCTTGATTTGGTGATGGTTTCACAGGTGTGTTCACATGTCTACACTTTACACTTACAGTAATCTTTACGATTTATCAATGATACCTCAATAAAATTGTTGTAAAAACAACTAAGTCAGACCATATTTGTCCTCTGCCCCAAACCCTGCATTTCACGTGCCCTGAAAGCCAAGACCCGTACCCCAGCCTCACCCATTCTGGCTTTCTCCATCCTTGTCTCTGCTCCCAGCCCCCCGAGTGCCTGCCTGTACTTCCCACAATGGTTCAAAGACAGCAGGCAGGTCTCCACATTAGGGACTTATTTGTTCACTGTTCATATGTAACCCAAATTTGTTACCCAAATTTCCACGTGGCTAGGTCCTTCTTTTAAGTCTTTGCTAACACATCACTTTCTCAATGAGACCCAGCATTGTTTAACTCCCCACAATCCTGAGTCCTCTTTCCCTGCTCCGTTTTTTTTTCCTACCCTTTAATAAAATTGTATTTTACTCACTTATTATATTTATGATTTAGTGTGTCTCCACCCACCCACCCACCCACCCCCCGCTAGAATATAAGCTCCATGAATGTAGAGGGTTTTTGCCTTGCCCACCCCACCCTGATGTGTCCCAACCCCTAGAATAGGATGTGGCACATAGTGGCTTCTCATAAAGACTTGTTCAGTGAATGAGTGCATGAGTAATACATCAATAACACCTGCTAAGGACAGAGGTAACCGACATCAGTACAGTTATAAAATCAAGCTCAGAATATGTTGACAAAGTTTTGACTTTCATGTGCAGAAAATGCTCCATAATTTTACATGATTGTGTTTTGAGGAGTAGTATTTTCAGTCAGTAATAATACCCCCCCAATACTCACTGAATGTGGATGATTGCAAATATAGCTTGCTAACATCTCCCAAGTCAAATCTGTGGATAAGGACTGCCCGCAAATGACTTTTCCCATAACACGCTGAGTTAGAAAAACAGCAATTACGGATATCCCAAGAATGAATAAACTCATTTTTTGCATGTATTACCCTTTGAGACAATAGAGTCAGTTGAGAAATTGAATGCAATAGGCCACCTCATTGCTTCAGTTAAATCTGGTTTAGCTCTACTGAAATTTCATCTTCACGCAGACAAGGGCACTGTGGTTCCGATGCCAGCAAGCTTTTAGGCAAAAAGAGTCTTTAAAGTAATTTCGTGACCCAAAAATGTGCATGTTGTTCTTTCCGATTTGATGTTTCAAGTTCGGAATGCCTACCAGTTTCTGCACAAGAATTGTCTACGGCAGTAGTTCTCAAAGTTTGATCGCTATTAGAGGTGCGATTTTCCAGAGCCCAACCAGAGGGACAAGTCAGACACCCTGGGGGTGGGGTCCAGACTTCCACGAGCCTTCTAGGGGATTCTGATGGCTGCTAAAACAGAACTGGGACCACTGGGTCTACACAATAGTGAGGTCTGGAAATAAATTCACTGCGGTGTCACTTCCACTGCCTGAACTGAAATCAGTGCCCTGAAATCAACTAGCAAAATGTTCCCTGTTTTTTAACAGTTCTGTTCTTTCTTCTGTTTTCTTTATTTTAGTTTATAAACCAGACTTTTTCAGGAGGCATGTGAAAATTTAGATAATAAAAAACACTATTCACTCCCAGTAATCAGCAAAGCCTCATCAGGAACAAAGTAAATAAATGCATTTTTTAATATGTTAACACAATAGATTTGCTATCCAGGGGTAAAAACGGAGTATACGAGCACACACACGCATGCACGCACGCGCGCACACACACACACACACACACGCACACACACACACACACAGCGTTTTTATTGATATATTGTGGAGGAAAAGAAGTCAGATGCAAAATAGTACAGTGCAATTTCATTTATGTAATGTTGAAAAACAGGTTAAACCAAACTACTCAGGCAGGAAAAACTATAGCGAGTCGAGAATGATATTGAAGTCAGAACAGTGGTTGTTGCCCCTGGAGGGAAGGAGAGTGTTTTGATGGGTTACGGGCGAGGCTTCTGGGGTAAAAGCAATGCGCTGATGACCTAGGTGGGGGTTATGTGGGTATTTGCCTTATAAATACATTAAACTGTACATGGAAGTTTTTATGCATTTTATCTTATTTCACAATTTAAAACTGTCTTAAAAAAAAAGAAAAAAGTTGATACTGCTGTGCCCTCCTTCGGCTTCAGGAATTAATGTTACCAATATAGAGGGAGGGCCTGCGGGTTTCTCCCTGATTCAGTCCTGTCTTCTCCTCTTCTCCCACGGGAACTGTTTTGAATTTGTTACTAATTGTCGTGAGTCATTTTATCTATTTCTGTTATGTATGTGTATAAATACGTATATAGCCTTAATTAGTGTCTATCACTGTGTTGCCTATTTTTAAACTTTATATAAATAATCTTACACGGAATATATTCTACTGCAACCGTTTCACTCAAATTGCAAATTTCTGTGCATTCATATGACTCTGGTCTTTCATTATTCGTTGTTTAGCTAAGCGCATTATCTGTGGATATTTGGTTGTTTATGGATTTTGTTATTTATTGTAAATGGTGTTGTTATGAAACATTCTTGTGCAGATGCCATAAAATTCCATCTATATGTCTGGAGGACAATATTGTTTCAGAACTATAAAAATTACAGAAATACGTGTGTATGTATATAGGCACATAAAGACATCTGTAGACCTATATGGAATTTCCTGGTGTGTGTGTAATGGATTTCTCAGCCATACAGTATGGTTACGTTGAACTTGATTAGATACTGTTGATCAGTTCCCCAAGGGGGTTGTACCAGTCGACATTCCTCCCAACAGGACACTGTAACTCATAACACTGGCATACCGAGACTGTCTTATGGGTCTGAAACAGAATCCAAATTTGGTTCTAATCTGCATTTCCTTGTTCCCTGACCAGATGACCATTTTTTTATACGACCATTTACATTTCCTCTTGTGTATATGTGCAACTTTTTTTATATTGTTTCTCTTTTCTTTTTTTAAGTTCTTATTATCGAGAAGGTGTTGAGTATATTTTCTCCCAATTCATGACTTGACTTTATCTCTCTGGATTGTGTCTTCTGAGAAATGGAAATCCTGGTTATTAATGGAGTGGGACTTATTTACTATTTCCTTCAAGATTTATGCTTTTTGTGTCTTATTTGTATTTTTTTCCTTGTCAAATTCATAAAAATATGGTTTTACAGCATCCTCTAAAAGCTTTGCTTCTCACATTGATGTTTGTCCTGTCATATGCAATGGGGCTGAGGGTCCCCAGCTGTGGGCTGGCTTATTATGCCACCAACGGTCCCTTTCTCTACAGACCATCACTTAATATTTCCTTCTGGACCTTCCTTCTGCAGTTATATTGCTCTTTCCTAGAGCACTGCTCATTAAAGATCCCTGTCTCAGTCATGCCTCACGGGCTCCTGCCTACCTCTGCATTGTCGCCTCTCGTGGACATCGTTTGTGTTACTTCATTTGCTCCCAATTCTATCCCTTTAGAAAGTGCTGGTGCACCCAGAGCTCCCTCCCTGTCCTTTTCCCTCTACCAGGGACTGTCATCCTTGGGCTCCACTTAAGAGCTTTGCCATAGCAGCTTTGATGAGGCCAGCTCACTGGCCAACAGGAGACAAAAGAGATGCCCCCAGTGTTCGTGGGGGAAGAGGCTTGGAATGAGACCCAGAGTATGCAGGAAGCTCTGCCTGCCCCAGACCCCCAAGGGATGGAATGGGCAGGTGTGCCTGGTGAGTCAGCCCTGGGCCCCTGCTGCCCTCCAGATGACTTACAGCTCATACAATAGCCCAATTGTGTCACTACATCTAGCTATGGCTTGGGTTGCAACCCAAGGACTCAGCCCAGGGACCTCTAGGGACAGAGAGAAACAGCTATGAGAGAGGTCTTTGTGCAAATCCATCCTGCAGGAAGGAGCCCAGGGGTCACAGAGAGCATGGCTGTGGCTGAGGAAGGACAATGGTGGACAAGAGGAGACGGACTCAGCAATTCGTTTGGACCGATGGCCTGTGGGTGTCGGAAAGTGGCAAGAGGAAAGCTTACCCAATCGGTGTGGAATTGCTGTGCCTTTTAAGTCGGTTTTCAGACAAAAGACTTTGTAAGTCTGAAGTCTAAGGGAGGTTAGTGAGGTCTCAAGATACTGCAGTGCTTTCTAACCAAGTGAATAATCAGAATGCATTTGCCTTTTTTTTCTATTGTTGTCACATGCAAAGACCTATTTGAGACTGTTTGTAAACAAAAATGAAGGGTAGCTTGGCTCTTTTGGAGCTGAGAGCTCAGTCTCTCCTGGAAAAAAGCCTGACCCATTTTTGCAGAAGGTGAAATTTCTGGACAGTTATTCTAGACCATGTTTAGCGATGAGAAATCTGGGGGCATCTCATAGCTTATTTCTGTGAAGGAAATTAAATTGTTCAGAAGGAGATTTGAGTCTAAGACCAATGGAGGCAAGGACTTTGTCCAAGGCACCCAACAGTGGTCTCTTTTTATGGGTACCATTTTGCTAGGAGTGCTTTCTCAGTGTTAGCCTCTTGTCTCCTAGGGGAAGTAAGGGTGGGAAAGATCTTTAAGCTCAACACTGTGTTCAAATCCTAAAAGTATAGCCTCTGTTGTTTCACTTTCACCCGCCTACAGGCTTGATGTTGTGATAGAACCAAGGTTATCACTAGTTTCTCTAGTTCCAGCTGATTCATTAATGCTGGGTCTGCAGTCCCTCTTGGATTCCCACCTGATTCTTTACAGAAACACTGGGTAAATCTCCCCTGGACCTTGAGAGAATTCCTTGCTCCTGGTTGGATCCCACACATTCTTCCATTCTGGCCTTTCTTGTTGGTGTCCACTGCGTTGGCCTCACTGCATCTGTAGGTAACTTTTTCCTCAGCTTGTGTTGGGCTGGGCTCTGTTGGGCTCAGATGGAACCAGTGTGAGTGGGGACCATTCTCAGAGAGAGCAAATGCTCTCCTTTTCCGTGTCTTCCCCTTGCCCCTGTCCACATGGCTGCATCCCGTGGACATCATTCTGTCAGGAATCCTCACACAAATTCATCTCTACCTCATCTCCTGTCGTACATTTACAGAAAAGTCCTGAATCTAAATGATAACTTAAATATGGGACCTCCACTATTAATGAGAACTTAAATCCTGGGGGGAAACTCTGTAAGGTGTGATAAGATGTCAGACTTAGACTCTTTCTGTCTTGCTGTTTTGGCAGGTGTCCCAAAGGCTGTCCTTTGCGTTTCTCTGTAAGTTAACTTCATGACTTGAAGCGACTTACACTTTCAGCAACCATCTATCAATTACTGACAGGCTCTCCCGTGCTTTCCTTTATGCTCCTTTCCTGCTTACCCTTTCAACTTTGTTATCTAGAATTTCCTTTGTACATTGTCAATGTGGACAACATTCTCATGACATCAATAGCCACGTCATTTCAAGGTGTTTTCTGATTAATGACCGTGACGTTCTCTCAAACTGAGATTAATTTTGTTCACTCTAAAGTACCTGTTGAAGTATTTCTGTTTCTTCAGTTGTTTCCCTCATATTTCCTTTAGTGTTGATAATTACTGGGTTTTGGTCACCTGCCTGTCAAATGCCAGTTTTGTTTACCAGAGCCTGCCTCAGGTGATAGGCAGGATAATTATGTATATCGTTAGTTAACATTCGTTATCACAGATAATGTTAGTCATCGCATCCACCAGGCATCCCCGTATACCCTCATACGTAATTCCACACCACTTCGATTTTGCAACCACACTTTGGGCGGTTTGCTTCTCCCTCTCCTTCTGCCCTCCCCCTGTTTGCACTTGCTCTCTCTCTCTCTCTCTCTCAAATAAATAAATAAAACGTAAAAAAAAAAAAACAAAACAACCAAACCAAAAAACAAAGTACCATAGATTGTCTTATAAACCACAAACTTTTTTCCCCCTCACAGTTATGGAGGCTGGGAAGTCCCATAATGTAGGTGCCAACAGATTCAGTGTCTAGAGAGAACTCTCGTCCTAGTTTATGGATGGTTGTTCTCTCACTGTGTCCTTATCTGGTAGAAGAGCAAGGGAGCTTTCTGGGGTCTCTTTCTAAGGGCACTAATCCCATTCTTGAGGGCCCTCCCTTCCAAATGCTCCATCTTGAATACCATCCCCCCGGGGGCTAAGATTTTAACATACAAATTTGGGGGGATGCAGACCTTTGGTCTCTAGCAGACTGTGCTGATCTCTGGAGTCACAAAGACAAATAGAACACATTCTTCACACAAGAAGTGCACCTTCTCAGGAGAAAACAAGAATGGGCCCATTAGAGGACAGTGTGGTGAGTACTACCCTAAAGATAAGCACAGATCCACGTGAGCCCACACATGGGGGTGAGGGGCTGTAGCTAGTCCAGACAGAGAAGAGGACAAGCCTCCTGAATGGGTGCTTTCTGAACCGAGCCTTGGAGACATCCTTAGGTAAGAGAGGGTAGCAACTGGGGACGGGAAGACGAATGGTCCAGGCAGACAGGAAGGCAGAGACAAAGGCTTGGAGGCACGAGAGAGGACAGCAAGTCCAGGTGTGAGGATAGCATGTATGGCTGGAGGGCCTGGCCTCTGAGGAAGAGGGAGCAGAGCATGAAGGGATAAGAATCTGCTCAATGGAGCTGGGAGGTGTGTTGGTCCCCATGCTCTGGTTATCCTTTGCTGCAAAACCACCTGAAACAGTGGCTTAGACCAACAGCAATCACTCACTTTACTCACAAATCTGCAGTTTGAGCAGAGCTTATCAAGGAGGGTTTGTCTCTGTTCCACATGGGGATCAACGAGTTGACGCGACTAAGGGCAGGGGGGGATCTGCAACAGAGATGGCAGGACTCCTTATCCAGCTGCCAGCCCGGGCTGCTGGTTGGCTGGGAGTCTGGTTAGTGCGGAGGGCCAGGAACCTGGCTTCTTCCCGTGAGGGCCTCTTCGTGGGCCTGCTCTTCCTCGCGGCCCATGGCTCTGCGCCCAGAGTGAGCATCTCAAGACGAAGAGCCAAGTGGAAGCCGAACTGGCTTTTGTGATCTTGCCTCTGAAACCATGTAGCCTCATTTCTGCTTACGCTATTGGTTGAGAGAGCAGGAAAAGCTCCCACTTGCAAGGGGAGGAGACCTAGCCCCCATCTCTTGATGGTTCAGTGGCAAACTTCCAAAAAAGCATGTGGGACGAGCTATTTTTAGAAATGCACTCCCCTCTATGCAGCAACTGTATGGAAGGCAGAGTGTTCAGGGTTGAAACCAGAGGCACAGAAAGCCATTAGGAGAGGACGCAAGTGAGCAAAGAGCAGACTGGGGAGATGGGGTCGTATTCCAGAGTCTCCTAGGTTCTGGGAGTCAGGAAGGGAGGCTCAGTGATCAGGGATCAGCACTGGCTGTGATCCGTCTTGCCAGCTGGACCCTGAGCCCTTTGGAGGTGCCGTCTGTGTGTTCCCTGGCCTTAGTGCTAGGCCATCTAGGAGTTGTTGGTGTGTGCTGTCCCCACACCAGTCGGCGCTGTGGTTTCTGTGGTCCCAAGGAGGCCGGGGGTGCCACTCACAAAGGCCTACCGTTGTTACTGACGGATAGTAACACCCGGACCTTGCTGCCCACAGAGACAAGTCCTCCCCAGACACCAGTGCAGAGAAAGAGATTTTCATCCGGGAGGGAATGAGAAGGTCTGGTTCACTTTCACAACATGGAGACTCCTCACAGTGGCCTGCAGAGGAGGTGGAGGATCCCGACTTCCAAATGCCTGCCAACCCATTCAGTGGACGAACAAGAACATTCAAGATAACATTCAAGCATGTTCAAGAACATTCAAGATGCTTCTGAGAAAGTGCTTATTTTCAAGTCCGCAGACCCTCAGTGGTCAGAAACTGAAGGATGGAAAATAATCCTATTCAGCTCGTTTGTGAAAGACGAGAATACCTATTGGGATGTTTATTGTCTCCTTCTCATCAATGGTCACCTATCTCTTGTTCTTTGAGCAGCACATACCTTCCTCTCTACCAACCCTGGAATACACTGTGCTGTCCCACCTGGAAGATGACACTCTCACCTCACTCCCATCAGCAATGAGCAGGAAGCCCATTCTGGGCTCCGAAGAGTGACCTTGGCTTTAACCCCATTATCCTGGTGCCAAAGCCCAGCTTGTTGGCCAGCAGAATACCACCATCTCTGAGACCCTTGAAAGTGCATGAGGACCCCTGAGACAGGCTCATAAAAGGAAGTTCTACCTGGCACCAGCACTGAAGTTGTCAGGCAAGGCTGTCACATGCTTTTTGCTGATGCCAACAAGAAAGAGTCCTCAAAAAATCAAGAGCCCCTCGCCTTGGCACGCCCCATGTGAAAGATGGCCCACCTCAGCGATCTAGCAGAAGAAGGCTATGGCTACAGACATTGCTGATCAAACGCTCTTCCACTCTTCCTGTGTTGCTCCTACAGTTTCTCTGAGCCTCCCTGTCAGTTTGTAAATGCAGTGGGCTTGACTACCCATGGCAGTGCAAACCTTTGAAGTACACTTTTTTTTAAGATCAAGAATTGGCCAAGGTCATCCAGATGAATCCAGTTTCTTGACTTTCTTCTCTTCGGCGATGTTTCCCTCCTCTCCTTCTCAATCATTCACTGCGATTGACAAGTCCTATTTGGTGGCCACAACCAATTATTTGTCCAAGGCAGTTACTTACTTAATCTTTCAATATCACATAGACCTCTGAGTTCATGGATCCCCGGGCTTTCGCTTCCTTCAGCAGCTCCTCTTGACGCTCCCCTTTATCCAGTTTGGATCCCCGCAGTTTACCTTTTTAACTATAGGGGAGGGTATTTTATCCCATGTCATTTGGTCAGGCAAGTAGTAATTCAAGTAAGAAAACATTTAAAAAGTAAAAATATTAAGCCAAAATTGGGAAGGCCCAAAACTGACAGATACACCTTTGAATACATTATTGTGATTTACAACGGATAGATGGGCATTCATCCACTAGTCTTTGGAGTTAGGTCTATGCCTTTCCTCTGAGAAGGGTCTGCTGATGGGAATTCTGCACTGCCTCTCTTGCTTAAGTCACTAGAAAGCCTCCCCTACAATTTCATTTAGTTTTCTTTAGAATGGAGTGACCACTGATCCACTGAGAAGTGACCACTCAGATGCACTGAGAAGTGATCTGAGTGCAACTGTGTTCTTACAACACATGGAAGCCTGGACTGAACAGGTCCTAAGACACCTGTTAGCCCCGAACAAGTAAAACCACTGCTTGTTCCATAGAGAACAGTGGACAGAGTGGGCACTCAGGGACGGCACCTGCTTGGCCCTGGGGCTCGCCATCTGCTGGGGGTCCAAGCCCACGAGGGCAATGAAGCCCTTGTGCCCTTCGAAAGCTACTCCCCAGCTCTTCCTCTCTCCTCTAACCCTCATCTCTCGGTCTTCTTAGGCATTCCTATCGGCTTAGGACCTTGCCTCCATCACTGGACAGACACATAGCTTAGGGCCAGACAAGGTCATGAGAGACGTAATCAGGGCTAGATGTTTATTTAGGGGCTGTGACTTTAGAACTGGGAGGACAGATGGGACTGATAGAGTAGGGATGCTCGGCACAGGGATTAGGGGCATCTAATAGCATGAAAGCGATTGCTGGTCTCCCTGAGTAGGGAAACAGGGGCGGGTTAGCCTGAGCACAGTCCCCTCCCCTGGGGGTCACTATCTGGGCCGGGACCTCTCTGATCGTAAAATCCCTGTATCCGAAAAGGCAAACCCAGAAACCTCTTAGGAAATTTCTGCCAACATCACGGGGGATGGCTACAATTACTTTTGTAGATAAATATTTCTTAATTCCAAGAAGACTTTAAAGCATAGAAATGTTTGCTGGGATGAAACTATAGCATTAACATTTTTGAGGTAAGAAAATCTGTGTGTATCTGGTAGCTTATGTCTTTATAAAATTTAAGAGAATCTGACCCGGTAATTTAAAACATCTAACTGAATTTAGACTTTTGAATTTTTGCATTTGGACTCTTAGTAAATGTACAAACAGCAACGGAACATTTAAGAGAGCTTAAAATCCACAGTATTTACAAGTTTAATTTATTAGATTTCCCAAGGATTCCTTAAGTGCTTGGAAAAGTTTGTTTGTTAATTAGATCATTGAAGTACTTAAGACTGGAAATTGAATTAATACACATATAAATGCAATTTAAAATGCTTAAAGGAAAAAAACTAAAATGCTTAAAGGAGTTTAATTCCATGTTAATATGGAAATAGATATTAATCAAACTCATTAAAAAAGATTGCTTCATGTCGGGTTTATAAATAAAATAAGATTTGTAAACTGAATTAAGAAAAAAAAGTAGAACCAGGGTTTGGTAACTGTATTATGGTGTGCTTTGGGTTTTTTTTAAACTCAAAGTTTAAGTTTAATTTTAGTTTAATCTAAGACTATCCTTTTGGATAGTCTTAGATTCAAAAGCTATTTTTGAGGATACAGAAATCTCGGACTGAGAGCCTCATAGTTCATGGGAAGACAGAAACCATCAGACAGGCACCCCATCACTGTCAGATTATCAGATCCACAAGCCAACTGTATCCACTGTTCCTTCTTCCTTCCAAGTAGCAACAGAGTCTTATTCCTTCTGTCATTGCTTAGTTCTCTTTTGCTCCCTCTGTCCCTCCCTCCTCTGGGTGTCCCATTTCCCACACCATCAGTTTGCACTAGCACATAAAGAAGTTAGCACAGGGACCTACCTGCAAACATTGGTTGGACCAAGAGCTACACATACACATGAGAGAGGATGGCTGTCTAATGGGTGTAGTGACAGAGCTATTGTGACTCCAACTATCCCAGGTGGGTTGGGTTGCCTATCTCCATCCTAACGGATTAAATTCATTCATTAGTCACAGGCAGAGGGGAGTGGTGACTGTTGGGACAGCGGCGCATTCTTTATTTCTTGACTTGGCTGATTTTAAATGTTAATTATTTTCTAGAATCAATTTTCTTTTAAGGCTAATCTCTAGTCTCACCATCACTTGCTTTTAGATTTCAGTTTTTTCTAAATTAGCATAAGTGGGACTCTCTGAATTACACCTATGAATTAAGAGACATACAAATTAACCTTTCAAGAAAGTATAATATAAGGTGAATGTACTTGTTAACACCAAGAAGTGTATGGGTTTGAGGAAAGGCAGACACTCAAGTTTAAGCTCACGCATGCTGCTATGAACATGAAACTGAGCTAAAAGGATGTGACATTTTCCTCGAATCTTTACAAAAACATCACGGTAATCATACCCATCAGTATGGCTACTATTGAAAAGGCAGAAAATAACAATCACTAGCAAGGATGTGGACAAATAGGAAGTCTTGCAAACTGTTGGTGGGGATATAAAGTGGTGCGGCCATTGTGGCAATCATTATGGTGATTTCCCTAAAAATTGAGAATAAAATTACCATATGATCCAGCAGTTCTACTTCTAAGTATGTGTCAAAAAGAATTAAAAGCAGAGACTCAACGAGATATGTGTACGCCCATGTTCATAGCAGCATTATTCAAATAGCCAAAAGGAAGGGAAGCAACCCAAGTGTGTACTGATGGATGAAAGGATTAAATATAGCATATACAGACACTGGAATATTATTCAGCATTAAAAAAGGAAGAAAATTCTGACAAAGGCTACCAAATGAATAAACTTTGAGCACATTATGCTCAGTGAAATAAACCATATGCAAAAGACAAATGTATGATTCTACTCATATGAGATACTGAGACTAATCAAATTCATAGAGACAGAAGGTAGAATGACAGTTGCCAGGGGCTGAGGGGAGAGGGAGTGGGGAGTTGTTGTCAATGGGGACAGAGTTTCCGTTTCAGAAGATGAAAGAGTTTTGAAGATGGATGTGGTAATGGCTGCCCAAAATGTGAAAGTACTCAATGCCACTGACTGTACAATTAAAAATGATAAATATAGTAAATTTTTAAAGATTTACTTATTTTAGAGAGAGAGTGAGAGAGCGTGTGTGCACAGGCAAGAGGGGAGGGAGGGGCAGAGGGAGGAGGGAGAGAATCCCCACTGAGCACAGAGCCCAATGTGGGGCTTGATCTCATGACCCATGAGATCACAAACTGAGCCCAAATCAAGAGTCAAACGCTTGACCAACTGAACCACCCAGGAGCCCCAAGATAGTAAATTCTGTTATGTGTATTTTACAATTTTTTAAAAAGTCACAATAGGTCACAGGGCACATTTGGTATTTAATTTAAGGGATTTTCCAGAAATTCTATGGTAGATTAGACAGATAAGAAACAACAGCCCTACTGAGCAAGACCCTGACTCAATTTCAGATGCCATATGACCTTTTTCAGACATACAGAGAGATGCAAGAGCCTGAAAGACAAAAGCCCTAAGGCTCGCATGTGCCAACTCAGAGTTAATCAAAGTACCACTGGGTCTTATAATGAATGTACTCTTTATAGCTAATGCTTGATTGTGTCGAGACTTCTTCTAGTGTTTTAAAGTAGCTTGCCTTAACTCTTATTAAACGAGAAAGAAGGATATTATTTCATTTTATAGGTTCTCTTTTCTGTTGTCAGTCAACCAACAAATATTTGCTAAGCACCTACTATGTACAGGAAGCACGGTATTAAGAACTTCGAGAAAAGTTTTTAGGTTGAACCGTAGGAAATTGCCAACATTCAACCATTTCTGACCTGAAAAAGGGGGTGATTTCGTATGGCTCAACCTAAACTCATTTGCTGACAGACACCCCAGAGAGGCTGGCCAGCAACAACCAGTATAACAAGTACAAAAACCAGTATGACCAGTACAGCCCCAGAGGCAGATAAATGCTGTAGGTCTTCTGGAGACGAGGCAGCAGGAGAGAGGAAGTGGGGAAGGGGCCGGGACTGGGGGGCTTGATGGGCAGAGGAAGTGACTCATTTACCAAAATGGCTGCTTGACCAGAGCGCAGACACAGGGAGTCGGGGATGCCCGGGCTCCATGTGGAGTTACCAGTAGTGATGAGGAGGCACCCGGGAGCTGAGGCTCGAAGGGGAGTGGGAGTGTGTGACGGGCAGTCTAGTCTGGATTTCATCATCCCTGTTGGAGGAGGGGGCTGCTGAGCACTTAGGTGCTAAGATGGCAGCGAAAGTTCAGGAAGAACCAATGGTTGAGTGAAGCCATTAGGTGAAGATAGTGGGTGAAAGTTGCCATCTAGTATAGCAGGTGCCGCGAGAAAATAGACCACATTCTCGGTGGCTGAGAATAGCAACTGGTGTTATTAGGGACGGATGAGGACCTTACAAAGGAAGCAGGTGCTGTGGGGTTGAGTGAGGTGGGACTACACGAGAAAGGCAGAGACAAGGGATATCAGTGAGGAGGGGAAGAAGGAAAACTGGCTTACCTAAGTGTCGGAAAGCCACAGAGCTTCACCTAGAATTTTGAAAGAAAATTTACAGATAGTAAATAACGACCATAGCTCATAAGTATGTTTGAAATTGATAAGTACTTTGGGGAAGAAAAAGCAGAATAAGGGTGGTCATCAGGGCAGTCTTCACTGAGAAGGTTCTAGATGACCCAGATTACAAATTCTGTATCTCACAGTATTCATTATGCTGTGAATTGACTTCACTACATTTTTAATTTGGCAATGATGATTTTAACCATCATTTTTCATGAAAATGTGGGCTACAGATAAAATTATTTTCTAATACCCCGCAGGAAGCCAAGCAAAGTCCAGAGCAGAACTCTTTTTTTTTTTTTTCCCAGTTGTTCATCTTAGAGGTTTTATTTTTATTTATTTTTTTCAGTGTTCCAAGGTTCACTCTCTCCTTAATATTTTTCTACAACCAGTACAACCAATGGAGCATTGATTTTTATATCCATCCCATTTTGGTCCATGCAATTTTAAATACAGAAGAATTTTTTTTAATGTATATTTCCTTCAAATAATTTCTTTTTTTTTTTTAAGATTTTATTTATTTATTTGACAGAGAGAGAGAGATCACAAGTAGGCAGAGAGGCGAGCAGAGAGCCCAATGTGGGGCTCGATCCCAGGATCTGGGCCGAAGGCAGAGGCTTTAACCCACTAAGCCACTCAGGCACCCCTCTTTCAAATAATTTCTATCTGTTGTAGAAAATCTGGGAAATATTAAGATGTGTAAAGAAAATACAATATTTCTCAATTGCTCAAAATGATTTCTTGATAATTTTGTAGCCAGTATCACTGTCCTCACCAAGAAAATCTACTGCTGAGAAATCAGAGGCTGCACCTGCAGCAGGGGTGGGCCTTTCCCAAAGAAGAGCCCCACAAACCTGCTGAACAAAGGTTGCGCTCTTGAGCCTCCAACACCTAATATGACCACTGTGATTTACATGCTATTTGCATATCTACGTTCTGGTTAGGTAGACGTTTTAATTGCTTTCATTACTTCAAGGTCATTCCTTTCTTCTTCTTTACTATTCTCAGCGCTGGAAGGGAACTGCTTGTCTCTGTAGAAATGAATACCGCTAGCATCTGAATCCCATCTGTGACTAGATGGGAGCTGGAGGTCGACATCATTTGAGTACAGTGCTTCTGCAGGTCTACAAGCAGACGTGTGCTGGAATCGTGGGTTACCTGGGCTTCGTTTAGATAATACCTTAGCCTATTAATCTATTTTTCCTTTTTCATTAAGATCACTTAACAAGCTGTACAACACTTCTAAGCATGTTACATTATTATGCAAAGCAGTTCACCTTATCTACATGTATAATAATGTCTGACAGCTATAATACCATCATCCTTAAAGGGTTGGGCAAAAAGTCCAGCCGTGTGCCAGTGTTTCTGAGGCCATTAAGGTACAGGGGTCTCCAAATGTGGCGGTTTACAGCATTGGAGAGGGGCAGAGCCCAAGCTTACCCTCAGGGTGGAAGCCAAAAGGGTTTGAGCACCATGAAGATAGGACCACTGCCTCTTTGGACTTGGGGTTTCCTCAGGTCATGACCTATTCTTGGAACGCTGAATGCCCTCACCCATCAGCAGGAGCTGGAGCACAGAGCTCTGGTCCTCTGATTCCTGACTTAGGCTGCAGAGCCTGGTCCCTAAGCTGAGGAATTGGCCAAAGCCCCCCACCCCACCCCACCCCCCCCGGTGGAGGAGGCCATGCATTTTAAAAAATCTGTCAAAGCTTTTATACCAGCTGTCAGGCTCATCCGTCTTCGGTAATAACTTCCTGTCAAGTAACAGGATCCTCCAAGGGTGGAATGAGTCTTTCCAGTTAGCTTGTACGGCTGGGAGCTGTGATATGGGAAATCCACATGGAGGTTAAGGCAAATAAAGATCACTCTTTAAAAAAAGGCCACTCTAGTTATTCAAGGTCTGACGTTTTTCTCTGTGTGATCCAAAGAAAGGACATGCTATAGAAGGTGTGTGTTGTCAGTAATGAAAACATAAGAAGTTGGGAGCAGGTGATTTTTCCGAAGGTTTCAAGCAGACTAGAACAGTATCCAAAGTGCAGGTCTCAAATCACCTCCATCAGAATCTCCAGGGAACACGTTAAAAATGCAGATGCCTGCCTCTTGCCCCCTTCAAACTGGAATCTGGCGGTTGAAAAACTGCATGAAAGAACATTCTCGAATGGTTGGAACTATAAGGCATCTAGGTGGGAGTGAGCTGTATTTAGCAACGTCCGGTGTGCCGAGGAGTGGGAAGATCTTTTGTTGAGAGGACAGCATTAGGGACTGAATGTTTACACTGCCCCCAAATTCATGTTAACATCGAATCTGCAATGTGATAGCATTCGGAGGCAAGGCCTTTGGGAGGAAGTTAGGTGACAAGGATGGTGCCCTCACAAATGGAACTACTGCCCTTATGGGAAGAGGCCGGCGAGCTAGCCGACTCTCTTCCTGCCATTCGAAGAGACAACATGACAGGTCGGAGTTCTGCATCCCGGGAGAGGGCTCTCATCAGAACCTGACCACAGTGCTATCAGACTTCCAGTTTCCAGAACTATGAGAAATAAATAAATCTCTTTTGTTTATGAGCCATTTAGTTTATGGTATTTTGTTATAATAGTGTGAGCTAAGACCCCAGGGGGCAGAGGTCTGCTGAACATTGGTTGGCCTATTCAACTTTGCCCAGTACTCAATGACTTTTGTGTTGTCAGCTCAGGCTAAGAAACATAAGGCACTTGGAGAGTGTTCTATTCTGCCCGCCCCCCCCCAACCCCCCATCAAGGAGAAAACAAAGGTGTTTGCTACTCAAGGGAGGATTTTTTTTTTTTTTTAGGGATGTGAATTTGTCAACTACCTGAGGTAAGAAGGTGGGGTGAGTATGGTGTTCAGTGTGGCCAAGTATGGCTTAGGGGCCCGGGCTTCTAATGAAAGATGGGTCCCACATTTAAAATGAGGAGTTTCCTGGAACATATGTCCTTGCATACTTGAAGAGTCTAAGTTCTAAAAAGTGGGGGTGGATTGGCGCTGACACTGCCAGTAGGGGCCACACTGAGGGTCTCGTGGAGTCACACCTCTGCAGTGGGGCCCCCTGAGGAAGCCCGTGGCTGGTGGAGGCTCCAGAGTTCCAACAAGTGAGGAAAAATGTCACATAGATTATGTGACACACAACTGGCCTGACTGGCATTGCTTAGTGCTGTGGAGCATGTCCTACAAAGTCGTGAAGTGCTCTACCCGGGATAATCCTCACACAGCCCTGGGAATCGCCAAGATGGCGAGCAGCCCTGTTCGCCTCAGAGAAGCTGGCTAATTCCCTTGAAGTGCCAGGGTTAGTAAGGATAACCGGGCGCTCCTACCACACTTGGCTTTGGCAGCAGCTCTCAAGTCCAGAAGAGGGATATGGCTTCATGGGAGAGCAGACAGCACCGCCACAAGGTGTCAGACAGACCCGAAACGACTGCATTGATCGCACGAGTGGCAATTACTCAAATTACACACGTATGGCTTTCTAGTGGGAAAGGGGCCAAGACCAGAGCTGCATTTACTGGAAAGTTTTATTTTAAAAGAATACCTTCAAGCTTTCCTAGGCTCTCACAGTTCTAAACTTTGGTCTTAAAATTAATTTGGCATTCTGGTGTCGGGCGGTAGAAATCAGGTAGAGAAGTAGTTTATAAACCGCTTCACAGAAACCAAAGACAAAATTATACTGGTACCGAAAATAGTTTGCTTGGGAATGTCAGAGTTTCAGTAGGCCTGAAGATTCTAATTTAAGACTATAATTTGTGATGCACTTTGGGAGGAAACATGGCCAGTTTAGCTCTCTGGAAACATGATCTAATGGCATCTGGCACTCGTCACGTGTGAGGGCTTGGTAGTTCAGGGCCGTAACTCAGCAGGGCTGTTTCTGAAAAATGAAGGCACATTGAATGCAAACAAATGAGCAGAGTCACACAACTATAAAATGACTGCCCTTTATTGTCCTTTGCCGTCTGTGTGGAGGCGAGGGAATGGCTAAGCAAGATCCATCCGGGAAATCTCAAACATGCAGCAAGGTGATGGCAGAAGGCTCACCCTGGACAGGGCATCGGTGGTCCAAACCACCCAGGGTCCCTGCCTTGACCGCCTTCCCCACTGTCAACAGACTTGGACTGGGACTCTCAATCCACCCTCCACCGATCCACCTGGTGCCGGAAAGTCCGGAGATGCTGGAACCTTCATAAACACAAATCCTCATCTGTCCCAGGGAGTTGGAGGACTTCCCATGGGGCTTTGGGACAAGATTGAAAATGACGGTCAATTTCAACTCTAAGCTTTAGACAAGTTCCTGAAGCCAAAATGTCTATCCGTATTGTGTCCTTTAATTGCTTCTCTTCCTTAATTGCTATGTGTAAACTCAAGTGTGTCAGCAATCCAGCACTCATCATGTGGACGGATTCTAGCATCAAAATGGGACAAAATGGGACATGCAACAGTGAGACCTGAAAAGGTGAGAAGCACTTGTAATTTCCAGGGATAAGGTATAGGATAGACGTGCTTTGTCTGAAGCGATGATCCACTTCACTCACCTGGGTATATATTCTTACATAACTGGGTACCCAAACTTTGGGTACCAGACCCCAAACTTCTGATTTATATCAAAGGCAACAAAGAAATAAAACGAACTCACAGAGAACAGGAATGGCAGGTTAAGTGCAAGCACTCACCAAATTCCTTATTTCTTCTGGAAACCCCTGAGGCTGGTGTTGGAAGGGTGTGGCGCCAAAGCCAGGGGTCTGGGTTTGCAACCCGACCTGACCAAGTACCAGCTCCGTGACCTTGTGCATTTAGTTCCTGCCTCATTTTCTCCATCTACGTAAGAGGGATGAGTGCAGGATCACTTTAGGGGGTTGTGATGAGGAATAAGTGAGGATCCCGTGTCTGGCACACACAGGACGCTGAGGACAGATGAATTGTCCTTACCCCATAAAAGAACAACTCCCCCGTGATGTGGCTTTGTTTCCTGGGGCTGGCACGTTGGGACTGTTGGAGATTGGCTTACCAACTGAGCGCCTGAAAGTAAGACAAGGGTGGCGGAGAGAAAAGCTGGGGCTGAGCAGTGTGTCTGGTGAAAGTTCGGTGCAACATTTTTTAACGAATCATTTCCAGAGTAAAGTTACGACCAAGGCTGAGATTCTGCTTTCTCTTGGAGTTTCACTAATTAAAATTTATTATTTCAGCATACAAAATACGTGGTGGTAGAAAAAGAAAACATGCAAATAAAAAATTTGTTAAAACTCCTCTCTAAAAATGTCTCCCTATAGGCACTGAGTAACCAGTAAATGCTAGAGTAATTACTTTCCCGAAATGGACTGAGTTTTCCCAAAGATAAAGACACACACAGTCTTGTCGTAATACTTTTTTTTATTACAATATCCAAAAAACTGAGTATGCAAGTTTAGGAGGTCTCAAGACCCCTTCTTCAGTTGTAGGAATGTGCCATCTCAAGACTGTATATTTAAACTATAAAGAAATTCAAATGTAAAGAAAAAAGAAAATGCAATTTCTTCATAAACATTCTGTGTCTCTTACTACCAATCACATATTCTCTTGTAAACCCTGAAAAATTCCCTGTAAAGCAAATTATATATATATATATTATATATATATATTTGGGGTGTGTGTATGTGTGTGTGTGTGTGTAAAGTGTACGGTAGCTCCCCTTCCCAAAGATCAGCTGTTTTCCTTAATCATCTGAATTAGTGTCAACAAATGGCTACGGATACATATTGAGAATTAAATACATAATTGTGAAATTTAAACAAGCCGCAGGGCGAGAGGAAAAAGCACTAGGCGGATGGCACATCTGGGGGTACATGACCACATCTGTCTCTCTGGGTCACGGTCTGGCTTCTGCAGACTGACTTTCAAGGAAATTCTTTTATTGCAAGCATAGCCCCGAAGGCACTGGACTTTCCTCACTACTCTCTCACCTGGTGGCTCTGGTATTGCTACCAGCAAGGCGTGTCCGCCCCCTGGACAGTCTAGGAGCCACAGAGCGGCCAGGCCCAGAGCCAGGAGCCTCTGCAGGAGCGCGCGGCCCCTGCTTTCTGAGTTGTACTGTAGTTCACTTAATTAACGGCAGCTTCGGTGCGTTCCAACCGTGCCCGACGTCTGCCTGATGAGGGGTTCTGTTAGCACGAGCCATCTGAACAGACTAAGGCTGTTCTCGGTCGAGCAGGAGTGAAGTGATCCAACATCCCCCTCTTCCACCTCCCGTTCTCAAACCTGGCCGGGAAGAGGGCAGGCCGGCAAGTGGGTGTCAGGGCCCGGCCTGGCAGAGGGGAGGTGAGTGGAAAAACAGACCGGCCTGCACGCAAAGGTAAACGAGGCAAAGGAAGCCAAGAACCGATGAACCACCGGACAGAGCGGAGCCCGCTGCAGGAGGGCCCGTGAGTGAGCGCGGCTTCTTCCGGGGGCGGATCCGCCCAGCTCTGGGGAGGCGAGTGTGGCACCGAGGGCCTGGAGGTGTCAGGGGCTGTGGGCGGGGCCGTCACTGCAGCGCTCGGACGAGGTAGAGCTTCTCCCCGTGCTCACTGGTGAAGATGGGCGCCTTTTTGTAGTGTTCCACCAACTCGTCCATGGTGTGAAACCGCCGCTGCCCGATGCAGTAGACATTGTCCACGAGCTGCACCTTGAAATGTTTGTTCTTCCCTGACGCTTTCAGAGACACGGAGAAGTCACTGGGCTGGGGAGGGAACGGAACACGAGTCAGGACCGGCCGCGAGCAGGAGACGCGGAGGAACGCCCCCCCACGCACGTACGTAAGTACGCATGCACGCACGCACAGACGCACGCACGCCAGGTGCGCAGTAGTATCTAGCACGGCGCCCGAGGATCCCAGGGACCCGGGGGCCGTGCGAGGTTCGCGTGTTCTGAATCCAGGGAAAACTGCATCTTGCTTATTAGGACAAAGTCTGTGCCACATGTATTTTAGTTATTTGAAAATTGTGGACCCCATACATAGCATGTGGGATACTGCTATTGCCCTGATGCTGAAGGAACTTGATTTTTTTTTTTAATTTCCCAGCCTATATATGATGAAATGGAATTTCTAAAAAGTGGTCTGCATATAAGCAGCAGCTAGTTATTTCTCTTCCTCTATTAGAAATGAAGCCATTACAAATTTTCTAATTCTAAGCTATTTAAAAATAAAAACTTTAAGAGCAGTTGAAAACTCTGGCTGCATTTTAAACATGGTTTGTAATACCCCAGGGGGGTGGCTGTACTATGGTTTAAGTGCAGATTTTATTGAGAAGTCTGAATTTGTGATTATGTCAGTGGCTAACTTACTTATATGTGAATCGATTTGAGAAAGGTATCATTATTTTTATTAAAATTGGTCCTGCCTCTTCTGAGACACTGACTAGCCAGCTGTTGGGGAAGTGGAAGGAGGCTGGCTCCCCTCAGTGGCTCCAGAATGAAACCCAACTGCCCACCACAGCGGGGTGGCACTGTGTCCAAATGGGGTGTGTCACGTGGTTCTGCCTGCAGATCTAACCAATGAGATGTCACTGTCCCGCTGTCCCACCCTCACTGCTGTTCACATTGTTCTCCGAGCCATCCTGCCCCTACCTTGGGCAACCATTCCTACCCGGCTACAAGCTGAAAGGTTTTCCACCTGAAGAAGCCTCCCCATTCTCTCTCAATCAAGATAAGCTCTTCCGTCCTTGGCTTGCCATACAGCAGAAAGCTGACAACTTCCAGGGACAGGAACAGAGTGTATTCCAGTAACTGCTCTGTAATAAATAATTTGCATGTATGTCCTAGCCCTTCACTTGCATTAGGCCAGGTGGACCACGTCTTCTCCACTCTATTCCAGAGAGCCGTAAGATGGTGGTCGCCCACTGCAGCTCTTAACAGAATTCCTAAAGCAGGGTTCATTGCTTCTCAAGACCCAGCAAATTCCTGCTGCTGAGGACCCACCCAGGTTCGTGTCTTCCCACAGGGACAAAATTAACAAGCATCTCAGTCACTGTCTTTTACATGGAGTTTACAAACCTTTGGTCCAAAGTGTGCAAATCTTGCAAAACAAGTGAAAATCCCATAAACCAATGACATCCCAAGGAAATGGATATCCAAGGGCATTCAACTCTGCAAAAGCATTGCGGGGCTCACCCACCAGTCACAGCTGCTACCATGCAAGAATCAAGAGACAACTGTATTCACAGCTTATATTTATAGATCCCTCTGCCCCAAACAGACCAAAGAGAAACAAACCTTTGGGGGGAAACGCCCCATCTTCTCTCCCATCTAACCCCGGGACTTCATGCCCTAGAGGAGACCCAGAACTGCTGGTGGGCTGGACCTTCAGGAAGACACAGAAAGACTGATCTCCGAGTCAACCTCAGGCGACATACCATTTTCAGAATCATGGGCACGAGAGGGTCAGGGGGTGTGGAGGACAACACAGAACTTGGAAATTATTTCCTCCACTAGACCTCTTAGAAACCAATCATCACAAATCCTGATGTCACAGATGTTCCTGTCGACCCGCCCTGCCAACATAATACTTGAAATGGCATAAAACGTCATTCTAAGTAATTCTAATCCATTCTCCAATCATGACTGTTTTCATGGGACAGGACAAGATGGGTGCAAGCTAATCCTCGGTATCCTCCGTATTATTTTCCAAGTTGGCTCCTGTGTACGGCTCTGAAAAAAACCAAGTGAAACGGGTACTGCCTGACAGGTCCTCCACGCGTGAGCAGGGAGCACTGGTGTCGTTGTTGCTGTCACAACAGTTATTAGTCTTAGTGCATGAGGACACGGCATCCCTATGCAACAGTCCACACAGCTTCTGAACCACTCAACTCTCTCCTGAGGGCTTCTGGTTTCCCTTAAAGCAATGTTTAGTTTCAAGCTTCTATTACATTACATATATATATTTGTGCCTTTTGATAAAGATAGTAGGCGATCTCCCTTTTATAGTTTAGCATAAGCCAGGCACTGTGCTAATTTTACAGATCCCTGAATCAATCCACAGATAAGCAGCATCACAGTTGAGGTGAGTCAGGGTAAGTACACGATATACCCAATTTTAATTAAGCCAAATGATCAACAGATGACTTTGTGAACAGGGAAATGTACTTTTAATTTAAGCTTCTTAATTTAACATCATGGCGTGCCATGTGCATTTGGGTGTTAACGGCAGGAGCGCCGATGCAGTGGAGAAGGTAATTTTTAATTTCATGGGCTCTTGAGCAGAAACCTTAAAAGTTAAGGATGTAGAACGAACCAAGTTTATGTCAAGCAGGAATGCTGAACACTTGGGGGATTCTTGGTTCATTCTGGGCAGATTTTCCAATCTACATCACTAACTAGCACTAAATGAAGCCTAAGATGAGCTCAACTGGTGGTTCTCAAGGTGGACTCTCAAGACCAATACCAGCAGGAGCATCACCTGGGAACTTGTCAGAAAAAGCAAATTCCCAGGCCTCGCCCCAGCCCTGCTGAATCAGAAACTCCAGGGTGGGGCCCAGCCATCTGTGTTTTAACCCTGGCCATCTGCATCTCAGTGAGCCATCCAAGGGATGCTGATATGGTCTGAGAACAGAAACGCCATCTGCGCCAACCACCAGCAGTGTTTTCAAATGTTCAGAGCCATGAGAAAAAGCTATGAACATGACTGATGGGCTGAGTAGCCCCTCAAAGCAGGGAGCTCTGGGGCCAACCTCACCCCCAAGGCTGCGGACGCCTTTCTGATTCTGTCCTGAGGAGTCTGGCCCCGCCTGACATTCTGGTGCGGAGCTGCCTTGATGACACAGCTGGCACGCTAGTGGACAGAATCTCTTCTCCTTCAGTTGGGCCAGTTCCCTGGGTCTGACAGAGATGGCATGGCTCCAGACCCAAAACAACTCAGCCTCCAGAGAAAGAGCGAGAGAGCACGAGGTGGGGGGAGACCACTGGGGAGGCAATGCGACCAACCTTCTCCATATCTTGTCCGTCTTCCAGAATGACTTAAGGGAGTCAGGTGGAAAAAGAACCCTCTCACGCTCCCCTCGACCAGCAGCGGTGCGCTGATGCTATGACCTTGCACTCTAAATTGAAGCAGGTTAAAGAACCCTGCCGGGGTCTTGTGAGAATACCTACATTGACAAGGAGGCCCCAGACTCTCCAGCCCCGCCTTCTCTCTCCACACAGGTTTTTGTTTTGGGGTGTTACTGATCTGAAGACACAGGCCCATATGAGGTAGTTAAGAAGCTTTCCACGCTGGGGCCCAAGCTTAAGGTCGTTGAGTGTCCCTCACCGGGAGGCCAATGTGCCGCAGTGATTCTGAGGTGGAGAGTGTGCTGGACTGAGGAAGTCCTCACAGCTGGTGGGGGTCCCACCAGTACCACTGTTTCTGCAGCAATGGAGAAGTTGAAGATAGGCATTCTTAAGACCTCCGCAATCTCGTGGCAGGGTTGTGCTCTAGAGAAGTTGTTCTAGAAAAGCGAGCACTGGGACAGAAAAGCGAGTCCCAGGGTACAGGTTTAGGAATGTTCAAGCGGGGTTATTTAAAATGATGCCGAAGTCCAAACACTCTTCACATCCACCAACAGGAAAATGGATAAACAGATGAGGTATATATATACTTCATCAAACAATGACACAGACGCATCAACACGGACTAAATAAATCTCACAAAAAAGGAACCAAAAG
>CM053610.1:44464120-44476011 GCA_028646535.1 Procyon lotor
CTGGCATTTATCTTCAAATACCCCCTCCACCCTCTTGCCGAACTCTCCCCTTCCCCATCCACTCTTTTGGGACACCAATTACATGTACGGAAATCTCAGTTCAGCCTACTATAACTGAACACCAGAAACTGGGTAGTTTGTGGGGAAGTCCAGATCAAGTAGCTGGCAGGTTTGGTATGTGATGAGGGCCTGCTTCCTAGACAACCAACTTCTCATGGTGTCTTTGAACAGCAAAAGGGCAAGAGAGCTCTCCAGGGTCTCTCTTATAAATACAGCCCTAATCTCATTCACGAGGTTCACCTAATACAATCACCTAATTCACCTCATTCACCTAATACAATCACATTAGGTAGCGGACCTCAGTCTGTTAATCTGGCAGGGGTTGAGGCGAGACATGCAAACATTTAGTGCATAGCAGCAAAATCTTTTATGTTCTTTCTGAATTTTCTGTCCTTCTCTGTGTGTATCCTAAAATCTCTTGATTCCTCTGGGCTATCTTCCCATTTACTAATCCTTTCTCTGTCTGTGTTTAATCTGTGGCAAACCCACCAAGTTCTTAATTTCAGTTATTGTATTTTTTAGTCTTATAATTCTCACCTTTGTTCCTTTTTATTATTTCTAGGTCACCTTCTGAATTTCTTGAACCTACTAATCCATCTTGCTGAATTTCTTGAACCTACTAATCCACACACCTCAAGGATGATATTTACACATTCAAAATCTGGGCTTCTATGGGTCTGTTTCTGTTCTCTTTTCCTCCCCTCCTTGTTTTTGGTAATTCAGTCTTGTCTTTTGATACTTTAATTTGAATGCTGCATATTGATATGAGGTTTGCAATGATGCTACTTTCCTCCAGAGAGGATCTGCTTTTGCTTCGGTACTCAGTGAGGGTGGGGCAGAACCCCTTAATCCAATGAGAAACAGAACTGATGACCGTGTAATGACAGTTAATTTCAGGATTGCCTCTGTGTCTAGTTCATAGACTTTGGGGAGTCCATACTAAAGGCCTGGATTTTTTCTGGGGCCTTGCCTCCTTGGTGGCCCTGACCTCCAATTTTTGCCCCCTAGCACTGTAGGCTCCTGAAAGACCACTTCTTGGTTGCTTTTTGTTTGTTTCAAGGTTTTGTCCAGCTTTTCGAGGTGTTTTTGGCAGAAGTGTTAGTCTGTGAGAAATTAGTCTAGCACGATCTGAAGTGGAAACCAGTCGTGTGACATTGGACAAGTAATAATTTGTTCAGACTCCAGGTCTTTATTCCAGTTACGCGACTGAGCAGCAGGACAGTTGGTTGTAGTGTAGACACTGGAACCAGGCTGCTCGGGTTCCTATTCTGGCTCCTTCACCGACAAGCGTTGTGACCTTAGCAAATTTCCCAATGGTTTTTTGCTTTGATTTTCTCAACCGCAAAACAGAGATAATTCCTGAAATTGGGGAAAGACTGGAACAGTTTAATAAACTCTAGTAATGTCAAGAGTACAGCATCTTTGGGGAGATACTAAGCAAAACACTGTCATTTAGGGGCTCTTCTTTAAGTTCCTTTTATGAAACTTTATAAAGATAGCAATCAGTGTCTTGTCAATACTTAAAAAGATTTCTTTTGACTAGAATTTCTAGAGAATACTTAACTTCCAAATTAACTAGAAAAGTCCTACTTCCTTCTGAAGAAGCACATTTTACTTCACATGTAACCATGTTGTCATCTTGACTTATTTGAATCTGTCCCACTGGGTTCCCAGCTCCTTGAGGAAGAGGCTCATTTCTATCTCATTTTTTTTTTTTTAAAGATTTTATTTATTTATTTGACAGAGAGAGATCACAGGTAAGCAGAGAAGGAGGCAGAGAGAGAGGGGGAAGCAGGATCCCTGCTGAGCAGAGAGCCCGATGTGGGGCTCGATCCCAGGACCCTGAGATCATGACCTGGGCTGAAGGCAGAGGCTTTAACCCACTGAGCCACCCAGGCGCCCCTCTATCTCATTTTTATGAACTATCTGCCACCGAGTCTCTTTGAGGTCTCCTCCTGATTTCCAGCAGAATAAACATTACCAACATAGCCGCCACTTGTTTGCTTTTTCCTTAAACAATCAATGGTAAAGCCGTGTCTCTTGAACTTTGTCATTTTCTATTGTCTCCTTTCTTACAGTCTTGCCTTCTCCCTGGGGTACCATGTTATTTGTCTACTGCAATTAGACAGCAATGTGATGTGTGACACATCACCCCTAAATTCAGTGGCTTGAACAGCAAACGTTTATAATTGCAGTTTCTGTGGAACTGGGGAATGCCTTAAACCTTGAGCTAAAACCATGCAGCTCCTATTGGGCTGTAGTCAAGACATCATCTGAAGTCTCAACTGTGGTGGCAGGAGTTGCTTCCAAGAACCAGGTTTGCTCACATGAACCACTCAGGAGGGTTCTGTTCCTGGTCTCATGGGCCTTTCCATGGGGCTACTTGGGTCTCTTCATGACCTGGCAGCTGACTCCCTCAAGATCGAGTGATTGGAGAGGGAGCAAAACCAGAGTGTCTTTCACAATCCAGTCTTGGAAATCACCTAACATAACTTCCACCACATTCTGTTCATTAGAAGTGAGTCATTAAGTGCAGCCCCTCCTGAAGGTGAGGCAATGAGGCTCCACCCCTTGAGAAGAAGGGGATCAAAGAATTTGTGGATACCTTTTTAAGCCATCACAGGTACCGTATTTGTTAAACTTTCTTTGGCTGCACTAAAATCTAGACTCAGTCCTGTACCTTCTCTCTCATTTTGAAACATCTGCCTTCAATCTTGTATTTGAGCTTCCGCCCGCTGCCCACAGTTCCTTTCTTTCACCAAACACTACACTTAACGCATTATCATGTCTCTTCACTGAACACTGTGCTAACTTTTCAAATTTTCTAATATCAGACCATGTCTTCTTGTTCTCTCCTCCTCTCTGTTCCTTAAAGGAATGAATGATTTTTTTTTTTCCTAGTCTCATGCTTTTGAACCAGAGACTGTGAAGAATTACCAGTTGGGATAAGCCATTCATTCTCCCTCTTCCCCCTTTTTCAGGAAGTCATTTTCCAAGTGGAACGGGAGGACAATTACTAGACTGGGAGAAAATCAATCTCTCTCAGGGCTTTTACTAATATATTTTTTTTGCTTAGGTTTTAGGTCCCCTATTTGAATGTAATCCCTCTAAGTACACTGGGATCAGAGTAGGTTTTCAGTGAATGCGCTGATTTATGAATTTCCCATTCTGACCACTTCTTCCAGTCCTCCTTCCTTTAGGTAATTTTTATATCTCACCTTTATGCAACTTCTGCTCAGAAGTGACCACTTTTGGAAAAGATAACCAAAAAATACCCTCTTTGATACTATTTCTACAGTTTCATCAACTTGATTGTTTCAAATACTTGCTGTAAAGCATCTTTGCATTTTTATAAAACAGATGCCCTGGTCAAATATTTCTCTCCTTTCCGCAAGATTTAATCACTATTTTCTCATTGATGGGGAAAAAAATGGATGCTGAGAACAGTCTATAATGTCCTTTCTTCTTCCATCCCTGATAGCTTAAGTATTAATATGATTTTCTTCTAAGCACATGGCTGGGAAGAAATAACAGGGGAGGGTGGGATCTTGCTCCCAGGCACTCCTAGTTCTTAAAACTTCTTCTTTCACTTTGGAGAGCAGAAATGTCATCTGTGTGGTTTGCCAAGCCTCCCAGATAGACCCTGAACCAATTTCTGGTCATGCTGGTTTTTGAACATCAATAATTTATGTGTATATTCAACACTCCCTCTACTTCCAAATCTAGGTCACCTTGTTGGTTTCTTATCAATGGCTGCATCATTCTTTCCTTTTGTTTGGTAAATGGATCTCTCTCTTTTTCACTTCTTCAAGGAAGGTACTCTTTGTCCAGAGAAGTAGTTCCTTGGCCAAAAAAATCCGAGAACCAATGGATTAGAGGCAAACTCTATTCCACCGATCAATACTCTCTCTGCTCTTATCTCAAAGAAGCTGCCTTTTGGTTTTATCATTCTGTCAGATCACCTGCCCTGGTTGTCCAATACGGCCTTCTTTTAATCAAAATTGACTCACTGTCTATACTTAGGCCACTAGCTGTCAACTGATACTACTCCCTTTTGTTTCTCCATCAGATTATCTCTTCGCTGGCATTTTCTCTTCTTCTATAAATGTGTCTTTGAAGTATTTACTTCATAGGCCTGAAGCCAATCCATATGTGACATAATCAAACATTCTCATTCTCTTTTGAAATAAACTCTTTTACAGAACTCAGTCGTCAACCACAGAGCAGTCTATTAATCTTTAAAGGACGGTATTTAGGGTCCACTTTCAAGTTAGTGCGTGCACGTGTGTTTATCCCTCCCTGCCTCCCAAAACACATTTCCTGAAGTTAAATGTAACTACTTCAGAGGCTGGACTTTCAGAATATTGTCCTTGTCACTCTATGACTTTCTGACATGTCACGCCCAGTGTAAATGATCAGTAATACATGATATTCAATAATTCAATTCAGAATCTTACCGTGTAACACAACACTGTTCAAAAGGGCTGGGACCAATTTCCGATGCCACGGTCCAGTGGCTCCCAAATTCGAGCATCAGCACCACTGGGAGAGCGTGTTCACACAGAAGGTGCGTGGCTCTGCCCCAGAGACTCAGATTCAGCAGGTCTGGGGTGAGGCCTGATCATCTGCATTTCTAGCAAGTTCTCTGGTGACACTCACGCTTGTGCAGCAACCACACTTGGGAGAATTATTGCCAGCAGGCTAAAGGAAATTTTACATGTGTCTTTTCCTGTTTGTTTGCTCACCTACTACTCATGCTTGATTCTGTCCTATTTCCAGTGACTATAATCTAGTGGGAACTTTCAAAAAGGTAAAGGAGAACAAGGTAAGGAAGGAGGAGGTGAGTGGACCAGTTTGTATACAATTCCACTCGTAGTGACTACCCGCAGACCTAATTCATAATGAACCTCTTTCTGTGTTATAAACTCCACTGGGGGAACTACTTTGTTACTTTCTCTGGCTCTTGCCATGCTATGGAGGTCACAGGGAGGAGCTGCTTATCATTAGTGCCATGACAAACATCCCCAAAGAAGCAAACAGTGAAGCTGAGATTAAGAGGTTATGTGCTGATGCAAATCAAAACCATAGCGAGCTGTCACTTCACACACACTGGGATGGTTAGTGTGAAAAACAAAAACCAAAAAAAACAGAAAGTAACAACTGCTGGTGTGGATGTGGAGAAACCCCCGTGCACTGCCGGTGGGAACGTGCTATGTGCCGCCCCTGCGGCTGAAGGGAGGGGGCAGGTCCTCAAAAAATTAACCAGTGAATTACCATTTGATCCAGCCCTTCCACTTCTGGGAATACATCTAAAAACACTGGAAGGCTGGGTCTTGAAAAGGTATTTGCACACCCGTGTTCACAGCAGCATTACGCACAATGGCCAAAAGGTGGAAGCCCCAAGTGTCCATCAACAGATGAATGGATAAGCGAAATGTGGTCTGGGTGTACAATGGAATCCCATTCAGCTTTAAAAAAGGAAGGACATCCTGCCACAGGCTACAACACGGATGAACCCCGAGAACATTACGTTACATGAAATAAGCCAGACACAAAGGGCGAATACTGTATGATTCCACCCTGATGAGGAGTTTAGGGTGGTCGGACTCATGGGGACTGAAAGGAGCCAGAAAGCTGCAAGTCACCAGGGGCTGGGAGAAGAAGGAAACGGGTGGTATTTAATGGGCATACAATCTCAATCAGGAAAGATAAAAAAGTTTTGGAGATGGATGGTACTGATGATTGCACCATAATGTGAATGTCCACAATGTCACTGAACTTAAAGATGGTTAAAATGGTCAATTCTGTATTATGTACATTTTACTACTATAAAAAACAAAACGTCTTTTAAAGTTTCTGTGCAGGTCTGTAGAGGAGGCACGTGACAGAGGGACCCAAGGCATCAGGACGAGCAAGGACATGTGCTCCTCCCGCCATGGACACTAACCTGCAGTAGTCTGGGGGTGCAGTCTCGGCTGCAGGGGCGCTGAGGGGCGTAAGGAGGTGACGGGCTTCAGCGCACTGCCTCCTAGTGAGGGCACAGTGGCAGTACCAGCATTTCCCTGAGATCACCTGTAGCACCTGGTGGCGCTAGTTAATGGCTTTTTGGGTGGGGGGGGGAGTGTGGAGGGGGGGCATGTAGCAGTGGGAGACAGGGCTCAGACCTACCTCCTGATCCAAAAATGTGTGCTTTCCTTTGGCTTGGGGGTCAGGCAACAATGATCCCTAAACTACTTTTATTTAATGAATTACTTTTTCCTCGACCTTCCAAAAATGCTACCGTGATATTGCCTGGCTTTGGATGGGACACCCGCAGGTCCCTCTTAGAATATCTGAATGTTGTTAGTATTAGTGAGATACCCTAGGAGCCACGTGCGCTGGGCACGTACTTGCCTTGCACACACCCCAAGACCAACGTATACACTCCTTGCAGAATTCCTTCTATATGTTGCAAAGGAACAGTCTTCTCGGGACACCGGGTGAAGACCCCTGGCAGGCAGTCCAGGGTCCTCGGTTTAAGGAGAGAAGACATGTGAACTTGCCCTCCAGGCGCTTACTTACAACGAGAAAATCAGGTTGCTGTTTACCACGTGTCAACAAGAGTGGAGTTTAAGCGTTTCCCCACCTGTCCCGGTTCCTCAGCCACCCTCCCTCCACAGTCCTGAAGGCCGGAGCCAGTTCCGGGTGCTCTTCCTTCCCCAGCGGAGAAACCGCATCTGCGGCAGGAAGATTGGCCATCTGCTGGCCATCTGTTGGCCAGTGGGCACCCGCCGGGGCCAGCAGCCTCCCGTGCCCCTCGCTCTGTGTCTATGCACGTGTGTGTGTGTTGTGAAACACAAAACTCAGTTCACAGAGATCCTAATACTTTCTCTGGTTTTCTTTCACTGTGAATTCAGTGGTGTGACCGTTGAGTCACTGGGAGGTCAGCCTAACTTCCACCTCCCGTAGAAACCACACGGCAGCCTCTGTCCAAAAGACAAGAACATTTAGCTATTTCTGTAGCCACAGGTAAAAAGAAATCACGTCAAAAAACAAAAACAAAAACAAAAACAAACAAAACCACCCCAGAGGCTTACACCTGTGTTTGCCACATAAGCCTTTCTAACAGATTAAGGGCTAAGAACTTCCTTGACCCAGTTTTTAAAAATGTCCATTACATCTTGAAATGTTTTTGGGGAAAAACTGGTGATTTTCTAGGAGAGCAACAGAAACATTTAGATAAATGATAGTTCATGATCTAGGAGACTTTTATGAAGATCTTTCTGAATAGTGTTAGGGATAAGTTATTGACTTGGACCTATTTTTTTGTTTTCCTTTGAGAGACTTGTTCTTCAGTTGCCAGCGGGTCCTGGATGACCCTTTCTCTCCCCACTGTGTCTGCAGGCCTGAGCAGAGGGGGGTCTGGATCCCCCCTCGTGGCAGCAAAATATACGCCAGAGGCCACGGTTTGGATTCCGGCGCATCAGTGCATTTAGCACAACCCCATGAGAACACAGCCATGGACAGAGGACTTCGGAACCTCCTGCACTTGGCACTAGTTGGCTGCCAATTCCCATACTCAATCTATTACACACCCTCTAGATAATTAATTTGTGGGTTAATGCAAAGAGTATTTCTTGGAGTCCCACCAAAATAGTGGGATTCAGTGGCCAACAGCATGACACAGTAGGCACTCTCTGTGCTGACCTGGCCTGTGAAGGGGCCAGCACAGCCATGTTCAGGATCAATGTCACCCGAACATGTGGGGAGCACGTGGCCCAGGCCTGCAGGTCAGGAAAGACTTTGCAGGAGCACAAGTGGCCAGAATGAGACTTGAAGGACATGTATACATTCCACTGGTAAGGAGCGCAGGGGAGGTGAACTGTATTCTAGAATTTTCTACCCCTGTATAAGGGTCTGGAGGCAGAAACAGCCAATCCAAGAACCCAACATCAGGAACACAGGTGCAAGGAGCAAAACTTGCACACCAGGACCTGGAGAGACACGAGGCATGAACAGAAGGGGCCACTTAGCAACTCTCTGCTCACAAGGGGGGAGAGTGGCCGCGTGCAGCTTCACCGCCCTAGTCCGATGGCTGGACGGGACCCACTCGGCAAACCTGCACCTGTTTCCTTTACCCGTCTCCAGTAAGCTGAGTTTGGGGTGACAGACTACTCTTCCTTATTGACATTTATCTCCCTCCAAAAACAAACCAATGGATTGAGTACTATTTACTTTCTATTATTTGTAACAAAACAGAAATCAGACTCTATTTAAAGCCCTTCATCATAAATAATGGTTTTCTAAGATTGTCAGGTGACTTCCGTGTTAGTGAAGGGCCAAGTTATTTTGCCTGCTGGTTACATGCAATTTTATCGGCAGTCTGCAAAAACACGGGCAGAGCACTCACTTAGTGGAACCAGTCCATCCCCCTCCTCCCGGGAAGAACCCCCTCCTCCTGGGAAGAAGAACGGGGAGGCAGACTTTTAATGGAGGCCACGGACTCAGTATAGAAGCCCTTGTTGGGTTCTGAAAAAAATTACAAGGGACTCCCTAGGCACATTTGTGATTGACTGTATTTTAAGAACTAGCTTTAAGTAATACTCTGGTTTTTTTCACAGATGCCTGAGTTTGTTCATTTGTCTGAAGGCAAATATGGAAGGGCTAACCAGGGCTGAAGAGGCTCAGGGCCATCTAAGAGTTGGGTCAATGAGACAGGTGATGAAGAGTGAACTCTTAGAAAAGTAGCCATCCTAAGTGATGCTTTGGGTCCCTCTAGGTTTAAAAATGTGATATATTTCAAGTGAGACATACTATTAAAAAAATCCAGGCTGAAAGCCTCCATTCAGTACTGGGCAAAGAGCCTGACAATTAAAAAGTTATTCATTATTTTTGCAGTTGAGATGCACGTAGGCACTACTCACAGGAACCTGTGCTCTTTAACATTAACCGACTTCTAAGAAGACAGCTAGAGATCGTGGCTGCAGACCGTGGATTCAGAAAGCTCGTGAACAAGCCACTGCTGGAAGGAACTCACTCCGTTGCTCCCCACCCTCTGAGCTGTTAGGAAGCAGGCAGGGTTCACTCTGCTGACGACTGCCCTCTTTCCCATTCTCTATGACACACAGAGCAAAAGGCCGCTTGTTTGCTACCAAATCCTAAACAGCTGAAAAAAGACAGAAAAGCACTTTAGAAGCTGAATTCCACTCAATAGAAGCCAACAGTTCTACCTAAAGAAAACTTCAGAAAAGATAAATGTTCACCTTTGAGCACATTTAGATTTCTTGCAAATGTAGGATTAAGCAAATGTAGTATTTCGACAACTGCTGTAAATATGTCTTCGGAAACCATTCAGGTTACAATAATTGTTCTCAGAGAGTACAGCAGCACCAGTATCACCTAGGAATGTGCTAAGAAATGCAAATTCTCAGGAACTTTAGGGGTGGGACCCCGTGGTCTCTATTTTACCAGGCCCTCAGAGAGATGTTGGCCCACGGAATAGTGTGAGCATCAGTGATCTAGAGAGGCGAAGGGATGACATCACACAAAAAACAGATTTTTGGCAAAAAAAAATTATGATTTCTAGAAGAAGCAGAATTTGAATACTATAGCAAGGAACTATACTAATTCTTTCCTTCTGCTCCTCCCTGGCCAAATAATCTTAATGGATTTTTTTTTCAAAGAACAAGGAATGGAACACATGACTGTGTGCCCAATGCACACATTACGTGATCTTCAGCAAAAGGTAGTTTTTCTGGATCAGAAACAAACGTAGTGGACGACCGCAATTGGTTTCCAAATCCTACTGTGAAACGTACCAGACACATGTGGAAGATCGCTCCGGGATTTCTGAAGTCTGGCAGAGGAAAGGGGCTCCCTAAACCACAGGTGGGTGCTGCACGGCTAGGCTCCTTGGCAGACCCAATCGCAGGCGTAAGCTGTCTCTTTCGGAATAACCATTTCAAGGATGGAGGGTGGAGTCCCTGAAAAGCTAAACTACTGATAACTTCCACAACTTCCTGGAACCCTCGAGGCTGGTTTTTCGTAACCGTGAGCACAGCTGTCCATCCGTATCCGCAGAGCACAGATACGTGCAGGCAAATACATGAGGGTGTATGATGAGCACACAGAGGACAGGCAGGAACGTGGAATTCTCTAGACTTAACGAGCTGTGGATTCGCAGGTGCACGCAGGATATCGGAACACAGAGAGTAAGAAACGGTGCTATTTCCACCTGGAGCTGCTGAGGAGCAATGACGATTACGGGGTGCGGAGGAAGTGGGGGAAAGACGGCAGAAAAGAGAGAGTAGGTATAGAGATTTGGGACAGGAAAGGGCACCCAAACAATCATTTGGTTGGTCTTCTCACTCCTTGATAAAATGGGCCTGCCAGGTCGTTCCGAAAACATACCGGACGTCACTCACACCTGTGAGTCCGGGATGCAACCAGGTTGTGTTTACTTTTCCAAAATAGGCGCTTCTCCTCCCCCAAAAGCATGCATGTCCTAGGGCTTGGCGCTGGGTGTATTTTTATTTTTCAAAACAGAGAAATACTGAGTATTTTTAAATGTGCACTAACGTCAAGCAAGTGCCTCGCTTATTTACAGCGCAATCACTTGGGAGATTGTAAGGAGGCCCGTCTGGAAGAAGCACTCCAAAAATGCCGCTGAGCCCCCACAGAAGTCGGGCGTCACGTGGTAACCGCAATCACAGGAAAGTCCCAGCCCAGAGACGGCAAGAGTTAGAAGGGAAGTGAAGCGAATGCAGACCTCATCAGAAGACTTTCCGAGCCCGGCAGGGCACCACGTGCTGTTAGATTACGGCTGCCAGGTCGAGGGCTCACCTTGGTCTGGTGGTGGCTTTGACAGCCAGGCTCTCATCTCAGAAGTGCCAAAGTGAATAGCAATGGAGACAAAGGGCAAGAGGGCACTGGCCAAGAGGCAGAGGCAGTCAGGAGATGGTGGAAAATGAATAAGGAATGGATACCCATCTGTCCATCTATAAAGTTCCTCCACAGCCTCCGAGGACCCGGACAGGAGTGAGAAAAGCAGACCTAGGTCTGCTGTGGGGAGAAATGCAGCAACAGGCCTTGGAGACCCCTGGAGCAGCCCTCTGGCACAAGGTAGGCATCCCAACAGGGAAAACGCCACGTGTCAGGGCACAAGCCACTAGGACGGGCAGCCCTGCACGCTGTCGGGTCACATGGCCCTCCTCAGCCTGAGCTGGTGCTAGAGAGGGTGCAGGGCTGATGCGGGGCCCTCTCCTGCCTCCTTCCCCCTAGAATCACACTATTAGTGTGTCATAGCTCGCTTTTCTAAGTTCAGACAACATGCAAAAAATCAGGAGAGGGTCCTATAAAAATACAGCGTCAATAACTAACGTTTCAATTATTTAGAAAGTCAGCGTATGCTCTCATAACCGGAGACAAACAGACCCCGAAGCTTATTCAAGTGCTAAGATAGAACCCAGATGATGAAAGTTCTGGCACACCTCGGAGATGCTCCAGACCATCGCCAAGAAGCCAATGTCACGATAAAGCGCATCAAATGAATTCTCTCGTTTCCCAGGGTGTATGAAAGTTATGTCTACACTATCGTGTAGACCACTAAGTGTGTGACAGCATTATGTCTAAAAAATAATGTACGTGTCTCAACCAAAAAACTACTTCATTGCTAAAAAACGCTAACCATCACCTGAACTTTCAGGGAGTCAAAAATCCCTGATCACAGATCACCCTAACAGATATAAACATAAGGAAAAAGTATCGAATACTGTGAGAATTATCAAGACGGGACAGGGACACAAGGTGAGCAAATGCTGGTGGAAAATGGTGCCAATCAGACTTGCTCACCA
>CM053610.1:44476111-44496532 GCA_028646535.1 Procyon lotor
CCCCCCCCCCCCCCCCCCCGCGGCCGGCAGTCGGGAGGGCACTTGTCCCGAGCCCTAGACAGGGAGAACAATGAGTGAGGCTAAGGTCTCCACACTGCAGGGCTCCCGTGACCCCTCTCCATTCTAAAACTGTCTTCAAACTCAAAAATTCTTTTTTTTTTTTTTGAGGACTACTTTTTTAAATTTTTATTTTTAAGTCATCCCTACACCCAATGTGGGGCTTGAACAGACAACCCCAAGATCAAGAATTGCACGCTCCACCGACTGAACCAGCCAGGCACTCCTCGAACTCAAAATCTCTAAATCAAGCTTATACTTTCTGACCCAGGATAACACTTATCCCTCAGGCAATCTGGACCAACCACCTTCTGCCGTAATTGGTTTTCCAGTGATTCCTCTGAGCTTCTGCTCAAAAGAGTTAACCGTGCGGCATCCTTCATCCTCCTAAGCCTCCAGCCTGATCTGAAGGCAGCTCTGCACGGAGCTTACGTCACATGAGAATGATTCAATCTGATGGCTTGCCAGCAACGATAAGCTCTGGCGGCTGGATAAGAAAATCGCCGAGTTCAGATTTCAGAGGGAGTTAATATCCAGGCCCGGCATGCTCGCCTCAGCACATCTAAGGCAGCCGCCAACGCCGCGACCTGCTGACACGGTGAGGGGTCCAGTCGCCGCCACCATGATGCTCCTCCTGCCTAGAAGAACACACCACAGCCGCCTCTCTCAGAGGACGGAAAACATTTTTCTGTGGCCTCAACTCCCTCACAGATCCGTCTGCGAGAGTCTTGAATATGCGCTGATGGTGCCATCGGCCTTCCCAGAGGACTCCAATCACAGCGCAGGTCACGTATTTCCTAGTCTCGTAGTTTGCCTTTAAGAAATTAAACTGAAACCTGCCAGAACCAACACAATGTAATTGCAACAGACCCTGGCTACAGGAGTCCTGTCTCGGGGTAATCTTATTCTCTGGAACGTCTATCTGCAAAGGGATCAACGAAACTGGTTGGGTTGAGTATTTCCACGTTTACACATGAAAAGGTTACCTTGCGTGACACTGGCCTCGTTCTTCCAGACAGACTCAGCCACATACCCAAAACACAAACCCCAGATCTGTCGACCGACCGCTAGAAAAGGACCTGCTACAAGGCAAGCAGCCTCCCACCTCTGATTCAGTTCACACAAGCAAACTCCGCTCTCTCAAGCCCTGTCTTCTTTTCAATTCGGTTCATAAGTGCTTTAAAAGCTTTTCGGGGATGAACTCCGCGATGCCGCCTGCAGCAGCGACGACCTTAGGACTGTATGGTTTCAAAAGAAAAACCAACCAACCAACCAAGGCTGTGTCAGAACCCAGGTGCCCCTCCCGCCGGGAGCAGCAGACATGCCTAGGAGCCAGAGAGGAAACAAAATCAGCCACAGGGCTGGGGCTGCGGGGGGAGTTGGGTCATGAACAGAATGGGAAGCCCGGAGAGAAAAATGGTGTCTGAGTCTGTGGAACATTAAAGGCGTAATCTCAGTAGAGCGGCCACACCCCCTTCAGGAGCCGCAAAGCCACCTTACCGCCCCATCTGCGAGAGTACGTCTGCTGGGGAACGACGGCCACCGTCCCCAGCTGGGTCCCCGCACCCACGGCGGACATCCGTCTATTACCGAGCAGCAAATCTACGTGGGTTTACGGGCAAATCGCACTCCCCTAGCTCAACTGGAGCCCCAGACGTGGGGGGCTCTAGGCTAACAGGAGCCGCAAACACGCTCTGGCTATGGGCAGCGTGCGGACAGGAAAGGGAGCCACCCCGCAGGGCGTGATGTATATATGTGCACACTGCGGCCGCCAGGCCTCCGCCACCCCGGGGCACTTACCGAAGACTCGCTGTCCCTAATGAGGAAGTCGCCCTCGATGCCCCGCTCGTTGAGGGCGCACTCGGCCTGGTGCCGCGTCACGTTCCCGTAGTACCACTCTCGGCCCGCGAAGCGCCCGCTGCACGCGGGGCCCGCGTAGCTTATCTGTGGTGCATGCGAGGGGTGCAGGGCAGGCCCGTCGCTTAGGACCACTACGTAGTTTTTGGGGACCAGGCCGACCTGCCCCCGGGCGTTTTTGCACTTCCACCACTCAGGGTCGTTCTCGGGCTTCTCGATCACCTCCATGGTCTCCCCCTTCTCGAAGTTGAGCTCCTCCTCAGTGACCGAGCTGAAGGGGTACAGCGTCTGCACCACGTGCAGGACCCGGGCACCCTGGCCATTGCTCATGGAGGCGCCCTTCCGCAGGCTCAGGAAGCTGGGGGACTCGGCGGCCGCTTCGTCCATCTCTTCTAGGACATAGTTGGAGGGAAACCAGCCAATCTGCCCGTTGTAGCTGCCTCGCCACCAGCCATCGCTGCACTTCTCCATGACGGTGACGCGTGACCCCTTCACCAGGGACAGTTCGTCCTCTCGTTCGGCCACGTAGGCGAACTTGACGAAGGCGGGGATGTTGAGGTCGTAGATGCGGTCGGCGCCACCCCCGTTGGCGGGGTACTCGGCATCCGTGCTGGGTGTCGGGGACGCATCCCGCGCGCTCGTCTTTCTCTTGGTCTTGCCAAGGCCTGCGGAGACACAGCAAGGGCTCAGTGGGCATGCAGGGGGACATGATCGGTGCTCGGACACACTTTCCCCAACCGTCCAACACATGGGTGGGGGGAACAAAGCCACCATGGACACACCCTACAGCCACCGCCAGCAAAGGGAGGTGGAGCTGGGGTGCACCTTTGCAAAAGCCAGGATTTCTACACCTCCCCTCTCTCACTGGCCTCTGAAAGACTGCCAGAGTACTAGCAGTGCAAAAAGATAACAAAACAGCAGAAAGCTAGTTTCCTTCAGAAGGATGCTACTTTTTAGAAAATTCCTGTGCCCCTCTTAGAGAAAAATAAGGTAGAATGGCTTAGACAGGATGTCTTCGGCCTTCGTACCCACTGGGAAGTTAGACTGATGAGCTCAGACCTGCTCCAAGTCTAGAAGCAGTCAGAGCTGCCTGCCCAGCTCCCACCTTGCCAGCCCACTGCCTACACCACTCCGGGGACACTCTGGACCTTCCCAGGGCTGCCTGGCAGCGGACTGGCCCCACTGGGCGCAAACCAATTCCCTCCTCCTTCCTCTCTTCTCCTCCTGCAATTCTGTCCTTTCAAAACAAGAGACTCATTTCCCACATGTTGTGACGAGCCAATTAGAAAAAAATTAGTTGATCCGTTAAGCCCAAGGCAGAATTTTTCATATTGTGATTCAAAACCCACTAGTGGACCATAAAACCGATTTAATGGGTTGTGACCATCTTGTTCATGTGTGCTGCGTTGTCTGGGTTTTCTTTAAGGGAATAAGAAAATCTCAAAGCGCATTAAGAAGAGTCTGCAGCTTTGGTTACGAAAGGGAGTGAGTGCTGAGCTGCAGGGGGAAACTTACTTCCTCTTGTGCATGGAGAAAAACACTGCGAAAAGCCCTAAGGTAAAAGTGTTTCAGCCCCAGTAGAATGCAGAGAATTCTGGAACCTTCTTGAGAAGTGAGCCTTGGGGAGGAAGGCACGGCAGCGCTCAGAGCCGCGGGCGGCCACTAGACTCACAAGGTGGCCAGGCTCCCCAGCTTTGCCTGACAGACGGCTGCCTGCCCACCAGCTCTGTACCAGCCCCTAACTTGGTCAGTGTGCAGATTCTGATGGTGTGGAAACTGGCCATTTGCAGATTCCCGCCCCCCCCCCGCCCCGCCCCCGCCAAAATGACACCAAAGCACTTTCATGCGTTGAGCTTGTACCTTTCATTTTCTTCCTTTAAATGGGGTAAAGACAGGATATCCTAAGGATTACCTTTGCTTCTACTCTTTTGTCGAGTGGGCAGGAGTTCAAGAGGAACAGAACGTTGCCTTGTGACCATTTTCTACTGTGGGAGTCGAGTCTGTTTCCTAGAGCTGCGCCCCCCTCCCCACCAGGCTCAGGCTTGGCTGCCGCACACTCGGCACCACCAGTGGGCCCGGCCACTGAAATGCCCTCAGACAGTGCACGAGGTGACAGCACAGTGACGTGAAGGGATGCCTCACAAGGCTTTCAAGCAAACATAGCAACATACCAATTCTTTAAACGAATGGCCTCAGTGGCTTTTTTTTTTTTAATACATTTTATTCAAGCATATAGGAAATACGAAAGTAAACCAGGATATTAAACCAAGTTAACATGTGAGACTTCCACTTACAAGTTAACTCACTTTACAGGAAAATATGAACCTCTGAATCTTCAAGTGAATCCTTTCATGCGGTCTCAAATCTACAGTTTAGCTATGCATGAGAGAGCGCTGTGGGATTCACTAGCTCCAGAATCCCGAAGGCAGACCGCTCAGGAAAGTAGCCTTCTCTCTAGAAGGCTTGGGCACCAGCATAGTCTAAGCCTCATCAAGGAGTCGGCATGCTAAGGTAGCAATGACCAGGCAGAGGATGATTTCTATTGGTATCAAGACTTCAAGAAATAATATTTATAAGTAACTTTTTTAAAAAAGATGTATTTATTTTGAGAGAGAGAGAGAGAGAGAGAGAGAGAGAGTGTGTGTGTGTGTGTGTGTGTAAGGGGAGGGGCAGAGGGAGAGAATCTTCAAGCAGACTCCTTGCTGAGCACAGAACCCAGCGAGGGGCTCAATCTGAAGACCCTGAGATCACGACCTGAGCCAAAACCAAGAGCTGGACGCTTAACCAACTGAGCCACCCAGGCACTCCTACAAATAACCTGCTAATAGACCTTTTCAAATTTGTGAGTAATGAAAGCTACCTGAGAAAATACTTACAGAAGAGCAGGGTTTAGAATATTTGTTGGCAAAGAAAGGTGTCAAGGTCAGCAGAAAAGCCAGCGTTAAGACCTCAGACCTCATAATACACTGTCAAAGCCACTCAACCGACTTATGAATACACCACTCTGCAGACTCTTCAAACACAAAATAATTACTTTAGTCACTGAGTTTTTACCAGGCACCTTCCTAGACTTTGGTGAGACCAAGCAAAACGAGACAGGCGTGTTTCTTGCCTGCATGGAGCTTAACTTTATCAAGACTGGAACATTCTGCATAGGAAGCACAGCACGGAAAGTTAACCTGTTTTACAGGTCTAATGGGATCCAGTTTTTGAGGCAACTCTGGAAAGGGAGGGGGGCATGGAACACGGCAGAGACACCGAGAGTCCGGCCCAGAGACTCCCCAGCAGGCCACTTATTAGCTGTGAGCTCTTGGGCAAGTTACTCAGTGCATGTCTTCATTCTCTTACCCACAAACCGAGGACAACAGTGGCACCGTATTCATAGGCTGGGGCCGCCATGACAGAGAAACCCACAGACCATGGGGCTTGAACAATAGAAACCTATACTCTCACAGTTCTGGGGGCTAGAAGTCAAAGGATCAGGGTGTCGGCAGGACTGGTTCCTTCTAAGGCCTCCCTCGTTAGCCGGCAGGTGGCCACCTTCTTGCTGTGTCTTTCCATGGGCTTCTCTTCGTTGCACATCTGTGCCCTCGTTTCCTCTTCTTACAGGACACCAGTGACATAAGACTTGGACCCACCCTAAAGACCTCTTTAAAAGACCTTTACCAAGTCCAGTCACACACTGACTTAACTGGTGGGTTAAGACTGCAACATACGAATTCTGGGGGACATAATTCAGCCTCTAACAGGTACCTACATGCAGACTGTCATAAGCCGCACAGGAAGGCCTCTGTGAATTAACAACTACTACTGTAAGTGAGGACCCTGAGTTTCTTTTTTTCCAAACAGGTATTTTACCCGGAGAGGGCCAAAGTCCTCTGAACAGTCTTGGCAACAACGTTACCAGCGCCAGATGGCCACCAAAATAAAAAGCTTCCCCGGTAAGCTTTTGGCACCTGAGAAACATCACTGCATGGGAGCAGGGTCACAGGCAGCTGCTGAGGCAGGGAAATTCAAGAGACAGGTGTCTGGGTACCGAGAGGAAGCTGACCTTCCCAGCATCTACAGGATCAACAGTCCTGGGACAAAGCGAGCATCCCCCCATTTCAGCAGATAGGGAAACTGAGGCTGACGGGGATCAGGGAACTGGCCCAACTCGTACAGCCAGTGAAGTCGTGCGGACTCGTGCACCAATAAAAGCCTATTTAATCCATGAAGACCATGTGCTGTAAGACCCTGTACCATGATTTGTATGGGAAATGTGTGAAGGCTGTGGGGTGTCGGAAGTCTGTGCTCACTTTCCATATCAACCCTCCTAAACTGCGATGAGTGCTTCCTCTGATCCTCGGGAAAGGAAATGGCCTGTGTCTCCAGGTGGAAGCGGGGCTGAAGATTTGGGGTAAGAAACGTATCCCGAGTAACCCCGAGGCCATGGGGCCACTGCCACAGGGCAGCTGGAGATCTCAAAGGCTCAGGGGGAAATGTCTGAATGCAGAACAGGCAGTGTGGTTCGCCGTCGTCTCGGGGACAGTGGCTGCTGTGCCCGCCAGCCCCAAGCTCCCCCCCGCCCACACACACACAACCATGCCGTGTCCAGGCCCCAGGCAACATCTCTAATTTAAAGGCAAATCTGTTAAGGACCTGGAGGCAGGGTGGGAATTCCAGTCCTCCCGGCCCCCCAATATTCTCTGTGGTTATTTTTCCCTACACATCTTCTGCTCTGTTTCTTCTTTCATTAAAGTCATACCACCTACTACTCCCAGTTGTAGCAAAAGCACCTTGAACTCCAATGTGTGTTTCTGACTTTCTAACAAAGATGATGTGATTTTTCTTTCTCTCAGAATGTTACATATTTTCCCAGCAGGAGAAGCAAACCCTCACTCTTTTTTGCAAAGTCTCAGGCAATCGTTACCTACTATAAGTAAACAGTAACTAACCTACGGTGGCGGACTGGAAGTCCTCATTTAACTAGTGTTTCTACTCGCGCCCTCTCTGTGCCGTATTTTGGAAGAACACACTTTCCCACAAGAACTGCTCACTTTGGCCCAATCATGAATTCCCGGGAAAGCCGGGGCTGCAGACAGGAAGAAGAGCCAAGAGCAGCACCCAGCCCCCCTGCCTGGCCACACCCCTTCCCCACCCCCCACCCCCTTAGGTACGGGAGCTGGATACATTCAGGCTACCAGGCAGTTCCAGACAGAAGACAAGGGACCGGAAGTGTGGGGGTGGGGGGATATCGGTGTGTTTCAGCAAGATCTGGCATGGCTTCAAATGATGGGCTTTTCTTTCCATTCTCCCGTTAACCATAAAATCCAACTGCACGGATTTTATTTGGTGCTTGACCGTTTTCATTGGAGGCTCCGCTGCACTGTGCTCTGTATAAATCATATTACAGATGAGAATATCTAGAATGGGACCGTCAGAAAACCCGCAACGGCTGGCAGGCTGTACTGGGTGACATTAAGTAACACTTTTTCGCCAAGTAATGGCTTTCTCTACAACTTGTTCAATAATGTATACACTGCAACACTTTTGCACAGAGAAAGAACAAAAGAGGAATGGAAATCGCTGCTAAAAAAAAAAAAAAAAGAAAAGAAAAAGAAAAAGACGTTCCATGTGGCGCGTGCTCAGGAGGGACCAGGATCTTAACTTCCACGTTAAAGATTAGGCTCTCAGAACAACTGGGGTCCAGCAGCCCCCCCGCAGCTCCAACGCTCTCCTTGCTCCACCAGGGGTCCTGGGCAGGAGGGCGTTGGACGATGTGCTCCACATTTGGAGACGGGTAAAAGTCCTGGAGAGCCTGAACGCTGGCCCAGGACTCCGGGCTGGACAGAAGTCAGCGGTCAGGCTGGAGAGAAGGGTGCAGACCCACGGGCACAGGACTGCCTGGGCTGGACGGGGATTCCAGCCGAGGAAGGACGTGAACAAGCCCCTTGACAGAGCCCCCCCCGCCCCCCGTGGCTGTCACTTTAAAGACCAGCCACAGTGTGTTCCATGAGCTTTACCTGCATCTAATAATGATAATAAAAATATGATTTGAAGGGGCAAACAGGGGAGTTGGTTCTAAACATGAACTATACTTTTCAGCTTTTGTGATGATTTTCTCACACCAAGCTCTGGATCTCTGATCCTGAGTTACATTTTCATTGACGATAATGAGCACATTTTAACTGTCCTGAATAAAATTACGTACACTAAAGGCGGAGTTCTCATAAAAGCTTGAATATGTCATACATTATTAATGTTGGTGATTTTCTTTGTTTTTAATTTTTTTATTAACATATAATGTATTATTTGCCCCAGGGTGTTTGTTGGTGATATTCAAGTCAAAGTTGCTTAAATGCTCCTTTGAAGATAAAGAGATGTTAAACAGACAACTTCAAAATATGCTCCACGTGTCACTGGCCAGCTGGGGTTCTGGACTCAACAAAATGTCAAACAAATAGGATAGTTCAGAAGTATATTCAAGTCGATTCACTTAGACAGTGTGCACCCAAATTTTGGAGGTCTGTGGCGAAGACATTTTACTTTTTTTGTATCAGATTTGCAGCGTAAACTAGATTTAACTAGAAAGCTTCCTTTACTTAAAATGCCATTTACAGTAAGGTCACTAATTTGTGGGGATTTCCCCCATTAGGGTTAGGCCCTATTGCAAGAGTCGACTGAGAGTTACAAAGAGTTTTTATTATCAAATGCTAAGGAGATCTGCCAAGGTCTGATTAGGGTACAAAGTGTCCAAAGTAACTTTTCATACCAGGTCAGGATATATTTACTGTTTGGCTTCTAACTGCTTTTTGTGCTATTATATGTGCATTTAATTTGTGTCTGGTTTTTTAGCTATGCCAGAAGATTAGCTTGCACCAGTGCTGAAATTTATGATCAAAATATGTGCTATATAAAGGGGAAAAAAAACCCTCCGATTTACTACATTTCCGATGTTTTGAGGGGTGACCCATTAAAATCAATGCAGTGGTCCTCTGTTGCAGTTTTCAATTGTTCAGGGATCCTTTATCCTTTCCCTTATTCAATAAGACTTCTCCTCTTGTGGCTTCAGCAGGCCCATCCCTACCCCGCCGGGCCACCTGTGGGGGACCCATGACTCAGACCTGCTGCCATTACAGCGAGCACCAGCCCTCGCCACCTGGAGGTGCCCACGTTTGGAGAAATCTGAAGAAGGAAGAGCCGAGCGGGGACAAGGCCCAACGAGAGAAAGATCCCCTGGACCCAACCGTACTTCCCAATGATGTGAACCACCGGATTCCCTTCTGAAATTTTCCTTTTCTTTTTTTTTTTTTTTTTTCACACTCTCTACTTTCAATTTGACTTTGTCACTTCGATAAAGAGTGCAGAAAAAAATACAACCGCCCATCCCCGGCTCTCACTCCTCCCAGCCCACCTCCTTCAGTTTGCCAAACTGTTGATTCCCGCTTAGCCAACTGCTATACTTGGGTGAGAATGTCGAAAAGAACACAGTTGCTGTTTGGGAGCACCCAGCTTTGGGTATGGGAGTGAGCGTGGGATGATGGGGGTGCGGACCACCCTTCCCACCACGTCAGGGTTAACGGCTGGGCTGGTGTGCCTGCTTCCTAAGCCCAAAGAATCCTGGGTTGAAAATAATTACTGCAAGAGCCATCATGGGAAATCTGTGACACTGGGTGGCTAGACATCAGGCTTAACCAAACCACACCATCGAACCTCAATGTGATGGGGCCTAGCATATCCGACTTAGGACGGTATCTTAGGCACAGCTTGTCCGAGAAACCCCAAAGGCAGCTCAAGAGAGAGGGTAGGCTCTTTGGCCCAACTTATTTCAGACAAGGCCAAATCTAAGCCAAAAGAGACTCAAGCACAAATGTCCTCACTCAGTTGTCTCAGCGAGCATCTGTTCCCTCTGTCACACAGGTCACACGGGGGCTCAAACATGTCACCAACGGCTGACCACGGATGAGCTCCGGAGAGCAGAGGCGGCGTGGGGGCAGAGGAGACAGGCTGCACGGGGCTGTGAGCTGGGTGTGAAGGAGGCCCAGCGGGAGGGTGGGACGAGGGACGGGGCCAGAGGGCTGAGCTGTGCTCGGGCGCGGACGTGTACCTCAGAGGCCGGCGGAACTGGGTCAGGCCAAGCAAAAAGCTTGTCAACGTCACTCTCTTCCGAGTGTCCCACTGGCAGAAAAAAATTCCACCCGCCATCGTGACTCACCATTAGGAACCAGATGGGCTGAAAGAAGGGGAACTCCTAAGTTTCTAACCACTTGTGAGACAAAGGACTAAATGCAGCCTTGGCACCTTTTGTGTCTCTTTGGGCAGCGGCCTCATTTGCAAAAAATCCCAGCCTTATCGTCATTGCTGTTGGGTGCCACAGTTCCATCTACATGCTCTGTCTGCAAGGTTTGACGGCAACAGGGGAGAATGCATCCTTCTGGCAGCCAGGCTGGGCTAGGAACAAAGGAGGTTGGAGTAGAAAGGGGGCCAGGAAACTTTCTTCCTCCAGTGGCTCGAATCTAGCTTTCAAAAATGAAAACCAAGGTTTTTTCCAAAAGCTCAGTCAGCCTGCATCTCCCCGGCCAGACTGCAGGCAATATGACCTTGGGAAACACCACGGGCTCGTGGGCAGGTCTCAGGATCAGCAGGTAACTAACTTCCTGTGGGCCTTTCCCCAACAGTAAGGCCAGGGCTGATCCCAAACCCCTGGTCAGCACGAAGACCTGGAAACACTGAAACAAGGTCACGTCACCCCCACACGCCCCGTTGTACTCATCCACTTTGATTTCATGCTATATTTATCTCCCTGAGAAAGACGGTGTTTCATCCGGTTGCGGCCTCAGGGCCTGACACTCAGTGATGGCTCCGTTAGTAAGCTCTGCTTCCTATCTCACCACCATGATTCCATAGACACTGATCGGTCCTTCCCGACTGATCTCTCCAATGACACACACCTGCGTCACCTACTATACTACTGAGTCGTGGACTGCTGTCACAACTGGCAAACCTCCCAACCCGGGAAGGGGGAGGGACACGGGTAGGTGGAAGGGGGCAATACCACCCAAGGCAAACCCCCACTGCCTGGGTAGGCATTGCCAGCTGAGGGAGGGACAGAGTGACAAGCGGCCACCCCTTCTGCCCAGGTGGTCCCTCTTCGGACGGGCAGCCCTCCCAGGAGCCAGCTCAGAGGCAGGTGCCGGAGCAGAGGGCCCCCCTGCCACGTGGGGCTATGCGTCTGGGGCTCTGAGCTGGAATTCCCACCTTCAGGCCTCAGAAAGCCTGTTCATGTGTGTGAGCAAGCAGGCAAATAACACGGTAGAACGTTTAAGCCTGGAAAAACACAAAATCCTTTATGGTATAGGATTTTTCTATCAAATGGGAAAGTCGAGTGGTAACCCAGATGGCAATGAAAAGAATTTCGTTTTTACATTTTCACTATAATTTTTAATTAAAAATATTTAGTACCTCTCAACACCTACTCCCCACTCATGAGCACAAGCATCGATTAATATGCCAAGGGGTGTAAGAGACGTGGTGCAGCTCGGCTAGATAGGCTGCCACGTTACCGAGCGTGTGAACCTGCTGGCAGAAACTCAGCACACACGCAGCTTCGGAGGACCCTACCTGCTAAGTGAAATATGGTAAATACGTGCAAATGAGTAAAGGGGTGGCGCACCATGGGGGCAAACACAGGTGGCCGATGGCTGGCCGAGAGGGCGGGGCCACACCGCAGCCTGCATTCCAGGCCTGGCTCTCCCACCCGACAGCCTTGGACCTTGGTGATTCCCTAACAGCTGTGGTCCTCGGTTTCTTCGTCTGTGGTAGGAGGGCATCGGTGGCCCCTGTGGGCTGTTAGGAGGGTCCAGTAACGGGGGAGTGTGCCAAGGAAAGTGTCTGAGACACAGCAAGAGACCAAGCGATAGCCGTCACTGCCATTTACTGCTCTTATTAAAACATCAAAGGGGTTTCCCTTCCTGGTTGAGGGCAAAGGCAGGGCAAGTGGAGCAGAACACAGGTGGTGTTTTCCCAACAGAGGGGGCACATGCCTGTTTTCTTCCTAAAATGCTCCTGGGGGGCGGAGGCGGTCAGGCCCTCCACCTCACTCCTGCTCTCTAGGTCATCACAGAGGGAATGCATGATCCATGCAAAAGGAACCTTCCCATAGGGCGAAAAAGGGGCCCCGCTTTCCAAGCAGGGATGAGCAGGAAGGCTCACAAGCTCCCCTGCTGCCCTAGACGGGGCAGACACAAGTTACTAAGATGCCGGGCCGTCCCTGCCTGTGCTCCCAGAAGGCCTGGGCTCCTGGCCTCCAGGTCCCTCATCTCAGGCTTCCGTGGACAGTGCCCCGCCTGCGCCTGCAGGGGCCTGGCTTTGCGTGAATGAGCCTTGCGACCTTGGGCACGTCGCTCAGTTTGCCCGTTTTTGTAGAAAAGCTTGGACTGGGTAATCTCGAGCCTCATTCTGGCATTCAAGGGTGCTAGAGAGGGCCCAAACCCTCAGACGAATTCCTTTTTAAACTTAACTACACATATTAGGATAGAAGAAAACACACAATCCACGGAAGAACCGTGAGGGGTTCAAATGGCCACAGTGTTTTTCTTAGCACTTAGGTGAAACATTACGGATTCGGCCGGGCTGAAGTAGCAGCCTGAGTCGGCGGCCGTTTTACTAATATTCACACCGTCCTTAGAAACACTCCAAAGCTCCACGTCAGACCATCCATGGCGTTGCTCCCTGAAAACCCAGAAGTACAAAATCGCGCAAGATTCCCCTGCAAACAGCCGTCAGGGAATGGCCTGCTCTCAGGAAATAGGATGGCTCTCGCCTTAAAAACAGAGGAAAAGCCGCCCTCCAGGTGGCTTTCCAGGCTTTGAGAACCACTGGGGCAACTGGGGGTACGTGGGGAGTCCGTGAGGTCGCAGCAGAGTGGGGAGGCATGAAGACACGGCAGCAGGCCACCTGCAGAAGATTCCAGTGCCGAGTGCCGGGCAGGGGTGCAGCAGGAGGCGGCGCCCCAGAGGCCCCTGTAGGGATCCGGGGGGGAGGGGTGCTCAGCATCAGGCAGGCAGCGGAGCACAGGCGAGTAAACAAATATCCTCTCCGCACCCCATGCCTGCCCCCCCTCAAGGGGACGGACACAGAAATGTAACAGCAAGAAGGAACGTTGGAGACATATGGAGAAGGTCTAAAAAAGAGAGTGTGCCATATGGGGAAATGCAGTTAGAAACACAGTAAGAAGATTTTACTTTAATTCCTAGGCATTTTTAGTTCACGCTTCTCTGTTCTAAAACTTGAGGCTCCAACATGAGTAACTCTTTAGTCAAGAAAGGGTGTTCTCCATCTTCTTTAGAAAACTGAAGCAGAAAGTGCTAATTTTATTTTTTTTTAAAGATTTTATTTATTTATTTGACAGAGAGAGAGATCACAAGTAGGCAGAGAGGCAGGCAGAGAGAGAGAGAGAGGGAGAAGCAGGCTCCCTGCTGAGTAGAGAGCCCGATGCGGGGCTCGATCTCAGGACCCCGAGAACATGATCTGAGCTGAAGGCAGAGGATTTAACCCACTGAGCCACCCAGGTGCCCCCAGAAAGGGCTAATTTTAACAAGCAGCATACAAGACATCAGTTTCTGGGAAGTGACCTGTGTTCTCATCCTTCTTCAGGACATGAGGAGGTAGTGGCCAGCCCAAGGGACAGAGCACCGTGGCTCTTGTACATCCACACATGACTACACGCCTGCTTCTCCTGGTTTCCTCGGTGTACAGACCCTCCAGACCCCTCCTCATTTCCCCTCGCCTCTCCTGGCTTTTCTCTCGTTAGCATTCTTTTTTAACAATCTGTCTCGTCCCTAATTATCCTCCCACGAATCTGTTGTGAGTTGTTTTACATTTTTGGTCTAAGTACTTGGACGCTTACGATATATAAAAACAAGTCCAATTTTATTTTGGGTCGCTGGCACCACAAGTGCCGTAGAAGCTTCCAGATTATGTGGGCAATACATTTGGCAGGTCACTTCTATTGGGAACGAGCTCCCAAGACAGAATCCTAAAGAAGTCCAAAGTATGAGACGTGTAGGTGATTCATGTTTGTGACAACGGTAGATTGTACAATAGAGACCAGAAAGGTAAACCTCACATGCCAACTGGAACTCTGAGAACCCGTGCTCCTGGTCTTATTACTGGGAGGGAATTACTGGCTGGAGGAGTCCAATGTTCACAACAGGTAATGGGGATGGAGGCATGCACCTGTCATGATGAGCGCCGGGGGATGGAGGGAAGTGCTGAATCACTGTATTACATACCAGAAACTAACAGAACACTGTGTGTTACCTAACTGGGATTAAAAAAAAAAAAAAAAGTCAAAAGGAGTTATCTTAACCTTTCCACATGTTATGCACAAACTTTCCACGGGGAATGGTTTGGCTTTGCACTTTCTCGAAACGAAGAACTGGTTCCTCAGAGAGTGACACAGCTTAGGGATGTTTAAGTGACTTCCAGGAAAATTCACAGTGATCTTACTCTTGAAGAACATTCCATCCCGGAAATAACTACATCTATGACGGACACAGAGGAAAGAATCAGCTTCTCCCCTGGCACGACTGATGGCATATCCGGAACTCAGGGAGCCCCCCAGCCAATGACCACCAGCAAGTGCACGCCAAAACTCACGTGGTCAATCTCGCTTCCAGCGTGAGCAGCACGCGCACCTTGCAGAAAGAGCTCAGTTAGTCCGACTGGACTAACGTCAGCACTAGTATTAGTGACAGTGAGCAGTCACCTATGCGATGTGATTCTGTGTATTTGTTATATACACGTATAAATACTGAGAAAACAGACACAGATGATTACAGACCCAGGGATGAGCTCTGGGTGAGGAGATGACAGGTGATTTTGTATTTTCTCATATTTTTTAGGCTTTTAAGAATACGTATGCCACATTATATGGTTTTATAAAGTACCAGCATCTCAGAGAGTACAAGGCTGAGGAACAACTGTTTGCAGAAACCAGGGTCATCCAGAGAAACCGTGAGTGGCCAAGACAGCTGAAATGTACGTGCCCAGTAGGGGCAGTTATAGGCTTGCTGCTGGCCAAACGGCTCCTGAAATAAAAAATCAATGTACAGACAAGGAGACACGTTCCTGTGACATTCGGCCTCTAAATCATTGCTCACCTCCACATGAAGGTACGGGGCAGAATTACTAAGTGATTCCCTTGGGGTCAGGGAGAAAATGATGCTTGCCGAAGGAGCTGGTCCCCTTAGCAGAGTAAGAGCGGCAGGAAACCACAGGGGCTGTGCGGGTAGGGACCCGGGGAGGGGTGGATCTCACCAGCGCATTGTGTGTGTCCCTCAACCCTGCCCGATCTGAACCCCCAATTCTAGCAGCTGATCAACAATAAAAGAGGTTGAAGTTGGGCAGATGTGGTGTGAATTCCAACCCTGTCCCTTACTGCATGTTCCCGGGCACATCCCTAACTTCCCGGTGTCCGTGTTTTCCCATGGAGAACCAGAGTGTCAGCATGCCCCTCTTCGAGTTACCATAAAGATGAAAACAGAAATGCATGCAGGCCCCAAGCACACTACCGGGCACAACGAGGCACTCAGAAAGGGATGGTTCCTCCCCTTCACTCACTGGCAGGGTGCACACGAAATCCGCTTTGGGGTCCTGGTATGAATTTCTTGGCGACATTCGCTTTTGGTTTGGCTGTGGGGTACAGGGGGGCACTTTCCTGCAGGGTGTCAGCAGCACAGGGAATGAGGGCCCAGGGAGCCCTCAGGGCAGGGCTGAGTGACCGGGCATGGTCAATCACCCTGCCAGGGCACAGCTGTGGTGACCGTGCTCCCAAGGGGTCCGGAGGCCTGGGACCAGTCCTCGGGACGACAGAAATACTGAGAGCCTCCCTAACACGCTGCCGAGGAAATGTCAGGTCTCCGCTGTGGGCCCTGGATACAAATATTTATACAGAAGTCCAAAACTAAAATTCCTTTAAAAAATAGGAAGTACGTTATCATAAGCATCTGACTTTTGCCTCCTGAAGCAGACATCCACGCCTGAAGCATTTCCACAGATGTCCTGCTGTCATTCCAACTCCAACAGGTCTTGTCCTCACGGCCCCATTTCTCTTCCTACTTCCCGAATTCTCCACTGGACATTCATTTGGGCTCAGAGTCCTGGCGTCGTCTGTGGCTACTACCTCTCCTAGCTGCTCCACACCCAGTGGACACACAGTCCTGGGGTTCCTGTGAAAGCCCCTCTGCTGCTGGGCTCAGGACTTACGGCATCACCCCTGGGAGGCTCTGAGGCCTCATCTCCAGCCTCCTGCGGACAGACGGGCCCCGTGCAGGCCCTGATGGTCATCTCTCTCCACCACATGGAAACTCTCGGGGTTTCCCTTCCTGAACAGTACCGGGCCTGGTGTTCAGGGCCTGCCGTGTGGGGGTACCCGGATCTCTGAGGACACCCCCGTGCTCTCTCACCCCAGTCCAGCTAGCTCCCTGAACATCCTCCAACACAATTTGGCTTCTAGCCTCCAAATCTTGGCTTACGTTCTCCCTTCCTCATCTGAAGCCCCATCTGCTCTCCCAAGGGTCCACTCTGCCTGGGTATCCTTTACTGAACGACTCCATTCAATTCTCAACAATCGCAGGAGACAAGCAGTCACTTATTCCCTTTTACAGATGATCCTAACCACTATGCATACGGCTCGGTGAAGGGTAGGACAGGCCCACGCCAGTTCCCGATGACACAGGATGACACAGCACCGCAGCCTAACTAAGGACTGCTTATTTGTGCGTGGGTCATTTTCCCAGTTCACACAAGCTTCAGAAAGTCAGGGACTGAAACTTATCCTTTCCTCATATCCCACCGGATGAAATGCCGACCGGCCAGGGCCGCATTTCTGATCCACACATACCCTAATACGCCACGCTGATCCCCACATAATGTTTGCATCTCTGTTTCCAAGGATTTGGTTGTTTTCAAAGGTCACCCAGCAGGGGACGAAGCGGCTCAGAAGGGATTTCCCAGGGACAGTGCAAGGGAGGGACAGTGGAGATGCAGGCTCAGCTCCCACAACCACAGGCTGGGGCGCTCGTCACTCACTGCTCACTTTTAAGTGCCCACCTGCCCTGGCTCACACCCACTGAGCACATTTATAAGCACGACAAAGATCCACGATGCTGTGGTCTCGAAACAAGAATTCCCTCAGTCCACACAGTCATGGAGGCGGTGAGCCCCGGAGATCACTTCTGACCATCACTCTCCGTATCTCTACTTCAACCAAAAAAGCACACAAGGAACCGACTCAAAACAGTCCGGGCTGATCCAGGCAGCAGGATGGATTCCCTCACTTGCAAGCTGGTGACAAGCAGAGAACTCCGGATAATTACAGGAAAATTCTGAAGTAAGTACTATGGGCAAATGTTCTGATGAAGCCTCAGTTGGACACGTCTACACCCGGTATTCTTATGCTTTAGGTCCAACGGCAACAGGTGCTCAGTGATAACGCTCATCTCTGAAAGGCTGATGCCAAATTTAGGGTAAGCAGATGCCTAGCCAAAGTAGAGGGGGTTGGGGGAGCCCAAGTTAGATCTCCTCTGCTACAAGCCAACTTTCGAGCCTTAGGCGTGGTCTCTAAACCACTTACGTCTGTCCATTCATTTTATCGTAAAGTTACAACAATGGCACAAAAACACTATTTTCCCTGAGCCATCTGAGAGCCCCTCCCGTCTACACGATATTCCAACAAACCTAAATGCTCAGTGTGTATTTCTACAAATAAGGACATTCTCCTCCAAAACTGCAATACAACTATCCAATCAGGAAGTTAACATCAACATATCATTATTATTGCCCAATTCTCTGAGCCCATTCAAGTTTTGCTAGTTTTTCGCCTCTAAAATAAAGGACTGGATATATCAATGAAATCATTCCACCTGTCTCTGCAATGGAATTCTACCAAATGCCTATCCAATAAATCCGGGTATTCAACTTGGATTTGGATTCAAACTTCAGTTGAAATCCCATCTCATCCCACATCAGGACTAGCAGTAGTGTGTTCCTGAGGAAGTCACTTAGCCAAGTCAATCCCAGCATGGCTCTGCCTCTAACAGCCTTGTGAATTTCACCCACGGGAACCGCCCCCTCCCTGTCTGAAAGCACTAGCTCAAAAGGGTCCAAGGGCTATTTTACAGTTACTTACCATCAGGGAGCCTCCCTCTGCTCCCAGGTCTGGCTTGGTATCAGAGGTGGGAGTCCGGGTGCTATTCACTGGTAAGGTGCTAACTGGCCTAGGTACAGTCACACTGGGACAGATGCTAAGGGAACAACTGTGGGAGTGGGTCACTTCTGGCTCCAGACACCCAGGGAGGTGGTCAGCAACGGACACGTGTGCCTTGGAACAAACCCTCCCGAGGAGGTTGCTAGGAGCTTCTAAATGGAACTGTATCGTTTTGGGTAATCCAAGGCAGCATGTGGACTTACGTGAACCACTGAGAACAGAGTTAACCTTTGGGGCTTTGCTGGGTTCCAGCTGCTGTCACAAAGTTTTAACAAAAACCGTTCTTCGGTCGTCTGAGGGAAGATCTTTGAAAAAGTACCTCCCTGGAAGCAGCTTCCCCATCTCAAAAGATGCAGCACGGTGCTTTAAAACACCTAACCCACGTGATTTAATAAGCGAGGCTGCAATGTCAAGGACAGACCGTGGACCAGGAACGCTCCTCGCCGCTGAGCAAAGAGCTGCACGGTTTGAGCCCTCCAGAACGTCACGTGGGCTCAGCCAGCAGAAAGGGTTCTTGACAACTGCCCCTTGTTATCTGTGGAAAAGTTCTCTTTGACTATTTACGGTCATAAGTGGAATATGAGAGGGGATTCAGTATGTAAATGGTTTGCTCACGTGCAGGTAAGAGCTCACAGTGTTTTATTCAATTATAAATTATTAAAGGAAAAGAAAGAATGTTAATCCTTTCCTGAGATCTTTTTGTCAAAGGTACTGCTTTCCAGAAATTACTCTAACGAAGTTATTACATGTGATTAAATTGAATTTTCCACTGACTTCAACAGAGCAACTGAGTATAAGAAAGCAGGAAGGAGCTCCCACAGAGTTCAAGTTCTCTGCAACAGAGGCGTAAACACAGTTATAACACCGCGACTTTGCAGAGGAGTCTGGTGCTATTTTGTTCCAAACCAGGCAACTGCCAGGGAAACCTTACTCTGGGGCTTGAGGAATCAGGTGGATTTCCATAGCGTAAAAAAAAGAAAAAAATCACAAAGGTAGATGACATGAGTAGCTACGGGAAGGCCGACACAGTACCATGTAGTTTTCCACATAATTTTCACTCCTCATACGCCCTGGGGAGAATTTCTGCTGGCTGTGTCACCAACTAACATCACGCTGTCATTGTGACAGCACGCTGGTGACGACCCTTTAAGCAGAGAGCCACAAACATTTGGCTCTAATCTTTTCAGCCAGGGACGAGTGGGAGGCAGGATGGGCCACGGGTTTTCTTACCTTCCTTGTTGACAACAATGCCGTGGCAGGCCCGGCTGTGGGGAATTAAGAAGTCATTCCGCTATGGGGATTTCTTGTCGGGGAGCCTTCCTTCCCTATGGTACGGCTCAAGAGGGCAACGGAAAACTCAGGCCGGAATACCAAGGTCTCTCTCGGTGCGACAGAAGTAGGGGTTCAGGGCAGCGTAGTGAACGCAAAATAAAGATACACGGAAACGGGCTGGGGGGTCAGCCCTCCATAGATACAGACATTGAAAATACAATTTTGTGTTTTTACATGTGATGCTTAGCACAAATGTGTCCAAGCAGACATGCACCTGAACTGTGACTGAGGCCCAGTGGGGAGCTGCCACCTTCCAGGAGAGGGGCACACGTTCCTCAGGCAGCTCTCCAGAGCCAAGGGGACAAAGTTAAGAACAGCAAACTTTGATTCTATTTAAGAGAGAGCTTTCGAGCAATCTGTGTTCTCCAAAAATGGAACTGGAACTGGCTGACTGTCGAGGTACAAGTGTTCTGGCGGAGCTGGGTGGCCATCTGTCAGGGGCGGGGCAGTGGCCCAGCACCCAGCACCCAGCTCCAGGAGGGGCTGGTGGAGGGAGGCTCCTCTATGCCGAGAGCCCACAGCAGCCCCAGCACCCAGCTCCGGGAGGGGCTGGTGGAGGGAGGCTCCTCTATGCCGAGAGCCCACAATACCCCCAGCACCCAGCACCCAGCACCCAGCACCAGGAGGGGCTGGTGGAGGGAGACTCCTCTATGCCGAGAGCCCACAGTACCCCAGCACCCAGCACCCAGCACCGGGAGGGGCTGGTGGAGGGAGACTCCTCTATGCCGAGAGCCCACAGTACCCCCAGCACCCGGCACCCAGCAGCAGGAGAGGCTGGTGGAGGGAGGCTCCTCTATGCCGAGGCCCACAGTACCCCCAGCACCCGGCACCCAGCAGCAGGAGAGGCTGGTGGAGGGAGGCTCCTCTATGCCGAGAGCCCACAGTACCCCCAGCACCCGGCACCCAGAGGGGCTGGTGGAGGG
>CM053610.1:44497032-44521821 GCA_028646535.1 Procyon lotor
AGAGCCCACAGTACCCCCAGCACCTGGCACCCAGAGGGGCTGGTGGAGGGAGACTCCTCTATGCCGAGAGCCCGCAGTACCCCCAGCACCCAGCACCGGGAGGGGCTGGTGGAGGGAGACTCCTCTATGCCGAGAGCCCACAGTACCCCCAGCACACCAAGCAGATCACAGCTCGAGAAAAAGTAGACACGGAGTGAGACATCTGGTTAATGGTTTCAGTTTAAGGCTTTGTCTTTTCTTCTTCTTCCAACTGAAAGGAAAAAAAAAATGACAAGGTATTCTAGGGAATTTCTATATAGTTCAGAATGCTTGCTTTGTCTTATTTCCCTTCCGATCATCTCATTCAATTTCTCAATATTTCATTCTTTACTATAATATCAAGAATACATTTTAAAAAATGGACTAGAAAAAAAACAAAACAAGCCAAGGATGTTTAGCAGCTCCCAAAGAAGGTACTTTGGTGGGCAAGAGGCTGAAACTGGAAAAAAATAAATAAAATTAAGCTCAGGTATTTATCTGTTCATGCTAACTGCGTTTCCACCACAGTTAATTAAGAGTTATAGGTAAAAGGGGCGCCTGGGTGGCTCAGTTGGTTAAAACCGCTGCCTTCGGCTCAGGTCATAATCTCAGGGTCCTGGGATCGAGCCCCACATCGGGCTCTCTGCTCAGCAGGGAGCCTGCTTCCCCTCTCTCTGTGCCTGCCTCTCTGCCTGCCTCTCTGCCTACTTGTGATCTCTCTGTCAAATAAATAAATAAAATCTTTTAAAAAAAAAAAGAGTTATAGGTAAAGGACAACAATGTTTCTTTCAAGTGACCTGCCTGGGAAAAAAATTACAGGGGTATCAGGTTAGTGGAAAAACAGACTGCTCATGCAAAATGAAATTTCTACATCAGCCTCAGAATCTGTGATGGGGGCAGGATTTATACTCAGGCCTGCGTCTCATTTCTTTCCACATCACAAAAATAACCTAATCCCTAACACAAAAACACTACCCAATAAATGAAGTCTTTAAGTGGATCTGAAAAGAGACTGAGTAGACTCTCCAAGACTGCATGAAATTTAAGATGAATATTTCCCAACACCCACTACATTCGGTGTACAATTTTCTTTCCAGTTTTTCCACCTGCTCCCTTCCCACCCCACATGAAACAAATCCTCCTGTTAAAAAGAAAGAGGGAAAAGCCAGGTAAACGTAACACAAGTGATAATATTGACTTCTTTCATAGCAAACTCTTAAGCGATGACTGGCAGTCTCAGGTACGACCCGCATTAGACTCACGTAAGGAGGTACGATTAACTTTTGTAAATGGCGGCGGGGCTCGTCACTCTCTGGCGAGGCCCTCACAGTCACTTCCCCACATCATCTGAAGCAGTCACTACTGCAAGTCTTCGGGTATTCACACTAAGATAAGAGGGGACACCATTAACTTGGGGTGATTCAAGGTGGACTGGGTCACGCTGGTATACAGGGCACGTGGGAAGAAAACCGGGTGACTAACCAACTGGGCTGAGGTCCGAAGGGTCCCCACCTGAGTGATGGCTGCCAGCCTCTGGCCTCGCAACAGGGTGCGCCCACAGCCACCTGAGCTAACGCCGGCCGGGACTATGGTATGGAGTCTAGGAGAGGGGGAAAATCCACCCGGTTCAAAGTGCTCTTTGCTCCTTTCCAGTCCACGCGTGAAGGCTGCGTGGCCAGGGTTGTGCGAGACACAGAAGACCTGATGGGGTGATGCAGGCAGAGTGGCTGACATTTTGGGGGTGGTGATTCCACATCAGGAGCCTCCAGAAAATGGACGCCAGGAGACAGAGACACATGCAGGGGTCCCTACCACACAGAAGTGTCAACTTCCCTCAGACTCCAGACTCGGCCCAAAGTCTCCAGGAAATGACAATGTGGTATTTCTCCAAAGACAACTAGAACGCTGTCAACTTTAGAACAGACCTTCTTAAACGCACACATACTGAACTAGAAGGAGGACCACTCTCCCCTCCAAAAACGCAGGGCCTCTCGGCCTTCCCTCACAGGAAGCAGTTGAGCTCTAACCCGTGCCCTCCCTCGGGGGTGGTGCACTCACCTAGCGTGTCCTTCAGGTTCTTCACGAGGGAGCCCTTCTTCAGGCTGTTCTTCCTCTCCACGTAGTTGGACGGCACGTAGCCCGTCCGGTTGGCCGCGTTCCTCACCCGCCACCACGTCTTGGAGTCATCCAGCAGCCACAGGCGCTCGTTCTTCTTGATGTCCAGCTCTTGGTCCTGTTGGGCGGTGTAGTCCCACTTCGCTATCACAATAACTTCCTCTGTCATCTTTCATGGAGTCCTTCTGCCAGCAAAACATTTGGAGATGCTCATTAGAGAACCAACCAAACACTTCGTCCTGAGCACCAACTTGAAAAATTAGGCATTGACAGCTTTTATTACAATTTGGCAACCGGTTTCCTCCTGGGTCTCGAAATAACCTTAAGATGACCTGCTTTCAGCACACTTTAATATTTTGTTTAGGGACGGCAACTTAATAGAGCAAGTCCTCCTGTTGTACACTGGGAAATCTACTGACGGGGCCAAAACCGAAAACAACGTTTCCAAAAATTCTAAGTAACGATGTCACAATTAAGTGTGTTCTCTTGATTAAGTAGCAGCAGCTCCTTGGAGCTATGTTGACAGCCACTGTCTCAAGACACACTGAATCTCACGAATGCATTTAATGTACACACACACCCAAACTGCTCTTATAAATTAAAACTAAAATAAATGTGGCATCCCGGATGGGCTCCTGAAACAGAAAAAGGAAATTAGTGGAAACAACGGTGAAATCTGAATAAGATCTAGCTAAAAGTAACACATACCGAAGTTCATCCCTTAGTTTCGACAAATGTACCATGGCTGTGGGAGATGTTAACACTAGATGGTAAACTGAGGAAAGGGTATATGGGTATGCTCTGTACTATCTTTTCAACTTTTCCATACATAGGAAATTACTCTTGAGGGGCGCCTGGGTGGCTCAGTCGTTAAGCGTCTGCCTTCGGCTCGGGTCATGATCTCAGGGTCCTGGGATCGAGCCCTGAGTCGGCCTCCCTGCTCAGTGGGGAGTCTGCTTGTCCCTCTGCCTTTGCCCCTCCCCCCACTCCTTCTCTTTCTCTCAAATAAATAAAATCTTTAACAAAATAAAATAATAAAATAAAATTACTCTTGAAACCTGCACACAGTTGTTTATAGCAGCTTCACTCATAACTGGCAAAATTTGGAAGTGATCAAGATGTCCTTCAGGAGGTAAAAGAATAAACTGTGGTACATCTAGGTCATGGAATGTTAGTGATAAAAAGAAATGAGTTATCAAGCCATGAAAAGGCACTGCTAAGTAAACAAGCCACTCTATAAAGGCCACCCACTGTCTCCTTCTCACAAAGACCCTCTCTCCTTGACCAAACTTTAGTCAGACTCCTCTGAATCCTCTTCCCAGACTAGGCCTCAACATCTATACTTCCATGTTTGTCTCTGCATGTCCCAATTCTACCAATATCCTGCTAAGCTAGTTTAGCCAGAATCCTCCACTCTTACCAAGGTGATGCCCCATCGCCTGGCCTGCCTTCAGGAAGAATCCTGTCAGGTCAGTGTAGTCAGAATCCCTCCTGATGTTTCCTCTCAGTAACTGTCCATTCATCTGTGGCCCACCTTACTCCTTGGCTATGAACTCCCATTTTTCCTTCTTGAATTTAGAATTGGGCCCAAATGCAACCCCTCGAAGCAATGCCACTCAGTAAAGTCTGCTTCACCCTTCTTTAACAAGTGTCATGAATATTTTTCTCTTTACCGATGCCAAATCTATGACATTCTGGAAAAAGCAAAGCAATGGAGACAGTAAAAAGATCAGCAGTTGCCAGGGGCAAGGGAGGCAGGTGGGAGGAAAGGGCGGGGCATAAGATTTTTAAAGGAGTGAAACTGCTCTGTATGATACTTTAATAGTGGATACACGCACGTCATTATACATTTGTCGAGACCCACAAAATAGGCAACACCAAGAGGAAACCATATATAAAATCATCCCCAAACATAAAGTTTATTAGAACAAGAAACAAATACAGTATATTATACATCCAGTTAAGTCAGTTCTGGAAGTAATAGATAGCAAAGGCAAAAGGCATAGCTGAATGACTAAAATGAATATAGTTATCAACTATGTCAACAGCTCCATATTTTTTGGGTATGAGACAGCCCAGTATTTTTTCCAGCAGAAAAATTCGAGATTTAGTCCTGCAACTGACTATGTTTCCTTAAAACTTGGAAGGAAGGGATAACGGAAAGACTCTTGACTAAAACCCTCTTTCCCTATGAAAGAGACAATTTCTCATCACTTTCTAGGGATGACTTTAGGAGTATAGAGGGAACCAATGCACATTAACTCCATGGAAGCATGAATACCATTTTTAAATAACATGACACTTTCTACTGGATGCTCGAGAGACTTATAAATAATACATGTTCTTTCTTGAGCTAACTTCCAAATTCAGAGATAACAAACCTTTCGGGAGGGAGGAAATATTTAATAAACCTTATGCATAATGTATACAACATCCAAGAGGACAGAGTTTACACAACGATCATTTCCAAGCTGTAGACCATTTTGTTCCATACTTTTGGGAACTCTCCAGGCCATACTATGTATTTCCCTCTCTCCTGACCTTTCTGTTCAGGGTTAAACTTTTCAATGTCATAAAGGCAGTTTTTTTTCTCCTTTTTCTTTATTTTTTTTTTAAATAATAATAAGAACAATAATAGGATTGGGGCTCAGAAAATATCTCATTTGAATACCAAGTTTGTTTCTTAATTACACAGTTTTCAAGAGAGTTCTTAAAGAGACCAGGCCATCACATAAGACCAATCAGAGCAATTTATACTTTTCTACGTGATTTAACTGCAAGAACAGCCATCAAGAAAGGAGCTAGCCAGGCAGGGTATCCTTCGGTGTACACTAACATCACTGAGAGCTTAAACACATATGGTGCCTGGGCTCTCCCACAGACCAAGTCTATCAGAATCTTGCGGAGTGAGGTCTGAGGGAACCGAGTCACAAAATGTCACCTCAGAAAGCTTTCCTTGGGCCATCAGACCATGGATGATCATGAGAATTTTGAGTGTGTGATGAGTACCCGACACAGGTCAACTCGTTTAATCTCCAGAACACCCACCTTCAGGGAGGTGTTATCTTTTAGGAGACTGAGGATCACAGAGATTAAGTGACGGGCGGAATGACAGAACAAGGATCTGAGCCCAGGTCTGTCGACTCCCCAAATCAGTGCTCATGCGCCCCCTTCTGGGGCAGGTGGCTGGGTGAGTGTCTAATGTGTGATCTTCATTTTGATGGGCTTATTCCAACCCAAGAAATCTAGGATTCCAGGCCAGGTGAAAATAAAAAGTTCCCTCACACCTAGAAAATGATAGCAATGGGTTTCAAACCTATTCTAATTGACTTATGACAGCCATCCTTCAATATAAAAACTTCACGAGGCCAGCCAATCAATAACTGCCTCACTTCAGGTAAGTCAGCCAATCAACAGAAGCTTTGTCCCAACGCTTCAGAGGGCTAGCCAATCAACAACCACCTCACTCCTTCTCTCCCCCCCCCCCATAGAGTCCAACAATCAACAACTATCTCACCCCAATGGTCATGGAGTCCACCAGTCAACAACTACCTCACCCCAATGGTAATGGAGTCTACCAATCAACAACTACCTCACCCCAGGGCTTCTGAGTATTAGCCAATCAACAGCAGTCCCAATGGAAAGAAGATGAGATGGGAGTAAAAGCAGGGACGATGGAAGGACGTGATGCTGAACCAGGAATATGGCAGGAAACAGGGATGTGGGGAAAAGGGAAAGGAGGCTGATTTCAGTCTTAGAAGATGGAGAGGATGGGGGGGGGGGCAGTGGAGTAAGAGGGAGGCTCTCCAAGACAGAAAGGTCTAAGCAAAAGAATTAAGAATATTAAACAAAAGAATTAAGAATAAGTTTTTAATTCCAGTTGGTTAACATACAGTGTAATATTAGTTTCAGGTGTGTGATAGTGATTCGACACTTCCATGCATCACCCAGTGCTCATCAAAGTGCACTCCTTAATCCCCATCACCTGTTGCATCCAACCCCCCCCACTCCCCTCTGGTAACCATCAGTATATTCTCTATAGTTAAAAGTCTGTTTTTTGTGAAATTACCTGGTATTTGTCTTTCTCTGACTTACTTCACTTAACCATTATACTCTCTATATCCAGCCATGTTATTGCGAATGGCAAGATTTCACTCTTTTTATGGATGAGTAATAATATACACCACATCTGCCTTATCCATAAGCTGGCTATTGTAAATAAAGCTGCTCTAAACCTAGGGGTGCATGTAGCCCTCTGAATTAGTGTCTCGGTATTCTTTGGGTCAATACCCAATAGTGTGATTACTGAACTATACATACGAAGGATAAGATCTATATTTAACTTTTTAAAGAACCTCCATACTGTTTTCCATGCACCAGCTTGCATTCCCACCAACAGTGCAAGAGAGCTCCTTTGGATGTCCTCTGGTTTTGTTTTGTTTTAAGCCATTTCAATGTGAAGTTCAGTACCCTTCCCTCACCCCACACCCCTGCGTCCCAGAAGAGGTTTCAACTTCCTTCTCTTTGCTGATACAGGTCAGAAAGGCCGCCTGGAAACCTGTCTGGAGGGAACTGCAGGTTGGCCAAGAGTTCAAATCCCACCCCTTTTGCTCAGGGTCTCAACAGGAGGATACGTTAGTTTTAGTTGCTACAGTGTGTAGGGTATATTGGAATAGAAAGAAACGCAGCTGAATCGAGATTATTCCATAATAAAATTAGATTTAATTTTCTAATAGCAAAAAGCCTTAAGAGAAAAAAGTCTCAAAAAGTACACTATAACTGCGGAATGTTAAGTGAGACAGTATTCTAATTTAGTCTAAGAATCACAGAGGTCAGCACCCAAGAAGTATGCACATTGGGGCGCCTGGGTGGCTTAGCGGGTTAAAGCCTCTGCCTTCGGCTCAGGTCATGATCTCAGGGTCTTGGGATGGAGCCCCACATCGGGCTCTCTGCTCGGCGGGGAGGCTGCTTCCCACCCCCCCCCCCCCCCCCCCGCCTGCCTCTCTGCCTGCTTGTGATCTCTCTGTCAAATAAATAAATAAAATCTTAAAAAAAAAAAAAAAAAAGAAGTATGCACATTTATCACTCCAGCTTAGGCAGTTCAAAAATCTCATTTTTGCCTTTGTTAACTGTAGCTAATTAAGTTATCATGTAGATCTAACGAACAGAAAGAAGAACCACATATTTGATATCCTATAGCTAGATCCTATCTTAAATGCCATGTGGCTACTCTAGAATAGACCTCAGCAAGAACCTCATGTCTTACTGGATAAAAGGAACCCTCAAAGAATCTAGCAAATGAAGCGCTTTTTCAAGATTCAAGTGGGAGAAGACTTACAAAAAAAAAGGCTAGAACAGCTATAAAAACTTTCTTGGCTCAAAAGTTTTCACTGATGCCTAAAATAACATCGATCCTATTCTAGGACCCTATTCTCTTTCTAAAAACAACCCTGTTAGCTGCGTCTTGCTGGGTTAGGGTGCGGTTACAAACTACTCGTAATAGCCAGGGTTCTTCCAACACCCCAAAATGATCACCAGTGGTTCCAGAGAGGTCTCCAGGACCAAGCTGAGCCACTCAGTCCTCATGACAAAGAGAAGACAGGAGTCAAGGGGCTGGGATTCTAAGCTTAGCTGAACCACGTTTAGGTCCGCTATAGCTTCCAGCTTATTCTGTAAAATGGGAATAATAGGACTTGCCAGGCCTCACGAGAGAGCCTTGATGCTCGGGCAAAGCAGGATAATATAGTGCTTAAGAGGAAGAGATCTGGAGTCATACAGACACGGGTTGGAGTCCCCTCTGCCACGTGAGCCCAGCTGCCTCCCGTACAACGTGGGCTAATAAGAGCACTTCACTTGGGAGCTTGTGAAGAAAGCCCTAAGCACATGGCCCAAGCACAGAAAAGGCTCAAGAACAGGAGCCCCAGGATCCAGAAGATGTATTTATAGACAACAGACTACTTCTCGGCCATGAAAAAGAATGACATCTTGCCATCTGTGACAACATGGATGGGCCTAGAGGATATCATGAGAAATGAAATAAGGCGGGAAAGACAAAACCATATGATTTCACACCTATGTGGAGTCTCTAAAATCTATAAAACAAAACAGACTCCCAAAGACAACTGGTGCTCGCCAGAGGGGAGGTCAGTGGGGGAAGGGACAAAATCGACCAAGGGGATCAAGTGGTACAAGCTTTCAGTTATAAAATAAACAAGTCACAGATAAGTATAGCGTAAGATTGTAGCCGATAATATTTTTTTAATTAATTTTTATTAACACATAATGTATTATTTGCCCCAGGGTACATGTCTGTGAATCATCAGGCTTACACATTTCACGGCACTTAGCACATACCCTCCCCAATGTCCACAACCCAGCCACTAGCTGATAATATTCTAATACTGTTTTATGGTGTGAGATGGTGACTCTATTATCGTGGTGAGCACTGAGCAATGTACAGAACTGTCAGATCACTGTGTTGGACCCTGGAAACTAACATAACACTGTATGTCAATCATGCTTAAAAAAAAAAAGAATGAGAATTACAGTCTTAATTAAAACCCTCTGTATACTGCGGCGTAGTTTACAAAGGTGAGGTGGGGCTATGTTCTAGGGACCCCTTCCTTCAGCCAGTCACGATTCCCTGAGGACTTGCTATGCAGCATTCTCCCAAGGCACTAGGGTTCCTTGCTGAGCAAGACAGACCCGGGTGTCTGCTCTCCTGTGATTCAAGCCCAAGGCACAAGGGGCACCACCTCCCTTGTAGAGACACGACCCCTGACCTCTGCATCTAAGGCAGTATTCCTGTCCAGAGGTCATTTAGTGGACAACTGACTGCTTTTTTTCCTGACCAGTGCCACCTGAGATGGCCCTTTTGCCTATTTACTGTCCGGGAGGTCCCACTGTGTGACAGTGGCTGTTTAGCCACCCGGGTTGATGCAAAGCTCAAGGATAAGGTGGACTGATGGTTCAAGGTTAATCTATGACTGCCTCATGGGACATCTGGGCGGCTCAGCCGGTTCAGTGTCCACCTCTTGGCTTCGGCTCAGGATCTCAGGTTGTGAGAGGGACCCACGTGGGGCTCCGCCCTCAGCACAGAGGTCACTTGAGACCCTCTCTCTCACCCCACCCCGCTGCACTCGCTTTCTCTCTAAATAAGTCTTAAAAAAAAACTAAAAAATACATTTGCCTCATTTACGCTTCTACCAACAAGCCAATTTAGCCCACTGCAGAAAAGACCAGAGCCACAGAGCTTTGAAAAACTGCCAATCCCACTTTGCAATATAAACCTTATATGGACAGAATAGGATTTCTTGAACTTAAGTCAAAATAAATAGGTAGATAAGCAGACAGACTAAAAAGGTGTAATTCCTTACCCCCAGGATATTAACTTGGAATTTCAGAAAAATATATATGTGCACACGTGGACACAGACCTATCAAAATAGGTGTAGAGAGTAATCATGTGGGAAATGAAATTAAGACTACATGAAAAAGGGGCGCCTGGGTGGCTCAGAAGTTAAGCGTCTGCCTTCGGCTCAGGTCATGATCCCAGAGTCCTGGGATCGAGCCCCGCATCGGGCTCCCTGCTCGGCGGGAAGCCTGCTTCTCCCGCTACCATTCCCTCTGCTTGTGTTCCCTCTCTCGCTGCGTTTCTCTCTGTCAAATAAATAAAATCTTTAAAAAAAAAAAAAAAAAGACTACATGAAAAAAAATTACTGCCCTCCCTACCTTGACTTTCAACATATGGTCCGAATTATTCAAATAATACAATCTACTTCACTAAAGGTCTAAAAGACTTTTTTTTCCTTTGCAGTATTTCATGCCTTCAATGCAGTAAACGTATTATTATGGAAATTCACTCAAATATAGGCTTTTAGCAGATGAGGTTCGAAAGAATGATAGCTCCCAAAGGTATCTCGAACCTTCCATCTACAAACCTGCAAATGTGCTAGATTACATGGCAGAGCGTAATTAAGGGCATTCATCAGCTCGTTCTGAGAAGGGGAGATTATCCTGGATTATCCAGGTGGGCCCAATGCAGTCACAAAGGTCCTTATCAGCACAAGAGGCAGAACAGTCGGAAATTTGGAGATGCTGCGCTGTTTCCTTTGAAGACAGAGGAAGGCGCTGTGAGCCAAGGGAAGAGGGCAGCACCAGGAGCTGGAAAAAGCAAGGGGCAGATTCTCCCCTAGAGCCTCCAGAAGGAACACAGCTCTGCCGAAACCCTGATTTTAGCCCCGTGAGCCCAGCTATCGGACTTCTGACCTCCAGAAGTGGGAAGAGGATGAGCGTGGGCTGCATTAAGCCACGACGGCAAACCCATGCAGCGAGTAATTCTGCTAAGGTCGGTCCCCAAAGGGAACAGCTTCTGGGTTTTCCCTCCTGCATTACAATGCCTTCGTCCCCTGGTGTCTATCGGCAAATACTTAAAAACAAGACGCTTGCGTTAAGGAGATCTACTCCAAGACACAGTCCCAGAAGCAACTGAAATACCTTCTAACTTCCTTGTTAAAGTTTCGAGCTGTGCTGTAGATAAAAGACTTGATGGATGCCAACTAATTTGACAGGAATTGGCAGGAATGTGTGGTACCCTGTGGGGGAAGAGAAAGGCCAGTTGGTGGCTTTTTACAAGCAGGATCGCTAATTACAGCTAATACACTTCAACTTTAAATAGGACACAATGTAGGATCCAGAGGCTATTCCAACTCGCAGGAAGTTAATTAAGCCATGACAAGAGTCAAGGTCTTACTCCTTCGCCGAGGCACATAACGAGGCCACATGTAAAACAGAAAATAAACAATGGCGCGAGGCTCACTGCACCTTTCCTTCTGCAGAGGGCGAGAGGTGCCAATACAAGCTGCCCACTGAGTGGCAGTTGAGGGGTGCACGGTCATAGGTGAGCAATGCCATCTCCCTCGTCCCCTCGTCCCTGCACGACACCACTGTGTATGCGCTGGGCTCATCAGAGGTTTACAGCAACCTTCGGAAATAGAGGTCATCTACCGGTACCGTCAATGACTGATCATCCCGGGGCACAATGAAACACAAAGCTGAAGAACTCCCTTCCTCCCTCAGTGCAGGTGCAGGCCTATCAGTGTCACCCCAAGGAGACGGCCACCTCCCTGCAGCCGCTTCTGCTAAGCAAGGTGGAAAGGGACAGGGCTTAGGCTTCCAATGCACTAAGAGCCGGGTGGGTTATTTTGGACAAGGTCTCTTTAATGATTTGTTTCTAATTTTGTTGGATGATAGAGCCTATGGCCTGTAAAGTCTCTGAATTTGCAAAGGTTTCCTTTGTGATCGTGCCTCTCCAGCTGGAGAAGGCAAGGGTTTGAGATGCAGTTCTAACACCAACCAGGCAGGTGATGCTGGGGGGAAGTTACCCGCCCTCTCTGACCTCCCCTGGGGTCAGGGCTTCTGCGAGGACAAAATAAAACCACCGCAGGAAGTACCCACTACCTGGTCCATGCTGGATGCATGGTAGACATTCTTGCCCCCCTTTCCACATCACGTGATGCCAAATCACAAGACTTGCTAGGCTTCAACGTAGCTTTTGCGGGGCTTCAAAAATACATCACCCTAGGTTATGACAGTGTCAGTTAAAAAGAGGGAGAGAATTTAAAATAACAGTAAGACCCAGTGCTCTAGTGTAGTGTCACAAAACTGGGATGCCGTAATGCCATCGATCGTATTTTGGAAGTTTTACCAAGAGGTCCCCCCCATGGGTCTCGGGTACACCCCCAGCTCTCGCTGGGGCTAATACGAATGATACCTGCTTGTATTCAGCCTAGAGAGAATTTTCATGTGTCCACAGTATTTATCACGATACATTTTATAGATAAGTAGATGTAGCCAAGTTGTTTCCAAAACATAAATTTTTAAAAGATTTTATTTATTTATTTACTTACTTATTTGAGAGCAAGTGCACGAGTGGGGAGGGGCAGAGAGAGAAGCAGACTCGCTACTGAGCCGGACGTCAGGCTCGATCCCGAGACTCTCGGATCATGACCTGAGCCAAAGGACACCCAGCTGACTGAGCCACCCAGACACCCATCAGAACATAAAGTGTGTGTTGAGGTTAATTCCAGACAACCAGCCAGTGAAATAATACCCAAGACGGGAGATTGCTGACTTTTTCTTCTCCTCCTTTGCTTCCAGCTCCTCCCCGGTGCTCCTGGCCCCTTCCCACCCCCGGAGCTCTGCTAGCAAGCTCCCTTCCCACTGCTGGCCCCAGGGCTCTTGCTCAGGGCCTCCATTCCTGGGGCTGCTGGCTCTGCATCCCACCAGCATTTCCCTGTATCCACAGGGCTTGTCCTCGTGACTCAGAGCAGCGCTGACCATTTTCTAAAGACTGACTACAGTATTAGTAGAAGCTCAAGCATACGATCTGCCACACGATTTTTTTTTTTTAAATTGTGGTAAAATATACCTAACAGAAGATTTACCATTTTAATTAATTTTAAGGGTACAGTTCAGTGGTATTAAGTACATTACACTCTTGCGAAACCTGCATCTCCAGAACTTTTCCATCTTCTAAAATTGAAACCAGGTTCCCATTACGCACTGATTTCCCATCGCTCCCCACCCCCCCCCAGCTGCCCAGCAACCACCATTCTACTTTCTGTCTCTATGAATATGACTACTCATGTAAGTAGAATCAGACAGTCTTTGTCCTTCTAGTTGCCTGGCTTATTTCACTCAGCATAAAAGTCCTCAAGGTTCATCTACATTGTAGCAAGTGTCAGAATTCCCTTCCTTTTTAAGCCTGAAAAATATCCCACTGTATGGGTAGACCACATTTTGTTTTTCCATTCATCCATTGATGGACATATGGGCTTACTTCCACCTCTTGATTTTTATGAATAACACTGCTGTGAACATGAATGGGCAAATATTTCTCCAAGACTCTGTTTTTAATTCTTTGGAATGTATACCCCAAAGTGGATTCCATTCCAGTTTTCTTGAGGGGCCTCTAGCCTGTCTTCCCTAACAACCAGCATCATTTTCCAATCCCACCAGCAGTGCCCAAGGGTCCCAATTCCTCCACATCCTCACCAATGGTTGCTATTTTGTTTTCTTCATAGCAGCCATCCTGGAGGCTGTGAGGTACAGACTTTCTTAAGTGAACCTTCTTTTTACTAGATCCTGAAGAGGATTTGTTAGTGGATGGCAATTCTCAAGAAAAAGAAAATTTTATACTTTATAATTCATCTTGGGTTTTCTGCTCTAACCCTGCCCCATTTTTTTTTCCTTTTTCAGTGAACACTATTAATTTATCCTTACTACCAGGATCAGACATTCCCCAAATTGAACCATACTAAGAAAAATACCTTAAAATGTGAGTTTGCAGGAGTTCATCACCAAGCAGCTACTTTTACTATGTGACATGCCTGGACACAACCAGAATTCCTAAGACTAGACTAGTAGGTCAATATAACTCATTAGTGCCTCGGAAATATTCCAGAAGAAACAGAACTGGGAGTTCTGTTGCTTCAGTAGAATCTGGGAAGTGCTATTTTTTACAGTATTTTTAGACATAATTTACCACTCAGGTTCTGAAAGTATTCATTTTACTAACCTTTGCTAACTGTGCTCCATTTCTGCGTGAGCCTCTTAGACATTTGTCATGCTGAGAAGCAGGTTACAAACATTAAGGCCTGAGTACCAACATTTTGGAGACTCGCTGTCAACGTAATAAGGCAATTTCAGCATTGATTATAAAACACACGGAATTCCAAACACCTGCACCAGACCTGGAACCAACAGATACCACCTTACACCGACCCAGAAGACATCACGGTAATGGGGCCACGAGACAAAGGAGAACAGTGGAAACCACCCCCCCCCACCACCACCCAAAAAAAAACAACTCCCAGAGGCAGAGCACGGAAGTGGCTGCCAGTGGCTAAGCAGGCGGGAGAAATGGGGAGAGGCTGGTAAAAGGATATAAGCTTTTTAACTATAAGATAACTATGGTCCAACATCTCTTATAAAACACAGTGACTACAATTGATAACAGTGTATTGGATAATTGAAATTTGCAGAGAGAATTTAAATGTTTTCACCAAAATAAATAAATATGTGATGTGATGGAGGTTTTCATTAACATCGGGGGGGGGGGGGGGGTGTGTGGGGGGGAAAACCCTTTCATGATGTATACAGTAAATCACCCTGACGCACACTTTAAACATCTTACAATTTTATTTGCCAATTACACATCAATAAAGCTGATCAATAAAGCTAATATAAAAAAAGGAAAATATTCATCTATGAAAACGGACATTGTTCGCTTTGGTGAAATTTGACCCTCCATTACCACGCCAAGGGAGTGTGAGATATTTTCAGACAACACAAACCCACCGCTGCCAAAGTAGACACACAGCCATGGATCGCCATGTTTAGGGGTTTATTAGGCCTTGCTATTTTTCCCCACAAAAGTAACTGTAATTGTTATAGCTTTGATATCTATTTCATAAACATATCAAGATGTAAATGTCATGGGCTTTCTCGGTTTCCTAATGAATTCAGCTACACTGATCAATACCTGACCTTCTTCCTGACCACCTTGTTATTCACAATCCTCTGCCTAATTTGGAAACACACACGAGTGAAACGAGCAGCCCAGTGATTTTAAAAACACTCCATGTTATCAAGGTCTCAATGTTCAAACATAATTAAGCTGCCAAAATCATTTTAGTTCTTCAGATATGCAAGGTTTGTGCCCATAGTCCCAAGTATTCTATGCTTTCAATTCTCCTATTTAATGGGGGAAGAAAAATTACAGAATGCCCCTCCATACCTAGCCCGGGGGATGGGGAGCTTCACCTGTCACTCTGAGGACAGAGCCTGGCCCAGGTCAGGGACCCGGTACATGGGAGCGATCCTGGTTACTCTGGGTTTTTACTCACTGCACATATATACCTACAAATGCTTTCATTAAGATAAATACTGACATTTATTCCAAATTTACATGCGACTCTTTTAAGGATGTCTTGGGGCATCTGGGTGGGTCAGTCGGTTAAGCATCTGCCTTCGGCTCATGATCTTGGGGTCCTGGGATCAAGCCTTGTGATCCCAGGGCTCCCTCAGCAGGGAGCCCGATTCTCCCTCTCCCTCTGCCCCTAACCCTGCTCCTGCTTTCTCTCTCCCTCTCATTTGTGAATGCTCTCTAATACATAAAAATCTTTAAAAAAAAAAAAAAAAAAGAAAAGGATGTCTTTCCTATCATTTAACAGAAGGAGGAAATAAGACTTTCCAACATCCATGCCTGACTTTTTGAAATAAATTTTATTTTTCAGAATGGTTTCAGTTTGGGGTGCCTGGGTGGCTCAGAGGGTCTGGTCTGCCTTTGGCTCAGGTCACGAATGATTTCCAGGTCCTGGGATGGAGGCCCAAGTCGGGCTCCCAACTCAGCAGAGAGTCTGCTTCTCCCTCCCCCCCCCCACTTGTGTTCTTTCTGTCTCTCTAAGTGAATAAATGGAATCTTTAAAAAAAAGAATGGTTTCAGTTTCTCGTTTGTTTTTGTTTTGTTTTGTTTTTTTACTTCAGAGAGAAAGAGTGAGAGAGAGCACACGAGAGGGGAGAGGGTCAGAGGGGGAAGCAGACCCCCCGCTGAGCAGGGAGCCCGATACGGGACTCGATCCCAGGACTCCAGGATCATGACCTGAGCCAAAGGCAGTCGCTTAACCAACTGAGCCACACGGGCACCCAGTTTCCCCTACTGGTAACATACTACATTAGAATGCTACATTGGGACAATTAATAAACCAACACTGATACCTTATTCACCAGAGCCCATATGTTATTGGGACATCCTTGGCTTTTACCTAATACCCTTCTTTAGAATCCTCACACCCGCCCAGAAGACCACATTGCATTCAGTCCTCTTGTCTCCTCAGGCTCCTCTTGGCTATGACAGTTTCTCAGACTCGGCTCGTCTTGATGACCTGTCTAGCTCCGAGGGACACTTGTCAGGTCTTCTGTAGGAGCTCGGCTGGGATGCGTCTGGTGCATTTCTCCTGGCGGTGCTCTGAGCAGCTGGGAAGCAATGGCCCAGAGGCAAAGTGCCGCTTTCATCCCAGGGCATGGGGGAGAGGTCCCATCCACGGGACTTGTCACTGGGGATGCTCACCTGGCTGAGGTGTGTCTGTCAGGTCTTCCCTCTTCCGAGTCCGTCTGTTTCTTCTCCGCACTGGGCTGTTGGGAAGGACACCCCTGAGCAGAGTCCGCCCTCAAGTGAGGCTTCCCCTCCACCTCCCTCAGAGACGCGGTACCTGCGGAAGTTGTGTGGTCTTCTCTTCCACACAGGAGACTTATCTCTCTTGCCCCGGTTTAAAATTCATTCATTCATTTGTATCGGTGTAGATGCACAGATATTTATTTGAGCCACACTCAAATACTGATTGGCCACAATCCAGTATTGCTTACTGATTCTGCGGCTCAAAGTGCTCTACCTAACTTCGGCTACTGGGAACTCTTTCGGTTGGCTCCTGTGTTCCTTTGCTATCCCACCTTCATGGTGAGTTTGTGCGTGTGTGTGTGTTTGGAGTGCATCCTTATGTTCCGGCATCACAAGGTAACCACAGGCTCCTCCTGGACATCTCCCGCCCCAGTCGCAGAATCAGTACGCCGGCCGACATAGTAAGCAGCGGTACCTACATCCCGCTGCCTGTGCATTTTACGGACTCTAGCCTGGCTCCTGGGTGACAGCGTTGTTGAAGAAAGTCAAGAGGCCATTCTGTGGGACTGCTGCCGTCTGGCTTTGATAAGCCTTCCCTCCCACTAAGCAGTGCCCTTAACAAACGCTTCTCCCTGGTCCCTAATGTACCTGTCGCTGCACCTGTCCCCAACCCCTTCTCCCACTGCCTACTCCTCCTACAGTCTCGGCTGGGTCCCCTCCCTGTCCTCATAAGCAGGCCTCCCTGATCCCACTTACAGTCTGCCGTACATGCTTCACGCTACCGCAAGTGTAATTATTTTTACCCTTGACTTAGGTGAGCCGAAATAGTATGGTATTGGTACTGGTACCAATAGTATGGTATTGGTACGAAATAGTAAGAAATTGGTAATGTATGTCAAGAGCACCTCAGGAGATCCCAGGTGCGGTGAATCAGGGCTCTCAGAATGGCCACCCGAAGTCCCAAAGGGGCGTGTAGGAAACTCTGGACACGCCTACCCTTCCCCTGCCCCAGGGCAGCCAAAGGTGCTACAGAAGAGCTCCCAACCTGCTGACCGGTCCCACCTGATACTTCTGATCACCGGCCAAGCAAGCCCTGGGCGCTGCCCGGCAGCTCGCTCCAAGTCCCAGTAAACTCCCTCCCTCCATCTGTAAGGTGTCTGTTTCAGATCTTCCTCCTCCCTCCACGAACATCGCCCACCCCTCTGCAGTGTCAGGTGCTGAATGAGCTTGCCTCGTACTTCGCGGAGAGAAACGGACAGAAACAGAAGCAGTGAGAGGAAATGCCTACCTGTCTGTGCCTGTGCCACTTGTCCCTTTGTTCCCAGGGTGGGCAGCTGGGTGCCCTCGGGAGGCCCGTCCCCCTCCGTGTACTGGACCCCACTCCTCCGCGCCCGGAGGAACCTGTGCCTCTAGTTAGCCCCCACCCTGCCGTGCTGTGGGGACTCTCCCTTCTGCATCATCTTACCTGCAGGGCGACAGCTGACACCGCCCATCAGCACTTTCTGGAGCGCGCCCCTCACTGAGCTTCCAGGCTCTCAGGCAGCCCTGCTTTCTTCCTCCCTGAGTGCCCTCTCAGCCTCCCCGCTGGCTCCCACTCGGTTCGGGCCCAGATGCAGCAGCAGCCAGGCCATCTGGGGGCCCTACCCCATCTGCTTGCTGCCTGGATGATTCCGTCCGTCCTCCTGGCTCAGAGCACTGTCTCGATGCTGGTCGCTTCCAGAATTAAGTCTCCACGCCTGCTCCTGCCCCTCAATGCCAGACTGTTCCACCCAAGTGCCTGGTGAATGCATCCACCCGAATGTCTAACAGGTCCTCAAACGGAACACACCCAGAGACAACTCGGAAACGATCCAAGTCAGCAACAACAAACCCTGCCTGTGTCCCCTCTCAGCGTTATCTTGGGAGTAGATGACATTAAAGACAACCATTCACCGGGTTGCCTGTCAAGCCAACGCTCTTAGAGCCATCCTACAGCCTCGCCTCCCGCACCGCCTGCCCCACGCAGCAGACTCCGCAGCCTCGCCTCTGAAGAACATCTCCAATCCAACCACTCCTCACCCCTCCAGTGCCCTGCTCCAAGCCAGCAGCCTCTCTTGCCTGTGACTTCCTCCTAGCAGGTCTCCCTGGGTCCACCCCTCTGCTGCCCTAACAGCAGCCCTGGGAGACATGTACAAAGGACCATGATTTGCATCACTCCTCTGTCCAAACCTTACTACCGGGTCCCATCATGTCCTAATCTGGAGCCTTTACAAAAGCCTCAGATAACTTGACCTTAGGCCCTTTTCCTCCATGCTCGTACCCTCCTGCTCCTCACACTGGGCTGTGCCTCAGAACCACCAGGAGAGTTCTTGCCTGCCACACAGTGACCCCGATATCCGCAGACCCTCTGTGCCCTGGCTTCGCTCAGACCTCTGTCCAATGGTCCCTCGCTCGCCCTGCTGTCCCTCTCCTCCATCCCATCCCTGATTCAGTCCACCTCTCTGCCAGCAGCCCTCTCACCTTATCTAACACAGCTGCTACATTCCCTCCATCCCCTCGTGCTGTTTTATTTCCCTGGTACTCCTCAGGAGCACTTCATGCATGTCTTTATTGATTAATTGTCTATTTTCTCCCACTGAATATAATTTGTCGAGGACAAGGACTTTGTGTCCTTGTAAAGACAGTGCTCAGGAAGGCCTGAGCCGATGCGTGTCCCCAGCAAGCATCTGAAGGAGGGACTGGGTGAATGGCCCATGGACGCTCTTCATCGGGAGGGGCGGATGGCTTCCCCCAGAAGAATCCGCTCATGGGTACGAGCTACTGAAAGGCCGCTGAGTCCTACATGGAAGTCCCGGTTTGCCGCTGGAGTTACACTGAAGACCTTCATCTACAACAACCTCACTCCTTGAGACAGCCATTGTCATTCTATATAATAAGGGCCCTTGACTCACGATGGACGCCGTAGAAGAATTCCAATTAAAATCTTAAATGTTATACTATCCAGCTACTTTGAGTAAAAGGATAAAAGCACATGGAATAGACATAAATATTCATGAAATGTAGATCAATAGTGAACAGTGACTCTTCCAGCTCTTTCTAGCAACTGAGGAGTGCAGCAAGAGACACTGAAAGATGCCAGTTCAGGCGAGCCCACAACACGTCTGAGAATGCGCAGGCCAAGAGCAGAGGACACACCCGGCGAGGAGACTCCGAGCGCTGTTAATAAAACTCCAGCACTGGCAAGCTTTGTATTTATCCTTTTTGACATCCACTTTCGAAACAGACAGCTAAACACTGAAACATCACCAGATGGATGTGGTCCTTTCAGCAGAGCTAGAAGAATACAAGATTCCCTCTTACGTGAAAGCATTAAAGTTTATAACTAGTGGTATCCATCACTGGCACAATACAAGACTCCACTCTCGTTAAAAGGACGTCTGGATTCTCAAGGAGGAATTCTCGATTGCCACAGATTAAGATCTGATGAAATATACTTGAAAAGAAGCCGCTGTGAGCACCGCACATAATGACAAAGGGCTGGCATTTAGAAGACATAAAAACCCTTCAAGTCCGGAAGAAGAAGACCAACAGCTCGATGGAAAGCAGGACAAGGACACGGTCCTTGCACAGAAGGGCGGCACAAATGGTGACTACACACCCAAAAAACTCGGCTGCATTCATAACTTGAGAGCAAAGTAAATAAGATGCCTTTTGACTCCACATGGATAAAAATGAAACAGGCTGATGATCCAGGTGTTAGGAAGGCTGGGGAAACGAAAATGGAATGACCACTATGGAAGACGATCTGCTGTACTTTTCCTGGAAGCTCAACACGGCATGCCGTACCGGTGGCAACTTCACTCCGAGTCACAGGCGGGAGAGAGACTGGCACACGGCGCTGCTGTGACAGTTAGAGAAGAGAAACAAAGAAGCCGAGCAAGGGGAGAAGGGTATCGCACAGCAGTGACACGGAAGCAGGCCTCCGCAAACCACTTAGATGATTCCCCGAAACCATGCTGAGTAGGGGAAAAAATCAAAGGACATCCTACATGGTACCATTTTCGGAAAGACCTGAGACCTGCCCACCAGACAATATTGTTCAGGCTCACCTACGTGTGTAGTGAAATGAGCTTTAAAAAGCAAGGGAATGGGGGCACCTGGAGGGTGCAACTGGCTACGTGTGCAACTCTTGATCTCAGGGTCATGAGTTCAAGCCCCACACTCAGTGCGGAGATTACTTAAAAAAAAAAAAAGAATAAAAAAACAAGAGAATAAGAGAATGGGCAGTTGAGTAAATAAATGAGGGAGAAAAGACAAAGGTCCCCAGAAGAGTTCCAAATAAATTATGTAGCTGCTCCCTGTCAAGGAGAGGGAGCTTAATTAACTCCACTCACTTAAGAGTGGGTGGCACTCAGCCCTCCTTCCGAGGAGGACAGCACCAGAAGGGCATGAGGAAGAACTCTGGAGCCAGTCAGTCAAGGTCAAGGTCACATGGCTAAGGCAGATGGACAGTACATACCCTGGATATTATGTGATGAAAAATGGCACTTTACCACTATGGTTTCCAAAGAAACCCACGATCCTGACGCTGAGGATCAGCTAAATCCCAACTGAGGGACACCGGACAAGTGCTCAAAACCATCCAGGTCACCAAAACCAGGAAAGTCTGAGGAACTGTCACAGCCTCAGGACTCATGACAACGAAGTCCAATGTGCTCTCCTGGATCAGGACCTTCGGTACCTGGGAATTTTCCATCCTCAGAAGCGTACTTTGATATTAACATAGCCATTCCTGCTTCTCTTCTGATAATGATTAATGTTTGCATGGTGTATATTTTTCCATCCTTTTTTTTTATCAAAATATACGTAGACATATATACATATGTATATATATCAACTGTCTCTAACGTGTTCCAAGACATGACAGAAGAGACAGAAGCTCCTCAGAGGATAAGGCACTTATGTGGCCGGTATTTTGTGCTTCAAAAGAAGGGGTACCGTAGGCGTAAGTCAGGGAAGGGCCAAACCCAGGGGTCCCAGGACTGTACATAAGAGTTCAGAATCCTCTACTATGTAATCCATGTGGAATCCGGATCTAATTTGGGAATAAGACATTTCTGGTTTATTTAGTTACATTTTTTCAGGGAAAAAAACCCAAGCGATCAGGTATTCTCTACAGCAGTCTCTGTGACTTTTCCAGTCCTGAGACTGTCAAGACGACGAGCTTCCCCACAAACACCATCCACACAGCAAGCAGAACACCTGAGGGGACAGAACTGGGCCTCATGGGGCCAGCCCCCAAAGGCTGCAGAACTTCTTTGCACCCAGCTCCACAGTCAGAAAGGACACAGTGCAGTCATCTGGTTCACTGGCTGATCGTCGGGGTCCCTGGGAACAGCCCTGGGAGCTCCGATCCTGGTCACAGGGACACTTAGACCTAAGAGACTCGGATCCTGAGGCTAGAGGGTGTGGGTCCGGAGCTGAAAACATCGTGCGACATACTGACACCAGAACTGACACTGGCTATGTGGCCTTTTATAAAGTTGTAACCATTTCACACCTCTCCCGTGTTCCACAGGTAACCCAGATATTGGTTCCACTGAGCAAAAGTCGGGGCTCTGTAAAAAGTCCCTGGAAGAAAATAAATTATTTCCCTTTCACACAAAATAATACAGACTCCGCTGTGTGATCTCTCCACTGACCCCGAGCCCTGTTTTGCAGGAACCCATCACACCTCGTGCTGCCATCTCCAAAGAAAAATTTGTAAGGCATGAAGACAAAAGTATTAGCAGCACTCCTATTTCTGGTACATTCTAATGCACCAAGGCGCCCTGCGCTTCCTGTTTCTTTATTCCATTCTGCTAGATTTCTGTGTAGAAGACCAGTCTCCCTTAAGGAGTAGCCCATTGTAAGTATCAAAAATCAGAATTGGCAACGAACACAGTAATCAGTCATGGGCTAGAGTTTTTTTTTCTGTCTTAAGTTTTGCAAATTATCTACAGTGCGAATGCATGAACATTCTCGGAGGGAGGAATTCAAAGCACAAGGTCTCTGGCAGGAAGATGGATGCAAACCCATACGGACGCGCAGGCACACTGCGTGGCGATCTAGAGTCAAGTCCGAGCACCCTCGTGGCTCTTGGAGGAAAATGGCACTTTCCAAAGTGGCCTAGAGCACAGAGGGGTGAGCTGGGCACAAATGCAAGGCAGGCTCACCTAGGACATGGGAATACTGTCCTGTGACATCCTCTTTATGCCTCTTTTCTTGCCTTACCTATGCTCTCAACACCCAGCCAGCCCTATATCTCCCCAGGGTCAGTAGTTTCCAAACTGGCTGATCAGAAAGAACCGAGAAGCTTTAAAATAAAGCAAAAAAGTCCCAGCTTCCCAAAATCGAATCCCCGGAGCTGGCGCCTGGACTTGGGGTCTGTGTTTTTTTTTTTTAAACCCGCCTCCAGGAGGGGGAAGCGCGTGGGAAGAGTGCTGATGAAAACATGTGCACCGATTCTCCCCTGCATCAGCACGTCTGAATCCCGGGGAGCTAACAGCGGAATATGCCAGGCCCACCCATCCCTCTAGGTTGGTGGCTCCCCTGTGCAGCCAGCGGGCCCCGTCTCAGAGTTCCCAGAGGCCCGTGTGCTGGCTTCTGGAAAGAAAACGGTGAGGCAGAGGCCGTGGCACACCCGTCTCCTCTGGTCCCCAAGCACCGTTCAAGGACTGGCTCCTTCTGGGCCTGGCCCACCCGGCCAACAACAGGCAGCAGCACAGGCGGCTCATAGCTCCAGGGAACCCCTTGTCCCCTCTCCTGGAGGTGAGAGGCCAGTGGGAGATGAGCTCTTTGTTTTCTGCCAGCCAGGGCTGGAGGGGGACCTCTGGTGTCGCACGCACTGTGGACGCATCTCCCCACAGAATTCTGTGGGGTGTGGTGGCCGGGGCTGTGGTACAAAACCGCCCACGAGGGACCGTCCCTGAGCTCCGAATCATAATCCGAGTACTCCTCGGGTCCCTCCCCATCACCAGCCCAGAAACCAAGGCCCACATGTTAACACACAGCCGTGAAAAGCACAACTGAACAGCTGTCAGGTCCTCGAGCCCATGTTCCCCCCCCACACACACACCACTTTCTCCAGAGGCCTCTGCTCCCAGCACAAGTCAAAGAAGCTGGGAATCCAACCACCAAGAAAACAGGGCCAACGCTTAACCGAACTGTGCTCGTGACGGAGTTCTGGACGGTGAGACGGAGCCATCTGAAGATGGCCGGTACATAGCTTTTCCCACAGAGGGGAGGCCGCCAGACCCAGGCTGCTGACAGGAAAACACTTCTTCCCTCAGGCTCCTGGGATCAAGGGCTCTCCCCAGCTCCTCTGATCTTGGCGTGGCAAGTCTCTCCTAGTCTCCGTAAGCACTACAGAATCGACGACAAAACCTCCAGGGAAGATCGTAAGCTGTAGGTCCCCAAACTGCTAAATAAAACAAGTCTGGAGAAGGGGGCCTCAGCTCGGTTGTCCTCCCCACCCCTTCCCCATGAGCGCTGTGGCAGAGGAGGGGGATCCAGGCAGAACGCACCTTCTGTGGAAAGCATTCTGCTTTCCCCAGCGGGCTCGGGTCTGGCCTGGGGTTCACGGTGGCCCTCGGCTGCTCCTGACTGTGGCCTGGCCACACTGCGGCCTGCATGGCGCCCCGCACAGGAAGGTCAGAGGGCCAAGGGCTCTGGGCAAGGAACTACCACAAGGGATTCCAGAATCAGGCTCTCCCTTACTTCTTCCAAAAAGCCGTCAAGCGCAAACCTAACCAAAGAACTTGTCGATGTTATTGTTGGTCAAGTCCGGCTCTCTGAGAGGCTGAGAAGACACAGGTCATTTCACAGTGAGACACGGGGTGGGCCCCCACTGTCATGGACCTGGCAAGTGGACACGGGTACCCTCCTCTCAGTAGGCACTGGGTGATCCCAGTTTCCATTCAAAATCTGCTTCTCTTACTACCTTGCTCATTAACACAGTACCAGTGATGTATGGTCTGAGTCACACAAAGTTTATATTTAACTTCTTGGAGCCAGTACCATTTCCAGAGAAAACTTCCCCAATGTTCTAATAAAAGTAACAGGAAAAACCATTCTGATGGGCAGAAATCTAAAACTCAGGGTGCATTTTTGCTCTCTGCACTGAAGCACACCCATGACAGGAGAAGGTGGGAGACAGGAGGTCCAGAGGAACCCCTGACCCCCCCAAGTGTTTCAGGACCACCAGCCATGCTGCCTTGCACACAACAGCTCTGCAGTCTCCCGCGTGCCCCTTCAGATTGGCACACGCCGGTGGGAAGTCCATAAAAAGAATTCTTACACAGATGCAGCAATTTATTTTTCAACTTTACTGAGGGAGACTTAATATAAAAAGTCACACATATTTGATATGTACAATGCGATGAGTTTGGACATAGGCACACACCTTGGTATCATCGTCACAAACAAGGTAATAAACACATCCAGCACCTCCAGTAAATC
>CM053610.1:44521921-44635331 GCA_028646535.1 Procyon lotor
CCCCCCCCCCCCCCCCCGCAAGCCCATCAGCACATGATCATGGGCATCAACAACTGGCACACTGAGAACCATTCTGGTTTTCACTTTCAGTACAGTATCCAATCAGTCACAGGGCATATTCAACACTTTATTAGGAAACAGGCTTTGTGTTAGATGATCCTGCCCAACTGTGGGCTAATGTAAGGGTTCCAAGCATGTTTGTTTAGCACAGGCAAGGCTAACCAAGGACGATCACAGGTGTATTCAATGCCTTTTGACTTAATGATATTTTCAACTTATGACACGTTTATTGGGATGTAAATGCATTCTGAGTCATGGATGATCTGTCGTTTGCTAAAAGCATCCATCCCCCCATGCTGCGATACACGCATGCAGTGGGAACGTACTTTTTGTTTTCCTGCAGGAAGTTTAAGAAAAAAAAAAAACAAAAACAAAAAACACTTTCCTAATTTTGGAACCTTGACTTGCAGCAATGCTCTCATTCAAAGATCACTGCGATCTCCTTCTTATTCTACTGTTCTGTCCCATCTACGTGCCTGGTCCAGCGCTCTTAAAGGAACAGTGCCGCTAGGTCACCGTGCAATCGAGCGTGCACAAGTAATCATAACTCGTGACCTCCTGGCTCATTTCCTGCGTTTATAAAATGGTGATGGTGTGAGGAGAGAAACAAGAGCCACATCATCTGGTTTTAAAGAGAAATTATGCAAGTTTATATGAAAATTCCTTTGTGAACCACAGGGTACAATTCAGAGAAGAGTGGAGAAAGAACAGGAATGCCCTGAACTCAGCTTCTACAATCTGTCAGTCAGAAAAGGAGGGGGTGAGTGTGGGGAGCAAGGATTTGCTTTTTCGTGTTTTTAATTGGTTTTTCTAGCTTTCTAAGAAGCCACACTGCTAGGGCATGTTGGGTAGGGCAGAAAAGAAAAATGCTTGATTAAACTTTGATCGCCACTTCAACCACTAGAAAATGACGATTTCACTATGTAAAAAAAAAAAAAAATTACATTGCAATCTTATGAAGCTTCATTCTGTATAACCGTGCTGTGGAAGCCTAATGGACCACGGGGAGGACCCAGCACATGGGAAGTAAACAGTCCTCCTGCTCCCACAGATGACGTCTTCCAGAGGTCTGCCTGCAAGTGAGGAGTCACCCGTAGGTGACACTGAAGGCTGTCTGGCAACAGCACAAGGCCAAGTCCGCGGCCTGCATCTTGGCCCCCGCTTGGTCCTGAGCTGCTGAGCTCAGGACTTCAGGAGGTACAAGACCCTCCCCCTGGACTGAGGTTCCTGTCTCCCACCCCTCTGGTCCTTCCCAAAGCTTTTCTTCCTGCTCCCTTCCTTAAGTTTCCAAAAGAGACTTGCTTCCAAACCGTACTTTGTCGCTGGGGACTTTTGTATGGGAAAAAAAAAATAAGCAAAGAAATAAAATTCGTGATCTGGTAAGAATGAAAGTCTTCGGCTCAGGAAGATGTGCATGCACAGCTTGCTCTTCCCTTGAGAGCCCTGAGCTTTGGCCAAGCCGTTTTTAATCTCTCAGAGCAAGTGGGGCCTGGCTCAAGGTAAGTGCTTAGACCACAGGGGGTTACTATTTCATTGTCAGGGTATGTCAGGGTCATGGGGAAGAGAAAGAACGTGACCTTGGTCAAAATACCATTGTGCAAGTTCGACTCTATGAACATAGGCAATCTTCTTAACCTCTCCTGAAGGTTAGTGTCTCCGCCTGTAAAATCGAGGTAATGAGATCTGTGTTTCAGATTAACAGCAGGTAACAGCAGAGGCGGCAAGCCCTGTGCCGGACACCAGGCAAATGTCTTCACTGACTATACCACCAGGTTAACTGTGGTAGAATCAATGCTCCAGTATTTTTAGCAATTGCCAATACTTACTGCGTATTTATTTCATCAATTTATTTAATCGATTATCACAGATCTAGCTGCTATAAAAACTGGAACATGAAAGGCTATGGCTATCCCCACACACACTCGGTATCCCTTAAGATCCAATTAGTCCAGGTGCAGAGTCCCTACCCCAGATTCCTCAGGAGTCCTGGTGAAGAGGAGAGTGCGGGGGCCAGTGAGGGGTCAGGATGGTCCCTTCTATTTTGGCATAACTCAACAAGTTACTTCCAGATATTTCCATCTCCCAAGATCAGTTATAGCCCTAAACACTTAATGACTGAGAGATGGGTTTTGTATGTAAAAGGTCTTTCTAAACAATCCCTATGGGGGCCAACACAATTACTAGCAGTCTTATCGTCTCTAAAATAAAAAAAATAAAAATGGTAAAAGTGGGATATGGTAAAATATCCCATATCCAAAAAAATGGGATATGGTAAAAGTGAGGAGAAAAGTTAAGGCAACTTTACTGGGTATATAAGCTCAGGGAAAAGGGGTATTATACAAATTGAGGCTGATATAAAGAAAAAGAAATAGAAATTTTGCTTTACGAAAAGAAGTATTACTAGATAGGATTTTTATGAATTTAAGAGTGACAGATATGATTGGCTTTTCATTTTCTCCTGCCCAATGTATGCTTAAACAAATCATTGCTGCTTCTGTAGTAGACTGGAAAACAATGCATACAGACTTGTTATCAGATGCTTAAAGCAAGCTGTTAAGAGATATTCTATATAAGCCTCATGGAAACCACAAAGCACAAACCTTTGATACACAAAAGAGAAAGAAAAAGCAATCTAAGCATACCACTGGAGGAAATCATCAAATCACAAAGGAATTGACAGAGAAGAAAGGAGCAAAAGAATTGCAAAAGGTAAGAAAACAATTAACAGAAGGACAATAGTAAGTCCAAAACTATCAATAATTACATTAAATGTAAATGGACTAAATTTCTCCAATCGGAAGGCGGGCTAATAGAGTGGGTGAATGGATAAGAAACCTAAGACTAGGTTTGTGTCTATGTGCTTCCTACAAGGGACATTTTTCAGATGTAAGGACATACGCAGACTAAAAGTAAAGGGATGAAAAGATTCTATGCAAATGGAAACAAACAAAAAAGCAGGGGTAGCTAAACTTATTACCAGACAAAATAGAATTTCAGTCGAAAAATGTAATTAAGAGACAGAAAATGTGATTATATAACTATAAAGGGGTAAATCCAATAAGATATAACATTTGTAAATATTTATGTGCCCAACATAGAAGCACCTAAATATATAAAGCAAATATTAACAGATGCAAAGAGAGAAACACAGAGCAATACAGTAATAGTGGGGGGCTTTAATACCCCACTTACATCAGTTGAATAGATCATCCAGACAGAAAATCATTATGGAAATTTGTACGTAAAATACATGCTAGAGCAGACAGACTTAATATTCACAAAAGATTCTACCTAACATCAACAGAATATTTTTCTCAAACATATACAGAACCTTCTCAAGAATACATCATATGTTAGGCCACAAACAACTCTTAATACATTTAAGAGGACTGAAATCATATCAAACATCTTCTATGACTTGTAACAAAAACGGAAAAATCCACACGTGTGTGAAGACTAAACAACATGCTACTGAATGGGTGAAAGAAGAAATCAAAAATAAATCAAAAAATATATTGAGACAAATGAAAATGGCAATACCACATACCAAGTTATGGGACACAGCAAAAACAGTTCTAAAAGGTAGGTTCAGAGTGAAAGAAACCTACATTAAGAAAACAACAAAGATTCCCAAATAAAGTAACTTTATACCTCAAGGAACTAGAAAAAGAACAAATGAAACACAAAGTTGGTGCAAGGAAGGAAATAATAAAGATCAGGATAGAAATAAACAAAATAGAGACTAAAAAGACTAAGAGCTGATATTCTGAAAAGATAAAATACATAAACCTTTTCTAGACTCACCTAGAAAAAAGAGAACTCAAATAGATAAAATCAGAAATGAAAGAGGGGACTTTATGACTGATAACACAGAAATACAGGGATCATAAGAGACTACCACAAAAAACTGTACACCAACAAACTGAATAACCTAAAGAAAGGGACCAATTCCTAGAAAGATACAATCTGTCAAGACTGAATTATAAAGAAATAGGAAAATCTAAACAAACTGGTTATTAGTAAGACTGAATCAATAATCAAAAAGCTCCCAACAAACAAAAGTCCAGAACCAGATGGCTTCACTGATGAGTTCTACAAAACATTTAAAGAATAATACCAATCTTTCTCAAATGCTTCCAAAAAACAGAGGAGGTGAGAACACTTCCAAACTCATTTTACAAGGCCAGCATCACTCTAAAACCCAAACCAGACAAGGACATTACAAGAAAAGAAAATTACAGCCCAATATCACTGACAAGTATAGAAAAATCCTCTACAAAATACTAGCAAATTCAACAGCATATCAAAAGAGCATACACCATGATCAAGTGGAATTTATTCCAGGGATGCAAGAATAATTCAACATGTGCAAATCAATGTGATGCACTGTATTAAGAAAGCAAAGCAAGAAAAATAATATGATAATCTCAACAGATGCAGAAAAAGCACTTGGAAAAAATTCAATACCCACTAATAAAAACTCTCAACAAACTGGGTATAGAGGAAATGTACCTCAACATAGTACAAAGCCCACAGCTAATATCATACCTAACAGTGAAAGCCTGATAGCTGTTTCTCAAAGATCAGGAGCAAGACAAGAATACCCACTCTTGCCACTTTTATTCAACGTACTTCTGGAAGTCCTAGCCAGAGCTATTAGACAAGAAAAAGAAACAAAAGGCACCCAAGTCAGAAAGGAAAAAGTAAAACTGTCACTATGTGCAGATGACATGGTATTATATACAGAAAACCATAAAGATCCCTCCAAAAAAACTGTCAGAATAACTGCATTCAATGAAGTTGCAAGATACATATCAGTACACACTATCAGTTGTGTTTCTGTACGTTAACAATGAATTATCAGGAAGAGAACTTAAGAAACAATCTCATTTACAACTGCATCAAAAAGAATAAAATACCTAGCAATAAATTTAACCAAGAAGGTAAAACATTTGTACACTGAAAACAGACATTGATGAAAGAAACTGAAGAAAACCCAAATACATGGAAAGATACTCCATGCTCGTGGATTTTAAGAATTAATATTGTTAAAATGTCCATACAACCCAAAGCCATGTTCAGAGTCAATGCAATCCCTATCAAAATTCCAACAGCATTTTTATCAGAAATAGAACAATCTTAGAATTTGTGTGGAACCGCAGTGCCTGGGTAGCTCAGGCGGTTAAGTGTCTGCTTTTGGTCTAGGTCATCCCAGGGTGCTGGGATGAAGCCCCAAGTCGAGCTCCCTGCTCAGTAGGGAATCTGCTTCTCCCTCTCCCTCTGCCCCTCCCTGCCACCTGTGTTCTACTCTCTCTCAAATAACTAAAATCTAAAAAAAAAAAAAAAATCTGTATAGAACCATAAAAGATCCCAAATACCCAAAGCAAACTCGAGGAAAAACAAAACAAAACAAAGCTAGAGGCATAGCACTTTTGATTCCAAGGTATCTTACAATGTAGCTATGATAAAACAGTAAACTGTTGGCATACGAAAAGACACACAGATCAATAGAACAGAACAAAGAGCCCAGAAATAAACCCATACATATATGGTCCATTAATTTCCAACAAAGGAGCTAAGAATACACAATGGAGAAAGAACAATCTCTTTAATAAATGGTGCTGGGAAAACTGGACAGTCACATGCAAAAGAATGAAACCAGACCACTAGCTTACACCATAGATATAATTAACTCAAAATGGATTAAAGGCTTAAATATAAGACCTGAAACCATAAAACACCTAAAAGAAAACATAGGCAGTAATAAGCTCCTTGACTTCAGTCTTGGCAATGAGTTTTTGGATTTGACACCAGAAGCAAGGACAACAAAAGCAAAATTAAACAAGTGGGATGACATCAAACTCAAAAGCTTCTGCATAGCAAAGGAAACCATCAACAAAGTGAAAAGTAACCTACAGAATGGAAGAAAATATTTGCAAACCATGTGTCTGATGAAGGGCTAATATCCAAAATATACAAAGAACTCATATGACTTATAGCAGAAACACAAACAAAAAATGGGCAGAGGATCTGAACAATGAAGAAACACTTTTCCAAAGAAGACACCCAAATACTCAGCAGGTACATGAAAAGGCACCCAACCTCACTAATCATCAGGGAAATGCAAATCAAAACCACAATGAGCTATCACCTGACACCTGCTAGAATGGCTATTAGCAAAAATGCAAGCGATAACAAGTATTGGCAAGTATGTGGAGAAAAGGGAGCACTTCCTCACTCTTTCTTAGGTTTGTTTTTTTTTTAATAAACATATAATGTATTATTTATTTCAGGGGTATAGGTCTGTGATTCATCAGTCTTATACAATACACAGTGCTCCCCACAACACACACTCTCCACAATGTCCATCCCCTAGTCACCCCATCCCTCCTAGCCCCCTACACTCCAGCAGCCCTCAGTTTGTTTCCGGAGATTAAGAGTCTCTTATGGTGGGGCGCCCGGGTGACTCAGTGGGTTAAAACCTCTGCCTTCGGCTCAGGTCATGATCTCAGGGTCCTGGGATCGAGCTCCGCATCGGGGTCTCTGCTCAGCAGGGAGCCTGCTTCTCCCTCTCTTTCTGCCTGCTTCTCTGCCTACTTGTGATATAGATAAATAAAATCTTTAAAAAAAAAAAAAAAAGAGTCTCTTACGGTTTGTCTCCCTCTCTGCTTTCGTCTTTTCTCACTCTTGACGGAAGGGTAGGTTGGTGAAGCCACTACTGAAAACGGTATGGAGGGGGCCCCCAAAAATTTAAAACAGAACTACCAGTGATCTGAGAATTCCACTTCTAGTACACATCCCAAGGAAATGAAAATGGGATCTCGGAGAGCTATCTGCGCCCCCCTGTTCACTGCGACAGTCCTCCCAGCAGCCAAGATGTGGGAACAGCCTGAGTGTCATCCCAGGGACGAACGGATCACGACGCAGTGTATGCGTACAGCAGAGTGTTATTCGGCTTTGAGAACAAAGGAAATCCTGCCATTCTTGACAACACAGATGGACCTCAAGGCATTATGTTAAGCGAAATAAGCCAGACAGAGAAAGACAAATACTGCACGGTATCACGCATATGAGGAAGGAAGGAAGGAAGGGAGGGAAGGAGGGAGGAAGAGAAAGGAAGGAAGGAAGGAAAAGAAAAAGTCAAACTCGTAAAAACAGAGAGGAGCAAAGTGGTTGCCAGGGGCTTAGGGTGGAGGAAACAGGCAGAGGTTGATAAAAGGGTACAACTTTTAGTTGTTAAGATAAATAAGGCCCAAGGATCTAATGTGTAACACAGTAACCATAGTTGGTAAGAGGAGGAAATGTAATGTTCTCACACACACACGAAGATACATATGTGAGGTGATAAACGTGCTAATTAACTAGATGGTCAGGTTTCTTTCACGTTGTATGTCGCATTTTCAAATCACCACAATGTACACTTTCAGTAGCTTACAAGTTTGTCCATCACACCTCCACAAAACTAAAAAAGAAACAAACAACATGTACAGGACCACTGCTAACATAAGATCTCAGCACCTGACAGTTTATGGAATCCGTACCTCCTTTTCTTCCCTTCGCTCATGAGTCTTACCACCTAAGCCACGATCTTTCCTCCCCCCGCAACACCAACATCCTTCTACCTCTTGGGCTTCTGTCCTGAAAACGTCTCCGAGTAGTTTTTCAAAAGATAAGAAATTTTCAGCATAGTGTACAAGGCCCTTCACATCTTCCATCCCTTGTAAACACCAGCCAGCCCCCAATAACAGTGAACTAGAGTCAAGTTTCAATGACACATGGGAAGAATTAAGTGCAGGCTCTATATTCAGTAACAGTACCAGTGTGAATGGAAGGGCTTGGCCACTGTGCTTCTCCCAGGATCCCCCTCCCCATGGCAGCCAGGGGTTGCTAAGGAGTTCCCAAGACTACTCTTCAAATTCCAATGGGGGAGGCTCCAGGGAAGACAGGAATATAAGGCAGGAAGTGTACCGCCTGGAAATAGGGGCTCGGAACCCCACTTAGGCCCCTGAGATGCAGCTGGGACACCCCCCTCCTCAAACTGCTCCCCCTAACCCTAGGTGCAGATCTCAGCTGGGACAGGGCACACTCTGAGTCCCGATAACTGGGAAATGCATCAGAGGCTGACATCCCACTTAACCACTCTACCAGGCCAGCGCAGCTTTCATTTCTTTCCAAAATATGCTCTTCGATAAAGTCACTTTTCCCGCTGGGGCTTGAAGGATCACTGACCAAAGAGCATGCTGGCCCCCACTCATTATTGCTTAAATGATCTGGGGATTCTAAGAGCTGTTACCCAGAGAATCCACCTAGCTTGTCCTTGCCAAAGGGACTCACTATGCCTCTGCACACACATGCCTTCGTTCTCTAAAACTCACTCCAAACATAGCTTCCCTTGGCTTTTCCAGACTCCTCTCTGAGGGACAGTTCCTTCTGCCTTGGGCAAAGGGACTCACTGTAAGAACCTCAGCCAGAGGGCGCCTGAGTGGCTCAGTGGGTTAAGGCCTCTGCCTTCAGCTCAGGTCATGATCTCAGGGTCCTGGGATTGAGCCCCACATTGGGCTCTCTGCTCAGCAGGGAGTCTGCTTCCTCCTCTCTCTCTCTGTCCACTTGTGATCTCTCTGTCAAATAAATAAATAAAATCTTAAAAAAAAAAAAAAAAAGAAAGAACCTCAGCCAGAGCTGTCAGGGTCCTGTCCCATCCCACAAGAGCAAGAGAAAAATGCTATCTAGAGCTTATTTTATCTATTTTTGTAGCTGCTAAAACACTGTAAGAAAAATAGTTTAGAATTCAGTTGGTGCTCACGATATTTATTATATGAAAGGATACATCTAATGATTTTCCCACTGGACATTTAATCCAAACCACAAAGTAATTTTTAAGAAGTTCTGGCCATGGATGTCATGAGCTTATAAAAATTAATTCTTTAAAATAACATGGGTATGGAGATTTTTCTAAGTATCTTTCCCTGGTTATGAATGATTCTCTACCTAATCGTACTCATGAATCAACCATTTGCCCCATAGTCATGGACACCCGCCAGGCACTCAGGCAGAATACCGTGCTGGGAATGACCATGTTACTTCCCTGCTTACCACCACTCCTGAGAAAGACAAACTTTCAGAATAACTGCAATGATTAAGGGTGTTAATATCATTAAGTGTCAGATGCTGATACTGATGAATTACTGATGAATTCTGACAATCAGATCTGAGGATTTGTGCTAATTTTTCGCTTATTGCCATGACATATGTGACTGCATTTATAAAAGACTGTCTTCAGAGTTCCACTTCAATGACAATTAGTATATGTGCTGCCGAAGCGAGCACTCAATGACAATTAAAAAAAAACTGATTTGCGACGGGTTAAGAGCTTTCCTGTGCAATGGAAATCTCCTAGGACTGGACGTCTAACACCCCAATGGTATTTATCTTCTATCAGGTCTGCAAGAGAAACTGGGGAGTGCCCCATCAACGCCATGGGGGAGTGGTAAGCTAGAAAAAGACAGGTCCAGGGAGCAGGGTCAGAAAAACTTTGAGTACAGCAGGAAGAAGGAAGGAGGGCATGGAATCGGGCTGCACAACATGAACTCTGAGCTCTCGATTCCAAACCAGGACCTAGATCCGGAACTCACAATACTCTAAATAAATGAGATGTGTCATTTCCTCCAAAAGAAACCATAAAGGATAATAAAGTGAAGACATCCAGATTTTTAATCCTACCCTTATGAAATGCTACATATTATTTCTGTGCTATTCTGGTTACCAGACATCAAAAAGGGACATAAGTGAAATTAAGAAACCTCCAAGGAAAGAAAAAAAAAAAAAGAAAAGAAAGGTGGTCAAGGTGGGGGTGTGGAGGGAAAAACCCACTCTCAAGAAGTTTAGTTTTAGACCAAATGAAAGACAATTCTAATTTATATTAAACCAATAAACTTACAGATATCACACCAAGAGATGTTACAGTCTTAAGTTATAGATCCAAGAATAGTTTAAAACAATTTGCGGATAACATAGGCAAAATAAAGCTCTGAAGGAAAGCCCATGAACTGGGTGCTCTCCCTACTGGCGATGAAACCGTGCCTTCTCATAAAGTACTCCTCACCGCCCGGCCAAATCGCAACTCTTATATTTAAATCAAATGTCCCAAACGACTTTTCAGGGCTGAGAAATCGCTCAGACACTTGTTTCTGTCTGGTGCCTGTTACTGCAGGGACCCCTGGATCTCCAGGCCCACAGGCTGTATTACGGGTACGGGTTTTAACACACGTGAGCCGATTCCCATACAAATAAGCACAACATTCCTCAGAATCCATTATCTGTTTGCAAGTTTTCCCGCAGACTTATCATCCCAAGACCAAAGTCGGAAGGAACCTTTACTAGACTAAAAGTAGCCTGAAGGCAGTTCTTGCTTATCTCGTGCCCCCCCGAAGCGGCACACAAAAGGCCCGGCTCAAGACCACCGGCTGGGCCGCAGAGCTGGGCACCGAGGCATTTACGAGTGGGGGACATACCCACCATTCTGCTTCCTGGCTACCCTGAGCCGTCACGTGCCGACGCACCAACAGCGATCTCATTTCTAAACCAGAGCCCTTGAAAACTTCACTGTGATGTGGCTCAGCTCACCGGGGCCACACTTACCTGCCATTTAACTCGTGTAAAACCGACACTGCAAATCGAGCACTGCAGGCACTGCAGGCAAAAGCACCAACTTCTCTCGTCTATTTTAAGCAGGGCACTGCACGCTTACCTTTGGCACTCAGTTGTAAGAGATGACTGGCAAAATGCAGGATGCCTCAAAAGGTGCAGTTCCCAGCTGGTCACACACCTGAAGTTACAAAGCTGCAGGGATTCTCCAAATTCTCGAATCCAACCCAAATCTCAGCAGAGAATTATAATCTGGGCAATCATTCATAAAAAAGGTACAGAGCATAGGAAATCTGAAAGGAAACAGAAAAAAACAAACAAACATATATTAGGATTGCCTGCTTGCAAGAAACTGCATGATTATTTATTTGCCTGAAACCAGTATTTTTTTTTTCTTAAGATTTTATTTATTTGACAGGGAGAAACACAGCAAGAGAGGGAACACAAGCAGAGGGAATTGAAACCAGTATTTTTAATAAACCTCAGAAACAGGTTGCTTTGTACCTACTGACCTCTACCCAAACAAAATCACTCTCCCCCTCTACCTTCGGCTCCCTGCCATCAGCTCCGAGGCTCTCTGGAGGGAGGCGATGGGGAAGCTGGGGATAGGCGGCCGCCAACAAGGCACCGAGGCTCAAGATTCCTCCAGCCCTCCTCCCCGCAACAACTCCTCCCTGCACCCTTCAAAGCCTGCCAAAAACAAAAGAAAGGTGTGCCAAGTGGAAAGGAAGCAAGTCTGAGGGCCTAATTAAGGCAGAAGGGTTGCAGAGAGCACGGATATTTAAATTTAGAGACTCGTTCCTCTTTTGGAGGTCTCCTGCACTGGCCATTTATTGAGAGAGGCTCCCCTACTGGACCCACAGCCTAGTGCTAAAAACATCTCTGCAGGAAATCTGAGAATAATATCCTGAAACTACGAGCAAGTTGAGACCAGAGAAGCCTGACAAGAGGTGACCGACCGGCAGCCTCCCCCTCCTGCTCCTGGAGAGTCTGCTGCTGCCTTACGTTCGCTATACTTGGGGGGCTATTTTCAGTCGTTGCCGGCATTGTTGAGGGGTCCCTGAAGCTCTGCGGATCTCCAAGAGAGTTCACGGACATTTTTAATTACATTTCAAACCCAGAGGGCATCTGTCCTGACAGTTCACTCAGAGAAGATCTATTAATTCATCCCTGGCATGATTGTGACCCAAAACGTTAAATACCCCACAGAAAAATCAAATTCTATTTTAGTCAAATAGAAAAAGATAATTCAAGTAGAACTTCCATAAAAATGCTATATAGCAAGTTCATAAATTTTGATTAAAAAATGAACTCCTCTTTGTGTACTCTCTAGCATTATTTTAAAGGCTGCCTGATTTTTTTCCAAGATTTATTTATTTGAGAGCGAGAGAGAGAAAGAGAGAGAGAGAGAGAGGGAGAGAGAGAGAGAGACCAGGGGAGGGAGGAGGGGCAGAGGGAGAGAAAGTTGCAAACAGACTCCACACTGAGTGTGGAACCCAACACAGGGCTTGATCTCTCGACCCTGAGATCCAGACCCGAGCCAGAATCAAGAGTCGGACCTTAACGAACTGAGTCACCCAGGAGCCCCAAAGGCTGCAAGACTTTTTAAAAATACACAATTTAATGCAGGGAAAAGGTGATGCCCGAACACAAGAAGAACGAATACCAGATTGGGGGACCGTAAATGTGTACCTGGACAATTACACCCTTCCCTCTGCTGAAGGTTAACGATAAAATGCCAGGGTTTCCAGAGACAGAAGTTTTGGAATCTGGACTCAGGTCCAGACCAAGTGTTGTATATCTTCCTTTACCGCGCTTACAAAGAAGGCCACCAACTCAACAGTCATGCCCACAAGTGCCACCTCCATATTAGTATTTTCAGGAGTATAAGCTGGATTTTTACAATTTTAACTGAACAGTGAATTTGCCTGGAGTCCGATCCCCCAGGCCGTGGTGAGGGGGCGGCTGGTAGAGCTATCTGGGCATACGGGCCTCCCTCTGGACGCACCATGTTCTCACCAGTGGGACTTTTAAACTCTTGCAATAACCTTCCACAATGGCTATTAACACCCACTTTTTCACAGGAGCTAACTTTCTCGGGGAGGTGAAGGGTTTTCCTTAACAGCCTTCGGGGAGGAACGCAGGCCTCTGAAACTCTAGACCCACCAGAGCAATGGCAAGCCGGTGCCCTGGCCAACTTCTTTACAGCCCACAGCTGAGGAACAAGGGGCAGCGTCTGGAAGCCCAGCCCTCTGATACTCAGGGTCGCGGGCAAGGCGGAAAAGCCAGGTGGAACAGAGCAGACTCTGAACTCATGCAGGAGCTCCAATCAAAGTGACTCCATTTCAAGTTTATGTAAAGGTGCCCATGGCTATTTGGGATTTAAGCTGCAGGGTTTTCCTGGAGAAAAGCATTTCGTGGACAAGCCATCCACGCACTCAGCATATACCTCAAATGGAAGTAAACTGAAGGGTCAACCCTGTGCCATCCTGGGTTTCGGGGTAGCCTGCCTATGGCCCATGTCTAGCGTGGTGGGGTTATGAGCACATTCAAAACCTCTGTTAAAGGGGCACCGGGGTAGCTCAGCTGGTTAAGCGGCTGCCTTCAGCTCGGGTCATGATCTCAGGGTCCTGGGATCGAGCCCCACATCAAGCTCTCTGCTCAGCAGGGAGCCTGCTTCCCCCTCTCTCTCTGCCTGCCTCTCTGCCTACTTGTGATCTCTCTCTCTAATAAAGTCTTTAAAAAAAAAAAAACAAAAAACCTCCGTTAAGCACAAACATTTCAAATCAGATCTTAAGGACAAAGATCTAACCCCATCAGGAAAGCAGACACTCTTGTGTGAAAACCACCTCAGACTGCAAACACTACCGAGTACACAGTCAGCTGGAGCGCAGAAGGCTCTCGCCCAAGAACTCACTCAAGGCCGTCTACACGGCGCACTTCAGGCGGACAGGACTGTATGTAACGGGTCTATGCTTTCCTTTGAAAATATTTCTTCCCTAGCTCCCTGTGAATCTCCCTTTAGAAACACAAGAGGAAGAATCAGGACTAGAAAGGAATTAACCCGAATACCAAATATATCTCCCTCTCTGCATTATCTTGGGCCCCTAATAACACAAAATTTCATCATTGTGAAATGATGAAATCCACATTTGAAATCCACAAGATTATCTGAATTCTCTGAGACACTGATTTTTTTTTTCCAACTCTGTTTTGAAAAACCCGAGCCACAACATGGGGTTTCTCCCTGGTGTTTGGGGGGGGAAGGGGCAGCACTTGCCCCTGCTGTGAGGGCTTGCCTCGATGTGTGTGCCAGGCCCCGCGATGGCCCCATGTGGCCATCCTAGTCTCACTTAAACTTCCAGTGCCTGAGCAGCAGCAGACTCTTCTGGACAGTCCCAGGCAGTTTCCCTCACACCTGCATGGAGGTCCGGGGATGATGTCCATCACGAACGCACTTCACGCCGGACGAGTCACTAAGGGTTAGCAGGAGGGCACGAGCGTGCCCCCTTCTGCCGATGGCCGCATGCTGCACACGACAGCTCAGTGGCCCACGTTCCTGGCCGGCCTGAGTGCCCAGGGGATACCACCTCGCCTCCCGGACTCACAGAAATGGAGCGACATCACGGGCAGGGGGGAGAAGGGTTTGTACTGGTCCCGGTGAGAGGAGGCACTGGTATTCCGCCCTCACGGCGGCGACCCTGCAAGAGGAACCTTATCGCCAAGCTCAGGAGCTACAGCACCAGACGTGGCCCAGCCGGAACCTGAACCACCCCTGGTCTGATTTCAAAGCCCAGCCTCGCTCCTTCTCAATAAAGACCACCACTGACAGGTCGAGCCTGGAGACTCAGCCGAAGACCATCTGCCCTCGGCCTCGGTCAGGAGTTGTGTGCTACCTGGGAGGCCGGCTTTGGCCTGTCCAGCGCTGTGGCAAAGAGGCCAGCCCACAAAGGACGCACCGCTTCATTTTCCAAGGAACGGCTTCTCTTAGACGTTAACACGGCAAACAATTGCTGCAAACCACGAACTACAGACCCGCAGGCCGCCTCAGGAGGGCATCATAACCAAATCTCACATTTGCCAAGCACACCGAGACAACCCCCTAGACCCCTAATCTACAGACTGCCCGAAAGGCAATTATCATTTTTCTTTTATTTAAAAAGGGTGGGGGGAGATCACGTGACTATCATAGGCCTCTGGGCTCACAAATGCCACAGCCTCGTGTCCTCCTTTCCCTCCCCACGTGAGACCCCTCTTCAGAGCACGGAGGCCCCACGGTGGCCTAAAGGACATCCAGGTCGGAACAAATATGGAGGGTCACCACCTGGGGCCAGGCTGCCTCACTGACGTCTGCAGAACAAGCTAGAGTTCATTTCTACCAAACTACTTGGTAGAAAACTTAATTTCAGGGCAAGAGTGCTCATTTCAGACACTGAACAAAGCTACACAAAAGTCTCCTCGAATGGTTTGGCTAAAACTCAGGCCTGGTTTCTTCCCCCCATGCCTGGTAGTTCCTGGGCAGGGCCCAGAAGGCACCGAAGGCCATAAGCTAGTTTCCAAAATTTCAAAAAAGTCCCACGAAATTACGAATTTTACTCAAGATAAAGCAGTCCTGAGCAGGACAGAGACCGAGGTTTTCTGCACTGGGCTAGATTTGTACCAGTTCTAAATGATAAAGCTGGTTCTCAGTTGGTTCTATCTGTTGATTAGAAGTTGGTTAATGAAAATGGGTAAAAAAACAAAAGTACTAATTTCTAACTCTCTGAATAGCCTCCAAGAGGCGTCACATGTGGCTAAGGCGGGTGTCTAGGGAGGAGGGTAAACGGTCAGATTTTCAGCTTTGAGGTTTCTATGTTCTAAAATAACAGAGATTTCTGCCTTCTGGGACTGAGAAAAAGAGCAGAACTGCAGGCAGTGGGGTCAACCACATACAAAGAGGCCAGAGAAAGTGGCAAGCGACCACAGGGCCGGAGAATGGGGGTTCCAGACCCGAATCAGAGAGCCCAAAGTCCTGTGTGACTCTGCCAGTTTCCTCCGCAGTGACCAGAGTCCCTCAGCCCCGGTTCTGTGGCTTTGACATGCAAATGGATTTAAGAATGATCAAAAATTGATGATGCAGTACCCCAAAAAAAACCATTAACGCTTATCTAACATACCATGACCAAGAAAGTCATAATGCAAATCTTAATACGAATTTAAATGTTCCAGTCCATTGCCGAAAAATTCTAACTGATAGGAATCTGACGAGTAACGCCATTTCCAATAGTTTGTAAAGACTTTTGTTTATACATTTGATGGCAGCTTCTTCAATACAACAATATTCCATTCTCCAAAAGGTCTGATAAGGGGTCACTCTTAAGAGCTACCCCACTAGTCCAAATCAGTTTTCAGAATCCACATAAAAAGCCTTGCTACACATCTCAGTGTGATAACTAGACAATCAAAGTACATATATCCAGGCATACCTTGGACATACTGTGGCTCTGGGTCCAGACCACTGCAACAAAGTGAATATTGCAAAAAGCGAGTCATGAATTTTTTGGCTTTCCAAAAAATTTCCAGTGCATTTAAAGTTATATTTATACTACAATGCAGTTTATTAAGTGTGCACTAACATTAGGTCTAAAAAAAAAAAAAAAACCTGCGCATGTGCCCTAATTTAAAAATACTTTATTGCTAAAAAAATGCTAGCCATCATCTGAGCTATCAGGGAGTCGTCGTCACTGATCACACAGATCACTATAATAAATGTAATGATAATGCAAAGGTTGGAAATACTGCAAGCCTTACCAAAATGCAACATAAAGACATGAAGTGAGCAAATGCCATCAGAAAAATGGTGCCAATAGTCTTGTGCAAACCAAGGTGTCCACAAACCTTCAATCTGCAAAAGACACAGCATGAGCAAAGCGCTACAGCATCAGGTACGGCTGTAACGTTTTTAGAAGGCTCACGAGCATTCTTTAGGACACAGGGTTTAGTTGCTGCCCAGGTAGTTACAATACCAATAAAAAGCACACTCACAAAAATAAACTTCAAACACGAAAACACACTACTGAATGAAACTTGTGCGAACCCCTCTTCTGTTTAAAGAAACAGCAGGACAGGAAGGCAGGCAGGCACACAGACTCTGAAACCTTATCTGAGATAATTCAGGGGCACCAGGTGATCCAAAAGATTTAACTTGAATGTGTGTAAGAATTCTTTTGATTATTTTGCTGAAGTTCATGTCCCTTGCCTTTTGGGGATAAAGGATTTGAAGAATGAAGGAAACGCCAAAAAAGGCCGAAGCCAACAAATGGGGTAAAGGTGAGCAAATCCTCCTTCGCCACCCTCCCCTCCCCTTCCCCCCTTTTCTTGTTCTCTCACGGGCATGCGCGCGCGCGTGCGCGCGCGCACACACACACACACACTCGCTCACATTTTTTTAAAAATAGAATCTTAAAAAGCAGGCAAGGCCAAGCACAGGTTGTTGGTAGGGTGGAAACCGGGGTGAGGAGTATGATTTTAAATTTATTCTTTTCCGTAACATTTTTACAACTACGTCTTACCCTGGTGATTAGGATGTTAAGCTACTCGATAAAACTCCATCCTCTTCCCCATTTCTCTTCACTGCCGGGTCTTCTGGGGAGGTGCCTGGCCTGGTTGCCCCAGGGCCCATGCTCCCTGCCCCCCCTCCCACCCACCCCCGACCTCCGACCCGCACTGAACAATCCCTCGCCATCAGGCCCTCCTCGCCATTCCTGTTCTGCCATTTCAGATCTCCTCTGCTAAAATGTCTGCTCACCTTCTCGGTGTGCAAAGCCCTCTCCCCCACCCTCCACCTCATCTTTGGGAACTCCCTGCAAACTGCGCTGGGCGCCCTGCCCCCACAGTGCCAGGAGGAGGGGTGAAACCCTACCCTCTTTCAAGAGGCTGTTCAAGCCCCCTCCTCTGGGAAGAGTTCCTAGATGTCTCCAGAGCCAGTTAAACACTCTTCCTCTAGGAAGAATGCTTAATTTCGTTCCCTAAAATTCATATGCTGAAGTCCTAACCCCTGGTACCTCAGAATGTAACAGTATTTGGAAACAGGATCTTTCATGAGGCCACTGGGCTCAATGGGGACTGTTGCTAATTCAATATAAGTGGTGTCCTTGTAAGAACAGGAGCTGCCTCCAGGGATGTACAAGCACAGAGGGACGGCCGTGCAAGGACGCAGCAAGATGGCGGCCATCCACAAGATGAGGAAAGAGGCCTCAAGAGAAACCAAACCTGCCAACAGCTTGATCTTGGACTTCCAGCCTCCAGAACTGCAAGAAAATAAAATTTTATTATTTAAGCCACCTGGTCTGTGGTGTTTTGTCATGGAAGCCTTGGCAAACCAATATACCATCTCCTTCACCAGACTTGGCCCACAAATTCTCACTACTCACAACACATACAATAGGAACCTGAGAAACATGTCCTCAATGAGTGTAGGACTGAGTGAATGGAAAGAACCAGTAAGTAACAAATCCACCAGAAAACCCACAGAGCATCTCCCTGCCTCCTCCTTCTGGACACAAAGGAATGGATTCTCCAGTTTTCATACTTTCTTTAAAGCCCAGTCTAAATACTGCCTCCTCTGGGAACACACTCCCGAGTCCCGCCTTCCCTCCTCAGTGCAAAGTCCCATTGCAGCATTCACCATTCTGTACCACAGCTACTGTACTTTGCACCATAATGTAGGTATCTAACCATTTACAAAAATAACCAGGATATAACCTTAACACTCTACCTCAACATTTATGGACCTAGGCCGATCCACCAGGCCCCAACCCTAAATAGATAACTTTAAAGCAAATCCCACAGAACAATTATTTTATCTGTACACACTTCAGTGTAGTCCACCAAGAGATAAGTACAACTCCATTATAACACTAAAAAATAATCATTAATTCCTTAATATAAACCTCATATTTAGTGTTCCCACTCCCCCACTTTTCTCGTAAATGTCTCTTTACAGCCAATTTATTGAATCAGGATCCAAATAAGGTCTATAAATTATGAATGTCTTCCATGTCTTTTAAGTCACTTTAAATCCATTTTATTAGAAGGATGATTTGTTGAAGAAATGGAGTCATTTGTCCTGCAGAATCCTCAGCATTCTGGACCTTGTAAATTTCACCTCCCTGACGCGGTTTTACATCATCCTCCACCCCAGCACTCCCATCGAATGGGCAGTTAGCAAGGGACTCATCCGACGGGAGAAGATTTTCTCAAGGGCAGGGATCCAGCGCTGACCCCATACTTGGTACCCAGAGAGCAACCCAATTAATCAATGATTCAGCAAATGACAGAACAGACTGGAGGTGCTGCTGTTACCAGTGCACTTCTCTGTGTCAGTCCTTTCAGCTGGTCCCATTTTCAAGGGTGATCCTCCTTGGGATCAAGGGCATGGCTCTGCTTCTGGGCCCGTCAGAGAGAAAAGATCCCGCTCTCCTTCTTTAGCTGGGAATAGGTATATAATATTTAAGACTCAAAGTTATAGAATAGTCTAAGCACTGAATGATGTTCTTCTGGTTTTTAAGAAAATGGTTTAGGGGCGCCTGAGTGGCTCAGTTGGTTAAGTGGCTGCCTTGGGCTCAAGTCATGATCCCAGGGTCCTGGGACCGATTGAGTCCCGCATCAGGCTCCCTGCTCAGCGGAGAGCCTGCTTCTCTCTCTCCCTCTGCCTGCTGCTCTGCCTACTTGTGCTCTCTCTAATAAATAAATAAAAAGTCTTAAAAATTAAAAAAAAATTTTTAAAAAACGGTTTAAAAAAATAACCATGGTCGGTGGGCGGGGGGGTTCAGACAAGCCCTGAGCAGTGGCTCAAGGTGGCAAGGTTTCACTGATGGACATTCTTACAAACCCCAGAAAGGCAGCATTCACGCCCCCTAACTACCCCATTAAGAATGCTTTCCCCTGTATTCCTCTAAAACAAGAGTCCTTTATTTTTTTTTCCTATAAGTAACAATTCAATTGTTTTATATAACTCTAAGCCCAAAATTAACCAAATCAGAAATCTCAAATCCTTTATTTCCCCTGCCCTTCAAGTTCAACACCTGGGTGTTGTTTTAGCACCACGCATTAATTTTAGAGAGAACACCAGATCTGCCGAGCCTGCAGTGGACACGCACGGGCGTCACGGGGTGGAAACATCCAGAGAGAGCTGTTCGGGTCAGGGCCTGGGTTCTAATGAACTCAGGATTGTTTGTTTGAATTTTGTATATTACTGGTAACCAAGAAGCCTCCCACAGAATGAATTTGCTTCTAAGAAACTATGGGGGAAAAAACATCTCACTCCACATTATCCTTTGTTACTTCTGATGGGTACTGAATAAACTTGGTTTTCCCCACTTTTAAGGAGAGGTGATGCTCATATAGATATTTTAGTATCCTCTAAATTATTCTATAAAACTCCATAAAATATGTAATGAAAAGGAAGTTGAGTAAGTTAAATTTTGCCATCAAAAAAAGGGGCTAACAGTTATTGGGTTTAACTGAGAGAGAACAAATTATGATTATTCCAAATGAACAGGAACTTTAATAATACTATGTTCTGAAGGTACCCTTAGCTACTTTTAAGTATTCTTAAAATGGTCAAGGTGTGTTTCAGCCACGTTTTCCCCAAAGGCCTGATGCTTTCACAGTTCTGTGACTTTATATCTCCTATTTCTTCCTCCATCCTGGGGTAGCTTTGTCATTCCAGTTTCCCAAAGCCGCTGTCCAGCTACATCCAGCTCAATGTTCAGAAATGGACTCAAACAGCTCCCCATTCAGGGACATTCTGCAGGAATGGAAGATGCTCCCAAAGAAATCATTCTTTTACAATCATAAACTCCCCTATTTAAAGGCTATCTAGAAAGGAAGAGCCTCCAGGAAAGGACCTCCACATGCCGAGGTCCATATGGCTTGGCCACATGGCAGGCGCTCGCTAAAATGATAATAACAGACATTTATCATCCAATAAACTTTCACTTCTTTAATTATATTTGTAAGATCTGTTGCAATTGTCCAATACCCTACAGCATTCAGTGCCATCTGGCTCAGAATCCTCCCCTCCCCAATTTCAATCCAAGAGACCCCGAACCTCTTATACAACTGTCCCTGAGCCAGCCTGCCAGTGTCAACGTGGAGCCTTAAATACAGAAAATCACCTAACGGTGCCAAAACCAAATGAGGGTTCTACTTACGAACCGTATTTCTTAATTCTACTGTTACAAATTCATTTTTGTTGAGTTTTTCATTTGTTAAATAAATTAGCAATGAACCAATGAGAGGGAATGAACCAAAGAGTACTTTGAAATTCTAGAGCTCAAAAATATACTTATATAGGACTTCCTATGGCAGCTGCCCAATTAATGCCATCCATAAAGCCATTGAACTACTGTGTGTGGGCTGAAATCCAATTAAGTCATTTCTGTCTGAATCTCCCCAAAGAGCCTCCTGGTGAGCTTGAAGTGGAAATAATCACAAATGCCAGATTAGCTGTGTAAGCATTTCCAGAGCTGAAACCAGACAAGAGCGTGAAAATCTACATGCCCAGCCTTTTAACTGGGCACAAAGGGGAAAAAAAAACACATTTCAATGACCACCTGGCAAAAAGTCAAACCCATTTTCTTGGTCTGCCAGGTTTTCTCAGATAATCCTCACCCAGTGTAAGCGTAAAAAAAAAAAAAAAAGCTTTGATCCCTTCATTTACACACATTATGAAATGATAAACTTCCACTCTACAAGGCAATTTTGCACACAGAGGAAACAAAGTCAGGAGGAGATTTCAAACTTTCTCTGAATTCAACATTTTATTCAACCAACCCCTTATGGAGTTTGTCTTGAAATTAGTAAACTCTGAAATTCACAACTGCCTCTCTGCATGGAATTCATCGCATAAAAACACACAAGCAAAGCCAAAACCTCTGAGAGGCTGTGGGACAAAACAGACTCAGCTCACAAGTTCAATTTCTCTTCCACCTTACAACCCATCACTCAGATTTACAACTCGGCAATACACAAAGTATCTTCAGCTTATGCACAATAGCTGAACTCCTGAGTGTTCTAGCCATGCATTCTAGAAACGGAAAGGTCTCTAGCCCGCCTGTTCATTCCAAACAGATCCGCCTCCCTGCCCCAGCCCCAGACCTACTGAATCAGAGTAGCTGCAGTTTATAAAAAGCTCCGAGGTGGTTAAAACGCCAGCCCCAGGTAAGAACCAGTACTGTAGAGAAAAGGCCAAAGGTGAAAACGGCCAGTTCAAGAAGCCCTATTCTCTCAACCCTAAATATTCAAACACAAGGGTTGTCTGAAAGAAGATGAATCCAGGGGTTGAAATTGGCTGTGCCTCTGTGTATGATGTAAAGGACGCAAGCACTTGTTTTCAACCAGATGCCAATCCCCGTTCTACATCTTACTAGCCACAGAATGTTGAGGCTGCTACTTCGCCCCAAAGCCTAGGTTTCCTTGGAGGCAGTATCAGTCACCTCGCTGGTGGAATGAAAGTCACACTTATTCAATGAAAATGTGTTGCACATCTGCTGTGTGCAAACACTGTACAGAAATAAGGCACAACACAGCTGTTGTCCTTCCTAAGGAACTCGGGCTGGTCAGGGACCAAAGTCAAATAGGAGATGACGCAGCAGTGCTTCTTTATTTCATTTGCCACAAGAAAACTCACCTATAAAAAAAAAATAAAAATAAAAAATAATCAGGGCACTGGGTGGATCAGTTGGTTGGGCTCAGGTCATTATCCCGGAGTCCCAGGATCGAGTCCCGCATCGGGCCCCCAACAGACTCGGGGAGTCTCTGACTTTCTGACCTTCTCCCCTCTCAAGCTCTCTCTCACTCTCTCTCTCAAATAAATGAGTAAAATCTTAAAAAAAAAAATCAGCTGAACTGTGTGAAGTAACTTCTAAACAGATGTGTGCTCTCCAAAATATCTAATATCTGCTTTAAAAAATAAAATATTCTAAGGAGACAAGCAAACTGAATGTGTATATATAACAGCTTTAGGTAAAAAAATAATTTATGATGCAACAGAAAGTAGGACTAATCTTGCTTTCCCCAGACCAATCTTCCAATAGTTAGAGGAACTATGATGTTTCTTGGGATCTCTTCTCCAAGCAAAACCTACCTTGCTGGAACAATGCCAGGGTTCCCTGAAACTCATCATCCCAATACTGTTCCCGCTTCTAGACAGACTTCAGGTTAATTCATCCAACAAGTACGTTCTGAGCCCCTATCAGTGCCGGTCGCTGAACACACAAAATACAATACAGACGTACGCTTCGCCCCCTCAAGGCAGACACAACAGACAATGGGAGGAGCCAAAACAGGGACCCGGGATGCTACGGGTCATTATTGATCACCCCTGTTAAGTGGCACAGGCACTCAGACAGCGACGGCACCACAGGAAATGGAGATCCTGACACTAACTCGCAAGTACTGATGCCTGACCCCGCCCTGCCTTCTCAGGCAGCATCACACCTGCACGGTGGGGGCTGGCCTCTCACTACACCGGGGCAGGTGTTTTCAGAGTGGCACGTGCTCCTCACATGTCCTCCTGTTCCACGTCTCCAGGCCAGTTTCAGTCCCCTGTCCCAGCTCCGCAAGAGTTCCAGATTGATTCAGTCACAGAATAACCCCGAACTCTCCATCCGTTTATCACCTGCAAATCCGACACACAGGTTAACATCCACGCTGCAGCCCAGATCACGGCCAAGGACAGTACACGTCTGAGACCTGAACTCAGGGAAGATCAGGCTAGCAGTCCACGTCCTGTGGCTGTGGCCGTCCAACCAGCTCCTAATCCACATAAGAGTTCAATGTGCAGAGAGACAGGCCTCTAACCTCATTTGGTGAACGAGCTCTGGCTTGGGAACGAAATGCCAGCTCCACCCCCGCTTGGCTCTGTCTTTTGGCCAGATGGCTTACTCTATCGAAAGCTTAAGTTTTTGCCTATAAAATAGAGGATAAAGAGAAAAGCATTACCTTACAGATGTGTTGTATACAGTAAGTAGTATAAAAAGCACCCAGCAAAGTTCCGGGTACAGAGTGAGGTGCTCAGAGAAAACACTGCTTTGGTCCCCCGGGAGCCACTGAAACGCCTCTCCTCGTAGCCGGGGAGCGCACGGAGGGCTACCCTGCCCCACGACACCCAACCTTTGAATGGTGCCGGCCAGAGAACATCAAGGACAATCCCTGCAGCTGTTATCAGGGGAGATAAGCTTAGCCAACTGGGAGCCCAGAGGACGGCGAGTGGAGGTGAGAGCCGTCCCTTCTCCCCTTTGGCCCCGGCACTCCCTAGCTATCATTCCTTTGTGCCCTGAGCCCCTCCTCTCATTCCACGGAGCTCAGTCTCACGTACTCTGTCCCTCAGATTTTCTCCTTTTCATTCTGTTGATGTTGTACACCCTTCTTTGTGTGTGGAAACGGACTGTGAATGTCAAAAACACATGAGTGTTCCCCAACCTTGCACGGACTGCACGAGATGATGTGGGGGTAGAAGGCACAGGAAGTCGAGGCCCCGGTCAGTGGGCAGAGTTGGGGGAACAAAGCACAGGGAGGGCACATGACCACACACAAATCCCCAAGAAGGCAACGGCCCAGAAGGCTCCTGAAGGGTGACCAAGATCAAGAGGGGATTGGCGTAGAGATGGAAGTGGGTCCGCCGTTATCCAGACCCCCAGCTGGCATCCAGCCGCAGGGCCTCGAGGAGGGGAGATGCCCACAGGCTCCCCGCAGCCAACTTTCATCTCCATTCTGTAATCTGTTTAAGGGCCTCTTTCCTGATTCTGTTTTTCTTCCCCATTCGAAAAACTAGAAAATTGGCCGTCTCCAGCCTTCTGGTACATCTTCCCTTCCGGGCCACAGAGGGTATCCGCAGGGGATCTGCCATCCGCCCGGGAGCGCGCACACTTCATCCGAACCTCAGTGTGTGAATGCGAGGCAGTCAGGCGCTCTCCTGACTTTTCTCCTTTTGAGCTTTAATTCCTTCTCAATACCTGTGCTGTCTGCTCCATTTTGAGGACTATTCTTTTTGACAGTGTACGTGGAAGTTGATTCGTCCGGCCGCTGCTACTGGTCACACGGGACAGCAAGCAGCACGCCGAGGCCCTGGGTCCCGCTCTCAGACAGAGCGAGGCAGAAAGAACACCTTCGAACGCTGAGGCTCGCCTCACCTTATCTGTGGTTCGGCCTGCCATGCGCCCCTCGACCTTGTATGTCCCCCCCTCTTTATTTACTCCCAAATTATATCCTACCTTCCTTCAGCTTGCAAATCCAGGAGCTGTGGGGCCTCGGAGTCTCCTGCACTAATGAGGGAAGGAAACAGACCAATGAAACCACAAGCCTTTCCTCGGCGTTTCCCGGGGGCCAAGAACTAGGCTGAGCACTTTCCCTCCATTCTCATCACATTCAGTCCTGACACCAGGATGTTTCGCTGTCCCCGTTCACAGCAGAGGAGGTAGGGGATGGGCACAGGTGCAGTGAGAATCTGGAGCCCAGTCACTCGGGAGCCCATGGCCTTGACCTTATGCCTGCTGCCGCTCTGCTGGAGACCAAGGAGGGCCAGACTCAAGAGTGCACCCGGGTCGAACAGCGGCCCTGAACTCTCTTCCAAAGGATCACGTGGTAAGGGGGAAACTGGTTATGATCCCCATCAAACACTGATGGGGATAGAGGCTTAACGATGTCCCATGAGCACAGTGGTTCTAAATGATACAGATTTCTCAAGGATCAGAAGCTACACGTACCAAAGAAAACTTTTGAAGGAACTCTCACACACCCTCCCTCTCTTTAAAAAAAAAAAAAAAGAAAGAAAAGAAAAGACGTTGTCATTAACTATTTTCAATTGAATTTCTCACCATACATCCTTAACCCACCTCCCATATCCAAGTACACAGCTGGCGAGACAGCAGAGGGCCGGGCCAGGTAAGGACCAACAGAATGCCTTCTTGCAATGGATCTTATTTTATCCACTACTGGACACAAGAGAGGGAACCATCTGCCTTCTACCTGAGGCCAAAACAACTCCATGATCTTTGGGGCTCTGCTGTCTCATTTACTTCCATGCAAGCACAGCCCTTAGCTTTTTTTTTTTTTTTTTTTTTTTTTAAGATTTTACTTATTTGACAGCAAGAAACACAGCGAGAGAGGGAACACAAGCAGAGGGAATGGTAGAGGGAGAAGCAGGCTTCCTGCCGAGCAAGGAGCCCGATGCGGGGCTCGATCCCAGGACCCTGGGATCATGACCTGAGCTGAAGGCAGACGCCCAACAACTGAGCCACCCAGGCGCCCCAGCCCTTAGCTTTTGATAGACTTTCAAAGAATGCTATTTCGTTTTGTTTATTTAAGATAATAGAAAGTTTTCAGAGAAATCATCTGTTCCAGTTTGGCATGGCATATCATGGAACTAGGAAACAAGAACACAGAAATAAACCCGAGTGCTTCTGGGAATTTAGTATATGATAAAGGGTCCTTAGCTCCAGTCACCGGGGAAAAGACGAGACTTCTCAATAAATAGTAATGGGAGACTTTGGTAGCCATCTGGAAGAAAGAGGGAGCCACACCTCACATCCTTCAACAGGATGAATTCCAAATGCATCTAAGGTTTACTGTGAAAAAAATAAAAGTATAGAAGGACATTTGGAAGAAATTCTTGAGAGCCTTGAAGGAAAAACTTTTTTTTAATCTATGACTAAAAATCCAGAAGCCACAAAAGATGTTTGAATTCATCTACATAAAAATAAAAACTTTTTTTACATGACAATACATACCCCAGGCAAATCCAAAAGACAAATAAAAAGAAAAGGGATATTTGCAATTTGTGACACAGACCAAGGCCTACTCTTCCTGATTCATGAAGAGCTCCTTAAAATTGGTGAGAAGACCAGCAAATCAAGAAAAAGAGGCAAAGGAAACAAGGCAAGAAAATACCTGCCTTTCAGATAAATGCTAGACTTCAATAAAATGAACATATACTAGAGTCAAATGAAGATACCACTTCTCTCAACTATCAGCCTGGCAGAGATCCAAAAATGTGATAACAGATAGTACTGTCAATGTGAACTTCCCATTTTGATCACTGTCATGTGATTATTTAAAATGTTACCATTTGGGGCACCTGGGTGGCTCAGTCTGTGAAGTGTCTGCCTTTGGTTCCGGTCATGATCCCAGGGTCTGGGGATCAAGTTCCTCGTTGGGCTCCCTGCTCTGCAAGGAACCTGCTTCTCCCCCTCCCTCTGCTGCTCCCCCTGCTTGTGTGCTCTCCCCACCTCTCTCTCAAATAAATAAAATCTCTAAAAATAAATAAAACACATAAAATAAAATGTCAACATTTGAGGAAGCTGGAGGAAGGGTATACGGAAGTTTTTTTGCAACGTTCTTGCAATTTTTGGTAATCTAAACTGTATTTCAAAATAAAAGTAAAAACAATTTTTTTTTAATTTCAGTGTGATAAAAATGGCATAGTGGTGAGGCTACGGGGAAGTAGGTAGGCTCGTGCACTGGTGACAAAAATGCAAAATTGCACAACTATGAAAAGCCATTGGGTAAGACATATGAAAATAGAAACAGCCTAAATGCCCATCAGTAGGAAAACAGTAAAATACATTGCATCTATGGACGAAGTGCTTTTCACTTCTAAAACAAGGGGACTGACTCTAGGTTCTAAATAGGAAAGAGTTCAAAAATAGGTAGCTACCTCAGAAAAATAAGGTAAGAACACTTCAGGTTATTTTCCCCAAATGCATTTATCTATGAAGAAACTTAACTACCACTTGGGCTGCCTAAGCCGCCTCAAGTATATCCCGGCAGTTCATCCTCATTACGTTGAGATTCATGACCCATTTGAACTTAATTATCAGTAACCGTGGTGAGCTCACTACAGGATTCTCCATCTAAATAACCCATAAAAATATGTTTTTAATCCAAGCTGCAGGGATTTCTGAGGAAGCTCACCATTTGTCTCTGACAATCTGAAGATGAAAGCATTTCACCCTTCATTTCTTTTCTCTAAAATCAGTCCCAAAACTCTAAAGTTACTTTTTATGACATCAAGAGATCATTCACACACCATAAAAATTCACCAATTAAAAATGTACTATTTGATGGTTTTACTTCTTTTTAAAAGTAAGTAGTAGAGAAATCTCTTTATAAGAAGAAAAGGGGGGAAACAAGAGGGAAACTGATGAGTAACCTATTACCTAGATATTTCCGGAACATTCTGGACATACAAGAAACCATGAACCTTGCCTCTAGTGAGGCCATCTGGGCGCCTGGGATAGGAGGAAGGCTTCCCTCCATGTTAGATTTCAGCTGCCTTTTGCTTGTTTGTTTTTATACGCATTACTCTTTCAAATAAAAATTTCTTTCAACAAAATAACAGCAGATAGAAAACAAATCTCACAACAAGCTAACCTTAACGCCTACTCCTTTCACAGAACACTAAATCCTACAGATACTTCTGTTCAAAGACGCATCTTCTGGAGCTAGGAGTTAATTTAATATTCACTCTGAAATAGATGGATCACACCCGTAAATTAACGAAAATGTAGTTATAATTTTGTTCTCTTCGGAAATGAACTGAATCAGATTAATGCAGCTAGTCATCCTGTAGTCAGACCTTCCTGACAATGATTAAACTCTTTAAAAATCCGCAGTTAGTGCCAGGAACTTAAAAAAAAAAAAAAAAAAGTTAGGAAACCATAAATTAATGAGTCCACACCAAACCACTCAAAAAGTTCTGAGTGCCAAATTTACGAACTGGTTTTGTTTTCTAGAAGCATCCTGCTTCCCCAGAGAGGCAGAAGGTGCTTTGTTCTCCCTGTGGTCACAAAACACCCAGCTTCTGCCCCCTCATTCCAACTATGGGAGAATCATCCTGAATCTCATCTCAGTTGGGAGTTGCCACAAACCCAGGGACTTATCCACCGGGATTACACCCCTCTCCCCCATGGGCCTGGCAGGAGCCCCCCACAAGAGGAGGACCATGCTATACTCCCCAGCAACCCTCAAGTCCCTAAGCCCCTGTCTCGTGTGTGGTTTCCAGCAGCACAGGGGTATTGGAAGACTTCCTTGCACTCTTCATACGGCCCGGCAGCTTGCTGCTTGGGCATGCCGACTCTTCTTCCTTCAAAGGGCACACAAACCATCGTTTGCCCTTACACCAAACAACATGGAATTGTGGTGCTGGTGGTCCCTTCATTCACGCCTAGAACCCTGAGTACAACACTCATCGCTTAGAATAGCACAAATTCTTGTTTGATTTCTGTGCAGAGGGAAAAAAAAAAAAAAATCAACCCAGGTTTTAGAACCCTTGTATCAATTATTTAAGGGCTTCCCCCCAAAAAACAGTAAGAAGGCTGAAATAGGAGTATTTTGTAAGGTTCTGAATTTTAGCAAAGGAAAAAGGCTTATAAATCAATATTAGCTTTTCTCTCGTGGGGGCAGGGGAAGACGTGGAGAGAAAAGGGTTGGTGGCATTAGATATGAGTCAAAGGATTAAAAAGGATAATAAATGTTTGTATCTTCAGGCCACAAAGTTTAAACCAGAAAGGAGTTTTGATGACTCAATCTATTTCTGAAAGACCACCCTCCTAACGAGCACTCTTCCACGCCCGCCGGCAGCATCAAAACCAACCACAAAGAAGCTTTAAAGCCCAAGAGTTAAATGTTAATAAAACTTATCCTAGAAAACCAACTCCTAAGAGAGCTGCCAAACCTATGAACTGTCATCGCTAACGTCTTAACTGTTCTAATGACACATATTTCCTTTCCCGAATCAAACTGCTCTTGCATTTACTTGTGTCAAGAAGAAACGCCAAGGGGCACCTGGGTGGCTCAGTCGGTTCAGGGTCTGCCTCGGGCTCAGGTCATGATCTCGGGGTCCTGGAATGGAGCCCCACCTCAGGCTCTCTACTCACGGGGAGCCTGCTTCTCCCTCTCCTCCCTACTTGTGCTCTCTCTCGCTCTTGCTCTCTCTCAAATACATAAAATCTTTTTTTTTTTCAAATACATAAAATCTTTAAAAAAAAAAAAAAAAAAAGAAGAAGAAGAAATGCTGATCAGTTTTATCCCCCCAAATCATTTAATTTACCTGATGCAAGAGTGGGAAGTACAAAGGGGGAGGGGGAGGGGGAGGAAAAAGAACAGTGATATTAGGAATCTCTGGAATAACACTAAACTACTGGATCTCTTCATCACCAAAGGCAAAAAAAGGGGGCAAGGCTCTGAAATCCCCCATCACCGAAAAATGCCCACCTTCCACATCCTATGCCCCGACTCACACTCCCAGGCCCTCTCTGCAAACGACCATGTGCAACTGATGCCATTGTCGACAGCCCCCAGGGGCCCCCTACCTGGAAGAGGAAGCGTGCCCCCTGCCCCCTTTTATCCATGCTGCATTAAAACTACCGTGAGGGTGAATTATTCAGTCCCCCTTTTTGGTTGAAATGGAGTATTTCGTGGGATAATAGAGAAAATGCAAAGTACAGAGATAAGAAAAATATATCTTGTTATCATTCACGTCATCAGTGACAAAATAATTTCCTGAGAGCAGCAACACTTGCCAACCTCCCCACGGGTCACCTACACTCACGCGCACCTCTAAAAGACAACCTTTCTTTTTTTAAAGATGTTTACTTTTTTGAGGGAGAGAGAGAGAGAAAGCACAAGCAGGGACAGGGGCAGAGGGAGCGAGAGAAGCAGGTTCCCTGCTGAGTCAGAAGCCCGATGCGGACTCGATCCCAGGACCCTGAGATCATGACCCCGAGATCATGACCCCAGCAGAAACCGAGTTGGGCACCTAACCAACTGAGCCACCCGGGCACCCCTCAAGTCTTTTCATGTTAAATGACTTCTGTTTTCCTAAAGTCCTAGACATAAATATCTATTGAAGAAGGAGAGAAAGGAGGAGGACGAGCATGGTGACCCAAGCTCTCGAAAGCGTGGCTGAGACAGAGGGCTTCTGACCGACGTGCTGACACGTGGGGGCCGAACAATCCTTGTCACAAAGCTCTCCAGAGCACTGGAGGATGGTTAGCAGCAACCCCCATCCTCCCTGGAGCGGTGACAGTCAAAACCGGCTCCAGACAGTGCAGACATTGCCAAACGTCCCGAAGAGACAAAATTACCCTTCGGAGAACCGGTGAACTAGAATACATGTAAATTAAATAGACCAAGTTGTCTTGTTTTCTTTTTAAACAGCAAAAATAAGACAGGAATATTCATGTATTTTCTAACTATTTCGGAATGTGATTAAAATATTTAGATGGCAGTTGCTATAATTACCCCTTCCGAAATCACTAAGTAGGCACATTCAGTTAGACTCAGTGTCATGATTAACTAAGTCATTGTACACCATATAATCAGAAGACAACCTCTCGACTCTAGCTTGGGAAAAGTGGGTAATGTATGCTACTGTTTATTTAAGAAAATGAGAGCTATTAAAGACAAATAGAGGGCGCCTGGGTGGCTCAATTGGTTAAGCAACTGTCTTCAACTCGGGTCATGATCCTGGAGTCCCGGGATCGAGTCCCACATCGGGTACCCTGCTCCGTGGGGAGTCTGCTTCTCCCTCTGACCTTCTCCCCTCTCATGCTCTCTCTCATTCTCTCTCTCAAATAAATAAAATCTTTTTAAAGAATAAGATAAAAACAAATATACAACTGTATGATGTATGTCTGTGCTTGCATTAAAAAGCAATGAATAAAAAGGGGAAGGAAAAAATCAACCTCTTGTGAATAGTGACGGAAAGGGCTTAAGCGAGAGGAGCCTGAAGAAACAGAATGAGACCCTGAGCACACTTCTGGCTCCGGAGTCACCTGACTGGTTTATATGACTATAAGCCAATATTAACTTTCCTAAGTCCTAACAATCAAAAGCAGAATGGAAAGCAATCAACCAAATTATATATTGAGTTGGTGGCATAAACAAGAGACATTATTCCAAAAGACTTAGAAACAGTAATTTGACTGTATTTCCCCAGTGGGAGAAACCCTGAGGACAAAGATATCTTCTGCCGTTTCCACTACTCACATGGTCGGTAAAACTGTTGGTAGTTATTCTGAACATGCAGGTGTCGTCTACAAATAAGATAATCAAGCAAATAAGTTCTTAGGCTGATGCTCCTAGGGAGAAAAACTTTCAGCCTCAGAGAAAAGCGATACAAATAAAAACCCAAAGAAGTAAAATACCCTGGAATTCAAATTCTGAATTAGAAATGTCGGCGTGAATTTACAGAGGATGATGTCAGAAAACAAACCAAGACAAACGAATGAACAAACCCACCTCTGTCCACTGCAAAGGCCCAGATCCAACAACCAGCCTGGAAGCAATGATCCCCAACTCCCAAACCAGGGTCCCCAAATTCCACTTCCTCCTAACGGGACCACTGGCCTTGAACTGTGGGCCTCCGCCTGCGGTGGGCACCACCAATCGGACCGGAAGCACGGCAGCCCCTAGTCTTCGGAGGCAATGATGTCACAGACCCTGGGCATGAGCCCCGGGACACAGAAGCAACCTCAGGCAGCCCAGCGAGGCGGCAGCCGGGCACTCAGCATAACAAGGATGCCAGCCGCAATGAATGAAGATGCTCCAGAAATACCTTAGATCGTGAGCTCATAATGTCTCTAAAAACACACAAGCAAACCACCTCACTGGGGGCTTGTGAAGGGTGCCGGGGAACGAGAACTATTTATTCTGAGAACTGCCAAAGAAAAGGCAAGACTTCCCTGTGTAAGAGGACCTCAGGCTAACAGCCAGGCATCCTCCCCGTCTGGCTGGGAGACCAAGAAGGAAGGACAGGATCAGAATGGCATCACTTTGCAACCCCAATGAAACTGGGGACAGAGGCAGTGATTGCCAGGGCTGTCTGTTCTCGGGCCCTCTTCCCGCAGCGCACACACCACCCACGAGGGAGTCGTGCCTGCAAACCAGAGCAGAATGGGCTCCAGATCTGACCAGCAGCTCACAGGAAACGCAGGGGCTGGGAGACGCGGCGAGCGAGGGTCTGGCAACAAGCCGCAGCTGTGGGAAACCCACAGGACCAAGGACTTGCTTTCCCCAACAAATCAATCACCGTGGGGGGAGAAAATGAGAGGGTGGAGAAAGAAAATACACCATTCAACAGCAACAAGATTCTGAGATATTTGGGGAAACATGAACACTGGTTCGAGGTTTGGTAATAATAAGGAATTAGTTACTGGAGTATTTAAGATTTACAGATGAAAGGAACCGGTATCTTGGATTTGCTTCAAAACTAAGCCACTGGAGCATGCGGGAGTTCAGACGGACCAAGACTAGCCATCAATAACTATGTACTGAAGTTCTGATGATGGGGACTCATGAGGACTCATGCCACGATTCTACCTCTGAATACGATCACCCTGTAAACAAGAAATCACACTTTAGGGGCGCCTGGGTGGCTCAGTCGGTAAAGCATCTGCCTTTGGCTCAGGTCATATTCCCGGAGCCCCAGGATCGAGCCCCATGGGGAGCTCCCGGCTCAGCAGGGAGTCTGCTTCTCCTTCTACCCCTCGCCAGCTCGTGCTCCCACGTGTACGCGCACTCTCTCTCTCAAACAGTATTTTAAAAAAAAGAAATCACAGCTTACAAATGAGAGACAGTCCAGAACATCACAAATTAGGGCAGCCTGAAGGGCCTTCAGAAAACCCCAGGCTCCCGACCATCTTCTCCGTAGGAAGGCTGGTACAGCCACCCCAGGGCACAGAGCGAGATGTCAGCGAGGCCACCACACAGCCCAGCTCCTGTGATCTCCTCGGTCTCTCCCGTAGCGCAGCGGGACTGGGTAGAGGAGAGTTCTGACACACTCGTAAGCCTTCTTCTCTTTTTTTCCTTTGAATATGAGAGAAAGGGAGGGGAGCAAGAGAGCGTCCAAGAGCAGAAGGAGAGGGAGAAGCAGACTCTCCGCTGAGCAGGGAGCCTGATGTGGGGCTCGGGACCCCAAGATCATGACCCGAGCCAAAGGCAGACCCTTAACTGCTTGCCTGGCTGAGCCACCCACTCGTCCCAGAAGCCTGCTGTTTACAATCAACTGCTAAGACATGAAGGCTCTTCCTTTTGCTTGTGAATATACTTGCAAAAACATTAAGTTTTTGGTAACTTGATTTCTACCCCCCCCCAAAAAAAGAATGATCAGTCCATCGATTCGGTAACGTTTGAGAACTTACTGGTATGTGGAATGCACAACATAGTAAAACCTTCCGAGCCTTGGGAGAGCACAAGGCAGCAACAGCAGCTGGGTCATCTCCACGTGTGCTTTCCAGCTCCCGGGGTGCCACGGGAGTGCACGGCACCGGCTTGTCTGAATTGCGAACTTATAAAAATTAATGCATTTATCAAGCACCCACTTAGCCAGGTCACCGTGATCTGTGGTTTTAAAGTGGGTCAGTGAGAAACGTCCCTCACTGAAGAAGCCGAGCCCATCAGAGTACTCTATAAACATGTAATAAATCACGCGGGTGCACAAGTAAAGAGTAAGGACATCCCGAGGACGTGAAGCCAAGATAAAACTGCCGGAAAATGCCGGCTGGTGAGGACTGAGGGAGGAGAGAAGGTGCACTGACTGGATGGGCATTTTAAGACCCACATCCCATACAACCCCCAGCCCTGCCAGCACCGAGCCACAGCCACCCTGAAATCGATGGAGCCTACGTCCGCACCTGGGCCTGTTCTCTGGGGCAAGGACAGAGACATGAAGGCACAAGAGGGTAAATGAGGGAGATGAGAAATGACCAACTCCTCATCAGTGTGGCTGTAACCGACATCACTTCCCCAGGCTTCTCCAGTTGGAATCAGCGTTCTCCTACAGAACACCAGAATATAAATCCCAGTGGGGGAAGGATTACAGATGTGCTCTAAGCCCTTCGCTTCACGAATGAGCAAAGAAAGGTGCAGAAAGGCCACACAGGTTTCAGGGTAGCTCAGGCACCCTCCCGGTCACGTTACTCAAGGGTATTTCGGGAGCCCCAAAGTTTCCTGGCTGGAGGTCACAGCACCCGAGCTGTGTCAGCCAGTGCTTGTCAAGTTCAAGTGAACAGACGACATTCCTAGTGGTTTGTACCTTTGTGCTGACATGAAAAGGAGGACAGTTTCCTTTGGGCTGATTCCTCACAAGCCCTGTGGGCGAAAGCTCTCCTCATGGGCTCGGGCTGACCAGTCAGACTCCTGCTCTGGCACGGGTCAAAGGTCAGAGCACCTCCCATGACTTGCTTGTGGGCATCGGCGGGTGGCAAGACGCCCACCTGGACGGCAGCCTCAGAGACAGAGGGGGAACCCACCAAAGACAAGCCCTACGTGTTCACACTTACTTCCAGTTATGCCAAGAAGGGAGCCAAAGGCCGGGGTTTCCAGCAGCCCATCCTGGCACCAAGTCCCTCTGCCAGACGGGCCAGAGGCTGAGGGGCAGGGAGATGCCCCATCAGCTGGTGAGAGGCTTCGGGTCACACCACCAGACCCAGACCCGGGGACTCCAGCTCCGGCTCCTCTTGGGGGTGTGAAGTAGCAAGCAGGGGCTGGGGGTGGGGCTGGGCCCCCAGGCCGCCTGCCCAGAGACCCACTCCCTAGCCCAGTGCCCGGGCCCAGCCGTACCTGTCTTAGGAGCCTGGCCACCTGCCAGCCTCTGGCACCGAGCAGCCAGGAGCTCAGCACCGGTTACCACTCTGAGTCAGCAGTGCAAGACCTACTAAAAATAGGTGGTAAGCAGTTACACAAGCTGCAGGAAGTGAAGAAATGAGAGAGTCTGTAATTGTAATCCGATCAACAAATTCTAAGGACACCAGCACTGTTTCTTAATGGTTTGCTTTTATGTCTGAATGCGCAGGCCTATTTATGGGCTTTGACGACGAAGGAGCTTACTGTATTTTTAGCTCACAAATCAACTTTTAATTCTTCCCATTCTACAAATGGGAAATAACACTGCACATAGCACAAGCAATAAAAATTAAGATGTTTTGAAGATAAGCCACTTCTGCTCATTTGCATTTAACACACGACTGACTACACTATGCACTAGGCTCTGAGGCTACACTCCTCCTCCAAGCCGGGAGTGAGGACAGAAGTCAACATCCATCTGTGCAAATTTAGTTAACTGCCGCTCGTGGGCCATGTTTCCCGGTGGCCAGGGGCAGTGGTTCTCACCACGTGCCCTGACCAGCAACAGAGGCACTCGGAAGCTTCCCAGAAATGTAAATTACTGGAGCCGACTCTGGACTCCTGAGGCAGAAACTAGGGGTTTGGGGGGCAGCAGTCTCTCAAAAAGCCCTCCAGCTAATTTGGAACCATCTCAAGTTTCAGAACCATGAACCACAGCGCAAGGTGCTCAAAGGAGATCACGATAGGCAATAAACGCCTTACGATGCATTTCACAGACACGTTTTACTGCCCGTATTAGGATGTTATCTAGCAAAAGAATCATTTTCATCAAAAAGACTCCAAGAAATAGTTCTTCAATTGGAAAGAACTCTCTTAGTTGAAACAAAAGAAATAGGGTAATTTTTTCTCATTGAAAAAAGTTATGAAACTTTTTCTGTGCACCAGGGTCAAGTCCACATACGAATGCAACCTTGGCCGGGTCATCGCCCCTGGGGGAAGGTCCCAGTCGATCCACCCAGGCAGGCGGAGAGGACAGCTCCCCCTCAAAGCAGCCTGAGCACCAGAGGCTGGGGGCCTGGAGAAGCAGAGCCTGGCGGAGACCCGCCTTAGATACAGCACAACCGGGGCTGGCCCACATCTGCTCAGCATCCTGGAAAGACCAATGCAACTGGAATACAATTTTAAGAACTCAGGACAATAGGGGCGCCTGGGTGACTCAGTCCGTTAAGCGTCTGCCTTCGGCTCAGGTCCTGATCCCAGGGTCCTGGGATGGAGTCCTGTGTTGGCTCAGGGATGCTCAGCGGGGAGCCTGCTTCTTCCTCTCCCTCTGCCTCCTCATGCTCTCTTCTCTGTGTCAAATAAATAAATAAAATCTTTAAAAAAAAAAAAAGAAGAAGAAGAAGAAGAAGTCAAGGTAATAAATAAGAGAGCCACTGCCCTGACTACAATCTCCTCTGTCAAAAACACACAGAATTCACACAGATGGCTTCTGTCTTAAAGCACAGGGTAGTGAATTACAATGGCTTCTTATTGATTAAAAGCTATTTAAAAATGAAGAGAAGGAATGGAGGGAAACTAGGAAAGAGCATGCATTTTACACAAAGAATTTTTAAGGTAAAGAAACGAAAACCAGAAGACATGCGAAGAGAAGGTGTCTTGGGGAAGGTGCCCTCACCGGCGCACCTGGTTCCCTACTGCACGCCCGGCAACGTCCTCCTAGAAAGTACGCTATACACACGTGTGTCCATACCACTTACAGGACTTGTTAACACACGGGGACGAGCAATAGTAGTTTCAGAACACCCATCCCCATTACCGAGAAAATTTGGAGAGAACACAGGTCCGCGAGTACAAACCAGAGATGACAGGTTAGCATCAGGCTGAATGGTCATCATCTAAATGGTGCCAAACAGAAGACCCTGCCTCTCCTTCGAACCTACGTTTAGGCAAAGGCTTATTACTCCACCAGAGGGTATTTATGGCTACAGGAGTTTCCAGGGCACCAAACCCTTTAAACCAATGACAGCGACAGTGTCTAACTTTGCCCTCTAATTCGTGTAGCTGAATTCACTGTATTCAGAACTGGTCTCCTTCCTCCCACTGCCAAACCTCTCAAATTCAAATAACCCAAAGTGAAAAGAAAGGCAGCACTTAGCAGCCTTTACAATCCTGGGGCTCATCTCTGCATCCAGGTACAGCAGGTGCCCCCTGGGAAGGGCGGGGTCCCCAGCAGAATCCACCCCTGGGGGCGGCAGGAGCCCGCTCATTCCACCTGGTCCTGCAAATGGCCAGTGAGTGACCTGTGAGCCAGGGGTCTGCACATCGGCCTCATCACAGCGGAGCCAGGCTCACACGGGAGGACAAGTTTCCCCTACAGAAGGGCCAAGGGGTACAAAGGAAAGCAAAAAAAGCACCGGTCTCGACCCTCATATCCCACCCTGTTGTCAAGGCAAGAGAGCAGGGCCTGGCTGCAGGATCCCTGCGGGATGCGGGGGCTGGGGGAGCTGGTCTCCCCTGCAGTGAGGAGCCCAGTGAGGCTCACTGTATCCGTTCGCTGGGACTAACATAAGAAAAGACCACAGAGCGGGTGGTTGAAACAACAGAAATGTATGTTCTCACAGTTCTGGAGGCTGGAAGGCCCAGATCAAGGTGTGGGCTGAGCTAGTTCCAGAGAGCTCTGTTCCTGGCTTGCCAACAGCCGCCTTCTCACCGTGTCCTCACATGGCGGAGAGACAGCCAGTTCCCGGGTGCTCGGATCAGGACACAAGTCCTATTGGTCAGGGCCCTACCATTAGGGACTTACTTGATCTTGATTCCTTCCTTAGAGGCCTTGGGAGGGGCACAGGCTAGGACCTCAACAATGGACATGGGGTATGGTGCCCAACTTGGCCCACTGGGAGAGCTAGCCCAAGGCACAGCAGCAACGGGATCAGACCTGGGGCTGGGGTGTCCACGCCTTCCATGGCCCCGAGCTGACCCTCCTTCCACAGGAAGAAAAGGACCCAGGAAAGACAAAGGCAGCCAAGTGGTACAGGACCATGGGCTACACAGATCAGGAGGACAGAAGGGACGGGCATCTGCTCGGCTGTCACCAGTCCTCAGTGGGGCTAGAACCAGGACCCAGGCACCGTCAAAGCAGAGAGCAGACAAGAGGCAAAATGCAAACCACCTCGTGAGCATGCCTCAAGTCCTCTGAGCAGGAGGATTCCGAGCAGCTGAGGCCTGGCAGGGTCGCCTCCTCTGAGTCCGACAACAGTGTCTGGGCCCGGCACTAAGAGTGTCACCCGTGAGAAATGCAGGGGCTGAGAAGCAGAGGTCAGGGAAACTGCCCACGGCCACTCGGCTGCGAGGGGCCAGGCAGGTGCTGGCACCAAGGCAGCGGGCCCTGAACGCAGCCGTCCTGGCCTCCAGGATGAGTGGGAAGGGAAGGGACCCAGGAGGGGGTACTGCTGGAGCCCCGGGAGGGCGGGAAGGAGGAAGGGGCGGAGGCCAGGACCGGAGGTGCAGAAAAAGGAGAGATGGCGGTAGAGACGGGAATCAGAAGGGCCAGGCGGCCGTCCTCCGCAGAGCCGCACTCCAAGCCTGCACATGTCAAGTCCTGTACGAACGGATCTCGTTCTCCTTCACGGCCCTGTGATGGTGGCAGGTCCTCCTCCTCCTAAACACACACACAGGCCCTGCGCTGAAGGAACCCCTAGTGCCTTGGGAGGAGCAGACACCAGACCCAAGTGGAGTCCAAGGCCACCCCACAGCTGGAGGCAGTCTACAAACCAGACACCTCCCAGACGGGGCCGGGCCAGCACGCGCGCCCTGCACCCCACTGCCCACCAGCTGCTCCCAGGGCCGCGGGAAATGAGCGCGTGCTCCCGGCTGGGCCTGGCTCGCAGCTCCTGGGGCTCAGTTAATGGTAACAGTGGCTATTTCATGGACTCAAAATCACTGCTGTGTTGGGTCTCAGAGCCCTCTGTATACATTTCTGTCTTCCCCATATCAGGTGTGGAGATGGTCTGCAATTTACTGTTCTGTCCACAGCACTAATCGTGGGGCCCTCCACAGAAGAGCTGATCAATATGAGGCAGGATGAGTGGATTAAGTAACTGATAGAGAAACATATAACGGAAGGGACATGAGAATAAGGCAAATAAGGCAGAAGGTAAATGAGATAGTCGGCAGATGGGCAAAGGGGGAACACACATAGATGAAAAGATGCAAAAAAAAAAAAAAAATAGACGAAAGATGGTCAGAATGGTCTGGGTTAAATGATGGGTGTGTCCCTGGAGTGTCTTTCTGGACCAGAAGGATTTCATCACTACCAGCTATAACCGGGGACATGGGACCCGGAGCAGGGAGGCAGTCATCTTCCTCCAGAGGCCTAACTGCCATGCCCTTTTTTTTTTTTAAAGGTTCTTATTTATTAATTTGACAGAGAGAGAGAGAGAGAGAGAGATCACAAGTAGGCAGAGAGGCAGGCAGAGAGAGAGGGGGAAGCAGGCTCCCCGCTGAGCAGAGAGCCCGATGTGGGGCTCGATCCCAGGACCCTGAGATCATGACCTGAGCTCAAGGCAGAAGCTCTAACCCACTGAGCCACCCAGGCGCCCCCTGCCATGCCCTTTGTTCACAATTTTGAAGGTGCTAAGTTTCCACTAGGTTAAGTGAGAATCTTTTACAGAAAGCACTTATGGTGGCCTGACCCCTACACCTCAATTTAAACGTTAGTGATTAGCATTATTATATGTGAATGATAATAGTCCATTCATGCTTACTTACGTTGTAAAAACCTGAAAACCGCTTCACGTGGTATACCCTCCCCGCTGGGACACGGGAAGGCCAGAACGAGGTGCGTTCCTCCGTGTGTTCCTAACACAGCTTCTGGTACGTGGTAGAAACGCATGAATAGTTCGTGAATGTCACACAGCCCTTCATGCCAGTGGAAGCGGCACCCACCATTACCGGCATGAAAAGGAAATCTGAAACGATCTGCTATGTAAGCAAAGGAATCTGTCCTCTCCTATCACCCCAAGCTCAATCTGCAGGGGGGATATACTTCTCACTGAGCATACAAATTAGCACATCCCACTGGCAGTTTAGGACCAGTGAAGTAAGGCCAGCTCAGAGCCCACTCCGCCTCAGGCTGTTCTTAGCCTACAGGGCACCCTACTGTGAGCGAGACAACAGAATCCCCACCCTAGGGGCACCATTCAACCACTGGCTCTGCCTTTTACCTAAGATTCTACCAAAGGCTATGTGCTTCCCTCCCCCCTCTCTGCGCCTGCCTCTCTGCCTACTTATGACCTCTCTGTGTCAAAAAAAAAATAATAATAATATAAATAAAATAAAATAAAAAATAAAGTTTAAAAAAAAAAAAGGCAACTCGCATCAACCAGTGGAACAGCTAACATCTAAGTCACATCTGGGTGGGGACAAGTTAATACAGAATCTGCTCACCACACCTGACCCTGGTGAGGACGAGCAAGTGAGGCCTTGTGCACTGGGTTACTCCTGCAATGAAAACAAAACAAAACACCTCGCTAATTAAAAATGGAAAGCCAACCGACTGACTAAAGGATCACACGGTCCCCCGTGGCTCATAAATACGCCGTTTAGCACGCCGTGACGGATAAGCCAGGAAGCTCTGACATCAACTGGACAGAAGATGGGAACTCGGAAAGCCATGTCTTTCTAGGAGCGCAACTGAATTTTCAACAGAATCAATAACCGAACGACTCGTTCACACCTAAAACTGCTTTTACCAAGACTGGAACAAGTACGCCTTTCCAGCGCGCGTGCTGGAAATCCATGAGGCACAAGGACACACATTTCTGTTCTTTGTTACCGAGCGAATGGAGCTGATGTGGCAGAGCACGAGGGCCGCAAGGAACAGAGTCTCTGCAAACCTCCGTCACGCAGACTGATCAGACGAGGAGATCAGACGAGGAGGAGGTGGCGGCGTTCAAGGCCATGAGTCTCGCAACAGACATCAACGTTCACACTTCACATTTTACTTCAGGAAAGTCAAAAAAGACAAAACTGCCTTTTGCTAACTGTGAGAGTTTAACTTACAGGAAAGGGACTCTGCAAAAGACTCATGAATCGCTAAATGTCTTCCCGTCTCTGCTATAGGAGGCTGGTCCTCCCCAGATGCCACCATGTCCCCCCTGAAGTGGCCCGGTGTGGTGATGGTGGCCTGACTTTGTCGGCCATCCTGCAGCCGGACAAGCCCCTTCCAGGGACAGGCCAGCCCCTCCAGAGTGAGCCAAGGCAGAGCCAAGGAAGCTTGCACTCACACCCTTTTCCACCTCCCAATGTCGCGCATCATGACAGAGCACTGGGGGGGAGGTGGGGGGGAGACACCCAGTATGACCGACGCCCTTACAGAAGCCAGAGACACATGGGGGCTGCCACGTGGGGACAAGGGCCACCACATGGGGACGAGGGCAGAGACCGCAGCTCCACAGCTGCAGCCGGGGGGTAACCAGAAGCTCGCGGGAGGCAAGGAAGGACTCCCTCCTCCAGGTATCAGAGCGAGTGAGGCGGCCAACAGCAGACTTCAGATTTCTGGCCTCCAGAACTGTGAAAACAGTAAACTTGTGTTGCTTTAAGCCACCGAGTCTGTGGTGCTAGGAAGGGTACACAGTCAGCTTCTGGGAATGTGGGGGCTATTTTCCAGCCCAGACGGCAGCCACCCTTCCAGCAGGTCTTAGCCTGCACCATCGACACCCCCACGGCCCAGCGGCTTCTAAGACGCAGCGGGGAGCCAAACTTGGCATAAAGAACCGAGTGATTTTCTCTTCAACTTTAGCAATTTGAGGGCTTTTAAAATGGTTGCGAAGTCATGCACAAAGAAAGAAGAGTCTCTTTTAGAGCCTGATCCAAGACAGGAAAACACCTCTGATCACACAAGTACTTGGAGAAAGAGCTCTGAGGAAAGAAACATACTGCAATAATCACTAGACTCAGGGACCACAAAACAATGCTCTCCAAAACTTACAAGGCTCTGAAGAAATAACAGAAGAGATTACTAAATCATTAACGTAAAATTAGGAAGCTTTGATAGAAAAAAGTTAACAGAAAATCACTCCCAATGGGTATGGGTATGTATTAAAATCCAAACACCAACACTGCCAAAATAATAGTAACACTATCCGCGCCACCAAGAGTTACTAACAGACGCAGTTCTATCCCTGTAACTGACATAAAGCACACAACATATGGAACACTTTCCAAATTACCACGCACCCTTCAGAAATGAGTAGCATACCTGCGTGAGGTATGAGGGAAGAGGGCAGCAAAGGGCGGGCAGCCACAGCACCATGTGGGATGACATACTGTGCCCCCTCCCCACCCCCACCAAGCTCCTTCCACCTGTGCAGAGGGGAGACTTTGCTGGGGGAGTCAGATGCCCTAGGACGTCGAAGATCCCACTTTACTATCTGCCTTCTACTGCCCTCATCCTCCATAAGTAGAAAAGTACCTAATGCATGACCGGTTTTGAATTGTAGTAAGATTTTCGTGCAAGACACAAACCTGGGCTGTTTCTTTTTCTTTTTTTTTTTTTAAGATTTTACTTATTTATTTATTTGACAGAGAGAGAGATCACAAGTAGGCAGGGGGAGGGGGAATCAGGCTCCCCGCTGAGCAGAGAGCCAGATGCAGGGCTCGATACCAGGACCCTGAGATCATGACCTGAGCCGAAGGCAGAGGCTTTAACCCACTGAGCCACCCAGGCACCCCTGGGCTCTTTGTTTCAAAAGAAGTCCCCAACCAGTTGCTCCCTGAAGTGGCCATCAGCATTTCAGAGCACATGCTACATGAAGCAGGGCTAACCAGGCACAAGCTTAAGTCTGTGGGGGAGGCTGTGCATCTCCCTGGTTTGGGGAAGGCCTGGTCTTCACACACACGCAAGAAGAAACTTCAGGAGAGTCTCTTTTCTAGTGACAATCTACAAGGCTCCCCAAGGGGAAGGGAACCAACCAAGCTCAGGCTAGGTTTCAAATGGCCCTTTGGACACTTCTAAACACCACTTGGGGCATTTTCATTACTATTGCTGCTCAGTTTTAAATCACTGCATTTTTTTTTTTTAATTTGACAGAGAGAGAGAGCACAAACAGAGGGAAGAGCAGAGGGAGAGGTAGAACCTGATGTGGGGCTCGATCCCAGGACGCTGGGGTCATGACCTGAGCTGAAGGCAGATGTTTAACTGACTGAGCCACCCAGACACCCCTAAATCACTGCATGTGTTACAGAGAAGCCCATGGTGAGGCTTGCCACGGGCCTTTGGGCGCTAATTCAGCAGGAGCTAAGATTCAGGCTTGCTGTGTTTCTCCGGCTGCTTCAGCAAAAAGTCTAATACATCTCTCGAGGATCTTAAAACCCCTTTCAGGGGATTTTGAAACTACCTATTTTACTTTCCAACCACATAAAACAAAAGTACTCAAGCTGGATGCTAGCTCCTAGCAGAATTCAGGAGCAGGGTGACGGGAACATACAACACGGTATGCAGCCAGCATCCTTCATGTGAGAACTTGTGTGGGGCTGAAACCAACTTTCACAGTTATGGGTGTGGAGTATGCAGGGCAGTGCCCCTCCAGTTCTCGAAAGGCCCCTCAGCCCAACTGCACCCAGGCTGGAGAGGCAGGGGGCGTGGCACTGGTTCCAAGGGAACGGTGCCGGCAAGGGGAAGGTGGGTGACCGGCCCCCCACTAGGGATGTGCCTGGTCCCCTGTTCCAGAAGGGGAGCCCACCATGAGTCCCAACAATCAGACCAGGAAAGTCATCCTTCTACTCAAAACTGTTCAAAACCAGTGATGGGAGGAGCAAGAAACCACCAAGTGGGAGGCTCCCACACTGGGAGAAACCAGAGGGCAACTTCTCCAGGTCTGAGTGGGGGGCTTACAACCAGCGGTCTCTCCTGGGGGCTGCTTCTCTTTAAAACCAGTCATAGTGGGGCGCCTGGGTCGCTCAGTCGTGGGGTGTCTGAGCTCGGCTCAGGTCATGATTCCAGGGTCCTGGGATCGAGCCCCACATCGGGCTCCCTGCTCGGCGGGAAGCCTGCTTCTCCCTCTTCCCGCGTTTATGTTCCCTCCCTCGCTGTGTCTCTGTCAAATGAATAAATGAAATCTTTTTAAAAAATAAATAAGTAAAATAAAAATAAAACCAGTTACAGGCTAGCATGTGGCCATCCTTCCCGTCCCTTCCCCCATCCTTCTTTTTCCTTGGTAAGAACACAGTGAGGAAGGGGACGGGCCCACGAGGAAGTCAGGTCTTTGTCCTGAAGCCGCTCCCTTGGCTTCAGGGATCGAGCAGGCCCCAGGTCATCAGGTCACGCAGACACGGTCATGCTGATACCAAAGAAACTGGCAGCTCTATGTAGTTCATCTCAACCCAACGCAACACAGCAAGAAATCTGTGATAATCAGATATACAAGCAGAGACCAGTAGATATGCACACGCACCAATCCACTCAGCAAACATCCAGTGACCCTGATGACACTGCCAGAGTCCTTCTACTTATGCATTCAGATGCCAGCTGGAGAAACAGGCACAGGTATAGTGTGCTGACAGCTACCACTGGTCACGGGCAATGGCAAGGTCATCTCATGCCAAGGAACGGGCTCCTTTCAGGCACTGCTCTTTATAAAGCTTACAACTATCCTAGGAGCCAAGTATTACTATTGTCTCCATTTCTCAGATGGGAAAACTGAGGCACGGAGAGCCCTACCAAACCAAAGTCACACAGTGCCAAGGGGAGGGCCACAACCCATGCCAGGGGACCAGATCTGTACCACCATGGTGTACTGCCTCTCAGGGTTCAGTGCACGAGTGTTCAAGCGCAGATGTACAGGAGAGGCCCAGGAGACCTCCTAGGAAGGCACCACTAGTACTAGATCTGGGGTAGTCCAGACACCCTAAAGGACAGATGCCACTGCAGTCCTGCCACATGCAAGGAGGCAGGCCAAGCACTGGGAACAGCATGGGCAAAGGCACAGTGTGAAAGCGCATGGCCTTGTTGGAAGTAAACCAGTGTTCATAGAATTTAAAAAGGACTAAATGGTGGCAGATGAAGCAAAGATCAGATTTTTAGCGCCCTTTAAAAATAACACTCGGGGGAGTGCTGGGGCGCCTTGGTGGCTCAGTGGGTTAAAGCCTCTGCCTTCAGCTTAGGTCATGATCTCAGGGTCCTGGGATTGAGCCCCGCATCGGGCTCTCTGCTCAGCGAGGAGCCTGCTTCGCCCCCCTCTCTCTGCCTGCTTGTGATCTCTCTGTCAAATAAATAAAATCTTTTAAAAAAATAAATAAATAACACTCAGTAGCCCAGGCTTTATCATGAGATGAGGACCCAGAGGCTTATAAGGAGAAAAGTGAAACAGGTAGATCTGTGTATTAGAAAATCAACCCTAAAAAAAATCAGCCATGCTACCAATAAAGGAGGTTGATGAAAGGGAGAAAAGTCCAGAAGCAGGAGGATGAGAGGACTGTGCAAGTGAGAGAATGGCCTGGTCCATCCAACGCAAAGAGAGGTCAGTTTTTCAAGGCTCGGTGACCACACACTACCCTCTGATCTGTGACTGTTGGCTCAGCGTAATTATTAATAGCACCCTTTTCTGTTCACAAAGATGTCCTGGTGCAGCCAGAAATAGGGTCACTTTATTCCACACCCGCTTGGGCACAACGTACAGTAAGAGGGAGAAGCAGGATTTGAGGAGGAACGTAAGAATTTTACCCCAGATACCAGATAAAAATAAGGGTGTGTGTCTTAGATAAATTTATGTACATGAAAACAATATTATGGAAATATGGTGGCGTCTATTTATGACTACCCTGCCCCCACTTAACCGAGATGCTGCAAAATGAAGCTTTTTGCACTGAAAATTTCACATTAAAAACCTTTCTAATATTCTACAGTACTTCTTATTCTTGATTAATCTCACAATCCACAAATTTTTTTCTAGGGAAAAATGTATGCCTCGTCTCCAGGGCATCCAAACTACCCTTCGCTGAAGTAATGCGTATGGCGAGAAAAAAAAAACAAACTACATAAACGGGAGGAGGGAGGGTTTACGAAGAGGGCAGGACTGAATTAAATAATCGAGAAACAGCAAGGTCCAGAGAACGGACTCCGTTGTACAGCATGTGGGCGCGCAGACGACATTATATAAGACAGCAGAAGGCAGTCCGCTCGCACCCCCCACGTGGGCCGCGGTGTCCCCACGCTGCTTTCCTCCCGTCCGCTCCTCCCTTCGCACAGCTGAGGAAATAACCCCATCCTCCAGCCTATGTGAACGCCACAGAACAAACCTAGGGACGTATGTGTGCGTGGCCGGGAGTGTGGGTTTTAAACCACAGACGGACCAAGAGGTCCGATGCAAAAGCTGCATTATCGGTGGAATAAAACTAGCATTCTCTACACACACCCTCCACCTGTGCCTCGCTCCGTGGGTGAGGAACAAGCTCTCCCTTCCCCCCACCACCCACAGACGGGGCCTCCACGGTGTCTGGATTCAGGGGCCGCATTGCGCCCAGCAAGCCACGTTCTGCTGGAATGCTGCCACCCCTCCCTTCATCGGGGGTAAACAGGGGTGCGGCCATACTCTCAAAGATAAAAGACCACAAGGGCGATTGACTTCAAGTGCCCCCTTTAATTACATTAATGCAAAAAAAGATTAGACGTTCTGAGTGCTGTCTTCTCTGTTCCCTACGGGAGCGATTCTAATAATAAACACATTTTACTAACCATTCCTAGTCACGTTATTCTAGACGATAACGTCTCAATTTTGGTATTTTATGGAAACAACATTTCTGAATTTGAAAGAACATATTCTTAGTGCAAGTTCATAATAACACTCTTTTTTAAATGGCCATTAGCCCAATTTAGGCACACAACCAGCAGTTCTAAGGGCGTCATTTCCTACCATCCAAGGAGTCCTGAGCAGGGGCTCAAGCAGACGATGCCCTGGCCACCTGAGGTGACCAAAGTGCTGGCATTACTCTGTGGAAGGCTGCTCTGGAAAAGTCCCACTGGGAGGCTGCCCGGACCAGTGACTTCCCCTCTGCCCTCAGCTGCCCTTCTTCCCACCCCCACGCACCTATCAGAAGGGCAGCCGTGTTCTCCAGGGCCTCCTCCTCCTCCCTCCTGGGGGTTGGTCTGCTAACTGGCTGGGGTGGGGGTCTTCTGACCAATGTGGATCAGAGAAGTGCCCCCCCCAGAGGTGGGGTACAGAGCGGCATCTCTGCGAGCCACACGGCCTCCCGGCTGTGGCTGGTAACCGTTCCCTGGCTCCACGCCCCGGGAGAGGGACCGCTGGTCCTCCCGGTGCGGCGAGAGGCAGAGCAGAGGCAAGGTGGCTCTCCCGGTCTCCTGCGTGTCCCCAGAGCCTGGCTGATACCCCTTCAGAAGATTCCCTTCCCCGGGAGCTCCAGAGGGGTTCCAGTAGCTGCCACCCCCGACAGCTTCTGCGAGGAGAGGGGAAGCCGGTAGTGGCGGGGAGAGCCCCAAAGGCAAACGCGGACTGGGGAGCCACCAAAGTCAGGGTCTACAACAAGGACGCTTCCCTCCAGCTTTCCCTTCCGGCAGAAGGGAAGCAGGGGCTGCAGGGATAAAGCGAAACCGCTGTGCTGACATCTGAACCTCGTTACCATCACCAACGCCGAGCTGCCCTCAGGGAGGGCTGTGCAGGAGGACCTGCGGCCGCTTCCTGCTCATCAGCAGGACCAGTCTGTTCCGGGGCTTCAGAGCATGGTTCTGGCCCCCACCTGTGACAGGGTGCACCAGAAGGAACCACGATGCCTCCCCGCGTCTCTGCACAGCGGCCCCCGGGCATGCAGCACACACGTGGGCGGCGGGTAACTTCCCCTCGGTGCAGCTTCGATGGAATCACTGATACTCACTTCAAGCAGCCAAAGTCGGTGTGCTCAACTTTTTGTTTTGGTTTCCGTCCCTTCCTGCGGGTACACTCTGCATGAGGCACGACTGGCGGACGATCAAGAGTGCAGTCCCACTGATCCTCGCCAAGAGGAAACGGCAGTGACCCCATGCGCCAGGTGACCCCAGGTCAGCTGCTTCTGCCCACACTCTGGAGAATCCCCATGCCAGATGTGCTCTGGCGTCCAGACCACCGCCATCCGGCCACGCTCCCCTCTGTACCTCTGGGGCTACATTTCCCAGGCCCTTGCCAGCTGGCCTCTGGGTTTGGTTCTGCCAAAGGAAGGCCCTGGTGCAACATGAGAGAGCGGGAGGGGGCACCTGGGTGGTGCAGTCAAGCATCCCACTCTTGATTTCAGCTCAAGTCATGATCGCAGGGGCCTGGGACTGAGCCCCGCAGCATTGCGGCCTCAGGCTCCCGAGCTCAGCAGGAAGTCTGCCCTTGAGAGAGTTTCTCTCCTCCACCGTCTGCACCCCTGCCCCGTGCGTTCTCTCTCTTGCTCTCTCTCCCTATAATAAATAAAAATCTTTAAAAAAAAAAATCAAAATAATAAAAAAATAAAAGGAAGGAGAAAGGGCGAAGATTTGCCCATGCCCAGGCCCCAGGAGGCAGAAGCTGGGGTTCTAGAAGAACATGGGCAATGCATTACTCCCTTAGCTCCCAGGAGCTCAGGGTCCCTGCTGGCGAGGGGGCTTATGGGGGCAGCACCTGCTTCTGCTCCAGAGGACTCCCATGTCCTTGTTTTGTTCCTGCAGATCTAGAGCCAGCAGCAACTTGCTCAGTTTCTGATTTCTGGGTAACATTTCTTCCCCCGTTTGGCTCCTTCAGCCCTTCATACACTTTTGTAACCACTCCCTGGACTAGACCTTGTGCATCTAAAATACCTAAGAGGTTTCTATGTTGCTAAGGGGAGGCCCCAAAGAACAGAAGGAACCCCACAGCCAGAGCAAGGCAGAGGCCATCTGAAAAATTACGGCTGGCAGTGGTGACTCTCAGCTGAGTCAAAATGGAAAGAAACCAGAGGGCTGCGTCACTCCTCACCTGTCACCTGGGGTCTGACTGCTAAAGGTCCCTGCAGGCTGGGCAGAGCTGACATCACTCTACGGGCACAAATGAGCTCCAACCAGCTGGGCCAGCTGGAGGAAGAACACAGCAAACTAGCCCGGGTCAGCTGCTCAAGCAACCAAACCTAGAAGAAAATCCACAAGTTCCTTTTTCTGCTCATGCTCAAAATGTCATACAGGTCCCCTGCTGGGCTGAGGCACAACCCAGGACTAGTGCCCTGCAGCAGGCCCTCCATGGGTGGGGAGCAAGGCCTAGGAAGCAACCCTGATCACAGCTCGGGGACCCTCTACCAGCCAGCCAGATGGCCTGCCTGGTGACAGAGGGCCCTGAAACGCTCCCCCCAACTTTCTTGGGCTGCTTCTAGGTGACACTGACATTGAGACATTTGGAATGCTTCGAGAGAAATAAGGGACAAAAGGCAGGTAACTGATTTTGCTACAGAAGACCCAGGAGGTACCAGGGTTACAGCTGGAACAAAAGTTGGGGGTCTTCCACCCCACCCCCAGGACACAAGAAGGAAGTAGGAGCAGCTGGTGACAGACAGCAGAGCAGACCTCCAGGACTCCCTGGGGAGGATCTGAGGGCCACAGGTGGCCTTTCCACACCCACTTCTCCCCAGGGGTGGCCCACAGTAAGGGACATACACGGGGCTATGCCAAAACAGGCCAACCCAAACATACAACGAGTGCATTTTCTTCGAATTATTCCCTAGGTGCAAGTTATTCACTCCCTAAGCAACCGAAGGTCAACAATTAGGCCTTCGGCTAGATTTGGGGGCTTTTTTATAACCACAAAACCAAAAGGGAACTTTGACAACCAGCTATTCCAACCCTCTCATTTACAGATGAGGAAATCACGAGCATGATTAGTGCATTAAAAAAAAAAAATTCACATGAAAAGAATCCAAGTAAACGAGCGGAGCTCCTGAAACTTACACACAGGGAAGCGTGGCACTCTTGGTTAAATGAACCAGGCAGTGAGGTCAAGATGGAAAAAACTCTTAAGTTTCAAAAGGGTTATAATTAGCTGGATTATACTTCACGTAAATAAGACAGCTCCTTTATTTACAGCAGAAACTACTGAGGTCCAACCATGAACTCATAAATAATGTTTAAAACCCAAAGGAGGTAAGGAAGAACTTATATATAAAGGCTCAATAGCGAAAACTGACAAAAACAAGCAAGTTTTCGAAGTTAAATTGAAACGTCATGTTCTGGTTAAAAAAAATCCCAAGAAGTGACACGTACCTGGGATTCACTTTACAGTCCTCTTAGTGGGGAGTCTTAGTGGGGATTCACTTTACAGTCCTCTTAGCACAGGAGAGGGAAGTGGGCGGAGCAAAGCTGAGATAAGAGGGGGTCCCAAGCTGCTGAAGCTGAGCGACATGCTACACACTCTCTGTGCTGCAGCATTTCCCACCGGGAGCCTAACATCCACAGAAACGAGCAGATTCTCGTCAAACGTGACCCTGTGTCATGCCCAGTGCAAATTACTCAGCGTGCGACTGGCACAGCAATGCCACTCCTAACATGTGTCACTTACTGTTACTTCTTACAAAATAAAGTTAAGCCAAAATCAGATCACAAGGCATTCAGGTGACATGACATTACTTAATTTCCAAATACGTCAACCTGGTAATGGTTTCTGAAGGCATTTTGTTCAGTTATGCATCATGTACGACTTCTTAAGCCAGATTTCATTAGATAAACATAGAATTCAAAAGAAAGGCTGCTTTACAGAAGATCTATATTAATCGGTGTCCCACAGATGCCTCCCACAAGCTGCTAAAGAAATGTGAGTTAAAACTGGGCCCGCCTGTGGACCCGGGTTTTTGCGAGGCCCAGGACCCTAGCAGGCTGAGACACGCCCCCACCTCGCCCACGACAGAGGACGGGCCCTGCAGACAAGCAGCGGGGGACGTCGGCCCTAACAGACCACTGACGTGGCTCCAGGACCCAGACTCACTACTCCAGGGACCCTGCACACGGTGACACAGAAAGGACCACCGTACCCCTCACAGGCTGATGGCCAAATTCTTACACTGATTCTTCAGTACTTCCATTTTATTTTTGCTCCAACAGAAACTAGTGAACATCGGTCAGACCACCCTCCTGATGGGCGGAGTAAGAACCTGCTTGGAGAGGGCAGGGTTCCGGAGACTGAAGAGAACTCGGGTACCTCAAGCGTCCTTCCCTGAGGTACCCCTCGTGCTGGATAGTCCGCTTGGTGTCTCTGGTTCTTTTCTTATGATCCAAGTGGACACTCCATTTTTTTTAAGCAAAATAAATCAGTTACACAAACGATTACTGAACTATTCAAAAGAGTACAGAAGAGCGAAGCAAAAGGCCACTCCCCTGTCACTCTCCCAGGAGCCTCAAGAGGCACGTTCCTGGGAGCAGGGGCGGGGGCCCACCTCTTCCGCAGCAGGATCACCGGGGCCTAAAACGTCACCCGACACGGAGGAGGCCCTCAAATACTTGTTGAGTGGGTGACTGACGCTTGCAATCTTTCAAGGAAAAGATACCCACACACTGGAAGCTACAGCATTTAAGTAAGGAACCTCGATGTGCCAAAGGGACGGCATTCTGTGCTCTGAATTACTGGGTTCCACCCCAAATCGTTACCCTGAAATCCTAACCTCAAGGAGATGGTATCAGGAGGGGGGTTAGGATCGGGTCACGAGGGGGGTGCCCTGATGAGTGGGATTAGTCTCCTTTTGAGACCCTGCAGAGCATCTTTGCCCCTTTCCACCATGTGAGGCTCTAAGAAGTCTGCAACCCAGAAGAGGGCCCTCACCCGACCAACCCTGATGGCACCCTGACCTTGGACTTGCAGCCTCCGGTACTGGGAGCAACAAAGGTCTGCTGTTTAGAAGCCACCCAGTCACAGGTATTGTGGGATGGCAGTCTGAACACACACACACACACACACACTCTTGGGGAGATTCCAGGAGAGACTTAAGTACGAAGCAGCACAGATCACAGGCACCACAGGAGTCTTTCTGCTGAACTTGAAGTCACCTGTTCAGCAGGTTACGCACACGCTGTACATGGTCACAAACAACACGAGAAGCATGGGGATGTTCCAGGAAGAAGGGGTGCGAGCAAGACAGGATGGAACCTGCACACTCACTGGGTGGGGAGAGAGGTCTGCCCAGAGCCGGGAGCTGGAAGCCGAAGGGCAAGGGGGCTCACACTGCCAGAAGGCACGAGGAACCGCTGCGTTCAGTGGCACGGAAATGACAGCGACAGTCCTTGGCTTTATCTGGGAGGATGGCAGAGGAGACGTGGCAGGACCAGGACCAGGTACTGCGAGAGCACTGGGAGGGTCGCCGGCTCCAACTCGACACTGAGCTGCACCCACCGTGTGAACAGATGGGGAGAAGCAGCCACCTGCAGGAAGCAGCACTCAGGAAAGAGCACTCTAGCAGGAACTAGGAGCGTCTCAAGCTCCCTGAAATTGGAGGCAACAGAGCTCTGCTCTTTTCTTTTCATGGCCTCTACAATGAGGACCCAATGCTGAGCAACAGTGACACTCAAGTCCTGGCTCAGTGCAGCTGTGTCAAAACTGGAGGCTGACCCCAAGCTGCAGTAGTGGGGGACAGGGGAGTAGGGGTGGGAGATAGGGGGATGGGGTGGGGGAGGGGAGCAGAACCGGAGACCGGAGTCACTTCCGAAGACTCAGAGACTGAACCGGCTGCCTAAAGACGGGGGCTCGAGGGCCCCCAGGATGATGCCCACAGCCGCTGGGAAGAAAGAAAGGCACGTTTCCCTTTCCCTAGGCCTTCCCCTCACTAAACCCAGGCAGATGCATAGGATGTTGAGTGCTGCTCATTCCAAGGGGTTGAAAGGTTCTCTCTGGGGACTAAATAAGCGAGCTGAGTGTTTGAGCTGAGCCTTGAGAAAGTGAAAATCAACAGTCTAAATCTGTGGTTCTCAAACTCAGGGCCAGAAAGGTCAAGGGTTCCCAAGAGGCTCAGAGAGGCCGTTGTGAAGATCCCGATAAGAGACCACTAATAAACCAGCCTTCTCAATTCTCCGCCAGCCTTGAGACCGTCCGCCTCAGGGAGCGCAAGACTCCCTGCCCTCCGCACCACAGGCAGCCTGGCAGACGGGGGGCGGCTTACACGCTGTAGTTGCCAAAGCCTTCAAGCTGAAAAGCTCTGGTACCCTTCTCCGATGCCTCGTCTTTGCAGGGTGGCAGGCAGGGAATGGAAAATTCGGCCCTGTAACTGTCCCGGGAGGCAGAAAGTCAGCCTGGGAAAGCTTCCGGGAACAGCTGTAGGGAAAAATATAGATTTGAGTGACGAGCAAGCCTGACAAAGGAAAGGAGACTTTGATGCCGGAAGGGTTTTTAATTCAGATAAAAGAAAATAAGAAATAGTAGAAAGCAATGTTCAGCCAAGGTCCGTGCTTTTTCTAAAAACGTTTATGAAGTCAAAGCCAGTCTCAAAGCTTCTGCTTCTGAGTAAGTCTCCCCCCAAAGTCATCTGTTGAAACCCTAACTCCCAGGGTCATGGTATTTAGGGGTGCTGATGGGTCTACAGGAGGTCATGAGGGAGGGGCCCCAGGCTGGGATGAATGCCCTCCTTAGAAGAGGAACAGACCGGAGCCCCTTCTCTCTCCAGCTCTCCAGGACACTGCAAGAAGGTAGCTGTCTCCAACCCAGAGAGCAGACCCTCACCAGACACTGGATCAGCCGGCACCTTGATCTTGAACTCACAGCCTCCAGAACAGTGAGAAACAAACCTCTGTTGTGGAAACCACTCAGTCGATGGTATTTAGTTAGAACCACTCGAGCAAAGACAGCCTCTATTTAAGAAACACTGACTTTTAAAAAAATTATCCTCTAGTCATAAGAACATAGTTTTCACTTAAGCCAAATGATGGGAAAGCATGGGAAACCACTCTTGAAAGATCTGTCCAAAATATAACTTCGATTCATGTTTCCCACTGTAAAGTCAGAATGAAAAAATATGAAAAAGGGCAGAAATAATGATATTGACATCAGGACGATCAACAATGAAAACCAAAATTACAAGCAATGTAAAAAACGATTTAATGTATTATAGCTTAACATCCCCAAAAGGACTTTCTAGGATACCTGAAATATTTAAAGAGGCTAAGAATACTTTTTCAAAAATATTTTTCTTGCCTTGTTAGAATAAAGATGTCTGAATGAAAATTAATAAAAATACCTCAGCTATTAACTATCAAGGTCCACGTCCTAGGCAAGATCGCTTTCTAGGACTTAACACATGAATCAATCTCTCTGAGTCATGACCTTGTCATTTTACAGACAAGGGCCTATGTTTCTGGAGTGCATCTACAACCCCTTAGAAATGACATCCTGTAGCCTTCTATTCCTCCTATGGAAAAAAAAAATTATTTTCCATGTGGGCATTTGTGGTCACCCACGCCTCATGCAGTAAGCTGCAGCACTCCGTTACAGAAAAGCACAGAATCCTATCCCGATACCTCTCATCACATCCACCTCAGAAAGATAAAAGCCAGATGCAAACACCACCCTTTAAAAAGATCGGTAACATCAGAGAGCTACCGACTCTGCTTCTAAACTTCCAGCCACAGGAACAGAAAGTGTATTCATGCCCTTAAAGTTTAAAGAATTTTGAGAAAGCCAATGTCCAAAATATTACACTTTTCAAAAAAATTCTGATTCGCAGAAATTCCTTTAGCAACCACGCCCCACTTACACAGCTCCCAGACGTTCTCTGCCACTGACCCCTTACTCATTCCTGCAATATACCTTTTCTTTACTTGTTAATGCTTTACATGATATAATGAAACAAATGCAAAACTACTTAGATGATGCCATGGGTCAGGCACTGTTCTCAGGGTTTCTGCATATTTTAGTCCTCCTAATGGTCCGTTGTCCAGTGAAAGTGACAGAGGCACCAGGAGGGGAGGTAACCACCTAAGTCCCCAGTCCTCGTGAAAGACCAAGATCTGCCCCTACCGCTCTGGTTCCCGAGCCCTGAATTTAAAACTACAAGAGTGAGCTGAATAGTAGACATTAAGAATACAGGCGCATCAGGCAAGCGAGGGAGACCAAAGACTACATAAGGAATAAAAATCCTAGTTTCTCTCTGGCCTTCCTCCTGAACCAGTCTGATCAATAAGGTCTGGAAGCTCGTGTGCCATGCCCTGGAGGGGCCTGGACAGCCTGGCTCCTCAGGGAGGGAGCTGCACGGACCAGCAGGCCTTCTCGGCCAAATCTGCCTAGTTTTTGCTGAGGTTCCACACGGCAGCAGGTGCGGAGGTGGCTTCACCCATACATCCCACTTTTTGGAAAACCTGCACCCTAGACCCCTATTTGCTCCAGCGGAATGCTTCTTCAGTAAGTTCTGGTAAGGAAAGTCACCATTTTTGTGCTTCATTTCATCAGTTTGTATCTCCAAGCTTCCCTAGAAATGTTACTGTATCTTTCCTGCATTTGCTTCCTGAGAACCAAGGACGGGGGAGTTAGCAGCATAGTCATGATTAGGCAAGAGAGGGTAGAGAAGAATGTAAAATAAGAATGCTTCAGCTGTTTGGGAGAGGAGGAGTGTTCTTAACTAGGGCACAGCCAGCTGGGGAGGAAGAGGGGAGGGAAGGCATTCTAGGGCTGTCCTGGCATGGTATAATAAAAACATAGTCGGTCTTGCTCTGGGTTCCCAGGGCAGAGCTCCCCAAACCCCTGCAATTTCCAGAGCCATAGGGATGGGTCGCCTTGTTATTCAGACCAGCCCCTTAAGACCACGCCCAAGTTTATGCTAATTAAGTGACTCAGGGTTAGCAGCACCCCCACCTACAGCCCCAGCCCCTAGCCCCCAAGGGAGTGGGGCTAGACAGTGAGTTATAAAAACTCTAGAACAACAAGGTGCAGGGGGCTCCAGGGTTGGGGAACACACTGATGTCCTAGGAGGGTAGCAGGTCTGGAGAAGGGATCCAGGCTCTCTACCTCTCCCTGGCTATACCTTTCCAGATATACATCTGCCATCTGGCTGCTCCTTTATCCTCTGTAGTAAACCACTAACACGAAATTCTGTGAGTCCTTGCAGCAAATTATCAAACCTACTGAGGGGGTCATGGGAATTTCCCAATTTCCAGCCAATCGGTCAGAATAATGGGAGGGCCAGAACTTGAGCCTGGCATCTGAAGCCTGAGGGAGCCTTACAGAGTCTGCGCTAACTCCAAGGAGTTGGGTGTTGGAATTGAACTGAATTAAAGGCCATCCAGCTGGCATCTGAGAAGCAGAGAGCTTGTGCGGTGCAGAAGCCTCTGGCCACATGTGGCGGCTGAGCTCTCAAGACACACTCGAGTCCATCTGCATCCTGCTATAAGGGGTAAAACACACTGGATTCCACAGACTTATGCAAAAAGGAAAAAATTAAAAATCAAATATCTCGTTAGTGATTTTTTAAAAGATTTTTATTTATTTATTTGAGAAAAAGTGAGGGAGAGAGGGAGAGAGAGCAGGAGCAGAGGGAAGGGGCAGAGGGAGAGGGAGAAACAGACTCCCTGCTGAGCAGCACCCCCCGCTGCCCCCTCCCCCGCCACCCCATGGGCTCCATCCCAGGACCCCGGGATAGGACCCGAGCTGAAGGCAGACACCTAACAAACCAAGCTACCCAGGTGCTCCAGCATGAGCATTTTTTTTTATATTGATTTCAAGTTGAAATGCAATTGAGCTAAGTAAAATACATTACTAAAATTAATTTCATCTATGTCTTCCTACTTTTTAAATAGGATTAACTAGGAAATTTCAAGTTACACATTTAGCTCACACTGTTGGCTTGCGTGATAGTTCTACGGGATGGAGGTATTTTTTAAATGCTTTCGTTTCTGAACATGTAAGGACTGAAAGCCACTTCTCCCCTTTCACATGCAGAGAAAGCAGCTACCTGAGGATAGGAACAAGGGAGCGAGAGTCATCGAGGGGAAAAGGAATTAGTAGTATTCATCGCGTGCTTCATTTGTGCCGGGAACCACCTGGTACCTGGTACAATTCCACCCTAAGCCCCCTCGATGAGAATCCTCTTCCTATCACAGAAGAAGGCACCAAACCCTGCCTGCACCAGTGAAGTCACACAGTAAGGACTCTGACAGCACCCCCATTCCTTCCTACACAGCAAAGCTGGCCGACTTTTTCTGGAAGAAGACCAGATAAATATTTTAGGCTTTGCAAGCCATACCGTCACTGCTGTCATGACTCAACTCTGCCCTTGTATCATGAAGGCAATCACAGGACAATGTAAACAAAAGGGGCCTGGCTGAGCTCTAATGAAATCATCTTCATGACAACAGACGGGCAGCTGGACTGGGCCCACAGCCCATCACTGGGCCAACCCCTGCCCTATGCAGTTAAAAACAACACAAGAGGTCCAACCAAAACGGAGTCGCTTATGCTAAGACCAGAGTCACCAAACCAAGACTTAACTGATCCTTTCCACTCTCCCAGAAACGGCATCTTAAACCAGGCAGTGAGGGACTGTCTATAAAGTGCTACTTGGGTAGTCTGCCTGACAGCACCCCTCCCCTGCCCCCTAAAGGAAACTGACCCTGTCACAACCAACCGACCTGCTTTTTTGTCTAGTATTACTTCCTCATACCCATTCCCTCCCACCTACAAAAGCCTTCCATTTAGTATAGCTTCTCAGGGCCCCTTTCTATCTGCTAAATGGGATGTTGCCCAATTCACAAATTGCTGAATAAAGCAAACAGGATCTTTTCAAACCTTTACTCAGGTTGAGTTTTGTTTTGTAACAGTCTGGTGGCAGTGGCAGGATGCAGGCGACCTCTGACACCATCAGGGATGAGATACACAGGCCAACCCATTGAGCTGTCTTGCCATTTCCAAGGTCCGTGGATGAGGTCCTCTCAGATGTGAGTCCCACTCCAGCGGAGCTCCCAATCTAACTGGCTCTCCTGTCCAGGGTTGACGGGTCAGTCTACATGGACAGAAGGCCTTAATAGAGCACTAGTCCTTGGTTAGCCCTCAATTGGTCCACAGTCTCAGCCTAGGTCTTAGCAGACCAGCCTGAGCTAACAGATGATATCCCCCTGAAACCCAGATCCCTAGCCACTGGTTAGTCCCTAGGCCCCATCTGTTGGGGTCTGCTGGTTTGGTCCACAGTTCCATGCTGGGAACTTCTGGTGCTGTGCACCTACGGCCTTCTCTCCGCCAGTCCACAGCACCATCTCTTTCGTTACTGCTGGGGCCCACAGCTCCGTCTGCTCAGTTGCTGTTGGTCTCTCTTACTGTGCACATGAGGGCAAGGAATCATAGATCCATAGTTAACAGGAATGTCAGAATCCAGAGCTGCAAAACCAGTGGGCATGGCAGGCCAAGCAGTGAAAAGCTGTTGGTGGGCTTGCCACCTAACGCTAAGACGCTCATGCAAGGGTAAGCTGGTCACAACACTAGGTCCCCTGCCAACCTCAAGAGAATTTCCATGCAGTGAGGTACAACATAAAGCACACCCCAACCCCAACCCCAACCCAGCGGCACATCTTCCTTGGGTATTAATTTGCCTCCAAGGGACCAGAGGCTTAGGTGAGGAATGGGATCCTCTAGTTGCAAAGACTTGAGTACGCCGACTTCTGGTAAACCTGCTTGTGTGACATCAAAGACCTGGGGTCTTGGAAGCTGTAGCTCTCTACAAAAAAATGACAAAGCCCCATGAAGACAAGCTAGAACGACAATGGCCATCACGGAGAGCATTCCAACTAGACAACATCATTTACTTAAGAAATACACTTGAAAGCATGGGTTCCTAGATCAAACAGAATGGGATTTTTATTTTCACTGGCATGCAGAAGCCTCCAAAGGCCTTCAAGATTCCAAAACTGCTTCACTGAAAGATGCCTTGCAGAGGGCTAATATAAAATTAAAGACACAAGAGGTACCTAAAACCCAAGCCTAAGATGTGACTCCGAGAGCTCCCCTCTATCCTCCTATATCTGAATACTCAGTCTGCCACTCCCTGGCCTGACCTGCCTTTCCACTCCGCAGGGAATGCACGACTATAAACAAGTCTGCCCAGCTAGTGGCCTTACAGATGCCCCATTAGCTAGCCTTGCAGACCCTTCACATGGGCCCCTCCTTGGGTTAGTGGGGCTCCAGGGGATTTTCTGGTGAACTCCTACCAGTTATTCCCTTGAAGAGCCAAGGGGAAACTAAAACTGAAATTCAATGGAAATCCTTGCCAACTTCTGGTAGATACCGGAACAACACTCTCTACTTTAAACCTTACTCTGGAGCCTCTAGATGGGACTGTGGGAGAACTGGCGACCTGTGCGTCTTCTTGTACACTGACTGCATTTCGTGTCCTGAGAATTGTCTGAGTCTTCCTCCTGTTGCTACTGTGGGGCAGGGGTGCAGGGGGAGGGCGCAGTAGTACCCTTTGCACCCTCCCTGGGAATGCCTCGTGCATCCAAGGGCAGGAGGGATAGTTCAGTACCACCAGGAATATTTACTGTTTTTCCCAGCTGAAACCTGACATCATATTTGAAAGGATTTTTTAAGCAGCAATGTGGTCAGTTGGCCAAATTGGAAGCTGATATTCAGAACTTAATAGTAACTGTTTTTAGGCCCCCTCCCCTCTGCTAAAAGTACCCAGAGGGAAAGGAAAACATTCCAAAGACAAAGCTCTAAATCTAGAACATAGGAATCTTTTTATTTCCATCTTAATTGAAGATCTTCTCCTGGATATAAAGACACAAAATGAAGACGGGACAGGAGGGTCACCCTTTTGAAATCATTTTAGGTCACAACCCAATTTTTTGAGAATTAAAAACAGCTGCCTTTGTCTTACAAAGTGAGTCCTTACAGGAACTGCAGCTCTGGAAGCAATTCAAAGCCCATTTAACCTTCTAACCAATCCCCAATTCTCACCCATTCATCTTAAAAGGCTCACAGGTACCATAAAATACTAGATTTAAGAAACACAAGTCCATGGGCGCCTGGGTGGCTCAGTGGATTAAAGCCTCTGCTTTAAATAAATAAATAAATAAATAAAATCTTAAAAAAAAAAAAATCTGCTCATATTAAAAAAAAAAAAAAACACAAATCTGAGAGATAGGAACTTGCATTCTCTCCTTGTGCTTTTGAGATGTCAATGTTCTACCTGGTCTCTCCAGGAACTGGGGTACTTCCTATCAGAGGGGCGGAAAAAAGCTGGGGCAGGATATTTGGAAAGGAAGCAGATGAAAAATCTTGAAAGTCTTCTCCACAAATATTGGTAAAAAGTTTAAAACATCAGAATGGGTAACCTGAACTTATCCCATCTTCTAGAAATACAATTTGGATCCAACTGTTCTTTTAGAAACTAGTGAGCTTCGCATTATTGTACCCATATTACTGTTACAATTTTATTTTTATTTATTTTTTTAGAAGGATTTTATTTATTTGACAGAGAGAGCAAGCATAAGTAGGGGGAGTGGCAGGCAGAGGGTGGGGGAGAAGCAGACTCCCTACTGAGCAGGAAGCCCAATGCAGAACTTGATTCCAGAACCCTGGGATCATGACCTGAGCTGAAGGCAGAAGCTTAACCAACTGAGCCACCCAGTATGGTTAAAATTTCAAAGCAAGAGCTGTAAGGTCTGTGTTTGTGTCTGTCCAAATGTTTATGTATGTCTAATATGTATGCTATAGATGTGTGATATTTTTCTACCTCTGAATGGTATTGCTAAATTTTTTTTAAAAAGACCTATTTAATTAGTTTAAAGAAAAATAAGCATTTACCAAATTAAGTATTTCTAGACTCTCAGAAATATAAAAACTAACTCAAATATTTTTCAGGTTTGCCTGATCTAGGATAGCCTTTGATTTAAAAAAAAAAAAAAGTAAGTTTGTTGGTTTAATTAAAACAGGCATGTATTTAGAGCTACCACCATTAAATATAATACTTTTATTCTGCCTGCATTTTCTACTCATATAGATTAACTTTATCTCTGCTACAAAGTCTGTCCGCAAGAAAAATATCTTAGTATAATAGATAACTTTGTTTAATGTCTGCAAAAGTTTCATGAGTAACTTATATTAAAAACAAGTCATTTAGATAGATTTAAGTAGGATAAAAGTTTCCAGGTGAACACTTACCCATGATTAGTCTATTTAACTAGTTTCCCCAAATGTTTTTGATAACTTGAAACTTTGGAGTTTTACTAAATGATGTATAATCACTGATTATCTAGATCGTTTTCAAATAAGATAAAATAATGAACATTATTATTGACTAATTAATTGTTGAACACAGGTTTATCTACTTTTGGCTTATTATAGAGAAACTTAAGATATGCAGGTATAGGGGCGCCTGGGTGGCTCAGTCGTTGAGCATCTGCCTTTGGCCCAGGTCATGATCCCAGCGTCCTGGGATCGAGCCCCGCGTCAGGCTCTCTGCTCAGCAGGAAGCCTGCTTCTCCCGCTACCATTCCCTCTGCTTGTGTTCCCTCTCTCACTGTGTTTCTCTCTGTCAAATAAATAAAATCTTTAAAAAAATAAAAAAATAAAAAAATAAAAAAAAAATAAAAGATATGCAGGTATATTAGTAAACATGTTTTGTGCAACACTAAGAAATTTACTACAAGAGAGAATATATTTCTTCCAGTTACGAAATGTATTTATGAGTTTGCTGATTCGCAGAATGCTGGTGTACGAGTTCGTGATTGTTTACCTCTTTTTCACTAGGAAATAAGGATTCTATGGGTTAAGAATTCCAATCAACAGAAATACCTGAAACTTCTTAGAAATAACAAGGGTGAACCAAAACAACCATGTATTAAGGGTAGACAAGGAGAGTAAAATGACTAGTTGTTCCAGAATGAGAAAAATCATACATATGAGAGAAGATCTGAATGGATACAAAAACACTTGTAGGTTTGTGGAACTGGAATCTCAGGGGGGGAATTTTACACATGGTCAAGCGGGCTAAGATTGAAATGGATTTGCTTAAGTTTTTCTAATGAGTTTTAATAGCAAGACTACACTAGTACAAAATTAGAATTTGATTTTCTCCCTGAAAAAAGGACAGTGTTCTCTTGGACCTTTGATATGCTTTAGATCCAAAATGATGAAAGTTTCCTTATCTTTTAAGCAATCTGCCTACGCAGCAAAGATTTTGTGTTTTAACCAAAGCAACTTCCTATGCATCACTGTCTTCCTCAGCTCTTGGGAGGGGTTACTTAAGAAAACCCAATCTTCTCGATAGGAAAAGAGCTAAATTTTGTTCACAACGTTGTAACCTTCTGCATTTGCCTTTAACATCATCTTCTATGTTATTTTGGTTAAAAAGATAATGAAGTATTATCTCATAATGATCTGTGATCCAATTTAGTCAAATGTTCAAACTGCTTGACGTTTTGACAACTTCCTAAAATCAAATTCTAAATGGGGGCTTTTTCCACCTTAAAATAACTCTGAGATTTTCCAGAGGGTCCCTGGAAAATCTCAAAGGATTTGTCTCTCACCTGGGTAAAATATTAAACCAATTAGGTTTATGTGCTGTTAAGTTACGTGGGAAGCATTCTCAAATAAGAGATGCTACACCTCCTTAGCTTACACTTGTATGGACGCAAGTTCGGAATATAAGTGTTCTAGAAAATATAATATGAAATTCCTAGAAATCTGTTCTGTCCCACTATAATATTATCAGTCATAATTGCAATTATTACCTTAAAGGGCTGTATATCGTACAAATGACATTTCCTGGTCATTTCCATTATAATGAACCCTAAGGCTTTTGACATTTACAGACAACTACTGTTTTCCTCTGATGCTTCTGCAGAAGAGAGATTCATGAAAGGGACCCTAGCAGGAACTCCTGATCACTGACACCAAGTTACAAGGTGTTGAAACTCGGGGGCTATCTCAGAGCTGAGGAAGGCTCCACACCGGACAGCTGGTCCTGTGCAAATGCTGGAGAGCTCAAGATCACACTGGCTCAGAAGAGAAGCCGCCGCCATCACGGTAGACTGCTTTCGCCCAGAAAACCAGATCAAGAGTGTTTCTCTCCATCCCTCCTTCCCTCTCTGAACATCCTTTTCCTAATTCTTATAACACCAAGGCCTCTATGATTCATCTGCCCATACTTTGCTCTGCTCTGCCCTGAAAGATTGTTCATACGCTCGGGCCACTGCAAGCAGGGATAATCCAATCTCCAAACTGCTGGTGGGTTGGCCACAATGCTGGCGATCCTGTGGGTCTGCCGGCTATACACCTGCCCCTAATTGACAAAAGCCTGGGTTCCTCTGGGATTAAGGCCCCATCTCTATTAAGTCAGGCTTCCTAACCCGGGATATCTATTTCCCTGCCTCAATTTAACAACCCCAAAGCCAGAGAACCTTGTGTCCAGGCCTTGTACCAAGAAAGGGACATAAGGCAAGGGTAAGCAGGAAAAAACTGCCTGTGTGGTCTACAGACCCTTCAATTTTACTGGCCTCCATGGCTATCATCTTCCCAGCCCTGAGCCTCAGACTGAAGCAGGAACTAGCAGGGGGCATCCATGATTCCGAGAGCGCTTCCTTTGGTAGATCACTGCTCTCCTGACTACAGGTGCAAATGAGGCATTACCAGAACCTCACCTTTTAACTCCTGAAGGGACTGCAGAATCCACCGGTACAGCCACAGCTGCCAACAAAAATTCCCAGCTTCTCTGGCCGAAGTTGTTCTTGGTAACAGGACAGCCCTCATTACTATTTTCGTCCGTGCTGTAGTCCATGCCACTCGCTGCCCTGACTGCTGCTTCTGGGGAAGGCGAGCTCGGCTGCACAATCACTGCACCGGGCCAGCTGGCTTCAGAAAGTGACCCCTTCAGTGGGGTTTGGTCTTGATTGGGATGGGTCTGGGGGACCAGAGTTCTGGCATACCCCAGACATTGGGAATTATCCTGCTTAAAATAATCACAGGGGCACCTGGGTGGCGCAGCTGGTTAAGCACCAACTCTTGTTTTCGGCTTGGGTCATGACCTCGGGGTCCTGGGATCGAGGCCCGCATCAGACTCCATTCTTACCGGGCAGTCTGCTTGGGATTCTCTCTCCCTCTGTCCCTTCCGCTCACCCCATGCATGCTCGCTCACTCTAATAAATAATTAAAAATAATCATCATAATCTTTCTGGTGCACTGCACTCTCTCACAAACTTTAAATGTGTGATTGTGTTCGCAGCTGCTCACCACCAAGCCAAGGATCTCATTAAAAATGGAACATCAGAGGGCGCCTGGGTGGCTCAGTTGGGTTAAGCAGCTGCCTTCGGCCCAGGTCATGATCCTGGAGTCCCGGGATCGAGTCCCACATCAGGCTCCCAGCTCCACGGGGAGTCTGCTTCTCTCTCTGACCTTTGTTCCTCTCATCTTCTCACTTTCTCTCTCTCAATAAATAAATAAATCTTAAAAAAAAAAAAAAATGGAACATCAGAAAGGAACGGAGAGCGACCAACGTAAAGAAAGTGAACCCAAAGTCATGACATGTGAGGACCACACAGACAGTCAGCAAAAAAAAATGCCGTCACCTGTGAATATGGACAGAGATTCAGCGAAGCTCACTTTAAGTGGTGGCTGCGAGTAGCACTAATGCCTTAAATTTTGATCACATCTCTCAGGTTAGAGTCTGACCAAGAGGGGAATTATTAAAAATAAAAATAATTTTTTATTTTTAAAATTTTAAAATTTAAAATTTTTTAAAAAAAATTTTAAAAGAAAAAAAAAACAGGCCCCATATCACCAAACTTCCCAGTTTCCATGCTCCCAGAAATAGAATCTTGGGCCAGTCAATGAAGAATGACCTCATCAGCACTAATTAGGTAATTTGCCTGATAGACCCCTGCCAACCCCTAAAGGAAAGTGACCTTGTCACAACCAATCTGCTTTTCTGTCAACTATAACTTCATTGTTCCTTTTCCCCTTCTGCCTATACAAGTCTTCCACTTTGTACAGCTCCTTGGGGTGCCTTTCTGTCAGCAGGAAGGGATGCTTCCTGGTTCAAAAATCACTGAAGGAAGCCAGGAGGACCTTTAAAAAATTGACTCAGTTGCACTTTAACACCACCATGAAGAGAAACAGCTATTCCTAAATGATTCTATCTATCCATCAGGGCATCAAAATCTAACACCATAAAGGATCCCTTTCACAAAATACTCATTAGGTTACTGTCGTAACCAGTTGACCTGGGAAAGTCAAATCCTGTAAGTTACCTCACTGTTAGGCCTCTAGGCTTTTCTTTAGCACCACAAGTAGGCCATTTAGGCATTGGCGCTAGAGGTTATCAAGTTAATGGCACATTACGTTTGAGTCAATGTATATGATGTATGGGGACAAAAATAAAATTAAAAAGTATCACTCAAGGGAATACAGAGTGGGGGAAAGGAGATGAAACCCGGAGAAGGTCCAGGCTTCCGGCAAGTCAGTCCAGTTTCCGAGAGAAAGGGTTAAACCCCACGATCCTGGCACTGACGTGTGTGTGTGGACCTGACCTGGCTAACTTCATGAATACGGGCACAAATATGCCCGGATGAGGGAGGAGCTGTACTTGACTGGGTCAGGGTTCTCTCTGAGACCAACCTCAGCCCTTCTCTGACTCCCAGTTTTGACCAGCTCTTTACGGGCAGCAGCGAAATGGAAGAAGGCAGTTCAGGTCAGTTATTCCACAAATTGGAAATCTTTTAAAAATATAAACTCATAAATCAGTACCCACTACGGATGGAAACAGTTTTGTGAACACCTGAGTGGCTCAGTGGGTTAAGTGTCTGACCCTCGATCTCAGCTCAGGTCTTGATCTCGGGGTGGTGACTTCAGGCCCCCACAGTGGGCTCCACGATGGGCGTGGAGTCTACTTAACAAAAAAAAAAAAAAAAATCATCGTGGGAAAAACCCCTGAATGTTTATCTGGTGAAGGAAGGCCAAAGAAAGCCAAGGTTTGGGGATTAAACTGAGCTTGGCCAGGCTGTTCTCCCGGAGACCCCCTGCTCCCCACTTTCTCCTGCAGAGATCACGACGAACGGTGCGTGGTGGATAAAGACAAAGGGGAATGTGGCACTAGGACAAAAGAACATCTAAATGGAATAAGAGAGGGAGAAACAAGTACATCAAGTCTGTCCCACTTGATGGTCACCTCCAGTATCACCCACAGCTCCGACCTCTCCCAGCTGGGAAGGAGCACCCACTTTCCCAGTCTCACGCTGCTATCCCCACACTTATCTTGATCGCCTCTCCACCACTTCACCCCCACCAAGCCCCTCCCTCATTCTTTCATTTTCTTTCAAAATCTTTTTAAATGGCTTACCATAAAGTGGTTTCTACTGTATCTTAAGCCCATTAGGAGAAACACCCTAAAAACCTAATAATAAAGGAGGAGGGCTGCAGTTTCCGGGAGCCCTGCTTGGCAGCAAGAAAGTCTAGGAAAGTCTGACTGTGGAGGCGTAAGGACAGCTTACACCTGTGCGCCGTATTAGTCCCCCACATTGCTAGGCATCAAATCACCATGGACTGCACAGGTTAAAACTACACACGCTCGGGGTGCCTGGGTTGCTCAGTCGTTAAGCGTCTGCCTTAGGCTCAGGTCATCATCCCAGGGTCCTGGGATCGAGCCCTGCACCGGGCTCCCTGCTCGGGAGGAGGCCTGCTTCTCCCGCTACCATTCCCTCTGCTTGTGTTCCCTCTCTCGCTGTGTTTCTCCCTGTCAAATAAATAAAAATCTTAAAAAAAACTACACACGCTCATTATCTCTGTTTCTGCAGGACTGGAGTCTGAGCATGGCTTACGTGGGCTCTTAATTCGTTACTCAACAACACATAGCTAATACGCATAATTAGACCCACACAGACACACACACACTGTACTGTACCTTTTTGGGAGGTGATCTGCCTGTTCTAAGTATGGCAAATTTACTGAACATAACTACAACTCCGAAAAAAATGTCTTTGGAGAAAACACCAGTCTCATCCCCTCTGTCCCAAGTGGCTAGGGACCAAAGCAGGATAATCCACTTCTGTCACCCACCGTATGCCTCCAACAAGGCTCCAATCTACTATTCACAAAAAATAAATCCACCCTCAAAGGGAAAAGACACACTGCAGCTGAACAGCCCACCAGCCAGAAAATCAAGTTGGCAAGTCGGCAGCAGGGCCCAGCCTTGAGAATGGCCGTGGAGGAGTTCTCACACCCATAGGCACCTGGAGAGCCCCTGACCTTCAAGGACTGTTTCACACTAGGCCTGTTTTAAAGGACAAGGTAGTCGCTGTGTGAACAAATTCTAGTCAATTTGTTTTTTAAAGCAGTAACGCTGTTTTGGGATCACTCGGCGAGGAGGTCCTCTAGACCACACAAACCCAAAATGCCTTTACAGAGGGGCTGCTGATCCTCTTTCCCAAGCAGTGTAGTTTGGGTGACATGGACACTTTCACACTACCGAAAACTGGTGCAAGCCTTTAGAAGCGGCAGTATGGTAACACAGATCAAGAACCATGAGGATTGGGGCAACCTGGGTGGCTCAGTGGGTTAAAGCCTCTGCCTTCGGCTCGGGTCGTGATCTCAGGGTCCTGGGATCGAGCCCCACATTGGGCTCTCTGCTCAGCAGGAAGCCTGCTTCCCCTCTCCCTCTGCCTGCCTCTCTGCCTATTTGTGATCTCTCTCTGTCAAATAAATAAAATCTAAAACAAAACAAAACAAAACAAAAAAAAAACCACGAGGATGTCCCCACCACTGAACTGTGCAACCTCTCTCTCAGGAATGGATTCTCTGGGAACAATTCAGTAGAAGAAACAAAGTGACCAAGTCCGTAGGCTCTTTCTCCAACTGACGGAACTTTCACCTCTTCTGGACACCACTCAAGAAGAAAACAGTACAAAGATTACTAACGAAGGGGGGAAATGTTCATATTAAGAAGAACATAAAATCATACAGATGTTTACAAATACAAGGACAAGTCACAAATACGAAGTTTCCCCCTTGGGATAAGATGGCAGGAGGCATCTTCCTCTTCAGATACTATCTTTAAGAGTTAGTGTGTTGTCTTTATCATGAAAAGAAACTCCACCAAAAAAAAAAGAAAAAAGAAAAAACAACAGTGCCAGGGAAGAGATGTCTCAGAAAGCTAGGTCTCGCTGTGGCACATGAGCGTTCAGTCACCTCCTTTCAGACCTGGCAGAGTGCAAACCCCACCTAGGAAAAGCAGAGCAAGGGACGAGCCTCAATGGGCTTCCTGCCAGCCTTTCCCAACTAGAAGGGTGGGGCCCCCGAGTTCAGAGGCAGCCCCTCCACACGCGCGGGGGACACAGGTGCCCGCGGGGCTGCAGGACCAGGCTGGGGAGGAAGGGTGCCGGTTCAAGTCCCAGCACCTAGCCCATCAGGAATGCAGATGACTGCCTGCCCGCAGGGCCTTCCACCTATAAGCTGAAGATACACATAGGGGACCTGAAAGGTCCCTGAGCACGCGTGCAAACACACCCCCACTATGACAGACGGGCTGTCAGGACTGACACTCGGGTAAATCACTTCACTTCTCTAAAGGGCCTGCTTCAGCTGCTACGCGGGCAGAAGGGCGGCCTGGAAGATGGCGGTGAAGATCAGACAGGATGCCCTATGAAATGTAAAGTGCTCAATAAATAGTCGCAACTGTCACATTAATACTTCTGGAATGTTCCTCCACACGCTCGCTCCATCATCTTATGGGAATTCCCAGCAGCTAGTATTTACAATCCTACGTACAGGGAAGCACAGGGCAAGCCAGGCACACACCAGTTCTTCTTCCAAACTATTTTTTATAGCATATTTCTGTGAACCATGGGGGTCACAATTTTGGCACAACACCACTGCAAATCAAAAAGTCCAGGTCTTTTATGCAAGAGATTCTTAAAAGTCATCGCCATTTTCCTGATGCCGGTCGTTACTATAAAAGCCCCCAGGGGGGCACCTGGGTGGCTCAGTGGGTTAAAGCCTCTGCCTTCAGCTCAGGTCATGATCTCAGGGTCCTGGGATCGAGCCCTACATCGGGCTCTCTACTCAGCAGGGAGCCTGCTTCCCCCTCTCTCTCTGCCTTCCTCTCTGCCTATTTGTGATCTCTCTCTTCTCTGTCAAATAAATAAATAAAATCTTTAAAAAAAAAAAAAACCAGGTACCAAGTCCATGACCCACCCCCATCACACTACTAAATGATCAAAAATCCAAGAACTCTTTATATTTGCTTTCAACTAGTGAACTGAATATATATTTTCCTACCTGACAATTTAAATGATTAAATTTATAAAAACAATGATTTAGGCTTTTTAATCTAATTTAAGTAAAATTCTTTTTAGGTTTTTTGTTTTGTTTTGGTTTGGTTTTTGCAGAAAAAAAAATTTTTTTTTTTAACCCACGTGGGAGATGTTCTGCCAGCACTGCAGGCTTGGGAAGTCCTGCCAGGCAAGAAAATTAAACCACTTTTCTACAAGGCCTGTGCAGACCACCTCTGGCCCGAGGGCTAGGGTCCAGCAGCCGTCTCCCCCTCAGACAAAGGAGCACCCGTCCCCCAGGGGTGCTGCGGTCCGGTGCACGCCCGCCCCCCCAAGTCAGGCTGGTGAGGCCGCGGGACTCCTCCCCACGAGGCTTCCAGATGGCTTTCATTTGATGCAGCTGGATTAAAGCACAGTTATTAAAATATTATTTAAAAAACACATTTGAGATATTGTAATATATGTGCTCCTTTATTAACTCACTGAACAAAAGGGCGTCGCGGCAGATCTAATAACCACCATAATTTCAAAGGAATGATAAGAGCAGCTCAAGTTTCAACATATCAGCAACCACTGTGATGCAGTTATGAGAATCCCAGTCATTTCTGTGACGACCCTGAATGTCAAGGGTCGTGTGATCTGCATTCACAATGGGAGGAAATACTTTATTTCAGTAAACAACTAGCGAAAATAAAAAGGTAAGTTTTTCCCACCTCATGTGCTTGGACCAACACCCCACCCCCAAGTCCATCCACTCACAAACAGGGGCCCTGGGTTCATGTTTCCCACTCTGGGGCGTCACTTGGAACTTCACCTTAGGCCGTGAACCGAGGCCATCGGACTCAGTAGATCTCTAGAGCCCAGACTTGGGGTAAGGTGGCTGCAAGAGGGACCTTTCAGAGCAGAGGGATCTTTTGTTGCTGTGAATAACAGGAAGGCCTACTATGTGGGGGCGCAGCCCAGGGCCACAACCCAGCCTCCAGTCTGATGCTCTCTCCACTGGGTGCGACCCATTTCCTAGAGCAAGGCCCCTGCCAGCTTGAGAGCTGGAAAAAAGTTTCAGAGATCACTCCGTTCAGCATCACTCTTACCTATGGAAACTATGCTCTCAGAAAGCTCGTGCACTATAAAGAAAACCCAAGAGCAGCCAACTGGGCAGAAATACCACCCTTAAGTGTTTTCCAACAAAGCATGAGTCCTCGTTTTTCATTTCAAGTGATTCTTCTACACAAGGCCACCAAAACCTCCCCAAAATTGGGTCAAAACAAGAATTTGGGGAAAAAGACAAGATTTCTTAAAAATAAGAAATCCACAGGTCAAAACATAAATCATAAATTATACGTTGAACACATAGGCAACGTGGTGCTGCGAGGAAATCATGTTCAATGAGGCCGCTGCAGATGCTCGTGTCCAGTCATTTTAATAAACAAATGCACTAACACAAATTATATTTGTGTGAATCAGTACAACCGAATCTCTGGTCCATGCTGCTCTGAGGAGAGTGGACCAGTACGCAAGCCTTCCACCTCCTATCCTCAAATCCCATCACTGCTGTGGGAGAGAGGAGGTAGAAAAAGGAAAGTGAATGGGCTCCTGGCCTTGACTCTGACCCTTTCTGCGCCCAAGAAAAAGGTCAACCACTCCTCTCACTCTGGAGAAAGATTCTCTAGAACCTCCCGTCAGTGGCTAGAGAAAAGAGGGCCTTCCCAAGGCCCCCTCCCACCCCAAGCCAGCTTCTGAGCCGACTCGCACATGGGCTCGGACCTCTGCCCATACACACCTGGAGCTGTACCACAGTACGGGGGCAGGCGGGAAGGGCCATCAGCAGCAGACTCTGGTCCTGTGTCTACACAGTGGGCCGGGACCACTGCAGAAGCGTCCTCCGCACTAAGCACCTCCTCCGACGGGAGAAGCCACTTCCGGCCACCGCTTTCCCCTGCAATCAGGGATCGCCTCAGAGACGGATGGCCACTGCACAGCCAGAGGCATCAGGCACCTAAGGAGCCTGCGGGCATCTGCTGGCCGTTATTATCTGCCCAAACCTGGACAGCATCCACAGGCCACCCCCACCATCACCCAGTCCCTCGCTCGCTCTCATGGGCACACACACGACAACAGCATTTTCGGACCGGCCCAGGCATTTGTGGACCGCCCCTTCCCACGGGGCCCACGGTTGTGACTGCCCTACTTGCCCTCTGTGGAGGTCTGAGGGCATCACACGGAGGCAAGGATGACCCTGTGTTTACACAGTGAACGGCTTACGATATCCAGATGGGGTTGAAACCATGGGGGCGATCAGGCCAGAGGCCCTCTGCAGAAAAGCCACGGGACTAGATGTTATTGGCAGGAGAAAGGCCTCAGATGGTAATACAGAGCGGTGGTTCTCCACTTTGAAAATGCATCAGAACCACCCAGGCCACTGGTTCGACAGGAAGAATCCCACACCAGCGCTTCCCAGGAGACTCGGGCAGCAGGGCCAAAGTTGGCCCCAGGAATCCGCGTGCCTAATATGTACCCTAGGACCACATTCTAGAAGCGGGGCAGCTCCTGTCTTCCTGCCTCAGGAACAGCACCAAGAGCGGCACTGCACTGCCCCATGACCACTGAGAACCTTCCTCTCTCAGAGAGAATAAATCAATCTCCCATGCAGAATTTCAAACAACTCACGGAAGCAGAATATAACTCCTCCCTGTTTAAGTGACTTCCTCCCACAGCTTGCTATATGGACAGAGGAAAAACCAGTTACCTTTAGAGTGGGGAAGCCTGCAAACACTTCAGCCAGGTGATCAAGGTCAAGTGCAACAGTGACGAGTCATGCGGACAGTATGTATCACTGAGGCAAGGCACTGAAAATGGCACTTGACCTCAATGCTCCTCCTCCCCAAAACCTGTAACTCCAGTCTCATCATAAGAAAAACATCAGACCAATCCCACCTGAAGAACGCTCCACAGAACACCTGACTGGTATTTCTCAAACGTGTACAGGTCATCGAACCAAGGAAAGCCTGAGAAACTGTCACAGCCAAGAGGAACCTCAAGAGACATGACAACTAGTGTCACAGGGAATTCTGGGTGGGGTCCAGAAAAAAGACATTAGGTAAGAGTCAAGAGAATCCAAATCAAGTATGGGCTTCAGTTAACAGTAAGGTACCCATATGATCTTCGGAAATTTTTGGAAATCTAAAACTATTCTAAAATTAGGAGCACTGGCTAGTTCAGTTGGAAGAGCATGTGACTCTTGATATCAAGGCCGTGAGTTCAAGATCCACATTGGGTATATGGATTACTTAAAGTTTTTAAAACTTTAAAAAAATTATGAAAACTATTCTGAAGTTAAAAGTTTATTTAAAAATATGTAACGGGGCACCTGGGTGGCTCAGTGGGTTAAAGCCTCTGCCTTCAGCTCAGGTCATGATCTCAGGGTCCTGGGATTGAGCCCTGCATCAAGCTCTCTGCTCAGCAGGGAGCCTGCTTCCCCCTCCTTCTCTGTCTGCCTCTCTGCCTACTTGTGATCTCTGTCAAATAAATAAATAAAATATTTTTAAAAATATATATATGTGTACCATACATAAATACATGTATGCAAAGCATAACATCGACAACTTTCAAGAATTACAAACTGTACTTTTGGACAAGTGCGTAAAAACTGGAATGAACAAAAGGAGATAAATGTCCCCAGTTAGCTTAACACAGTAAAATAAGGTTATTACATGGCCAGAACTCAGTACCATTTTTGTGCCGTTCTTCAAACAGCACTCTGTGTATTGAATACATAAGGTAACATACTACATGAGTTTGTAAACAACGACAAAAGACTTCCTCCCTTGAATGAGATCCAGAACAAACTAACTGAACATACATTAAATTCTCTCCTACTCAGGCCCCCAAGAGCCAGGAATCGATGCATTCTAACCAATCTAACCAAATTCTAACCAAAGTGCATCACAATACACCTATCTCTAGTTACATTCTCATTATTCTCAAATTATTATTCTCAAATTAAGTTAATTTGAGCACTAAGCATTATTTGCAGTGTATCACAAATTAATTACAGAATATCATAAAGACTATTTTACACTAATCCATGTCAACAAAAGTGAAATGTAAACTGGTTCCGTATGAAACGGAAGACAAACCACTAATTACGATTTTAATTATTTGGCATGCCAGCACTAAGTTATTTCAAGACGCTAACCAGAGCTAGAGCAGAAACACGAAGTCGGCCACCTTTAGAAATTAGTTTCTTATCAACATGCTGTCAAACGGCACAATTCGTGTACTAGATAAAGCAGAAGTCAACACTCTAAAACGCTGCATTTAAAATATACAAAAAGAACATGTATAATGAAGTAAGAAAGAGTTTAAGTTAGTCAAACCAGACTGTCAGTAGGACACAATAGATGTCTGGACAGGGGTGGTTTACAATATCCATTACTAACCCAAGTGAGCAATAATCTAAGTAAATCTTTCCTAGGTTAAAATGTAATGGCACAATGCGTTTATGCCATTATCAATTGAATGAGTAAGGAAGTATGAGCGTGCTACCCCACACCAGCATTCCCTTAAAAGCACAGAAAAGGTAGCCTTACCAGTTTTTAAGATCTAAAAGTTTCAGGCAAATAAACAACATATAAGTAGAGTTCATATTCTCTGAAAATTATGGGCTAGCCGACCCCCCAAATCAAGTGTTTGTCCTGAGCAGACAGGCGGCCTGAGCCCCTGCCAGGCCCTGCGAGAACAGGGGCCTTCCTGGGAAGTGGCAACGGCGTGCCAGCCCAGCAGTGGCTGGCAGCTGGCAAGTGGGACCATGCCATGGGCTCTGGGGCCGCCTGCAGAACGACAAGTTCCTGAAGATCTCAAAGAAAACATTATCCTTCCCCGGAATATCTGGAAGAAGGTCTACCTGGCCTTGGGGACCTCCTCTCCATGTCCCCTTGTGCCCCCTACAGGACCCCACACAGAGGTAACGAACAGTCATTTCATAGACTAGCGAGCTGGGCTGAGAGCTAAGTGGGAACGGTGTGGCCATCTGGCCTCAGCTCATAAGCTCCCCAAGGGCAGGTTTTCGGGTCCTGGGCACCCGGCACAGTGCCTCTCCCGCAGCTGGCACTCCAAAGCACCGGCTGTGTCACCTGACCATGCAGCTGGGTGAAACAGGGACAGCGGTCCAATCTATAGGTCAGATCGGCATGAATAATGCAGCCTTTTCTACACCTGCACACACGTGCCTCTGCCGTCCTCAAACCCGATTCACAAAAAAAAGGAAGAGCAATGAAACTGACCACAAAAGTCAGTTCGTGCCCCCCTCCTTTGAAGAAACATCTCTGAAAAGGCACAGTGAGGTTCAAATTTTTCAACAGGGAACAGCAGGCCTGTACGAGGTCTTTAAGAACAGGAGCACTACAGGTCATGATCTCAGGTTCCTGGGATCGAGCCCCATGTCAGGTTCTCTGCTCAGCAGCGAGCCTGCTTCTTCCTCTCTCTCTGCCTGCCTCTCTGCCTACTTGTGATCTCTCTCTCTCTCTCCCTCTCTCTCTGTCAAGTAAATAAATAAATCTTAAAAAAAAAAAAAAAGAACAGGAGCACTAAGGCCTTGTTTCACTGGAGACAAAACAGAGGTTGGGAGGTTACGGATTTGCTGCACAAGCTGAGCCAAATAAGCAGCAGGTAGAAAGGAGTCTATACCTTCACTCCTCAGAGGAAGCTGTATTTTTCCAGTTCAAATCTAAACCAGCTGCTAATGAAGTTCAGGACGACACTGTGTTATTCCAGCTCCTATTATAATTAAAAGTCAAGAAGTCACTGTGGAAAGGCCAACCTTTTATTTTGAGGGAGGAGACGTACACACAAAGCCTGAATGAAGGCCAGCCAGGATCCGCACCTCCGGATACCAGAGGCTTGCATATTCCCCAGACCCAATGGGCTGCTGAGAGCGTAGGCCTGGGGGGCTCCTCTCGGCCACTCACAACAAGACCCCTGGTGGCCAGTCACTGTCCCGAGACCCACACTTTCCTCATTTACACAGTGGCTCAGTGAGAATCAAATGATAGCGAGCCTGGGCAAAGAACCATGAGTTATGATGTTACATTGTTTTAGAGCCCATACCTAGAATGCTTGAGTCTGTCCAAAGAGTTACTACCAACTTTTCAGAGGTCTTTCTTGGTCCACAGAGGATGGGAGCATCTTGGAAAAGAAAAGACTGATTGTACTCTTAGCAATCTTCACCAAGAGATATTCAAAACCTTACAAAGTGCTGATTTTGTGTTTATCCCCGTAACTGCACAGGAAGAAAGAAGATAAGAAGCAACAAAGTAAAAGTAGAAAGGAAGAGCAGTACCAAAGGAAGTGATTTATACAAAACAGATCTAGATAAAGCCAGGGACATTTCTAATTGACAGCCCTCTTAATTCCTGGGCTTATTGGACTTGGTCAAGTGGGAGTCTAAGTCTAAAGGAAAAAAGTATGGACATCAACATCATATTCCAGGCCGGCTAATAGGCAGCTAGGCCACTAACCTATACAGAGACTAACAGCCAAATTATAATTTTCTCTTTCCGTTTCCCTGGATAAGGTCTAATTTGTGGTATTTTCACTCGCTCTCCCCTGAAGAGTTTATTTTTTGTAGCTATACAAAGACAGGAGTGTAACATTTGAAAGCTAAAAGATGTGACCAACTCAATGATTATCAGGTTGAACCTCATAATAAAAAACCTGATGATAATAAAGATTTTAGGTTGGACCTAGAATCTTATGAACTTCAGTAATAACAAAGAAAACAAAAACAAAAAAAGAACTTTTTTTCCTATGGACAGTCACCCATTAAAAGGATTCTGAGCTATGTAAAGAGATTTTGAGTGGCCCAACCTCTGAAAACAGATTACTTACTAAAAGCAAGTGAGGGGGCACCTAGGTGGCTCAGTTGGTTAAGCAGCCAACTCAGTTTGAGCTCAGGTGATGGTCTCAGGATCCTGAGATGGAGCCCAGCATCGGGCTCCGTGCTCAGCAGGGAGCCTGCTCAAGATTCTCTCCCTCTGCCCCTTCCCTTCCCCCCGAGCCCCCCTGCATTCTCTCTCCCCCTCAAATAAACAAATGCAATTGAGAAGGCACCCCATTACTTCCTTGTAAGTGGACATTCTAAGGGGAGCATCTTTATATCACATTTTATAGCCAGATTCTGAAATGTTTCCTACAAATCAACATGTTAACTTATATGGTCCAAATAGGTAGAAGCAGAAAATTTGAAAAAGCAACGTATGCCATATTTCACCACAAACAGTATTACAGATAAACCGTGGTTAAGTCGGTTCTATTCAAGTAGGTTTCCCCTTTACCTAACTCTTAAGATGTATAAATAGTGCCTAACTCTCTAAATAGATATTTTTCATGTTTATAAAAATGGATGAAAAAAAAATGATCTCCATATAGGCAACTGTGTGAAAAAATACATGAGCCATTAATTTAAGGGTTTAAGTAGAGAAGCATTCATTGACATAAAGGTTGGTGAAATACTGAAATTCTGGGCTGGTTCATTTCCTGTGATGGGGGCTGTCCTATTGGTTGTAGGATGTTTAGCCTCTAGCTGCTTAGACACCAGGAGCACTGCCCAGTCCCGGTAACTCGAAAATGTCTCCAGCCATTGCCAAATGTCCACACAGGCAAAATCACTCCCACCTGAGAACCACTCATCTGTATACAGGACTGGAGGTTCATGTCTCGATGAAGTTTCTTAAAACACTAACAATTTAAAAAAAGGAACTTCTGTATTTGCAAAAGTAAATGGCTTTCAGTTCTTAATCCATACCTAACAGTCACTAAGATGCAAAAATGGATGGGAATTTACATGTACTACTGTGCATTACGTTGAAAGCCTGTCTTCTTCCTCCAGCATGTAACCTTTCCTGACCAGCGCTGAGCGCAGGGCACCATCAAGTTTAAGCAGTGATGTGCTCAACCCCTGAGCCTTCCTCTGCGACACATCAAGGGAGCCTCGGTCCCCCCCAGGCATGCTCCAAAGTGGGATTTACGACAGTCGAAGTGTGTGTGCTCCCCACTCCCCTTTTTCTTTTTTACAGGATAATGGCAAAGTGTGTTTACAGTCGCCACTAGGTCTTATCTTCTGAACCATATAAAACAGACCTACTAAGAAAAGCAGGGGGAGGCACTAAAGCGGGACAGATGGCTTAATAAAGCGGGAGCGGGGACAGCTTCGAACTACAAGCTAAGGATGGCCCAGGAAGGTTGTACCGGAAGCATGTAAAGGGAAAAACCATCCGAGCACAAGTACTGGAGACAGAGGGAAAACAGACTCTAAGATAAATGGTCAGGAGGGCGGGCTACATTAAGTAAGTCACGTGCAAAGGCAACACACGAAGGGGAGAACCAAGAGAATGGAAAGAAAAATCTGCTTCTCTACCTCTTGCCAGATTCTGTTCCTAAGTAGGTTTTCTTTTTTACAGTAGTTTGATGAAAATTCACTATTCGCCTGTATCAGATTTCCTGAAACTGTCTCTAAAATAACTCCCTGAATCCCTTGTTATTTCTTGATCTCTTAAAAATTCTCAGTTTGCAGTTTTTATGTCAATGTCCCCAAGCTGGCTTCCATCACTCAGAGCAGTAAGCAGGCTGTTTATCACCAATTCAGACCTCTGCCCGCCACCCCCCCAACACCAACAGACTTGCAAACAGGGAGACAAGCTTTTAAAGTGACTATCCTTAAAATGGACACAGCTGGCATACGAGAACTGCTCTTTCTTCTCTTCTGCAGCCCGACTCATAAGTGACATAATTAAACTATTTGTTGACTTGCAGACGTCCTTAAATATTCAGCCAAAATTCATAAGATATTAAACTGAGGCATATCCTCAAAGGAAAATCAATCTCGACATTGATGGGCTTTGTCAGGTAAGACAGCCACTGGCACTTTCTAGGCATCTCAGTGTGACCTCAGCTTCTTAAGCATCTCTTACTAGCCAGCCACCCCACTGCTGCTTGTTTAAGTAAATAAATCTTTGCCGCTACTCCTGCTGGAACATGCTACATACAGAACTGGCCACAGGAGAAACAGCTTGACTGCAAATCTAAGCCTGTGAATTCAAAGGAGCTGCCCAAGATGTAGCCCATCCGAAACCACTGTGTTCCCAAGTCTTGGGACAGACATACAGACGCCTCCCCAACAGAAACACCAGACTCTTGGTTCTATCTCAGGGCTACCCGCTCTGGGAGAAGGCTAGCCAACGCTCTGACAGCCCCTCAGGGTCTCTCCAAAATGGAAGCTTAGGTTAAGGATGGTCTGGCTTGGAATGGCGACCAATGTCAACCCTCCCATCGAAGTCTGTAACAGAAGCCTTCTGAAAACCCAGACTGACACTTGACCCGGCCTCTCTGGTGATCTGAAAAGTAGATTTCCAAAGCCATTTTGGGATTCTTCAAGACCTGCACAGACAACATCAAAGCCCAAAAAAAAAGCGCTTGGTGGGTTGGGCTCCCGGCTCCAAGCCCCTCCCTCCCTCCCTTCTCCTTACTACCCAGGAACTCATGAAGAAGAAACAGCTGCAACCGACAATGGCCTCCCAAAAGGCATCCCAACCCTACAAGGGATCGGGAGCTAGGTGGAGGAACAAGAAAATCCTCAGTCCTCCCTCCGCAGTCTGCACGGCGGTGGACACTGGGCGGGGACCCACCACAGCCACACACGAAGGGGCCTGGTGCGCAGACCGGCCCAGCAGTGCCTAGAGGCAGGCTTGCGGGCCACTCTCAAATTACAATGCTGTTACTACCCAATGCAGAAACCTCCTCACTCACCCACCCGTGTCCTATTGCAAACCCCTCAGCACGGGTTCACAGTGCGTGGCGCCCATCCCAACACCTGTCACCTGGGAACTCAGGAGAAGAGGGCATCCTCACTCCAGACCTTGCAACAGACCCTCTGAGTTTTAAGGGAAGGGTCCAGCCATCTGAGTTTTAAGGCAAGCCCTCCAGCAATGCTGATGCCCATCTCAGAGCTGGCAAGTCTGCCCATCTGAGGAGCACTGGCCTCTGGGATACGGCAAGGAGGGGCTGAGGGGAGAAACAAGGCCAAAGGTGCTCAGTCACACTCCCTGGTGACACCCGCATAGCTAGCCTTCCACAGCCACGCGAGCGGCTCTAACGTCCTTCCCAAGCTCAGGGCTTCCTCCACTGCTTGGCTGATAAAAGAAGTTCCAGAATGAACCAATGTCCAAGCTCCACTCTTTACTGATGGTTTTCCATCAATGTTTCTCAAATCTTGTATCTAATAAAAGTCTATAGTTCTGTTTATATATTTTCAGATACATCTCAATAAAGAGATGGGTGGTCTAGCTTCCTGGATGAGAGCAGAGACCCTTAAGTCAGGCGATCTGAGTTTCAGTTCCAGACCTGCCGTTTAACAGCTTTGGAAACTTAGGCAAGGTAACCTGCTACTTCTCTGTACCCTTATTTATAAGGACAAAAACAGGAAGTGTCAACACTTAATTTTTGAGAGGATTCAGTGAGTTATTACTTCGTATAAAATGCTTAGAACAGTAATTACAATGTGGGACTGTGTATGTGTTCACGGATAAACTAATCACTAAAGAAAATACGATTTCAGTTTTTGTACTTATAAATCAAGTACTTAACATCCATCAGAATTAGGCTGAATTCTAATACCCAAAAGTTATTTTACATTGGTAATTTAACCTCTAGAATCCAAAACACATTTTAAAATCTTTGTAAGATGTACCAAGTATTTTAATTACATGTAATCGAATCTGACACTCTAAAATCGAGTGCGTGAGACATTATTACAATATTCCCCGTAACCACACGGATTACACCGTTCCCACTCAGATTGTTTCCACTCTGTCTTTTTAGCTCTCTCAACTTTGGAACGTACAGAATAAATGAAGTGGAAATCACCAGAATTAGACCCACCCGCACTCTGCAATATGGCGGCCACTGGCCTCACGGGGCCTCCGGCCACTCTAGGGAAAGAAGGAACGTGATGGGCCATCAGTGCAGAACACGTGCCCCATTTCAAAGACTGCACACAAAGAGAACAATGTACATTATCTCCCTAATAAGGCTTTCCATCGATTACACGTGGAAATAAAAATATTTTAGATCTCTTGGGTAAAATAAAAAAATTACAAAAATTAATTTCACTTGTTGGTTTTCACATTGTCAATGGGACTGTGATGAAAATTACGTCCGTGGCTCACATCTGTGGCCCGCAGCAGATTTCAACAGAACAGCACTGTTCTTGACAATCACTTCAAAGGGCATCTGCAGGGAAACAGGCCACATGAAAGCAGACACACAGGACGTTCTGCACCCATCCTCTCCTCCTCCCACAGGGGCATGCACGGTTCTGAGGGGCAGGCCTGAAGCTATGTGGTGATGCCACTATTATAACGGGTAACACTGAATCAAGCCCAGTGGACAGAAGTCTTAGAAACGAAGGTGATTATAAACTTTGGTATTGTTACCACCGTTAGCAAAGTGCCATTCAGTGTCCAGCCACGGATGACCATAGTGGCTCAGGGTACAGGGCAGAGGTGGGGGTGGGGTAAATTCAGAAGCTGGGGGAAACAGGGAGGGAGCCCAGTGGTGCAGACTCACGCATGCCACACGGAGAACTTGGGACACCGATCTGATGTGGCACACAGCCAGTCTGGAATGACAGTGCGGTGAGCCAGATGGATCAGCAAGAGTGGTCTAAAAGGGACCCTGACGGTCCACGCAACAAGAGGACATGGAAAGTACAGCAGAGCTCGGCTGCAAGAGAGCTTTTGGTGGTAAAATCACTAAGTTCGGGGATTTTGGAGAGGGGGAATTCAGGGATGACAAAGGGAGTCAATGATGGGGCTATTAACTGAGAAGGCAGGCAAGTCAAGAGACGGTGACATGCAGTTATCAGCTTGTGAAACTCAAGAGTTTTAGGTGGCCACGGTCAGTAAGAAGCTGGATAATTCAAATGAATGACGGACTAAGTGAATAAATGAATGAACACCGTGATCTGGAGCAGGAGAGTTGTCTGCCACCCCGCTTCTGTCATCATCTTGCACAACCCAAAGTGGCCTGAGTCAGAAGCGCTCAGGGCGGACTGTAACAAACACTGGCCTGCACCAGCACTGAAGGGACCCCTGCTAACATCACGAAGACCGCAGGGTCACAGCAACAGAGGCCCAGAGGGGATGGCCTTGCCTTCCCACTTTGCTCTCTTTACCCAGGGCCAGGAAACGCTTTCATGGCCATACAAAACCCAGTGCTTTCCCCAGATCTGATATTTCATCACGATCCTGATCCCAAAAAAAAAAAAAAACAAAAACAAAAAAAAAAAAACCTACCTACACTGAGGAGAAGTATCCATAACTGCACTTAAATGCACAAGTCCACATTGCTTTCTCCCCTTAATCATCCCACCTAAAATCTGACCAGCATCTGGAAGCCCAGAGTCAAGGATCCTTACCTACGTTGAGCCTGTATGACTATTAACGAGCTGCCATCCCCTCCTTACCTCCACCCTGTAACCAACCCCGTAGGTGTCCTCAAATAACCAGATTCCAGATCTGGGTGTAGGAAGCAAGAGGACTACCCAAGACAATTAGCCTTGTTTCCCAACAAAGAGTTACACACTGCTATGAACGGACTTGCTCCCCCTTCCCCAATATGTTGAAGCTCTAATCCCCACTGTATGACTGTATTTGGAGATCAGAGCCTTTGAGGAAGTAATTAAGATTCGGTGAGGTCATAAGAATGGGGCCCTAATCCCACAGGGCTGGTGACTTAAGAAGAAGAGGAAAAGCCACCAGAGACTCTGCAGGCAGAGAAGAGAGGGCACGCAAGGACTCAGTGAGAAGGTGCCCTTCTACAAGCCAGGACGAGAGGCTCACCCAGAACTGAATCGGCCCGCCCTTCAATCTTGGCCCTCCCAGCTTCCAGAAGAGTGAGAAACAAATTTCTGTTTCGCGCCCAGCCTGTGCGGTTCCATTACGGTATCCAGAGCACACAGGAAGCAAGAACAAGCACACTGCAACTTGCGCACCATTTCCAGGGTGATGCTGGCTCCCAGCAATGAAGCAAGGACAAAAGTTTCCCTCGAACCGCTCACTGACACGGTCTCCCCCGAAACGGCTTGGGAAACTCCGAGAGTCAACAACGCCCGCGGAGACTCTGATCCCGCCACTGTCCGCTCTCATCTGCGACGGCAAAGGCATCCACGCAAGGTCTCCCAGCTCGTCCCACTGGGAAGCTCAGCGTCACAGATCAGGAACCTTACAAAAACATCTCTCCAGCACCCTTCTGGTGTTCCCCGCCTGCCGCCTGCTCAGCTACAGGGCTCCGATGGGAAGGACTTGCAGCCCTCAAGTTCAAGCTCCATCCTCCCTGGTGGTGTCCCTGAGCTCCAGACCCCTCACACAGAAATAAGGGCCAGAGCCCACCTTACCATGTTATTTCAAATTTGAAACAGGATGGCATGTGTGGAAAGCAATCTGTAAGCTATAAATTAGCATACAAGTATTAACACCAATGACCTTTATCTGCCCATGGTACTGTGGATCTTCATGAACCACACACCTATCAAGTGTGGACCAGCACGTCTATCAAGAGGAAACTGCAGCATTTAGGTTCAGAATTACTAGAAGCTTCTTCTCTTAAAAACATGACAAATCCAGAGGGGAGGAGAAAGTAAGCTGGAGCTAACGAACTCACTGACCAAGCCAGGATAACAAAGGCTCTGCCCCGAGTTTCCAGTTCAGGCTGGCACGCACAATCCACTGGAAAGCATATGGAGCCAAATCTCCGGGTGGTTATGCAAACTTGGGTTTGTTTTTGTTTTGCTTTTTGTTTGTTTGTTTGTTTTTAAGTTTAGCTGCAGGACTATGAATGATTCCTTTGATCGAGAATTTACCGAATAGAGAGGCCACCAGATTCGCCCATTGTCTGGACATCCTGGGGACAAAACCTTCCCTGATATCATAGGTTGAGCTGATGTACAAAGATCCTGGAGATCTTTTATTGCTCACATCTCATTGGGAACCTAGAGCCCTAATAACCCAACCGGCTCAGAACTCAGTATTCATATGTTTAGTTAGTATTTATTGGGAACCATGTGTATGAGGTATGAACACAAGTGGATATAACTTGCTAATGCTGATTACACCTTCAGAAATAGACATACTTCGGGATCTGTTCAAAGTAAAATGCAGGAAAAGAAAGAACGGTCTAATTTTTAAAACTGTGTTACTAAAGGGGCCTAAAGAATCAGGAAAACTATTTTTACTTTAGCTGCATACTTTTGATAACCGGTTAAAGGCTGTCTTGACCTCCTTCTAAGTTGTCTGAACTCAAGCATTTAACAATATACATGATAGCACTTTTTTAGCTTCGGTCCTTTAAAAACATGCCATGAAGGGTTTGCATCACTCATCTGAAGAAAGAGAAACAATTTGGAAGCACCATTTGCTATCCCTCTGGATGGGAAAACTAATTCCCTAAGCCTCTGGGCTGCGTCGTGAGGAGTTTCCAGTTCGTTTGTGGAAAAAAAAAAAAAAAAAAGTTCAGCTTACTAGTTTTCCCAAACCTTGCCCACTGCCCTCCCTTGCAGGTCCAGCAAGCATTTTGAGCTCCTCAGCTAGACAGCCTCATTCTGAGTGATGGGGAACCACGTCCACGAGCCCTCTCTGGCCCCAGCACACACCGTACGTCAGTCTGGGCTGGGGGAAGCATGTGTATCCCAGGAAGCACCAGAGCCTCATTTAGCCGGGGCAAATTAAGCTAATGCAAGTTATCGAGTAAAGGACTCCAGGTTATTCCAGGCAATCAGGAAGTCTTTAGGGTATTTCAAAAGGTTATCGAGTTTGTGCACATGCAAGGAAGATTTCCGGCGTATTTAATATGGATGATAATGCCTTTCTCAAATACTGTGTACATAAGATCTGCTGTCTGTTGGAAAACCTCAATAATCTCCCAATGCAAATGACAGGGCAGGGTCACAGATTTCAGGGAAAAAGAGAAGTTAAGCGTATTGCATGAAATAAAGCAAAACTCGAAGCCTGGAACCTGAGCACAGCTCTTAGAAATGCACCTTAAACAAGCCCCACCCATTTAAAAAGGGCCGGTTTCGAGGTGCCTGGCTGGCTGAGTCGGCCCAGCATGGGATTTTTGATCTCGGGGTTGTGAGTTCCAGCCCCACATTGGGTGTAGAGATTACTTACAAATAGAATCTTTAAAAATCAATCAATCAATCAACAGGGGCCAGTTTCTCCACAAGTGGGCAGGGTGGGTGATGGAGGGGTCAGTTCTATGGGTGGTGATTTGCCATCCAATTTCATCCTACACTCCATGATCAATATGCCGTGCGTTTCGGTAGCAGCTGAGAAGCTCGGAGCCCAGGTGAGGCCTATGGAGAGGAAGCAGTCAAGCACCTCCTCCACAAGCTCCCCACTGCTTAAAGTTTTCAATTTCAGCCTCCAAGTAGCTGCAGCCAGAAGACCACAAACATCCGGCCTTTCTCTCCCGTCAAGAGTACATCTAACCAACCTCAACAGGAGAAATAATTAAGGTAGGATTTTCCCTTATTGGTCACTGCTTCACCAGCCTGGTTAACATCCATTTCTCAGGAAATCCCTGTTCCAAACACCTACATCGACAGCCCTGACTCCCAGGTAAGCCCATTTCCTCTCCATGCATCCACCACTACTGTTTTCTATATATCTAGATGTCTATGTATATAAACGCCACACATGCAGGAATCCTGTTAATTTATCCATCCATCTAGGAACACCTGGTAAGGGCATTAAGAGAGTGTTCAGAAGCAAACTTTAGATCTGTTTTGATAAGTTACAGTAGCCCTGCTTAATTTTATTTTCGCTCATTTGAAGACTTGAAAAGCACGGCTGCTAACAATATCAAACGCAATGGTATGAAACACACCCGAATTACTCTCATTCCTACCCAAATCCCTTCCCAGAAGGCAGGAGAAGCCAGGGCTGGGCCTGAACCAGGAAGGGCCTCTCCTACCTGCAGGTCCTGCGCTAAGCCAATGCCCACTGGCCTCTGGGGTAGTTTGTTTGGATCAACGGAAGGAGGAGGCCTGCAAGATTTGTAGGTTCCTGGGACCCAGCACCGGGGCCTGCTCATCCCACTATGCAGGCACAAACTTGGCAGATTCAGCCTTAAACCTGTTGGCAAAATAAACAAAACCAAATAAAGGGAAACTGCCAACCGGAACTGTCTAAAGTGACAGAGGTCCACTATATATAAACGTTCCTGCTTTGTCCCTGAAGCTGTTACAATGCTAGTTAAAGTCAGGTGCTTGATGTTCGTCAGGCAATGACACCCCCCCCACCACCGCATCCCGCGCAGAGGAGCGTTATTGTCTACAAATTAAACTGTTTTGCAAATTAGATACCTCCACACAATGCCAAGCTAACTGCGCTCACAAGGGAGTTACCTTCAGTGCCTTAAAAATCACACACTGAATTCTTCCAGAACCACTCGGTGGTTAAATCGCCCTGAATAAACCAAGAGGGCAGAGCGATGTGAGAAACTTTCTTTCAGGTGGCTGTAAGAGAGTCATGTAAATCCGGGACAGGACGCAGAGCCTGGAACCCATCACAAAGCGCCCCTCGCCCAGGCGAGGACCTCCTTTATGCGATGTGACAGCAAGCTTTGTGCGGGATCGTAAATAGTTGCCATAAACACAGTAAGTTCTCCGGGCCGAGCTCGGCCTCCCGGGTCCCCGTGCTGGGGCCGGGTGAAGCCGGGGCTATTCTTCCCGGAGACTCTCGCCACGGCGACCCCAGCCACCGCACGGTCCCACGCCCGCCCGCGGCTCGGTGCCCGCCGCTGCCGGCCCGCAGGCCAGGCGCACCACCCCGCTCCCCGCCCCACGCGCCCGGGGGGGGGGGTCTCTGGTCCCGGGAACGCGCCGCCCAGGCCCCCCTGCCCCGGCCCGCCGCCCTCGCCCGCGCCCCCGCCCCCGCCCCCCGCGCCGGCCCAGAGAAGCGAGGTGGGGGGGCGCCCGGAAGGCGGGCGAGAAGGTGTGGAGCCGGGAGGTGCCGGGCAGTCGCGGACGCGGGGGGCCAGGCCGCGGCGGAGCCCGAGGGCACCGGCGGGGCGTCGAGGGCACCGGCCCCCCGGCCCCTCCCCCGGCGCGCGCCAACTCCGCCGCGCGGCCCAAGTTCGCGGCCCCCGCCGCGAGCCCGCCCGCAGCGCTTACCTCGCCGTGGGCCGCCCGCCGAGGCCGGAGGGCAGCGGCGCGGGTCCCGGGGCGGCGGCCGCTCTGCGCCCGCCCAGGCGCCGCTCTTTGTCTGCGCCGCTCCCTCCTCTCGCCGCTCGGGGGAAGCTGCCCGCCCGGGCGGACCCCGCCGGCCCGGCCGCCGCGAGCCTCCCGCCGCCGAGCCCTCCCTGCCGCCCGCTCGGCCGCGCGGCTCCGGCCTGACGATCCCCGCGGCGGCGGCGGCGGCGGCGGCGGCGGCGGCGGCGGCGGCGGCGGCGGCGGCGGCGGCGGCGGCGGCGGCGGCGACCCTCCCCCGGCGCGCTGCGCCCGCCTCCTCCGCGCGCTTCCTCCTCCCCCTCCTCCCGCCGCTCCTCCCCGGCCGCGCCGCGGCACCGCCCAGGGGCCGGCCCGGGCCCGCGCGCCGGGCGGGGGCCCGCACCCACCTGGGGGCGCGCCGGCAGCGCCTGGGGCTCGGCCACGGCCCGGAGAAGAGGCGCTCCGGAGGCCGGCGCCGACCGGGAGGAGAGGTTCCGGCTTCCCAAACTGCCCGCTCGGGGAGTGGGGCAGAGGTGGGGGGGAGCCAACCAGAGAGGAAATAAAGGCAGCAACTTCCAGCCTCAAGTGACTGCTGGGTGGCCTTTCCAACCTCTTTCTGTTTGATTTTCTTATCACGACGCTCTCGTTGTTTGGCGACCGGCCCCCTCCCAGAAGCATTCCCACGGCACTCTCAGCAAAGCAGGCCTGTGGTCCATCAGAAAAGTGACTTACATAAAAATGTCACTTCCTTTCTATAATTGCTTCTGGGCATTTTTATTTATTTGCCTTGTATCTATTTACTTTCCCAAACGGACACTTTGGTACTCCATCATTCCCGTCGGAAGCACTTAAGAGGAAGAGAGGAAACCCAGCCCCCACCACCTCCCTGGCCCGCTGTCCAGCTCGAGCGCGCCCACCAGGCAGAATCCTGGAAGGAGCTGCCAGGATGTGGGCCCCGAAGGAGTTGCCACTAGTAGTGGGACCGGTCCAGTCACCTGGCCACACGTGGGGGCTTACCTGTAAACAAATAAGAAAGATTAAAACCCAAGAGGAAGGGGAAAGACAAGTTTTCCTAGAGCACGCATAGGCATCCAGATGTCTGTTCTCCAGTCGCCTTCCCATATGGCTCCCCAAAAGGAAATCCTTCTAGTCAAATGATTCTGATTTCCTGACGGAATAGCCTGGATCCATGTTAATGAGATTCTTTCTTAGGCTCCTGGCTTCTCATTATTATTAAAGCAATAATAATTTACCCAAGGTGACAAGGCCCTATCATCTGAATCATTCATCCCCTGCCTTGTTCTGAAAAGGAAGTACCCAAGTAGCATACCTAGAACCATATAACTTTGACATCACAGTACGGTGTTTGACTATCTGCTTTTTTGACTGTGGAATCTTGCACAGGTATTTCTTAACCAAACTAAAATCTAACAAATAGATCATATTTATCTAGCTCCTATGTCAGTCCCTGGTGCCCTTCCTGGCTATAGGAAGCCCTCAGTAGGTCACGAATTGGAAGTATGGACAGTGTACTGAGCAGGGATGGGTCCGAGATCAGAGAATCCAGATAGCTTCCTTCTCTTTGACCTTGGGAGAAAAAGTACCTCGGTCATCCTTTTGTCTTAAAAGCAGAATCATAACAAATGGGCTGGCCCAATTTTAAATTAGTTTACCCAAAATGCATATAACATTGACCCAGTTTTTAACTTGTCTGCTTTGTAAACCATCACTGAATTATCATTCTTGAACGCCTCTTCCTTTTTCCTTTGTTTACAAAGGTGAAAAAGTCCCCAAGGACACTCTCTATCTAAAGCCCAATGTCCCTTTCTTAATCTTTATCCTATGCAGTTTTCAGAAGCATGAGGCATTTCTGCTATTACCTGAATTTCAGTCATCTTTTCATTTATCCAACACAGCTACCTTTCTGACCTTTCCACATCTGTCCCTTATGGGGCATGTTGTCCTGCCAGCGTCTAACAGTAATATTCCCAAAGCAGAATTTGGTCCTTTGTTTTTATTCTGATAAGTGCTCCTTTTTTTTTTTTAAGAAGTTGATTTTTTTTTTTTATGCTTCCAGTGTGGATGTTGAGTGATTAACCTTAGACATTTCCCCAACTTGTCTGCGGTCTCTCTAGGTGGCTCATCATCCCTTCAATATCACTAGGTTCAGAATGAAATTTATCTCATTCCCAAAGTAGCTCCTCCTCCACGGTCTCGGTCTTGGCCAAGAATCCACCAGGCATCTCAGCTCCTGGGAGAAACTTCATTGCGATCCCATTTCTTCCTTCCCACTTCCAAGCTCTCCCCAAGGGCAGTGAGGAGAGGGCACTAGATGACCTTGGGATTCCTCTCCTGTCTAAATCCTCATGATTCTCAGTCCTGGTGATCTTGAAACAGCTCTTTGTACCTTCTTTTCCCTTTCCAGTGGTACCTTCCAAATTTTTACATTATTACTGATAACTAGAAACTTCTTCTAGTTCTTTATATATATATATCATCTGTAACTCACACATGATAGTATGATCCTCATTATACACATGAAAAAATGAAAATAGTAAGTGAAGGAACCGGGGTCCGAATTGAACATACTTGATTCCAAAATTCCTGTTTTTTCCAGGTACACCCATTACCTTCCAACTAGCCTCCTGTCACTTACTTCCTCCCATCTCCCAAGTTTATGCTGGATATCAGTGTCACCGGAGTCTTCCTAAAAACCTCATCTATCTTGCCTCCCCTGCTCAAGAAAAAGCCAAGGCTCCCCATTGCCCACCACAGTTCCTCAAGAGTTCTCTAACAGCAGGCTTGAGCATTTGCTCCTGAGAAGGGTGAAAAACTGAGCCCTAAGAGGCCTATAATCATTCCCCTGGGGCTATCTTAATAAATTACCTCAAACTATATGGCTTAAAACACAGGAGTTTATTCTCTCAGACTTCTGGAGGCCAGAGTCTAAATCAAGATGTGAGTGTGCTTTCTCAGAAGGCTCTAGGGGAGACTCCTTCCCTGCCTCTTCCAGCTTCTGGTGGCTCCAGACAGGCCCTGACTTGTGGAAACACCACTCCAATCTCTGCCTCTGTCTTCCCATGGCCTGATCCCCTGTGTGTTCTGGCCCCTTCTCTCTTGTCATTGGAATTAGAGCACTGTCCCGCATTCCAGGATGATTCCACCTTGATATCCTTACTTATAACAGCTACCGAGATCCTTTTTCCAAATAAGATCACATTCACAGTTTCCACATGAACATAGCTTTGGGGCCACCATTCAACATGAGGGAGACATTTCTTTCCAGCTGTTGTTTTGTCTGAAAATGTATGTCCCTGCATTCCACTCTGTTAGTATGCCCTGTTTGCTTTACTATGGAAATGTCTCCAATAATGAAATATTGAAAGTGAAAAAGTATAAACCTGGGGCACCTGGGTGGCTCAGTTGGTTAAGCATCTGACTTGATTTTGACTCAGGTGATAATCTCAGGGTCCCGGGATCGAGCCCCACATGGGAGCCTGCTTCCTCCTCTCTCTCTGCCTACTTGTGATCTTTCTCTCTCTGTCAAATAAATAAAAAAATAAAACAAACAAAAAACAATGCGGACACAGGAAGAAATTTCTCTTCCCCCTCCTCTTCCTTCAGAGTTCCATTCAGAGCTCCCTCATTGTACTCATGGGAAACCCAAGGTAAGGTTGAGGGTGTTGGGTCAGATTTCAGAGACCCACAGCCTGCTACAAGCCTACGAACTTGAGGTCACTTAACCTCTCCACGTCTCAAATGGAAGTAACACTACTCTTACAAAAAACTGTGAGAATAAGTGAAATAATGTAAACATGTCTCAACTGTGTCTCTGGCACATGGTAAACACTCATATCAGCTTTTCAATGACCTTCTGTCTTAACATCCAATTTAATTAAACAGATCTGGTGTATTTCTATTTGTAAGGCATTATGAAAGGTAATTCAGGAGAAATAAGGATAAATTGAGATTTTAATCTCAGAGGAAGGATAAGACCAAGACACAAATAACTCTAATATAAAACTAAATATGAAAAGCACCAAGTGAAAAAAAAAAAAAAAGAAAAGAAAAGCACCAAGTGAAATATGTTCTGGGAGTCAGAGGAATCTCTGGGTTTTATGAAAGACGCTGGCATTAAGAATGGACCTCGAGAGACCTTGGCCGCCCTACAGCTGGCCCCCTTCCTGGTTTTAGGGTGGCCCCCAGCTGACCTTAGGGGAAGCAGAGTGGGCTTCTCCATCTCTTCCCTCCCAAAAGCCCTGTAGGAATGAATGGTCTGGGATTGACCTGTAGAAACTTGTCACTCAGAACTTTGAAACTGGAGAGGGTGGCAGAGAAGAGGAAGACAGCATTCAGTTGGCTTTTACAGGAAGGGTCCCAGAACTTCCTCACGGACATGTTAACCTACTCAGTTCTGGCCTCTTCTCCTAGCTCTTCCAGCCCCACTGCAAACGACTTGATATCCTTCCCATAAATCCCTGTTTTGTTTAAAAATAACCAGAGGCACTTCACCTTCCTGCTACCCAAACCCCTGAATGATGCAAACTATAGGATTTTGAAGTTAGAGACAGGGAGGAAATTCCCAGTGAAGGGAACTTAGAACCCTGAGCACAGGGGGAATGTGGGAGGTTTCCATAGGAGCAGGGAATGCCCCATTTGCCTCCATGGAGCAGAGGATGCCAGCCAAGGATCCAGAGGAGATAAGACCAAGGAGATATGGTAGTTAAGTGTGGGCATCACTCAGGCTTGGCGAAGGATCACTCATTAAGTGTGCATACCAAGGGGCACCTGGAGGTAGGAAGAGAGGTGACGCATTTGCATTACTCAGAGCAGTAATAACCCAAACTCAGGTGGAGTCTATGGATGGGCAGTGGTGTAGGAGAAATTAAGGGGAAAGGCTCACAAGGAATTGACAAGTGATCGGCTGTGGGGATGCAAAGGAGAAAAGACATCAAATACAACCTCGGGGTTCGGATGTGGATGCGATCAAAGATGATGGTGTCAATATCACCAATAGGAAAGCAGGGTAAACTGGTTTGTGAGGCATAAACAGTTCTGTTTTTGTCCCTTTACTTAAGTTGAAGCACATTATTGCCAACTTACTACACAGAGATTGTTCTACAGGAAGTACCGAAATGAGCAAGTCACAGCTCCTACCCTCAGTGACGTTTGGCGAGAAGAGTAGCTATTAGTGTTCTGGATCTGGAATATTCCACTGGGGTAATGAGCCATACTGCCCCTTACTTGGGGCATCCATCTTAGCATGGACAGAATCATCCTGAGGGCAGGGACCAAGTCTGATTTTCCTCGGCAGCTCCAGCATCTTTTCTCCTGTACCCAGTATGAGCAGACACTTAGTAGATGATGGATGGAAATTCTGCACCTCTGTAAATTTACCAAAGGCAAAAGAGGACTGTGAGCCTTAGTGAGGAGAACTAAAAAGAGGTCTTTATGAACCCACTGTAAGAATTTCAAAACAAATACTGTGGACTTGCAGAATTCACTGTTTGATTTCACCTACATGAGCAGAAGGGGATGGGACAGAAACACGAGTCTGGAAATAGGGTGCTAATTTCTGACCCAAACTCCTAAGTACCTTCTCATTACTTCTTCAGGGCACAGACTAGAAACCCATGAAATTCATCTCTCAGCAACTGTCAGGATCAGGATCAAGTTTCTGTAAAAAATCACAATACAGAGAGTAAGGTTCATACAAACAAACAAACAAAAAAAGACGATTTCTATGTCTCGTCAATGCAATTCTTCTGCTTCCAGCTCTGAATTATTATCTGGATTTCAGGAAGTGGCAATGCATTATCTAATTCTTTAAATGAAGGAAAAACAGGTGAGGTGATAGTATAAAGCTGGGTCCAATTTAGGGTAAAAAGAAAATTAAAGAGAATTAAGTGTACTCTTATGCTCTCTAGTCTGTCCTATGCATTCTGTCCAGGAATGCTTACTGTGATAATAGATCTATACAGTATAACTTTCAAACTTGAAGTCAGCTTGCTCTGACATATAAAAATGACCAAACTTTAAATTGTTTGTGATTATTAGCAGCAGGGAAGAATTCATTTTAGATAGGAAAACTTTTAAGAGAGCTCCATAACTTTAGACAAGCTAAGAGGATTTTGCTCAAATTTCCATTTTGAAATCTGCCTTTAGGGGAATATCACATATGAAACATTTCTGTTAGATACAATAAACCCTCAATTAATCAGGATGCCTCAGGAGGGAGGTGTTCTGCTAAATTAAATTTTCATTTTGGGTAAGGATTAACCAGAAAGCCCCTTTAGCTGGAATATAAGTTGAAATTTCAAATATATATATATATATATATATATATATATATATATATACACACATATATATACACACACACACACATATATTTCTAATATATATTTATATACACAGAGCAAGCTGATATCTTAAAAAATGCAATATAGTACATGAAATGAGTCTTTCTTTGATGTTGGGGTGCATGTCATGCCTCAGAGTCACCATTCTGAACAGGCACCCTCATTTTACAGTGCTAAATGTATGGAAGGTTGGGCCAAATCTGTACTGAAGCAGAGCCACATGCCAAAAAGACTTTTTAAAAAAATTAACGAAATTCACGTGTTGTCCTGCATTTGTTTATTTCATTTTCCCAAAGAGGAAAATTTCCCCATAATGAGGGTTCCAATAACCAATAGTGTGGTTATTCAGTGTTTTACCTATAGATTTTAAAAGGGAAGACTTGTAAAATAGAAAGCAATTCCCAACTCGGGTATCGGTGAAGGGAACGGCGCTTTTATTCATCACATTCTCCACCGAAACACAAATAAGGTCGTGAGAAAATACGTTCTGGAAATGCCGCCACGTGATACCACTTTCCCTTTGCTGTTTGTGCTGCGCCGCTCGGAACCGCTCTATGGTCTGTGCCTTTGATGGAAGATTTTATAGAAATGGCTGTCTGAGAAATAATACTGTGTAGTTTGGTACCTGGTAGTCAGGAATGCCCTCCCTTCCTGAAGCATTCTCCATTCAGTACTCAGTGAAGTGTCTTCTTAGAGTTCCCCTCTCAGCCCCGCCCCCCACACCCCTCTGGGGCACTTAGCCACAGAGGCCTGGATTTGCAATCATTTACATCTTTATGATATTTAAACAGGACAAATGGATTAAGAGCAAGAGATTTCTTTGAATTCCCCAGAGCATCTCATACAAAGTTGGCAGTTAATAATGGTTTTTTTGAAGGTATGCTGTAAGATAAAACCATTTAGAAATACTGTTTTTGTAACGCAGATGTTTACCTATGTATATGGTAAGTAATTATTAATGTCATCATTATTCACTTATTATGTTCTTACTACTTGCCAAGCACACTGTCTGAATCTCATAACCCAGTGAGGGAGGCCTGATGATCCCCATCTTATAGATAAGACTTAAAAAGTCCCAAGCTTGTCTACGGTCAAAAAGGTAATGGGTGGTGGTGAAATTTTTTGTGTGACCTCTACAAATACTGGCTCACAGGATGCCTGTGATATACAACCAAGATTAATAAATTACACTTATTTTATTTTCTCATTAAATCTCTTTCCTGGTGAATTACTTTTCCCCCCATGACTTATTTATTTTATAGCTCAAGTTTGTACTTTTTGATTCCCTTCAACCATTTCACACACACACAAACACAGACACACACCCACCATCTTTGGAAACTACCAACTTGTTCTCTGTGTCTTTGAGCTTGTTTTATTTGTTTTGTTTTTAAGAGTCCACACATAAGTGATATCATACAATGTTTGTCTTCCTTTGTCTGACTTATTTCACTTAGCATAATGCCCTCAAGGCCCATCCATGTTGTTACAAATGGCAAGATTTCATTTTTTTATATGGCTGAATAATATTCCATGATACACACACACACACACACACACCACCACCACCACCACCACCACCATTTCTTTATCCATTCATCCATTGATGAACACTTAGGTTATTTCCAGATTTCAGTTTTGTAAATAATACCACAATCAACATGAGAATAAGCATATTTTTTGTTCCTGTTTTTTAGTTTTGTTGGATAAATACCCAGAATTGGAACTGCTGAATCACGTTATTTCTATTTTTAATTTTTTGACGACCCTCCATACTATTTTCCACAGTGGCTGCACCGATTTACGTCTCTATCGATACTGCACAAGTATCGATTTCTCCACATCCTCACCAACAATTGTTATTTCTTGCCTTTCTGATAATAGTCCTTCTAACAGGTTGAGGTGATATCTCATTGCGGTTTTGATTTGCATTTCCCCAATGATGAGTGATATTGAACATCTTTTCAAGTACCTGCTGGCCATCTGTATGTCTTCTTTGCAAAAATTGTATTCAGATCTCCCACCCATTTTTGAATCAGATTTTTTTTGCTATTGAACTGTATGAGTTTTTCATATATTTTGAATATTAACTCCTCATCAGATGTATAATTGCCAAACATTTTCTCCCATTTGGTAGTTGCCTTTCCATTTTGTCGATGGTTTCTCTGGCTGTGGCAGAAGCTTTTGAGTTTGATGTGGACATTTTTTCTGTTGCCTTTGCTTTTGGTGTCAAATCCAAAAACTTACTGCCAAGGTAGATGTCAAGGAGCTTACTGGCTATGTTTTCTTATAGGAATTTTATGGTTTCAGGTTTTACATTCAAGTCTTTAATCTAATTTGAGTTAATTACTGTGCATAATGTAAGATAGTGGTCCAGTTTTATTTATTTGCATGTGGCTGTCCAGTTTTCCCAACACCATTTATGGAAGAGACTGCCCTTTTCCCATTTTATACTCTTGGCTTCTTTGTCATAAGTCAATTCACCATGTGTGAGGGGTTTACTTCTAGGCTCTCTACTCTGTTCTATGGATCTAGGTCTGTTTTTGTGCCAGTACTATTGTGGTTAAAATAGCTTTGTAATGTAGTTCCTAATCAGGGGGCATGATGCCCCCAGCTTTGCTCTTATTTCTCAAGCTTGCTTTGGCTATGCAGGGTCTTTTCGTGGTTCCATATAAATTTAAGGGTTGTATTTTTTTTTTCCAGAAAAAATATCCCTGGAATTTTTTATAGGAATTACATTGAATCTTTAGATTGCTTTGAGTAGTACGGATGTCTAAACAATATCAGTTCCTCCAATCCATAAGCACGTGATGTTTTTCCATTTATTTGTTGTCTTCCTCAATTTCCTTCATAAATGTCTTATCGTGTTCGGTCTACAGAAGTTTTACCTCCTTGGCTAAATTTGTTCCTTGGTATTTTATTCATTTCGATCCGATTGTAGTAGGACTATTTTCCTAATTTCTCTTTCTGATGGTTTGTTATTGGTGTGTGGAAATGCACAACTCCTGCAACTCTACTGAATTCTTTCTGGGAGGAGTTTTTAAGGTTATCTGTGTAAAATATCATGTCATCTGCAAATAGCAACAGTTTTAATCTTTCCTTTTAAAGCTGGATGACTTTTATTTCTTTGTCTTGCTTAATTGCTTTGGCCGGGACTTCCCATACTGTGCTGAATAAAAGTGGTGAGAGAGGAACACTCATGGTCTCGGAGGAAAGCTTTCAGTTTCTCATCAGTAAGTATGATGTTAACCGTGCTTTGTCATGTGTGGCCTTTATTGTATTGAGGTATGTTCCCTCTATACGTACAGCATGTCCCTGCCCACAGGCCTGACTTCCAAATACTAGCACCTGCAGTGCTCTGCCTTCAGGCCTTCTCTGGCCAATAGCATCTGTTCTACCCCAGTGCGAGGACCTTAACACCATCCAGAGTCCCGTCAGCCGATGACTGATGGGAATTCATTGACAAATACCCCACTCCCTCGCCCCTCTGGAGGGATGACTGAGATGCATGTCCTACACTGACAAACAGAGTTCTCTGGGTGATTAAGCCCCAGATGTCCACACTGGTCCCCTGGTTCCTTCCAAATCTCATACTGTCTTTCTTCCTTGTCTTGTCACACTCCCTCGCTCCCTAATGCTGTTTTCTGTGATCTCTTCCCAATAATCTTCTTGCACTGCAATCCTTGCCCTTGTCTTATCAGGCAACCCAAAGTAGGATGCCGTGGGACGTTCTCTGCCCATATGCATTTTAAACAAGCTATTTCTAGATTAGAAAAAAAAGGATAATTTGGCAGTCATCTGGTCCTGCTTGGATTTGTAATTTCATTACCCGGAGTTGACACTTAACCATATGACCTGGAAAGTCACTTAATGTCTTTGTGCCTCAGTTCCCTGATGGTGGAATATGGGTTTGGGCTGGAGCAGTGATTTTCAAAATGCAGGGGTCTTCTGCAATAACCTTAAAGATTCTCCGAACAAGAGCAAAATCTCAAGATGAAGAGGCACTCACAGAATCATTTAAGTTAAATTACAAAATTTCAAAGAAGAGGGAAGAATACACTGTTTGGTGTTGGGAGACAACTCTCCATGGGTCTCTCACGTTTCTGCTCATCTCACAAACAGAGACCTCGACAACCTTTATTTCAGATGTCTTTTCTTTGTTGTATGGCAGAGAGCCTTTGGAAATAAAGGCAGTGTCTCCCAATGGCCAGTGGTAGGTTTATTTACCGTCTAGCACAATAAAGATAATGCTTTCCTCTACTGCCATGGCTGAGCAGATTCATTGTCCTGTAGCCCATTATAAGAATTCAAGTTCCCTTGGGGCACCTGGGTGGCTCAGTGGTCAAGCATCTGCCTTCAGCTCAGGTCATGATCCCTGGGTCCTGGGATCAGAGCCCTGCATCCGGCTCCCTGCTTGGCAGGAAGTCTGCTCCTCCCTCCCCCACTCCCCCTGCTTGTGTTCCCTCTCTTGCTCTCTCTCTCTGTCAAATAAATAAAATCTTTAAAAAAAGTGCAAAACAAAAAAGAATTCAAGTTCCCTGAGCTTTGGGTTTCTGGACACTGATGAACACCCACTCTGTACAAAGCATCTTCTGGACCACTTGGAATTAACCCAAAATGACTTGAGAGGCAAGGGGAACCAAAGCAGAGCTGAAGCTCAGGTCACTTGCTCTCTGGGAGTATGAAAGCCCTTTGTCTCTGATCTAGAAATTTCATGTCTTCTGCCAGCATTCATGAAGCTATGGCATGATAACTTGTTAGCTTACAAGTTGGTAAATTCTCAGACCCCTCGCCCTACTTAACATGTGGAAAATGTTACTGGATCTTGTATTGCTGGTGTTACCAATGAAATGTGAGCTGATAGAAGGTTTGTGCAATACAATGATTACCATTGTCCAAAAACAGAGTCTAAAATAGAATCCAAGAGTACAGACCCAAGATTCTGAAATAATTGGCTTAGATAGACTCTGAGATTAGTAAAGTCTTTACATTTCAAATAGGCAAGTGTATGGATGTTGGTGATTTCTCTATTTTGATTGTTTTTTTAAATATGTTTTTACAGGCAAATAAAAGGGATATTTATCACTTTATAAAACACTCACCACAGACATGTTTGGAGAAGAAAATTCTAACTGCTTAGAACTCAAATAACACACCACAAATAACCTCATAAAAAATGTAGCACTGTCTGTATAATGAGTGATAGAAAAACTATTTGCATAAAAATTATTGCCAATATGTATGCAAGCAGTATATTTGCATAACAAGCCCTGGCTGTTAACAAAAAGGCAACTTTGTTTTTTAAGTGTTGGATAACTTCCTACAAATTGACAACTTTATTAAAGGATTGTCTTCCTATTGCAAACTTTTCAGTTATTTACAGTGATAAATGTGGTGAATTCCAGAATTTACTTTTCATATTGAAGTTCACTGGTTGTACTGAAGAGAGGCACCAGTGCATGTAAATACTTCCAATGAGACAGAAAATTACTATTGTGTAATAGAAGTATCTTCAGCTGAAACTCAAATATAGCATGACTGTGCTGTTTGCATGTCTTGTGGATATTTTTAAAGAACTAAATTTGGCAATGCGAGGCCCCTATGTTACCATGCCTAAAATTACAGTTAAAATGTCAGCAGTGAAACTGAAAACTAATGTTTGTACTCAACATGCAAAACAAAGTAAATTAGACTATTTAGAATTACTATCTGACAAAGAGCTGCACTACTGTGTCTGATTTTTAAAATATTAATACGGCTTTATATTGTCCATGGTTATGTTGGAAAAGTATATCCTGCTCAGTGATAATTAAAATTGTCTTACTCTTTCTCTGTTCCCTTACTAGTCACCACATTTCTGAATTAGCTTAATTGATGTGTATCCTGGATGGCAAGAAAGCCATTCTTTAAAACTTGTACCATTTGGATCTAGTTGTGTTTGTGAATTTTAACTGCTTAGTTCTGTATGACTAGAAGTGGGAGAGGGGGCAGAAGAATGCACCTGACATCCGTGAGTCCCAATTCCTAAATTTTTGTATTCATGTTATTGTTCTCGATGATTTACTTTATAAGTACATGTTATGGATTTGGATGTGTAAAATAATTCTATGTTAACCAAATGCCATATTTTCCATCGTAGACCCTAGAGCTTTACCTAAGATTTTATTTTTGTGAGAAGATTTGAGGGGTAAGGAATTTTGAAAATCACTAAACCAATTGGTTTTTCAGTTTCTAGAGACTTTATTCCTCTAACTTGAATTTAAAACCAACTTTTCTATTTTTCCAAATTATTGAAACAGAACAGTGAAATGCTATCCAAATTAGACATACACACCCCCACACACATATTCTTGTCTCACTGTCCCAGCATTTCCTTCTCTGGTGCAATCCAATTGCCTTCTCTAGTCATTGTCTGAATCAGATGTGCCAACTTTTCTGATTATTTGGTTTTTAAGTCCTCATTTGTCTTCCCTCAAGCTGGTTGCTTTTGGTCTCATTCTCAGCTCATCTATACTTTTGCAGAAAGATGGATGGAATATTTACATAGAACAACAAAAATGGAAAGCAGGTCATTTTGATATTTTGTCAACTCTGATAAAAAGCTTTTAGTGGAGTAAATATTTAGACTTATTGGCTGGGACAATATTTTAGTCTTTTATGCTGCCATATGAAGATATCTGTACGATGAAAGATTCTGGAGAAAAACCTTATATCATACAATTGAAATACTCTTTATCTCAGTGTTGTGCCTCAGGCTATGTATTCATTCTCTTACTATGTAATAGATTACCCCATAATTTATCATGTAAAGCAAGATAAATGTGGGATCTCATGTTTTCTATGGATCTGAATTCCTAGTGCAGTTTAGCTGGACGCTTCCTCAGTCAAGATTTCTCATGAGGTTCCTGTCATACTATTGTCCAGGACTATGGTCTCATCTGAAAGCTCTTCTACGGGATGGAAGGTTTGCTTCCTCACTGACCAGTATGGCTGGTGGCAGGATTCAGTTTCACAGAGGATGTTGGACAGAGGCTCTAAGTTCCTCATTGGCTGTTGGCTGGAGCCTCCATCAGTTCTTTCCACATGGGCCTCTCCATTAGTCACTTCACAACATGGCGTCTGCCTCCTGTCATTGTGAGCAGGAGAAAGACCAAGAGAGGGGGCTCAAGACAGAAGCCCTTTTGTGACTCAATCTCAAAAGTGACATCTTGTAACTTTTTCCACAGTCTGGTGATTGCAAGTGACTGGTTCCAGCCCACACTCAAAGGGGAAGGTATTGCCCAAGGGCCATTACACCAGGAGGTGTGGGTCACTGGAGGACCTCTGTGAGCCAGACCTCTGTGACCCTGGGGTGTGCTGCAGGAGCCTCATGCCTCTCCCATAACCTGAGGGCGCCCAAGTCACACAATGAGTAGGTCTATGTGGCTGACATTGCTCTCTTCCTGAAATTGAAAGGAAGTGACAGCTTCCCTGTCCATATATGGCCAGCATTTTGTCACCATCCGATTCAGAATGTGGGGATGTTGGTGGCAGCAGTGGAGGGCACACTCGCTCTTGTCACCACGGACACTGAGAGTCTCAAGGTGTGCCCACCAGACGGGAACAGACTAGCCGTAGGACACAGCACACAGGCCCAGCGTGCCTCTCTTCCTCTGTAGTCATACCTTGTCGCTACCCGTCAGATTGTTAGCACGCCTCATTGCACTGAAAGTGACTTTTTAAGGTTAAAAGAACTCTTGCCCCGAATTGAGGTTGACATACAGCAAGTAGACTGAGTCTGAGCCTCTGCTGCCCTGACTAGCTGCCATGGCAGCTTCTGGAACTTGCTCATTGGCGTGTGCCCAGATTTCAGGAATGTGCTTGCTTCGGCTGCTCCTCAAAGTAGGAGCCGACTGTGCCAAGGTCTCTGCACGGCTCAAGTCCCTACATCACTAGTAGTGGCAGCTGCACAGAGAGCCACCTGGCTGGAAGCTCGATTTCTTCTTGGCTGTTAAAAAAGAATCTGCGTGTTGGGTTAAATAAGGCACTGGATATGTGTAGGAAACAATTTACATTTACGTGGGGAAACCTGTACGAAGAGTTAACCCATTTTCTGCAATACAGAGTAGACAAGAGGAGATGATGATCTCAAATCGAGGGCAAAATGGAGTGTCACTCCTCTTGAGAAATACCCAAGGAAGATGATCGAGAACAACGAGCATGGAAAGCTCTGGTTTTCACCAGTTTGTATTATAACTCAAAATATATATGGTTCCCAACTCATTCCAAGCGCAGCTTGTGTTTGGCTGAAAATTCTACTAGGGGGTGCAGTCTTGCCTAGCCTTGACAGAACTACTACTGGAACATTCGGAGCTCAGCAGGAATGCTAGGGATTATAGTGGCAAGAGCAATTTGATTCCCTGAGATTTCAGCTGCCCCACCTCTCCTCAGTACAGATTGCAGAGGGAGGAAGGAGTTATGCCAAGATCTATTTTAAGGCTCTGTACATTAATTAAAGAGGCACACCTATTTTTAGCCCAAATGTATAGACTTTCATTACCTTAACCCTAAAACTGAAGATGAGGGTGAGTTGGTAGGCCTTCCCTGTCATCTCAAGCTTTCTTTTTAAGTCTTTAGAAATCATTCTTGACCTAGAATGTGGTGAATTCTGAAATATGGTAGTTATCTGTTTATAATGCAAACAATTGGCAACACAGCCTTGATCAGATCCTCAATATGAATCCTCAGAGATATTAGAATTCTTCCCCAAGCAGCTCTTGAAACATGCATCATTTTTTACTTATAAACTTCAGCAGTACAGAGGAGACACCCAGCTCTTCTGTTCCTGTGCCATAAGCTCAGGGGATTTGTCTTCCACTTTGAATGAAGGCTGGCTTGACACAAGCTCAAGGAAAAAGCTTAGAGGTAAAACCAAAGAGAGAATTAAAGAGCAGATCCATGATAAGGGGAGTCAGGGCATCCAGAAGGCAGACGCAGAGTTGGGATGGGCTATTGGCCTCTGGGTTATCTTCTTTGTGCCTAAAAATGATACCCAAGTGTCTTTATTTTCTATCATCAAATTACAAAATATTAATATTTAAATTTATATTTTTCATTTAATGCAACTATATTCCTTTTCAAGTAAGTGTGATGCGCCAAACTTCAGATGTTCAGAATTGATAAGATAAGAACTCTTATTTTCTTAACTGACATTTCTGACTTAAATAATTTTGAGGGTAGTCTGTTATTATGTATTTACATCTATTGTACTGTTTCCCATCAAACATCTTCCACTCAATATTTCTGGAGATCTTTCTTTCCATGGAAAGCTATCTTAATGTAACTTTATGAGGGAAATCAATGGATAGTTTACAATATGGACATTTGCTCTATAAGCTATTGAAGCAAAATTTATCTGTTCCATAGTGTAAAAGAGACATGGAAAAGCATGTGCATTCAACTGTTTATCACAATTTAATATTGGGAAATTCCACCAGACTCCCGGGATCACTTTCCTCAGGAGGTACCAAGATCCTTCATTTGGGCCCAGTCGAATGGAACTCTAGATCACTTCTAGAGCCTCCCCAGAGCCCTAAGGAGTGCAAGAGCACCCAATTTGCCCATGAGCAGAGGGTACCATGGACAGCACTAGCAGATGGCCAGACCCAATGGGACCCTGTGAAGCTTGAGGCGGGACTCCATGGCAACCCATGGCAGTCTGGCTTGACCAAAGAAGATGAACATCCCTGCAGTACCAGCCAGGATAGATGTCATCACCCAGAGAGGTCCCCCATCCCTTCCCTCATCCTGTCCCTGTGCCCTGACCCTACATACACAGACCAACCTCAGGAAAAGTGTTACATGTGTATGTTTGTGTGTCTGAGGGGACACTGAAGTCACTACAGTTAAGTTTCTGTCACCTGGGGGAAGGGAGGGGTTTGTACTCCCCAAAGAGAAGAGTTTTAGATGAATTGAGACTCCCTTGGGTTCCTGGATGCAGATGTTTTAACCTGAAGTTCCTATAGATTTCTATATGAAGCTCCACTTACCAGTTTCCCAACTTTCCAAAATAATCCAAAACTAATTCCAAAAGGACATTTTCACATTGGCTCAGAGAATGCTCATCATGTAGGCTGCAGTGGTACTTTATTTTTAACAGCTTTATTGAGGTATTATACTTAACATTTGATGAATTACATCTGTTTAAGCTATACAATTTGATGAGTGTCGACACACTTAAATGCCGAAGAAACCAGCGACGTCATCAAGAAAAGTCGACATATCCATCATGGACAATAGTTCTTAATTTTCCAACTTCTATGATGGCTAGAAACAGTAGGCGGAGTAACGGCCCCCAAGACTACCTTCACCTTACACAGAAAAAGAGTCTTTGCAGATGTGATTAAATTAAGGGTCTTGAGATGGGGAGACTCTCCTGGATTATCCAGGTGGGCTGTAAATGCAATCACATGTGCTCTTTCGAGAGGGAGGCAGAGGGTGATTTGGGCAGACAGAAGAGAAGTCCAGGTGACTGAAGCAGAGTCAGGGAGGGGATGCTGGGTGCTGGCTTTGGAGAGGAAGGAAGAGACTTCCAGGAGCCAAGCAATCCAGAGAATGAAGCTCTAGATGATGCAAAAGGGAAGGAGACATTCTCTCCTGGGGCCACCAAGAGGGAACTCAGCAGTAGTGACCACATGGTTTTAGCCCCCGTGAAACTCAGTCCACCTCGCTGGTTTCCAGAATCGAAAGAGAATACATATCTGTTACTTCAAACCACTAAGTTCATGGTAATTATTGCAGCATCCCTGGGAAATCCGTGCAGGTATCTTTTGATTCAGATTGGATCTGAAGAGAGAAGGGACCAAAGACATGGGTTAGGGTCGTTTGAGATGTCCTGGTGGTCTTTCCCACCTCCAATATGCTCTGATTACATCTCCCTTTCCTGGTATTTTTGGGAATTTCAAAGCATCTACTACATAAGTCTGTTTTTAAAAATTAGATGTCTGGTAAACCTTACCCCCCTCAATTTTTTTAAAACTAAAGAAATCTCACATCATCCCTGCCACAACACAGACATGATTATCTTTGGGGCATATTTCCTTCCAGGCTCTTTTTCAAATGTGCATTTTATTTTCATAGTTGGTTATATATTTTTTTATTGCCCACACAATTTTTCACTGCTTGTTTTACTCAGTAATATTTTCTCCATGTCCCATTATAATTTTTTATAATCACTGCATGTGACATACAATGTGCCATTAGTAAGCACGCCAGAATCCAGCTATTGGAATTTTTTTCTGACTTTTCCATAGAAAGTGTTTAGTAATTGTCTTCCTGTATATTTTTCCATATTTAGGGATATTTTACAAGTAGGATTATTGGAGCAAAGGAAATTAATTAATTTTTTTTTTTTTTTACCCTTTATCCTTTTAAGAAATACAATACAGGAAATACAGGAGGTGCCTGGGTGGCTCAGTCAGCTAAATGTCTGCCTATAGATCAGGTCATGATCCCAAAGTCCTAGGATCAAGCCCCATATCAGGCTCCCTGCTCAGTGGGGGTCCTGCTTCTCCCTCTCTGCCTGCCGCTCCTCTAACTTGTACTCTCTCTCTGCCAAGTAAATAAAATCTTTTTTTTTTTTTTTAAGAAATACAATATAGTAACAGCGAAAGAACGAATTTCACCATACCCTAATCAGAATTGGGTAATATATATAATTTTTTAATTCAATTTAAAAAGTGAAAAATGTGACCACTTTGTTGTTTTCAGTTACGTAATTTCAGTTACAAGTGAGAATCACTGGTGGGGATCATATTTTGATCATTAATTCTATTTCCCTGATCACAAATGATCTGCTTGTGTTCTTTCGCATGTGGCTATCAAGGTTTTAATGTTCTTATTTACTCATCTAACCTCTTTAGCTGATAAATATATTGAGCATTTTTCTACCAAATTTGTCCTAGTCTACAGATTTTCATTAATGTGCTAAATATTTATTTAGTCATATCTTTCCTTTATGACTTGCTGTGCCACTTCAGTTCTTAGGAAACTATTCCTCTTCAGGGTCTTGACAAATATTTTATTTATTTTATAAATAAGGTTCTCCTGTGTTTAGCTGTTGGAGTTTTCTAACACTGCAGATAAAATCTGAAGTAAATGAAAACACAAATACTCTTTCTCGGACTGTAATCCAGTTTCCCTCCCTGGCGCCATCTTGTTGGGCCTCCACCAGCCACACTCCTCCTCACTTCCTCCACTTTTTTGAGCAGAAAATGGAACAGTTTTGTGGCAGGCAAAATGAAGGGCTCATGCGGGCACCCTCTGGCCTCCTTTGTGATCTCTGAGAAACCAGAGCTGCTCACCTCAGCCAAGTAACCCCAGAAACCGCTCAGCAGCTGTGACGCGCCAAGCCTCAAAATGGTCTTCTGCTTTGGCGTTATGAAAATGTCTGTTGTCTGCTGTGGTCATCACCCTCGTGGACCTGCCGCCCTCAGGGACAGGAGCCCCTTTCACTTGAGAGAAGGATACCGTCAAAAAGTCTTCCTGTGGCCTTCAGATGCCTCAGGACTTTCCTATCACTCTCGTCTTCCTGCCCGTCTCTCACTCTCGCTGCCTGGAACTTTAGGCATCCCTAAGTGTGGAGACCTCCTCCAATCAATAAAATTTTCACCGACTGTTCTTCACTGAAGAGCCTTAAAAAGGGAGTGCCTAGGTGGCTCAGTGGGTTAAAGCCTCTGCCTTCGGCTCAGGTCATGATCTCAGGGTCCTGAGATTGAGCCCCGCATCGGGCTCTCTGCTCAGCAGGGAGCCTGCTTCCCCCACCCCCTCTGCCTGCCTCTTTGCCTACTTGTGATCTCTCTCCCTCTGTCAAATAAATAAATAAAAGTAAAAAAAAAAAAGAGCCTTAAAATGAGAATAGATGGCCATTTCTCTGAGAGAGTTTAATTATGATCCTGCCCTACGGTAGCAAGATGAATTGGATGGGATCTCAAATTCTTTCCAAAGGAGCAATTGGAGGACCTCTAAAGCCATGTGTCTAGACTAGACTGGAAATGAGGAAAAATCCTAGTCGTCTTAAAGTGGAGAAAGTCCACAAGAGTTACGTTTTTTCCAAAATTTTACTTTGCTAATCTCGGGAAATGGACTCCTACTTTTGAAACTAGGATTATGCTCTATCTCAGGCCACTGGCCACCTGAGCCTATATGTCAAGATTTTCTGAATTCCCAGCGACAGCGCGTCCCTCCCCCATGCAAAGATGTTGGGGAGTAGGCAGGGATGAAGTTTTCCACTCCCACAAGAGACAGGCATCCTAGCACCTCAGGAGAAACCCAACTTTCATTTGCTATTAATTTTTTATCATTCTTGACCACTTTTGCCCCAGAAATTTCAAACCTTATCAATCTTTCACCATTCACTCTGTACCATTTTCAGTGCAGAGGGAAATGAGACCACTATTCTCTCATATTATAAAAAGTACTTTAGCCTGTTTAGATCATGTCTTTGTTTAGATTCCAATATACTAAGGTTGTTTTTGTTTTGTTCTGCTTGTTTTTTTTTTAATGAAGACTTGAGTATAGAATCTAACACCTACTTTAAACATAATCCTACATTTATTTTATGAATGTTATTCTTTTCTTGACAAGAGGGGTTTGGAGTCTTAAAACGTCTTTTGAATCTGCATTGTTATCCATTGAGCTAAAAATCATGCTTCACTTAATGCATCTGCAAGAAGAGGTCAATGTTTTCTCCTTGAAAACCTAAATAATCTCATTTAGGTGACTTAATTGACAAACAATATATCCCTTTGCTTGATAAATATTAAAAAATGACAACAGTGAAATGAAGATACGTAATGAAGATTCCTAACCAAGGAAATAACACTTTTATTGGCCTAAATGTTATATCGAGAGAGGGTCAGCCCTAAACAACGGGACAGGTGTGTCTTATTTAATAAATGGTGTCTGGTTAAGTGTTTGCCAGTTTGGGGGAGGGGGATCTACTTAGTTCCTGTAGCAGGGATTGCCAATTTCCCTCCAGATCCGTTCCCCCCTTCCTCTTTACTAATAGCCCCCTGAGCTTTAGAGAAGCACCTCCATCAACACATGCTGGGCTCCCCAGTTTCCTGGCAAATAGGAAATTCATACAAGAACCAAGGCACTTTCTTTACACAGAAAACTACATGCTGCAGACCAGAATTCAGATTTGGTGGTGACAAATCAGCAGTGGCCATGGAAGAGTAAATCAGCCTGGGGATTAGCACGATTGGAGGGAAGAAGCCTGGGTCCCAGGGTCCCTGCGTGATCTCAGGGAGCAGAGCCTCGTGTTCTGGCTGACCCTGGGCCCTTGACAACCGTCAATCATCATATAAGAGACTAATTATCAAATTGAATGAACAACTGAATATTTAAAACGGAGATAAAGACAAAATACATAAAATATTTAAAGGAGGGGAAATATGAATAGCTCCTGAACATATAAAACAATGCTCAATTTTAAAACCTCTCATATTGGCAAATAATTAATACAAAGTGATAAAACAAAAACAGTAAACTTCAAGTAAATAAACAAGGGAAGTATGCAAATAAAAAAATCATATAGAAAAAGAAATATTTATTGAAGACAAGCCACCATTTCCATATATTAATTGACAATGTTGCCAATATTATGGTAGATATGTACATTCCAACAATGTTATGAGGAAATTGGGTACGAATCTTATGGAGAATCATAAAATTGGGTTTTTTGCTAGCCTTTGTCAGTCTATACAGTGAAATGATTCAAAATATAGCAAATGTATACACGAAGATATCCATAGCGATATCATTCATAATAGTGAAAAATTAAAATCAAGATGCCCACAGAAGGGAGAGTTATTATGTAACCACTCAGTGGAAGAGTGTAATCATTTCAAATGATGCTTATGAAAACTGTAATACATGACAAGAGGATTGATATATTTTTTAAATGGAGAAAGAGTCAAAACTGCATATACATTAATTTTGTTGTTGCGTTTTCTGTGCCTACGTCCAGTTCCATATCTTCAGCCGAGATCTGTCTCTTCAGCATAATGCTGAATTTCAGATGGCTATCTCTACCTGTCTACTCCTTATCCTTCTACAATAAATCTTCCAGGCCTCTGCCAAATTAATTCATCCACTGTTTATTCAACAAATATTTATTGAGTGCTAATCACTAGCTAGGAACAGTTCCAGAAGCTTGGGATACGCCACTGAACGAAACAAAGAGCTTTGATCTCACAGGGATTATGTTCTAGTCAGGGGAGACAAACAATAAAAATAAGTCAATAACTATACAGCATGTTAGAAGGTGGTTAGTGCTGGGGGAAAAAAGAAAAAGGAAAATAGAGCACTGCAAGGTGGTTGGCTGCGGGATGGGGACCGGTTGGAGGGTGACATAGAGCTCTCAGAATAGGAGCTCCTTGAGAAGAGAGATTTGATCAAAGAAATCCTAAAAGGAAAGGACTCAGGGAGCTGAGTGGATATTTGAGGCAAAACCTTTCCAAAGGAGAGGCCAGCTGGAGCTAAAGCTCAAGGGCGGGTTACGTGAGCGCCATGTTGATGGATCAGATTGGACGGGGGATGTGGGGAGAGATGGACCAGATCTTGTGGACCCCTGTGAAGATCCCAGCTCTGGCCTGAGTGAGACCTGATGGTACCATGGGGTCTGAGCCACGAAGTGCATGATCCAATTGGAGTTTTAGAAGCGCTTCTCCTCCTGGGCTGAGAATGGAAAGAAGGGGCAATGGGAGAAGCAGACAGCAATTTAGGGGACTTTTACGGTCATTTGGGTGAAAGATGAGAGTATGGGAGGAAATGGTAGGACTCCTGGATCTGCTGAAAGTAGGGCTACAGGATTTCCTGATGGGCATGAGAGTGGAAGAGAAATGCCAGCGTGCCTCCAAGCCCTGGGCTTGACCAACTCGGGACATGTAACTGCGCCCACTGTGGGGGACGAGTGGAGGCTGACCTGTCTGCAGGACCTCCAAGTGATGGTGATGAACAGGGAACGGAGGGGTCTGCCGCATGGAAGATGCCGTTCTTTTGTGGTTGTTCCCTTATTTTATATTTGTAAAGATTTATTTGTTATTTGAGAGAGAGTGAGAATTAGAGGGTGAGTGGAGGAAGGGGCATAGGGAGAGAATGTCAAGCCGACTCCCGGCCAGGCACAGAGCCCCATGCCAGACTCGATGCCATGACCCATGAGATGAGGTGCTGAGCTGAAACCAAGTGTGGGAACCTATGACTGACCCTCCCAGGCACCTCATTGTCCCCTTATTTTACAGCTAGTGATTTTCCTTCAGATCTTAAAGGCCTTCACTGAAGGGTCTGTAGGCCTTGGGCACTGGGTCTATGGCCCTGATGCCTTCAGGGAGATGACAGGGTAGATGGTGCTCCTCTTCCATGTAGAGGAGCATATTGTATTTGCTCAATACAAATGAGCTACCTTTTTCATTCAATTTCTGCCCCTGTCCTTATCATACCCTCTAGAACTCATCCAGACCCATCTCCCTGAATGTCTTCCAAATAGCCGCACGCTGTGTGTCTCTGACTATGCTTTAGGGCTGCCCCTAAAGCTGAGTCCCACCTCCCTCTTCTCATTACTTGTTTGTTGATGGCCCTACTGAAGATTCGAGAAGGCAAATATCCCCAAATAATAGGAGCTGTGCTCTGGCAATGGGCTTCTGACAATTTCTCCTGCACTTTGGAGAAATTCTGTAGGGTTACAGTCTTTGAATGACTTTGAAATTTTGTCCATCATTTTTTCCTTCCTTCAAAATTAACTGCAAACAGATTGATTATAAAACTATCCCATGGATGTTGGCATTTTCATTTACATGCAACTGTGTGGGATGCTTTATAATAAAAGGATTGCTGTGATTGTCATCCTACCCAGACTTCCGTCCTTGTGATTTCAAGTTCTTAGCCAGTTCACACATTAATCCCAAAAGGGGGCAGGGTGTTTTCTGCAGAGCAAAAACCATACCTGAGCGGGGACATTTGGTGCTTAGACAAGAAGCTCAATCCAAGTCAGGCTGGCGAGGTCATTGCCAAACTTTTTTCTGGTGAAAACAGAAGTTCTGGCTCCAGTTTCTTTCCTTATCAGGTGGCTGGGTGAGACCTGGGGTGGCAAGAGTGGGTCTGGGGGAGAGGGGGGTGGGAAGGTGGATACCAGCACGTTTTAAAGGAAATATGACAGAAGCTGGAGATGTCTAACACGAGGGGGCTGCGAGCAGAGCCCGAGAGCAGACATCCTGGCTTCCAGTTCTTGCCTTCTGTGAATCCTGACATGTCTTAATGTTCGGCGTCTCTATTCCCGTATTTATAACTAGAGACAATAAAAACTGTCATAGGCTTTCGTGTGTGTGTAAAGACTTGGCAGTTTGGAACGCACCCGCGTTCCAGGTGCAATGTTCTCAGTAAATATTAATTTCTCTTCTTTCTGCTGGGATATCACAATAATGACAATACAAAAGTGTCATTGAGCTAATAAAGCTGCATGCTCAGGTGGCTTGTAAAGGTTTTGTCGAGATCCAAAATATCTCAACCCCACCTAGGCTCCCAGATAATCACGCTGATTATTTATGGAATAATCGCTAACAGTCCTAGAGAGCCAGCCAGGGGTCTAGGCATGTATGTTTATTTCACATCAGCCCGTTGAGGCAGGACCCATGATCACTATTCTTCTGTCCCGTGAGAAAGTAGAGTCATGGAGAGAGGAGGCAGGCGCCCCTAAGGTCACAGACAGTAAGTGGGAGGGGCAGGTCTTGACCCCTGCACCCCACTGCCTTTTGGTGAGCTCCTATCGACTCAGCGCAGGCTGTGAGCCACCCTATCAAGGGGCTCCCATATCCAAAATACCCAAGTAGTTCCTGCTGAGTCAGTCCCCCTGACTAGGATTGCACAAAGATCTTAATTCACTGTGACTCCAGCATGGCTATTTTCACTCTTCCTGTGTGCTGATTCTGCTCACAATGACATTGGCAAACCCACGACATGGAATGAAACAAAGCATTCCTGGAAGCTAGATTTCCAGAAAGGCTGTCATTGTCCCCCCTCTTCCTCTCATCTCCCCACCCAGGAAGCCCCCAACCCTGGGGGAGTGACTCCAGAAAACACTTTCCTTCGAATGTCATCATTTAGACTCTCTGCCAAGCATCCCTCTAACTCACATCTTGCTGTTCGGGCACATTCAAATTAGGCAAGCCAGTATCTTGAATCCTTGGACAGAGGCGTGTCAGGTGTCAAATTCAGTTACTTTATGCTGGAAGGTGTTACATTTCAGCGCATTTCTGCAAGGACTACCATCAGAGCTTTAAGGCTTTGAAATGTCAAGGCCCCATATTCATCTATTTTACCAGTGTTGACATTTGACTGGCTGAAAATTGCCTTTGAATCCTGCTCAAATATTTCAACTGTTCCACCTTATTGTTTCTGGTGCTCGAGAGTGTCAACAAACAGCGTGCAAATCCGATGGCTATATTGTGAGTTCCTTTGCATCGTCTCCTTTGCTACGACTCCACCTTTAGCTCCACGCATAGAAAGAGCCGAAATATTTCTCTAAAAATCGCAGTGTGCACGAACACAGGAAAAGACAGCAGGGAAGTGTTTGCTGATGAAATTGATATTCCTCCAAGATGGACGGTAATATCTATTCAAGAAATGCCAGGCGCCTGAGGTAATTCACTGCAGGAAGTGACAGCTGGGGCACGGAACGAGGAGGAGGGTAATTGGCTAAATTAAAATCGAGATCAGAGTTAACACTCTTACATGTGTGAAACTCGCAGTGCAATCTAAAATGAGCTAAAACTCGTGGAGATCAAAATACTGTCTAGCCTGTATTTGAATTTCACTACCCACTTCCAATCCTTGCCATTTCCACGTCGTACCTTTTCATTCCGTTACCTGGATGACGTGAGAGAACGTTCCCCTCAACAGGGAATCATCTGTCCAGGGGTTCTGGTACCGGAGGGGATATTGGAACATATCCCCCCAACACACAGGGGGCTTATTAAACACAGGTTGCTCTGCCCACTGCTGCCCCCACTCCCCCAGAGCATCTGAATTAAGATCAGAGGGTGGACCGAAGAATTTACATCTTTCAAATTTTCCCGGGTGATGCTGATGCTGCTGGGCCACAGGCTCATGTAACATGGACTATGATTTTTTTCTTAATTTCTGTAAATCCATTAAAGCTGGATGAAGGGTGGGAAAGGAATTGGGTTTGGATTAAGACAACCCTGAATTAGACTTCCAGTTTTGCCAATTACTGGCTGTGTGAATTTGGAGAGACTGCTTCCCCTTCAGGAACTGCAGTCTCCTAACATGCAAAATACGGATGGAAGAATGGCCTGATAGTCACTACCAGGATACAAGGCTGCACAGATTTCGCAAATAAAAATATTAGCAAATAGGAACTCTGCACCCCACACCTTGCTCTCTACATAAGCCTTGATTGCATGTAATAAAATCTTCCAAAACACTATCCTGCGATGCATTAATCCTTACCCCAATAAATGGGAATCTTTGCTCTGGGACATTTTGGCTTCTTCTTTATGTTAATAATGCCTTTTTGTTTGACCAGCCCATAACTTGGGAGGCTAGAGTTCTACATCAACTTTGGTTTTTCAAAGAGAATACCAACGCAAACCACAATGGGAAATGGCCTAGAATCACAGTACAGACACACTGAGAATTTCATATCAAATATGTCACTGTTAAAAGTTTGGTCTAAAAGTTCTCAGTGTCTCACAGGTGGCAAATGTGACCTTGTCTCTCTGATGTTTTTCTAGTTGATTCTGGAATTTGCTAGTGTGGGAGGCTCCTGAGCAGACCAGCGATGGAGCCTCCCCCAGATAATTCCCTCCCATGATCATTTCCAAGAGAAAACTGGGACCAGGCCAGTGATGAGTCAACCGCAGTGACTAAGAACAGAGGCTCAGAGATGAGGCTGAATCCCTTCCCACTGGTCCTCTGAGTTCCCTCATTTCCAGGTCCCATTTCATTAAATACTGGTCACTCAAAAGAGTTTTGTTTTTTTTTTATCTTTTAAAATTTAATTTAATTTTATCAGTGTTCCAAGATTCATTGCTCATGCACCACACCCAGTGCTCCATGCAATACGTGCCCTCCTCAATACCCACCACCAGACTCACCCAGCCCCCCACCCCTTCCCTTCCAAAACCCTCAGTTTGTTGCTCAGAGTCCACAGTCTCTCATGTTTCGTCTCCCCCTCCAATTTCTCCCCATTCACCCTTCCTTTCCTTCTCCCAATGTCCTCCATGTTTTTCC